>JAWHQI010000437.1:0-1200000 GCA_033032865.1 Dactylorhiza incarnata
GTTGTGATATCTTAATTGTGATATATTGATATTTTTTGTAATTGACCAAGGATCTCCGAATTCACTTGAATCGCAAAAGATGGTGTATATTTTGTTGTGCTAACAAATCAATGTTGAAAGTTGTATTTACAGAAGTGACTATTTTATTATGTTAAAGCAAATATGATCCATGTATATATAAATAAAAAGACATACGTATTGATCAAAAGAAGTGAACGTGATAGTTCATTATGATAGATAAACAATTTCTCATACTTAGAGGCATGCGAAAACAATTTCCAATGGTCTAAAACAACTAAGTAGGAGTGTCAATACGATGATAGCTTGAAATGAAATCATATAAACATGTAAGTCATTTTTTTAAATAAATAGCAACATGGTTTGTCATCAAGTCATGAGGTGAAGCATTAATAATGACATATAACTATTGTAACAGCATCAAAGGGACCCAAAATTATATTTTAGCACTTTTGGGCGCTGTCGGAAATTTCCGACAGTCACTGCCGCCTAGGCGACAGCCAAAAATATAAATAGGGCATTGGACCGAGTCAAACCCTATTGTGCATCATTTCCTGGAGTTAAAACGAGAGGAAGCTGTCGGAAGTCGGCGACATCAATAAATCTAAGGTATGGATTTGTTTTTTATGTTTTTAACCCAAAATGTTTAGGGATTTTTGATTTTAAAGGAGAGAAGAAAGAAAAATGTAGTTTTCATGTTGATATGTGATGAATGGTGTAGGGTTTGATTTTTTTGATTAAAAATGTAGATCTAGTTTAAAACAAGTGGATCGTGGTGGATCTTGCTAAAAATTTTTATGTTGTTAAATTTCTTTTTAATTTGGTGATGAAGGTTGCAATTTGTTCATTTCCCAAAGGATTTTTTGTTAGATTAGTTTAGAGAAGAAGGTGAAGATGATGAATAGTAAGGATTTGATAGAATATGTGATTTAAAAAAAAAAATATATTTTTTTAAAAAACTTGATGCTGAAATAACATTATTTTGAGTAGATCTGGAAGTATATGTAAAAATTTGAGAGGGAAAATCAACTGGAGGGCTGTCGGAAATTTCCGACAGCCACTGTCGCCTGGGCGACAGTGTTCCAGTGCACATGTGATACTTGTTTAATCAAAATTTTTTGTATTGTTATTGCAGAATGGCTTCCAGTTCCAAAGCTCGAAAGAGTACTTCGAAAGATGCACATACTTCATATCAAGTTTTTCCTGGGGTGGAGAAGGCTATTGTTGGAATAGCGAAGATGTGGAATTTGAATTCGCCAAAGCACGATCATATCTATGAATCGGCTTGCGAACGCAGGTATAATTTCAATAATCACACAGAGGGGTTTTCTTCCTTTTCATTCGTGATTTTTATAACCATTGGAAGACCCAAATTTCACGGAATGGATGGAGGAGTGAGATCAAGGATCCAAGGTCAACATGTGGAAATAACACATGTTGATATATCTACGAGAGGAATTCGGACTAGTGATGAGTGAGAATATGCCTGATATAGTGGAGAATTATCGAAAGGATAGAGATTGGACCCTTGTAAACATGAGTTTACATGGAATCAAAAAAGACTCTTACCACTGAAGTTACCTCACTTACTCCGGATGCGTTCTTAGTCCAAGATATATTAAGGAATTCAGTGATGTTGAAGAGTGGAGACACAAGAAGCATTACGGCTCAGTTGACCCTCTTTACATACTACATTATGGAGGATGAGCTTTTTGATGTGGCGGACTTCATACTCGCCCAGATCAGGTATGCGTATAGATTAAGCATCCAAGATGGGTGAAGGTTCATACGCTGCCAATGGGGGCGGTAATACAGCGTGTACTCTACAAGAAGTATGGATGGATAGTGCAAGGTGCTTATTTGGATGATTGTTACCGGAAATATATTATACGGTTCAATGAAGGTGAAGAAGCCGCAAGAAAAACTCATCCGGGGATTGAGATTAGAGAGCGACCATTTCTAGGGCAGGATCACTACGAGAGTCCATTGATGATTTGCGTGATTCATTAGAGGATCACAAGAGGGAAGTGAAGAAGGACCGTAGTCGAATGCAGAAATTTATGAAGTTTCTCGTCAAAGGTCTGAAGTTGAAACCAACTCCGGAGGAAGAGGCCGAATGGCAAGTTCCGGATGAAGAACCGCCACGCCAATCGGTGAGGCGAACTCGCCGTGGCAAAGCCGTGAGACGAGGACCTCCAGAAGATTGTCCAGAGAGCAGCGGGGCTGGTTATGAAGATTCATAGTAGTTTTATGTTGCTGCTGCTGCTGGGCGATGTCGGAAAATTCCGACATCCACTGTCGCCTGGGCGACAGTGAACTTCTTTAGATTCTGTTTTTATTAAAGAACTTGATCCTTAAGTTGTTCTACTGTTTTTATGTGAACAATATTGATGTAATATTAATGATGTTGAATTTTTGTTAAGTCCTTTGAAATTTTATGTTTTGATTTTTAGAAATTTTGGCTTTTTGTTTTTACATTTGTTTATGTTTTGTGATAATAATTTTTATTTTATAGGCTTTAAATTGTGATATATTCATTGTGAAATGTCTAGAATGCCCAATTCTAACCTAAGCATAGAAAAACGGGAATCCGGTAACGGCTTAGTGAATATCCGCTAGTTGATTTTCCGTGCCTATAAAGTTGATTTTTATATTACCCTTCTTAATGTGATCCCTTATAAAATGATGTCGGACGTCTATATGCTTAGATCTAGAATGTAATACGGGATTGTTTGTTAAATCTATAGCACTTTTATTATCACACTTTAATTCTACACTACTTTGTTGTATGCCAAAATCTTCTAACGTTTGGGACATCCAAAGTGCTTGGCACAACAACTACCTAGTGCAATATATTCGGCCTCGGTAGTAGAGAGGGCAACAGAATTCTGTTTCCTACTCGACCATGAAATAAGTGAAGGGCCGATAAAGTGACAAGTGCCACTAGTGCTTTTCCTATCTAAAGAACATCCCGCATAATCAGAATCCGAAAAACCATGCAAATAAAAGAATCATTATGAGGATACCATAAACCTAATTTTGATGTTCCAATGAGATATCTAAAGATACGTTTCACCGCTTTTAAATGTGACTCTTTAGGATTAGCTTGAAATCTAGCACATAAACAAACGGCAAACATAATATCAGGTCTAGATGCGGTTAAATACAATAAAGACCCTATCATACTTCTATAAAGGGTTTGTTCAATTGAAACACCACTTTCATCTTTTCTAATTTTAGTGAAGTACTCATAGGAGTGTTTGCATGCTTAAGGTTTTCAAATCCAAATCTTTTTAACATATCATGAATATACTGGTTTGACATATAAAAATTCCATCATGTTTTTGTGTAATTTGAAAACCTAGAAAATATGAAAGTTCTCCAACCATACTCATTTCAAATTCATTTTTCATAATTTCAACTACTTCATTACACAACTCTTCATTAGTGGCTCCAAAAATAATATCATCAACATAAATTTGTAAAATAACTAAATCATGATCAATTTGCTTAATGAAGAGTGTAGAATCAGCACTTCCTATTTTATAATCGTGCTTTAACAAATATTGAGTTAATCGATCATACCAAGCACGAGGCGCTTGTTTTAATCCATAAAGCGCTTTATCTAATTTATAAACATAATTTGGATATTTCTCATTTATAAAGCCAGGGGGTTGTTCTACATAAACTTCTTCTTTTATATACCCGTTTAAAAATGCGGTTTTGACATCCATTTGATATAATTTAAATCTTTTAAAACAAGCAAATGCAAGAAATATTCTAACCGCTTCTAATCTTGCTACGGGTGCAAAAGTTTCATCAAAATCTACCCCTTCAATTTGTGCATAACCTTTTGCAACTAATCTGGCTTTATTTCTAACAATTCTAGATTCATTATCCATTTTATTTTTAAAAATCCACTTAACACCAACTACAGGACGATTTTTTGGTCGTTCTACAAGATTCCAAACCTTATTACGTTCAAATTGATTAAGTTCTTCATTCATAGCTAAAAACCAAAATTCATCATTTAAAGCGGTGGAAACATCTTTTGTTCTATTTCAGAAACAAAAAAAAGGTTTGAAAATAAAACATGTAGTGATGAAACGAGTACTAACCCCTTTTTGCGGATCCCAATGATAAGCTCCTTTGGATGATCCTTTGAGAATCTCAATTCACTTGGAGGCACATATCCTTTCTTTCTTCTTCTTCTATCTTCTTCTCCTCTTTCTTCTTCTCTTTCTTCTTCTTTTTCTTCTTCATTTTCTCCAAGTTCTTCTTCATCATTCTCCACCGTGGAAGGGTTCATCTTCTTTTCCTGTAATTTTCTTTTCTACACATGAAGCAAACTCATCAAACCTAACATGAATCGATTCTTCAACTATTTTTGTTCTTTTATTAAAAATTCTATAAGCTTTACTAGTTGAAGAATAGCCAATAAAAATACCTTCATCACATTTTTCATCAAATTTTCCTAAGGAATCTTTAGAATTCAAAATAAAACATTTACAACCAAAAACTTTGAAATAAGAAACATTTGGTTTTTTACTAAAATTAATTCATAAGGAGTTAATTTTAAAATAGGGCGAAGCATTACTCTATTAATTACATAACATGCCGTGCTAACCGCTTCAGCCCAAAAAGATTTTGGTAATTTGAATTCAGATAACATTGTACGGGCTAACTCTTGAAGAGTTCTATTTTTCCTCTCCACTACACCATTTTGCTGTGGTGTGCGTGGAGCGGAAAATTCATGTTTAATTCCTAACTCCGTACAAAAAGAAATAAACTTTTCATTTTCAAATTCTCCTCCATGATCCGATCGTATGCGTTTAATTTCAACTCAAATTCATTTTGGATACGCAAACATAATTTTGAAAATTCTGAAAATGCATCGGATTTGGAGGTTAGAAATAAAGTCCAACAAAAACGAGAATAATCATCAATCAAAACAAATGTGTATTTTCTACCTCCTAAGCTAGAAATTCCAATTGGCCCAAATAAATCCATATGTATTAATTGAAGTGGCCTAGTGGTAGAAATAATGTTTTACTTTTGAAAGATGATTTTGAAAATTTTCCTTTTTGGCAAGGCACACATAGTGAAGAAGATAAATTTCCATTTAGCAAAGGTAAACCTTTAATTAATTTATCTTTTGAAAGTTTTGAAATTAACTTGGCACTAGCATGTCCAAGTCGCCTATGCCATAAATCTAATTCATCATTTTTTGATAGAAAACATTTCAAAGTAGTAGATTTGAAAAATCAAGAAATTTAATCATATATACATTATGACATCTAGGTGCGGTAAAAACAATTTCATTTGTTTTGGAATTAATAATTTTGCACAAATTTGTAGAAGATTCAAATAAAACATTTAAACCCTTATCACATAATTGACTAATAGAAATCAAATTATGCTTTAATCCTTCTACAAATAAAACATTTGAAATTGAAAAATTTTCGTTACCCACAACACCGATGCCGATGATTTTTCCTTTTCCATTGTCACCGAATGTAACAATTCCTCCTTTCTTCATCTCCAGGCTAAGGAACTTCTCTTTATTGCCCGTCATGTGCTTTGAACAGCCCGAGTCCAAGTACCACACGTCTTCTTTGTCCTTAGCCTGCCAACACACCTAGAAAGAAGAGGTGAGTAAAGATCTGGTTACCCAAGTGGTTCCACCCAAAGTATAGGTAGAAGCCTAGGCACCCAGATTTGTTTGATTTTACTTTTTCCTTCTTTCCAGCAAGAGTCCGTAGTGTGACCAAATCTATTGCATTTGGCACATGTAATGTATTTAGAAGAGTATAATTTTTCTGGACTTTTACTGGATGAGGATGCATTATTTGATATTTCATTAATTTTAGAATTTTTAAAAGTGAATTTTCTGGACTTTTCACTGTCGCCGGCGACAGTGGTTGTCGCCGGGCGACAGCTTCCAGATGTGTATCCGAGCCCAAACCTTCCAGATCCATGGCGTTGGTATCCTAAGATCATATCCAGTGATCTTCAGCCCATTCCAAATTTTTTCATGGCTAGTGTTAAGTCATGAATCTGGTTTCTCATTTTTGTATTCTCGGATACTAGATTTACGCATCTCCGATCAAAAGATTTCTTTCCCTCATGGACTTTGGAATTGAAGATTTTAGATCTCTCTCTAAAATCTCATTCTTTTTAGTAAGTACTTTTATTGTAGAATGAGATTTGGAAAGAGATTCTTCAAGTTCATTAATTCTTCCCAAAAAGTGATCACACTCTTGGCAAGAAATATCTCTTTTTCCAATAGTCTTAATTTCATTTAACAATTTTTTGTTTTCTTTAAGTAAAATTCCATTTTCAGATTTTAGAAGATCATTATCTTTTAAACTTTTTTCAAAAATTTGCAAGTCTTTAAAAATTCAGAGAATAATTCATCATAGGTTGGAGGAGTTACCTCAGTGTCGCTTTGGACACTGCATTCGTCATCAGATATGACGCTCTTTCCCATTAAGCATATGTTGGCCTCCTCTTCTTTACTTGAGTCGGAACTGCTTGCATCCTCAGACGTAGTATCATCCCAGGTTTCCGCCTTCAACACCTTCTTCGACCCTTTGTGCTTCTTTTCTTTAAGTTCTTTCAAGTACTTTGGACACTTGCTTCGAATGTGTCCTAACTTCTTGCAGTGGTAGCTCTCCGGTGGCGGTCTCTCTTCCTCCTCATCGCCTTCCTTTCCTTTTTTCTTCCTAAAGGTTTCCTTCTTAAAATACTTCTTAAACGAATTCCTTCTCTCCAGATTTTTCATAAATTTTCTAAATTTTTTAACAAATAAGCTCTCCTCATCTTCTTCATCCTCCTCAGAATCACTAGTTTCTTCCTTCTTAGATTTTAGAGCCAATCCCTTCTTCCTTGGCTCCATATACTCTTGTTGTTGAATTTTAATTCAACTTCATGAGTTTTCAAATTCCCAATGAGGCTCTCCAATTTTAAAGTCTTAAGATCATGTGACTCGGAAATTGCTGTCACTTTAGGATTGAACTTCGGGGGAAGTGATCTTAAAATTTTTCTTACCAAATCTCCATTTGAGAACACCTTTCCTAGCACCTTTGAGTCGTTCACGATTTTTGTGAATCGTGTGTACATCGTATCAACCTCTTCATCTACCTCCATTTTGAACCTTTCAAATTCAGATTCCAGTTGAAATAGCTTTGAGTCCTTTACCTGCGAAGTACCTTCATGAGTGATTTCTAATAAATTCCAAATTTCAAATGCAGAATTACAAGCACAAACTCTATTAAATTCAGTGCGATCTAGTGCGCAAAATAAAGCATTCATGGCTTTTGCATTGTTCTTACATTTTAATTTATCGTTGTCATCCCACTTGTCTTTGGGCTTATCCATGGTTACATCTCCTACAACAAATGTTGGAGAAGTGTAACTAGATTCTACCATATTCCAGACTTCAATATCTAGTGCAATTAGAAAACAACGCATACGTGTTTTCCAATAATTGTAGTCTGTGCCCGTAAAAGTGGTGGCCTACTAATTCCTTGCCCCTCAACGAACGTGTGATCGTTGTGCGCCATTACTCCCGGTGGTAAAACCGTTTTGGAGTAACCTCGCTCTGATACCACTTGTTGGATCGTGTGACGCCCTTAGAGGGGGGGGGGGGGGGGGTGAATAAGGGTGCGTTTAAAAATATAATTTTTACTTAATAATTTTTAAACAAATTTTACTTTACTAAAAAGGTTACTTATAAATAATTTTAAACCAATGTAATTTTTGTATTTAACCAAACACAAATTTCTAAGATAAATATTTAAGCAAACAAAATTGCAATTAGTGAAAAGAGCATAATTATATTAATCATGAAATTTGCATACAATAAAAATGATCTTAACAATGCTTAAAATCAAGGCACAATTATGATAATAAAAATACAATAATTTTGGTTTACCAATCCTTCTCCCAAGGATCGGAAGGCTATCGCTTGTCTCTCCCAAGACCAAGCCCAAGCCTATCCTCTAGATCTTCCCAAGATCTAGACGTAGCACACAAGGCCACGATTTCCCACCAAGCCTCGCAAGGACTTGGACGCTCCGCACAAGGAAGCGATTTCCCCTAAGCCGCACAAGGACTTAGACGCTCCGCACAAGGAAGCGATTTTCCCTACCAATACAAAATGAAAAATATGTGAATGAAAATACAATATGAAAAGAACAACTCCCTAGAAAATCAGATCTCTGAACGGATTGTTGAAGCCTCGAGATGATTGATGATGAAGAAGCGCGCCCGATCTCGTCTTCAATCTTTAATCCTTCTTTGCACAAATGGGAGTTGAGGAGGTTCTGGAGCTCTCTGGTTCGTATGCACTCAGGAAAGGACTGGAATTCTCAAAAGCTTGGAATGCATGAACCAAAGGAACCAATTTATAGAAATTCACTGTCGCCTGGGCGACAGTGACTGTCGGAATTTTCCGACAGCGCTAAACTGCCGCTGGAGTGCCGTCGTGGGTGGAGTCGTGGGCAGTTGGTGTAACCGTCGAGCTGTCGCCTGGGCGACATCGATGTCGGAATTTCCGACAGTGCAAAACTGCCGGTCGTGGGTGGAGACGTGGGCAGGTGGTGTAACCGTCGAGCTGTCGCCTGGGCGACATCGATGTCGGAATTCCGACAGCGCAAAACTGTCTTTCGTCGATCTGCCGTGGAGGGAAGTAGTTGTAACTTCTCTGCTGTCGCCTGGGCGACAGTGGCTGTCGGAATTTTCCGACAGTGAATTTTTCCCACATTCAATTTTAGCTCCAGCAGCAATGTGAACATCTCATACCTGTTATCTGCACACCATTAATGAAAATAGAATCAAATACAAAAGGGACTTTATTATTATCAAACCGGAGGAGTGCGAAACGCATGCTCCAACACCTGAGTCTTTTGACAAGGAGATTCTCAGAACCACTGATCTTTTGATAAGGAGATCATGAACCAACCAGATCTTTGACAATGAGATCTTGAACCAACCAGATATTTTGATAAGGAGATCTTGAACCACATAATCCTTTGGAAGAGGTATTCTCAAAACTCTCTACATGGGTGTATAAGGAAAGAAGAGTAAGAAGGAGAAGGAAGATTCAGAAATCTATTTTTCAGAATTCTGTAACAGCAATCCTTGAGGTGCTGTTCTTTGAGTTCTCTTCAGGATCTGTATCAGATTAACCCTAGCTTATGATAATGATGATTGCTAGGGTTTTTGTAAGCTCTTGATCCTTCTTCTCTCTGTTCTTATAATAGTGTTGCTGTTATATAATATTGATGAGGAAGCAACCGTTGTTTCTCTGAGGAGAGTATATTCTTCTGTAGATCTTTCTTCATAGGTTTGTGTTAAGTAGAAGAAGATCCTTGACTGAGAGAGAAAGAAGTTCTTTCTTTTCTTTGTTTTCTCTATTAGGGTTCCAGGAGGAAGAAGGAGAAGAGGAAGCCCTAATTCAGAAACTGTAGCCGATTGTGATCAATGCTCTATCTTTCTCTTTCTGGTCATCCCTTATATTGTCCCTCTTTAATTTGAATTGATTTCATTTTCTGGTAATTCCAGAAAAGGTATTTTACATTGGACAATTTCTCTTTCTTTCCTTCTTTAATTCACGACCTGTCCACTGACTGTAAGCTTATTTTCAAGAAAGCTTTTTTGTCCTCCTTTAATTCTTCTTTCTATTTGAGGCAATTAAGGAGTCATTGGAGAACAGTCTTCAGTATTGTGGGCCATGAGAGAGGGTCCAAAAATGATAGCTGAAAAGATTTCCTTTTCAGACTGTATTCGACGTTGCGTCGAGTTCTCTTCCTCTCTTATCGATGCACCTTCGATTTCTTGTGGGAGCAACTCTAATTCATTCTTGCTCTAATTCACTTTGCTTTTCGACGTTGTGTCCATATCTTATCGACGTAACCGTCGAGTTGAAAGCTTAACTCTGAAGTCCATCATCTGCGTCAAATGGCAGTTGACGTTGCGTTACTTCAGATGGCTTTGACAGATATTTCCTTCTGCGTTGAGTTGAAGTAGAAGCTGCGTCGACTTCTCAAGGTACTTTGACAGGTGCATGGCTTCTACGTTGATATTTATTCGACGTAACGTCGACTTGAATAACTTCGACAGAAGGGTTGGACCACTTGGACATCTAGTCAGAGTAGCGTCAACATTAACTCGATGGTGCATCGATTTCCATTCGACGCAAATGTTAACTTTGCCCAAATTGTGCTTCTCTTGATATGGTCTTGACACCCTAGGTTGAGTGTGGCATTCCTAAGACATCTAATGACCAGATTACCCTCACTATACAATGAGTAATACAACCTAAGAGATAAAATCACTTTTTAGATAATTTGTTAAGTTAAATAAAAGGAGTTTTTTCCAATAATCTCCCCCTCTTTATCTTAACAAATTTTACAGATTAGATAAAGTGATTTTACACATTCCATTTTTATATAAACAAAAATACATTCAAGACAGTATAGACATAAGAAAATGACAGACTGTAATCAAAAGCCATTTCATTCAATTGTCAAGAACTATATATAAGATCACCATAGTTGTCTTTCAGGAATTATAGGACTTTACAGAAGTACCTGAACCTCATTGCCCCTTCTCAGGAGTTCTTCTTTTTCTTGAAAATATTTTTGAAGTAACCTTCCTTTGTGCCATCTTCATAGGCTCGTCATCTTCTGTAATAAACATCTTTGGGAAGCTCCCCCTGAGATTGTGCATTTATTTCAGCCTCCTGGGCAGCTTTCGAGCAATCAAAGCTACTTCATCTAGCAGATTTTCATTCCGAAGTTCCCCCTGAACTACTGTTGTGCTTACATCTTTCATCTCTGTATCCAGATTTCTTTGAACTTCTGAAGCAGGCTCAATATCTGGGAGCTCCCCCTGATTTTCTGGAGCAGGCTCCCCCTGAATCTGTGGGAGCTACCCCTGAATTTTCTTGCAGTAGCTATCTATTCTGGTATATCCTGAGCATGAGCAGGCTCCCCTGGGTATGTGCACCTTGGAAGGTGGTCACTTTGTCAGGGGCTGCATCATCATTCAGCTTATCTTGACCACTAAACTCTAGAACAGTCCTTTCCTCCTCCTGACCATTCTCCCCCTTCTTAACCTTTCTGATAAGAGAGGTAAGAACTCCTTTGACACTAGGGAGGAGGACATGAAATCTTTGATTCCCTGTAGAGATATTTTGGAAGTCATGAGTTCAGACTCACTTGAGAGTACTTTTTATCAAATTTTCTTGTTTTGAGCAGTCAGAAGATCAGTAAAGGTGCTAGAAGCTAGCCCTAATGCTTTTGAAATGAATTGCTCAAGGTCAATTGAAGTGATAGGTTGTGGTAGATGGAGGAAGATCTTCTTGGATTGGGGAGAGTGCATGGTAGATTTCTGGTGAAACATGAATTGGTGGTGGTGGAGGTGGAGCAAACTGAGAGTCTAGGGTATAGGTGGATGGTAGCTGACAGGAAATTTGAGGAGATGACTCTGAGGCTTGAAGTGGATGGTTTGGATTGAGGGAGTTGTTGTTGTTGTTGTTGAGGAGATAAATGAGCTGAAACATCTTCTTGAGGAGTTTGAGAGGGGAGGAGGTGGTACATTATCCCGTGGAGGATCTGGTATCTGCCTCTCAGAATCTTGAGGAGGAGGAGAGAGAGGAGGTGAGGCTGGAGCTTGACCAAGCTTTAAGATTTGCCTAGTCCACTTAGAAAAGATCCCAATATTAATCCTTTTCCCCAGAGGAATGAGAACTCCTTTTGATTTGCAGATACATGGATAGTGTTGGAAGAGCACTTGGCTCATGATTCTCATGTAAGCATTTTCTTTATGGGCATACTTATGCCCAATCATTCTAGGGGTAACTTCCCCCAGTTTATATTTTTCTTAAGAACCAAAGCTCCCATAATTTGAAGCTGTTGCTTTGGAACAACATCATGTGCTGAAATTTTACATAACAACACCTTCCCTACTATATCTGCCAAGAACCTGCGTTCTTCCCCAAGATCAATCTTCTTCAGATTGATGGGCTTGTCCTTCTTGAACTGCATCAGTTCCAAGGCCCTCTTGATCTCATCCCCTGATTAAATCATCCAGCTCATTCCAGTTAGAAGATCATAGGTTTGATTCAGTAACTCCTCTGTTATCTGTACATCTGTGTCGTACACTTTTCCCTTAAGAGAACCATCCTCTCCTATCTGAACACTGTCTTTAAACTCTGTCAGTTCGATATGCAGATCTTGCATCTTGTGGATATCACCTTGGTTAAGCCAGCATCTTGAAATAGGCCAAGAATGGCCTCTTGAAGCTTTTGGCCGCTACACTGAAAGAATCAATATCCACATCAAATCCTGAGTTCACTTTTGGTGGATCCATCTGATTATTGTCACCTGCAATCACAAAGAAAAATGAGAGAGAGAACAACACAGGAGAGCTGGAGATCAAGAGAGCAAGAGATCAAGAGAGCAAGAGAGCAAGGAGAGGAAAATTCGAAATGGGCGATGATCTCGACGCTGAAGTTGCTTAAAAGAAGACGATTCGTCGCAACTTATGGTTTATGTTGACGCACCGTCGATAAAGATTATTATTTGGCACACAAAAATAAGTCGAGACTGCTTTTAGAAGCAATTCTGAGCGCAGTAATATCGACGTAATCCAGTCGACGTTATGTCAATTTATAATCGACGTAACTTTGAATTTAATCAGCGTTCGATAAGTCGACGCATACGTCGATATGAACTTGACGCATGCATCGAGTACTTTCGAATTATCCACTATGAATGCTTCTTGACGCTAGCGTTGAGTAGAAGTTGATGGTGCATCGACTTATATTCGACGCAACCTATGAATGAACAAATCCATTTCCCTTAGAAATTCTTATGTTTTTCCCAGCAATTATGTTTATTGAAAATAGAGTTATGATAGTAATTTTATGAACTATAAGGATAACAAGGTAATTAAGAGATGTTATCACTCCCTTGATTGAGTTTAGTTCTTTATTCCTTTTCTTACTATCTCTTAGATAGTCTCCCCTTCCTTACCCTGCACAAGTAATTCAAACATTAGAAGGAACCCAGGTTACCTTGGACCCTTTGCTTTTACATTGTAGGGTTCAATGAAGGAATAGAAGGGTCTTTCATGATACCCTTTTGGATGATAAGAATGAGTTTCCCAAACCAATGTTTGTTATTCTTATACTTTGAAATATGTTGTAGAATGTGTCTAGGTATAATAGATCAGTAGAATGTTTTAATATCCTAGGTTTTGCTTTAGCCTTTTGGCTTTGGTTATTTAAATTCTCTACATTATTCTTGCCTAAGGGTTTTTTCTTTCTTATTCAGATTTACTTTGTTAGGTTCATCTATCCTATCTGGATAACTATTAGCCTTACCCTTAGATGATGTATTTTTCTCACTTGGTTGGTACTCACTAGGTCTAACAAATGATACTGGATTTTTTCTGGCAGGTTTCCTGGTGCTTCTGTGCTGGTAGAGGCTCTGCTCCTAACCCTAGGTGATTAAATCTCATAGAGAGATTTTCAGTGATGTCTTTGAGCTTCTGACTCCTCTCCATTGAGTGAGTCCTCAAAAGCCTTTGCCTTTGCTAGCTCTTCTTTAATTTATATTTGCTTCTCTAAGTTTAATCAATTCTTAGTCCTTTATCATTAATTTCATTTGTTAGATTTTGATTTCTTAGGTATATTTCATCTTTCTTAAGGTTTTCTAATTCTGTCATAGCTATGTCTAATTCCTTTCTACCTTAAGATGATCAATGCAAAAATCCTTAAAACTGGATTTAAAATCATCTGAGCTAAAATAAAAAATCGATACCTATTCCTCTTCATCATCTGATGACATCCCTAGTGCCATCATGCAGGCTGCTTCAGCTGTTGCTTCATCATCACTTCAGATGATGATGAGGAGCTTAATTCTGCTTCAGAATCACTCTAGGTTTCAACAATAAAACCCTTAGCTTCATCTCGTCCTTCCCTCTTGAAAGACTTCTTCTTTCTCTTCTCCTCTTTGTTGCTGCTTCTGTCCCTTTGTTCTTGTGGCACTCTGGAGCAATGTGCCCTGGCTTGTTGCAAGTGAAGCAAATAATCTCCCTCTTGGAGTTTTATCATACCTAGGCCTTGAGTCCCTTTCTCTTTTCCTTGAGTCTTCTGTCTTGACCCATCTTTTGAATCTCCTAGCCAGGAGACTGAACATCTCATCTTCTAGAGTATAGGGCTCTCCTTCAGTAGCTTTAGAGCAAGGCTCCTTTGGATAGGAGCTAGAGTAGTCTCCCTTTCTTCTGACTTAGCCCTGTTCCTTCAGGAGCATCTCATAAGACTTAAGCTTTCCTAGCAAAGCTTCAGTAGAGATTTCTCTGTGGCACCTGGATTCTTTAATTGCCCAGATTCTTGAATCCCATAAGCTAGGGAAGCACATGAGGATTTTATCATTAATTTCAGTCAAGAAAATCTCCTTGTCCAAGCCTCTGAGCTCACTTAATGATAATGCTGAATGTGTCATACATATCACCAACAGATTCTTCAGTTTTCTTCTGAAAGTTCTCATACTGGGATATGAGAAGGGACTTTCTGTCCTTTCTTTCATCTGAGCTGCCTTCCACCATTCTGGTGAGAGAATCATTTATATCTTTTGTTGATTGGCATTCAACAACCTTCTTGAAAAATGTCATCTGACATTGTTGACACCAGAATATTCATGGACTTGGCATCACATGCCTTGACCTTCTTCTCATCTTCTGTCCACTCATTTCTTGGTACAGCCTCAGTTGTTGAAGATTCTTCTGCCTTTTGTCTGACTGGAGCTGGAGGACCTGTGAAAAGAACATTATAGATGTCTTCATCAATGGAATTCATATAAAGGTCTTATTCTGGCCTTCTAGAGTGTGAACTTATTCAAGTTTCACACTGGAGGTCTTGTAGAAACATAATCCTTAGTACTCATTTTCATTATAAAAATATTTGTAATATAGATATAAGTGTAGGAGGTCTTTTTGATCAAGGTGTTAACCATTTAAGGATCAACCTCCCTCTGATACCAATTGAAAGTGCACAGTGTACCCCTGAGATATACTCTAGAGGGGGTGAATAGAGATTTAAAATTATTTCAATCTTATTTGTGAAAATACAATAAAACACTAAGTGTTTATGCTTCAACAAATCCTCACACAGAATAAAACCAAGTGTTGAAATATAAAGCTGGAAAACAGTAAAATAAATCTAGACTATATGCGACAGCACAGAAAATAAATAACCAGAAGACACAAAGATTTTATAGAGGTTGCCCAAAATGTGGGTAGTCCTCTTTCTACCACCTGGTAGGATTGCACCACCTGTGCCTGAGTCTTTTGACAAGGAGACTCTCAGAACCACTGATCTTTTGATATGGAGATCATGAACCAACCAGATCTTTTGACAAGGAGATCTTGAACCAACCAGATCTTTTGATAAGGAGATCTTGAACCACTGAATCCTTTGGAAGAGGGATTCTCAAAACACTGTACATGGTGGTATAAGGAAAGAAGAGTAAGAAGGAGAAGGAAGATTCAGAAATCTATTTTCAGAATTCTATAACAGCAATCCTTGAGGTGTTGTTCTTTGAGTGCTCTTCAGGATCTATATAAGATTAACCCTAGCTTATGATAGTGATGATTGATAGGAGTTTTTGTAAGCTCTTGATCCTTCTTCTCGGTGCTCTTATAATAGTGTTTGCTGCTATATAATATTGATGAGGAAGCAACAGTTGTTTCTCTGAGCAGAGTATATTCTTCTGTAGATCTTTCTTCAAAGGTTTGTGTTGAGGAGAAGAAGATCCTTGACTGAAAGAGAAAGAAGTTGTTTCTTTTCTATGTTTTCTCTATTAGGGTTTCAGGAGGAAGAAGGAGAAGAGGAAGCCATAAGTCAAAATTTGTAGCCGATTGTGATCAATGCTCTATCTTTCTCTTTCTGCTCATCCCTTTTATTGTCCCTCTTTAATTTGAATTGTTTTCCTTTTCTGGTAAGTCCTGAAAGGTATTTTACATTGGACAATTTCTCTTTCTTTCCTTCTTTAATTCACGACCCATCCACCAACTGTAAGCTTATTTCAAGAATGCTTTTCTGTCCTCCTTTAATTCTTCTTTCTATTTGAGGCAGTTAAGGGGCCGTTGGAGAACGGTCTTCAGTATTGTGGGTCATGAGAGAGGGTCCAAAAATGATAGCTGAAAAGATTTCCTTTTCAGACTGTATTCGACGTCAGCGTCGAGTTCTCTTCCTCTCTTATCGACGCACCTTCGATTCCTTGTGTGAGCAGCTTCGAATTCATTCTTGCTCTGATTCAAGTTTGCTTGTCGACGTTGCGTCGATATCTTATTGACGTAACCGTCGAGTTGAAAGCTTAACTCTAAACTCCATCATCTGCGTCGAATGGCAGTTGACGTTGCATCGACTTCAGATGCTTCGACAGATACTTCCTTCTGCGTTGAGTTGAAGTAGAAGCTGCGTCGACTTCTCAAGGTACTTTGACAAGTCCATGGCTTCTACGTTGATATCTATTCGACGTAACGTCGACTTGAAAAACTTCGACAGAAGGGTTGGACCACTTGGACTTCTAGTCTGAGTAGCGTCGACATTAACTCGATGTTGCATCGATTTCTATTCGACGCTAATGTTAACTTTGCCCAAATTGTGTTTCTCGTGATATATATGTCTTGACACCCTAGGTTGAGTGTGACATTTCTAAGACATCTAATGGCCAGATTACCCTCACTATACAATGGGTAATACAACCTAAGAGATAAAATTACTTTTTAGATAATTTGTTTAAGTTAAATCAAAGGAGTTTTTCCCAACATAGAGTGCGTGTGTGTATGAGAATGGTTTTTTTTTTCTTTCTTTTATTTCAGTTTTTAAATTCAATGTAGAGTGCGTGTGTTTGAGAATAGCTTTTTTCATTTTTTTTGTAACTTAGTTTTACTTTTTTTTCACTTTATTTCTAATTACTTTAACATTCATATTTCAAGTTCTATTACCACCCCATCACGGATGAGAGGCTAAGAACTTTTTTAGCACTTGATTAAGATGGTTGAAACGGATATTATTTCTGTATTTTATAAGTCTTTTAATTTTCTTTGTTAAACGTGCTTATATCCGCTTTAAAATATTAACATGTATTTTCTTATTACTAATTTTGTCCCCATTCCGATGAGTGACTAATTTTTTTTTAGCGCATCATGTCGAAGAGCATTGGGACAAATAAATTGTTTTCTAAAAAATAAAATATCTCTTTCTAAAATCAATTAACGAGCTTAAGGTTTACCCGAGAAAAACGTTGAGTGGAACCATATAATCGATGTATGGTTCTCATTTCCGTTCCCGTACACTAGTTAACCGAGAGGCTCGTGCTTATGGATTGATCGCTCACGGGTAAGAGAAAGTGCGCTCTACCCTCGAGAGAGGATGAGGTAAGTCTTCTGAATTAGAATAAAACTCAATAGAGGTTCACAACATAAAGCGAGTATTAAGGAGATTCGATTAAAGAACGGGATTTTGGTCGAATATTCTTAATCTCAGGTGGGCGTACCATCGAGAGAGGTGCGTTCTTACTTATGGAACCTCCACGGCAAAGTCGTTCTAATGTTTTGAAAAATTAGATCTTTACTTCTATAAAAGCTATTTTTCTCTCAAGGTAATTCGACATCGGGCGCTATCTTCATTATCGTTTAAAACTCTAGTTATACGTATATTATCCACTATCTAAATATTAAAAACCAAGTCAAAAACTTTGTCCGGTAAAATAATAGCCCGTTCCTTACAAGTAAGAATAATCAACACGATCCGTGGAAATATACGACCTCAATATTTTCTAAACCAAAATATCATGTACTATACGCGATAAGGTATACTTGCCTTTATCGAAGATTAGTTTGGATAAATTAAGCAAAAACTTAAAAAACTAAAACCAAAATCCAATTTTAATCATCAACAGTCTCAGACCCACATAGTTCTATTAATTTTGCACAGGTTGTCCTTCCAGACCGTCCATCATGCGGGTTGCCTCACAGTATAACTTGCCAGTCAACTGATATTCTCTCTTGACATATTTCTGGAAGGCACATTTAATTCTCATAGGAATTATTTCTGGAAGACACAATTTATTCTCATATGAATTATTTCTCGAAGACACATTTTATTCCCGTGGGAATTATTTCTCGAAGGAACGTTTTATTCCAGTTGGAATATTTATCATCAAGGCAATAAAAGTTCAATCAAAATCGAATGTATCATTTTGTCGTTGTAAAACGAAGCGATAGAAATTAAGCCATTTTAATAGAAACCTTCATATAGTTAGACGAAAATTAAAATTAAGACACTCAAGAATTGAGTCAAAGGTTGAAGTCTTATGCTTCTCAATCAAGCTCGTAAACTACATTTAAATATTGTGACTCTAGTAAGCCCAAGTCTCTAGCTCAGTTAATAAGCGTCATGACCTTTTAGGTTACGAACTAATTTGCGCACAACAACAGGTACAACAATTGCGTTCCAAATCATAAGCATTTTATATAAAGAAAGCAAGTCTTGCATTTTAAACCGAACACTTTCCATACTTGATATTTAAATAATTTAGGCAAATGACTAAGGCGGTGAACTCAACCATACTACTCTACTAATAATAGAGTTGATCCGAGTTCAGGCGTATTTAGGATTAACCTCGAAGGAATCTGCTATTTTCATGTCAACTCTAAATTATAAGCAGTATTGCGCGCAATATAAAATAATAAGCCAAGACATCGAACTCGACCACATTGCTCTCCTAACAAGAAAGTTGATCGAGTTCGACATTATTTAGGGTTAACCTCGAAGGAATTTGTCATTTCCAGGTTAACTCTAAATTATAAGCAGTATTACAATATAGAATAATAAGCCAAGACATCGAACTCAACCGCATTGCTCTCCCAACAAGAGAGTTGATCGAGTTCGGCATTATTTAGGTTAACCTCGAAGAAATTTGCCGTCTACAGGTTAACTCTAAATTATTAGCAGTATTTCAAAATAAAATGATAGGTCAAGGTACCAAACTCGACGCACTGCTCTCCCAATAAGAGAGTTGATCGAGTTCGACGTTATTTAGGGCTAACCTCGAAGGAATTTACCATCTCCAGGTTTAACTCTAAATTATAAGCAGTATTACAAAATAGAATAGTACTAGCCAAGACTTCGAACTCGTACGCACTGCTCTCCCAACAAGAGAGTTGATCGAGTTCAACATTATTTAAGGTTAACCTCAAAGGAATTTGTCATCTCCAAGTTACCTCCAAATTATAAAGTCGTATTGCAAAAATGAATAATAACAAGGCTTCAAACTCGACCGTACTGCTCACCCAACAAGAGAGTTGATCGAAGTTCGACATTATTTAGGATTAACCTCGAACAAATTTGTCATCTCTAGGTTAACTCTAAACTATAAGCAGTATTGCAAAATAGAGTAATAGCGAAGGCTTCGAACTCGACAACACTGCTCTCCCAATAGGAGAGTTGATTGAGTTCGGCATTATTTAGGGTTAACCTCGAAGTAATTTTCCATCTCCAGGTTAACACTAAATTATAAGCAGTATTGCAAAATATAATAATCATCAAGGCTTCAAACTCAACTGCACTGCTCTCTCAATAAGAGATTTGATCGAGTTCGGCATTATTTATGTTAACCTCGAAGGAATTTGTCATCTGCATGTCTAAATTATAAGTAGTATTGCAAAATAGAATAATAACCAAGGTGTACAACCCTCATTCTCCGAGAGTGGACCCCCCCCCCCCCCCCCGAGGCCACGTAGACAGAAGTCAGGTCAAAGGGTCAACACAGAGACCAGCAATCCAAGGCAGGAACAGAAGAGACCCTGGCGAGTATGCAGGTCATACTCGCTAGGTAGGCGAGTATCAACCAGAATAGCTCGGCACGCGCAAGAAGCAGCAGAAGCCCTGTGCGAGTATTGGCCCGGCTGTGTGCGAGCAGCACCCAATACTCGCCCGATGGGCGACTATGGCATGGTACTCGCCGAGTAACCCATAGTCGCCGGGTTGGGGGCTGGGCTATAAAAAGCCCCCCTACCCTTTGGTTTTCCTATAAATAGGACCCCAGGGGTACTTGGATTGGCACCTGGACTTGAGATTTAGGACCCCGATTCCCGAACTCTCGAGCCCGTCACCCTTGCTTTCAGCCAAGCCGGTGCCTTCCCTGTACCAAGCTCGGCCACTTTGGTTTCGGAGGGGAAGACTCTCTTGAGCTTCTGGGTACGTGGTGGGACCTCCCTGCCGCAGCATCTGGGGTCCGGTTCGTTGCTCTTCTAGCTTCGTCGTAGTCGCCAGCCAAGTCATCTCGTTGGACTGCTGGGCGAGTAGCCTCCGGCTGCATCGGTCCGAATTTTGAGGTCAAGATTTTCCTGGCGTCAACACTTTGGTGCCTCCGGCTGCATCGGTCCGAATTTTGAGGTCAGGATTTTCCTGGCGTCAACACTTTGGTGCGGTGAGCGTAGACCGTGGTCGTTGGAAGAAAGTTCAGTAAGAAGGCGAGATGGTCGCAGTTGGCGACCATGAGGAGGTAGTCGGCAACCCGTCCGCGAGTGGCGAGTTCGTGACGCTAGCAGTGTTTGAAGCCTTCGCGTAGCGTATGGAGGGGACCATGCGAGCAATGCTTCAGCCGCGCGCCGAGGTCACGACGACCTCGCCGTATCGCCCAGTTCCGTCCGAGGGAGGGAGTCCACCTCGGCGAGCAGGAAAGGAGCAAGTGGAGGATGAGACCGAGCGACCAAGGAGGTCGCAGTTCTACCAGCCAACCTCGCAAGGGATTCGCTTCCGCGAGCCGGGCGAGCAGGCGAGGTACCAGGATACTCGCCCATATGGCGAGTATGGAGGTGATACTCGCCAGGTGGAGGATCGCCGCCAGGCAGGAGGGAGGAGCCCCTTCTGTGAGGAGATACTTGTCGCGCCAGTGCCAGAAGGGTTCAGGGACCCCGCCTTGAATTATTATTCGGGGAAGGAGGACCCCGTCCGACACATCCAATGGTTCGAGGATATAGTCTCTATCCGAACCATGTCGGACGCCTTCAAGTGCAGGTTGTTTGCCATCACCTTCCGTGCAAAGGCCTGGGACTGGTTCCACCAGTTGCCCGCCGACTCGATCTACTGCTTTGAAGACCTGTGCCGTGGGCTGACGACCCGGTTCGACACGGCCCGGAAGCTGAAGAAGGAGGCAACGGCCCTGTTCTATCTGGTGCAAAGGCCGGACGAGGCATTGGGACCCTATATCGAGCGCTTTCAGGAGGAGGTTCTGCAGATCCAGGAGGTGGATAGCAAAATCCTGTTGCTGGCCTTGACGTTCGGTATAAGTCAAGGTCTTTTCAAGTTGGAGCTCAGCGAGAATCCTCCTTACTCCTACGACAACCTCATTTAGAGGGCCAACAAGTTTGTCCGAGGAGAGGCTTCCAACCCTGACTTCTTGGCGAGGCTGGCACAGGTGACCAGAGGCGAGGAAGGAGAGAGGGATGGGATCCCTGAGAAAAGGAAGAGAGGAGAACCCCGGAGGGAGGAAAAGAAGAGGCCGGAGCGGCGAGAAGAAAGGAGGAGAGAAGAGAAGAAGAGGGATGAGCCCAGGAGGAAGGAAGCCAGGAGGAGCATCGAGAGGAGGCCCGTCGAGTCCCCGGAGCGTCAGGAGGAGGAAAGGCGCTATCAGGTCCCCGTCAACCGGCCACCATGGAGGCCGGCTGGACAGCACCAGCGTCGGGATCAAAGGGGGAGATCCCCGGAGAGAAGGCCTTTTTGCCAGCCGGAGAGGCGTCAGGAGAGGAGGAGAGACGAAGCGATGGCGGTAGCCGAGCGTGGCCGCCGTCAAGGAAGGAAGAAGCAGAAGCAGAGGAGGCGTCAAGCAGAAGAGGTTCCCCTCTACTGTGACTTCCACCAGGCAGAGGGACATGCCATGGCTGCCTGCCCAGACTTTTGGGAAGCGCGGAGGAGGCTAGCAGCAGGGCAAGGTGGAGGGGAGCAGCAGAGGCTAGAGGCCCCCGCCGAGCCGCAGGCAGGGCAGGCTGCTGTCGTTCGAAGGAGGAACGAAGACCGGGTCGACCAGGGAGGTAGGGGAGACCTGGTTCAGGGAGGCAGAGTCGGAGTAATCCATGGGGGAGTGGGGCTGGAAGCTTCCCGCAAGGGGAGCCTCCATCAGATCTACTGCAGGAGTGTCGCCTTGACCTCACAAGCACCACCCCCGATGGAGGAGATCACCTATTCTGAGGAGGACATGTAGGGAATGAGAATCCCTTCCATGATGCCCTCGTGATTCAAGCCGCAGTGGAGGACTTCACCGTTGATTGTATCCTGATCGATAACGGTAGCTCCGTAAACGTTATCTTCAAGGGGACGTTTAGCGGACTGGGAGTAGGAGCAGCAAGGGTTCGAGCAGCTGATGGTCCCCTCTTCGGCTTCTCCAGAGAGAAAAAGGAAGTGGAAGGAGGAGCAGACCTCCTTGTAACGCTCGGTGGCACCTCCATCAACTGTCGATTTGTTATCATCGACGCCCCGAGCTGTTACAGGGCTATCTTTGGGAGGCCGCTTCTCAACGCCTTCAAGGCCGTCCCATCTTCCTACCATCAGTGATTGAAGTACTGCAAGGGAGACGTCCAGGTGAGGATCAGGAGCGATCCAAGAGCTGCGCGGGAGTGCTATCTCAGCGCCGTCAGCACCATCAGCTGGATGGCTGACGCAGAAGAGTTCGGAAGGGTTCTGGAGAGCCCGACCAGGCTGGAGGTGGCCGAAGAAGTTGAAGAAATCGAGGTACTCTCCGCAGAGGGAGTACCTGGGTTGCTGAAGATCGGCAGATCGCTAAAGACGGAGGAGAAGATCGAGATGGCGGCGTGTCTGCAAAAGAACGTCGACATCTTCGCTTGGAGTGCCGCCGAAATGCCAAGAGTCGACCCTGAGGTTACATGTCATCGCCTCAACCTGGATCCCGCGGTCCAGCCCGTCCGCCAGAAGAAGAGGAGGACCGCCACCATCCTTGCCAAGCCAATCCAGGAGGAGGTGAAAAAACTGCTCGATGCAGGCTTTGTATCGGAGATCCAGTACCCAGGCTGGGTCTCCAATGTTGTAATGGTGAAGAAAACGGGGGGGGGGGGGGGGGGGGGGGGGTAGCTGGAGAATGTGTGTTGACTTTTCCTTGATGAATAAAAGCTGCTCGAAGGATTGTTATCCCCTGCCTCGAATCGACGCGTTGGTTGATTCAGCCGTCGGTTTTTCTGTGATGAGTTTTCTTGATGCGTTTTCAGGATATCACCAGATCCGGATGCATCCCCCGATTGCCACAATGTCTCCTTCATCACCGATGATGGCTGCTACAGCTACAAGATGATGCCCTTCGGTTTGAAGAATGCGGGAGCCACCTACCAGCGGATGATGGACCACATATTCAAGGGACAAAAGGGGAGGAACCTGGAAGTGTACGTGGACGACCTCTTAATCAAAAGCAAGAGCGTCCAGGAACATGTGACCGATCTGGTGGAAACCTTCGCGACGCTAAGGAAATTCAAGATGAGACTCAATCCAGCAAAGTGCGTCTTCGGAGCAGGAAGAGGAAAGTTTCTGGGGCATCTCCTTACCCCGGAGGGAGTAGAGCCTAACCCCGACAAGGTTAAGGCAATCCTGGAGATGCAGTCCCCAAAACGATGAAGGAAGTCCAACGGTTGACTGGAAGGTTGGCGGGTCTTAGCCGCTTCCTCTCAAAGGCCGGTGAGAAATGCTCTCCATTCTTCAAAACACTCCGCAAAACTGAAAGCTTCCAGTGGTCCGAAGGATGTGAGACGGCGTTCGAAAGATTGAAAGAGCAGTTGACTCAGACACCTCTCCTTCAGAGCACAAAGGAAGGGGAAGACCTGCTCATCTACCTGGGAGTAGGAGCAGAAGCAGTGAGTTCCGTATTAGTCCGAGAGGAAGGAAGGAAGCAGCTACCCATCTACTATGTCAGTCGGGTGTTGAAGAAGGCGGAGTTGAAATACCCGATCCTGGAGAAGCTCGCTTTCGCCCTGGTGGTGTCGGCACGGAAGCTCCGGCCTTACTTTCAAGCTCACTCCATTCGGGTTGTGACTGATCATCCTCTCTGAAATGTCCTAGAGGGAGTGGAACATTCTGGAGGTTAGCGAAATGGTCGGTAGAACTCAGCGAGTTCGACATTTCCTTCTCACCCCGGGTAGCGATCAAGGCCCAGGCGGTAGCAGATTTCCTGGCTGACTTCTCGGTGGAAACGGAGCCAGGAGAAGAAGCTCTCTATCCGATCCCATGGAAGATGTTTGTGGACGGAGCTTCGGGCAAAATTTCTGTGGGGGTGGGCATCGTGCTCGTCAGCCCACAGTGAACAAGGATCGAGCAAGCCGTCGAGATCCTCTTCCCCGTCACAAACAACCAAGCAGAGTACGAGGCCATAGTGGCAGGCTTGCGCCTTGCCAAGGAGTTGGGGATCCGTGATTTCCAGGCTTTCACGGATTCGATGGTGGTCGTGTCGCAAATTTGAGGCGAGTTCGAGGTGCACGACACCATCCTGCAGAAGTACTTGGTAAAGGTGAAAGGGCTGATTGGGGGCTTTCAGTCCTTCTTCGTCGAGCATGTGCCGAGAGAGGAGAATTCGGCAGTAGATCGCTTAGCCAAGTATGGGCCGAGAGCTGGAGGAACTATTACCGAACTCTTCCATCCATCCATTGAAGAAGGGGAGATGATGGAGATCGAGCAACGCCCTTCATGGATGGATCCCTTCGTGGCCTTCCTAGTCAGCGGTCAGCTCCCAACAGGCGAAGGTGATCAAAGAAGATTCCGGTATAAGGCGGCGTACTATTTACTGCAAAATGGAGAGCTGTACCGCAAAACCATCTCCGGCCCCCTGGCCAGATGTGTCTCTAAAGACGAAGTACCTCGAGTGTTGGAGGAGATTCACTCGGGAGAGTGCGGAAGCCATTCTGGGACTCGCACTTTGGAGCAAAGGATCCTAAGGCAAGGTTACTTCTAGCCTACTATCCGAAAGGATGCCGAGATCTTCTCAAAGAAGTGTCAGAAGTGCCAACTCTTCGCCCCTCTTCAGTTACAGCCGGCCCAGCAGCTCCGATCAATCACCGCCCCATGGCCGTTTGCCATCTGGGGGATGGATTTGATCGGCCATTTCTCACAAGCAAGTGGCCAGAGGAAGTTCGTTCTCGTCATGATCGACTACTTCTCTAAGTGGATCGAGGCCAAAGCTTTGGCCAAGACCACCTCTCAAGTCGTGAAGAACTTCATTTGGGGAGAGATCGTCTGCCGATTTGGAATCCCTCTCGCCATCGTCACCGACAACGGTCCCCAGTTTGCCAGCCTGGAATTGGAAGATTTCTGCAGGCAGCTGGGAACCGATCTTCGATTCGCCTCCGTACACCATCCCAGGAGCAACGGTCAGGTGGAGGCCGCCAACAAGCTGATCATCAATCTGCTGAAGAAGAAAGTCGAGAACCTGAGAGGTAATTGGGCAGACCAGCTCCCCTCGGTCCTTTGGGCTTTGAGGACCACTCCTAGCTCAGCCACCGGGGAGACACCATTCAAGCTCTCTCACGGGTCGGAAGCTCTCATTCCAGTAGAGCTCGAAGTCAGAAGCCCAAGGGTGGTAGCCGCGGAAGACGGAAACGAAGAATGGCGATTGGAAAAATGAGGAAGCCCAGAAGCTGTCCCTCGATTACATCGAAGAGCTCCGAGAACTGGCCTCAGCTAGGCAAGAAGAGATCAAGCGCCGAATGGCTAGACATTTTGACAAAAATGTCCGCCTCAAACACTTCCAAGCAGGTGACTTGGTCCTAAAGAAAGTGGACGCGGAAGGCAGGTCAGCAGCCATCGGGAAGCTCAACCCGAACTGGGAAGGACCCTTCATCATCCAAGAAGCTCTCCTGACCGGAGGATACCGCTTGCAGAACCAGGAAGGCGAGCTGCTAGGGAACACCTGGAGCGGCGATGACCTGAAAAGGTTTTATCCCTAAGGGGAATGTACATGCCCCCTCTTTTTGTAAATTTGTTTATAAATAAAAATTTACGTCTCCCTGAAATATGGGATGAGGCAGTCCTTCCTATCTCAGAAAAATCTTTTAAGTAAGAAGGCCAGTATAGTCGATCTCCACGCTAGGTTGGGAAATGTGCCTCCGACTTAACCCTCGTAAAAACTCAGAACGGATGATGGGACAGTGCCTCGGGTGTGCGTTCCCTTAAGTCCAAGCCTCTGCAATGACGGCCGAGATCAGCTCCCCCCGTGCACGTTGGCCGCGGTTCCCACCGACCGCATTTCTCGCTCGACTGAAGAGATTACCAGGAGAAAACGCCGACCTCCCGATTCGGCCGCCGCAAGTTGAAACACGAGCCTCCGACTACACCCTCGTAAAAAACTCAGAGCGGATGATGGGATGGTGCCTCGGGTGTGCGTTCCCTTAAGTCCAAGCCTCTGTGATGACGACCAAGATCAGCTCCCCCCTTGCACGTTGGCCGCGGTTCCCACCGACCGCACTTCTCATCCGACTGAAGAGATTACCAGGGAAAAGCCGGGAAGCCGGCATTACAACTTTGGGAAAGGGCAAGACCGATTCGACCGACCGAAGAATGGAGACATTCCGGCATCCAAGTAGGATGGAGACCTCGGGATGGTGCGTTCCTTTGGAACCTCCCCGACCGTCATTCCCTACTTGACGTCATCCTTCGTCAACATCCGACATCCAAGTAGGATGGAGGCCTCGGGATGGTGTGTCCCTCCCGACCTCCCCTACTGCCATTCCCTATCTCTTTCCCTTAAAAAAGTCCATTTTTATTAAAATAATTCTAATGCACTCTTCACCAGGTGCAAGGCAAGGCCTTGAGAGCATGTGTCCCTCGAGACCCTCCAAGTGCCCCTCACGACTAGACTCAAGCAGAAGGAACCATTGAAAAGGCTAGTATGAAGGTAATACTCGCCAGATAGGCGAGTATATACCTGCGAGTATACACATGCGAGCATACAGGTGCGAGTAGGCAGGCGCGAGCATTCAATCTCGCCCCGAGCCGAAGAGCCTAGCGAGCACTCAATCTCGCCCTGATCCTAAGAGCCTAGAGAGCACTCAATCTCGCCTCGAGCCTAAGAGCTTAAGCGACAGTCAAGACAGGAAGCAGGGCAGAAGAAACAGGCGAGCAAAATTTTGTCCTTTATCATTTGTATGTTTGATGTACATTACAAATGAATCTTAAAAGGGCTTACAAAAGGTCGCCGGGCGAACAAAAAAGGGTGCCCAGGCGACTAGGCGTCATCCTCGCCATCAATGTCAACATCCGGTTCATCGCCGCCATCGTCATCATCCTCGTCCTCGGAGTCATCATCCTCGGAGTCACCAGACAGCTGGGAAGATGCTCGCAAGGGAGAGGTGGACTCCTCGGCGAGCAGCGCCGGGATGAGGTCCACCACTGTCAGCTCCATCGCTGCCGGCTTCAGAAGGTCGTCCGCCTTCAGTTGGCTCAGGATGACAGTCCCCGTTGCTCGCGCGATCTCCTGACGAATGCGAGGCATATCGTCGCCGAGTATCCTGATCTGCTTGCCGACCCTGGAGGGGCCCGCCACCGCTGGCTGTTGCTCGGCAGGCCGAGTTTCCAGCTCAGCGATGCGAACTTGGGCGGCCTCCAAGGCCAGCCGGGTGTCGTCCAGCTCCTTCTCCAGCTGGGAGGTCTTCTTCGCCATCTCCACTTCGGCGGCCTGCAAAAAGAGAAGATGCAGAAGGTAAGCAAACTATTCGGCAAGGTGGCGAGTATCCCACAAGCGAGTATAGAAGCGAGGCGAGTACCTCATGCTCCTTCTCTTTGAGCCCCATGGAGATCATCTTCTTACTTTGGATCTTGATCACCCTTTCATACTCGAGCAATCGCCTTGCTGTCGAATGGGCCAGCTCGGCAGATCGCAGCAGAGATTGCGAGGTTTGGTGAGCGAGATACTCGGAGGTCTCTTCCTGCAGTCTCTCGGCATCCTCGCGACCATAGACGGCGTGGAGCACGTCGAAACCCTCGCCCTTGTCCTTCCAGTCCTCCGACCATGGTGGGAGGTTGGAGCTTATAGACACCACGTGGGCGCTCTCCGTCCAGGTCACCAAGGGGCGACCATAGAGATCCTCGCCACGTCCACCCAGGTTGAAGTTCGGATGGGTGAAAGGCTCGCCAGCCTCAGAAGGGTCCGCCTTCTTGCCGAGGTCCCTATGAGCGACCTCCTTCTTCTTCCTCAAGGGCTCGGAGGGCTCGCCCCTCTCCTTCCGCTTCTTCGAAGGCCCCGATCCTTCGCCGACGATCGAAGGTTCATCGCCTCCTGGCGACAAGTCGATGGGCGAGTAGACCCCATCCCCGCGAGCAGAGATCCCCGCACCTCCCTGTGTGGAAGCCGTCGCCTTCACCACCACGGGAAGAAGCTCGCGTGGCAGAACATGGACTGCTGCAACAAGAAGAGAGGTAATTCCAATTAGTCGCCAAATTGAGGACGAAGAGCGAGTATTGCAAATACTCGCGCGATAGATTACCTTCGCCTGGGAAAACCTCAGCGAGTTCATCTACTCGCCTCCTCAAGAACACCACATCAAGGCGGCGATTCCTGAAGGACTCTAGCAGCTTCTCGCCACCCTCGCTTAGGAGAGAAGCCCCGAAGATGCTCTCCGGCGGCTGGAAGGACCTGTCAGGAATGGCTTGAAAGTCGCCAGCAATGACGACTAGTCGCTCCGCCCAGCGATGATTCTTATTTGCTGTGCCGACCAACGTGCAGACGTGGCTGCACAGGAAGACGACGCCCTCGCCTGTCGCCATAAAGTGGAATATCCGCCTGAAGACGGAGAGGTCGAAGGCGATCCCCTGGTCGCGCAGATAGCAGAGGAACCCCACAATCATCGCCACCCCATTGGGGTTGATCTGGGCGGGGACTATCCCAAAGTAACGGAGTATCTGGGAGAACTCCGTCCACAGTGGTAGTCGCAATCCCACCTCGAAGTGGCGAGTAGGGAACACCCGCTCGGTGGTCAAGACGGTGTTTAGTCGCTCGCCCTGGCGAGGAAGCCTAGCGACAAACCCTAGCGGGATGTACTTCGCCTTGAAGACCTCCAAATCCTTCTCAGTCGTGATGGACTTCTTGAAGGTGGTCGCCACAAAGTTCTTGGCGTGATTGGCACGCCGTATGGTCGCCTCGTCAGACATCTTGGAGGAGAGAAGGGAAGAGAGGCGAGTATCAAAGAAGACAAGAAGAGGAGAGGAAGACGGAAGATACTCGCGTATGAGTTGGAAGGT
This sequence comes from Dactylorhiza incarnata, assembly GCA_033032865.1. NCBI lineage: Eukaryota > Viridiplantae > Streptophyta > Magnoliopsida > Asparagales > Orchidaceae > Dactylorhiza > Dactylorhiza incarnata. The sequence continues at coordinate 29,327 of JAWHQI010000437.1, forward strand.
CGCCGAAAGCGTAATAAATATTCACCCACCCCCCCCCCCCCCCCCTATTTATAGTAGTCGGGTAGCTTGGCTTATCAAGCACGACGACGCGATCAGGAATAAGGGGGGTGGCGAGTATTAAGTTAAGGTCGCCAACTCAACGGCACGCGTCAGCAAGGAGTCGACCTCCAAGGCGAGAAGACCTGCAAGAAAAAACATGAAAGAAGCTCGCCATGCATAGGCGACACGCAGACAATACTCGCCAAAATGAAAGAAGATAGAAAAAATCAACACAAAAATCCATCACAAGAAAAGAAAGCAGAGCAAGTAATGGAGGGCGAGTTTCCAATACTCGCCTAAATACTATTACATCAAATCAAGAATGTTTCAGAAGAAAATAAAGAAAGACAACATCTAACGAGGCGCCTGAATATTCGCATGAGGATCCGGAGGCTGGGGATGTCGCCCGACCCAGCCCAAGCTGCAAGCTCGCTTGAAGTGCTCGAAGGCTACGGACATCGCGTCCTCGCCCTGCCGCAGCTGGTCTTCAATCCTCGCCAACCGACCGACCGAGCCCATACTCGCACGCATCCCCACCATCTCGTCATGATGCAGCTGCTGGCGATTCTCGAGCCTCGCAACTCGGCGCTCTAGGTCGCTAACGGTGTGAAGGCGAGATTCTGCACCAGCCAGGCGAGTATCGAACTCTTCCAGCCGCGATACTCGCACCTCCAGCTCGATCAAGCGACGATGAGCGTCAGTGCTCGCCAGGCGCTCAACCCGCGACTCCATGTCAGTCAGGCGGCGATGGGGCTCGCTGACTGCCAAGCGCTCTAGCTTCGCCTCCAGATCCAAGATCGCGCGAGTGGCCTTCTCTTGATACTCGCGAGAAGGAAGCCCGACGACATCAATCAAGGCTCCTATGGGAGTGCGAGCGCGAGCTGCAAAAAAGGGTAAAAATATCAGGGCTTTGACGACTAAAGGAACCAAGTGAAGATAATGGCGACTATCACAAATGGCGACCAAGTACCTAGCGGAGGACTGCGAGAATGACGGCGAGGAGAGCCCCTCCCTCGCTGAGGAGACGTGCTGTGATGATGATCGCCTCGCCGAGTAGGACGGGACCCAGCGGTCTGATCCCGGCTAGGAGGCGCGTTCCCATGACCGCGACTATCGGATGGTCGCCCTCCCCCCCCCCCCCCCCCCCCCCCCCCCCCCCCCCCCCCCCCCCCTCGGAGGAAAGAAGCCCGAAGGGCCCTCAGTCCCACCACGGCGCGAGGATTCGCCTTGGTGAGTAGAAGGAGCAGTCGAAATCGAAGGGCGCTGCTCGCCCTGAGTCGTGACGGGAGGAGGAAAAGGAGGAGGTGGCGGAAGCCCACCCACGGGCAGCTGCGAGCTGCTCGCCAACCCCGAAGAATCAATAGGCGGTGGTGGTGGAAGCCCGTTGCTCGCCAGAGGAGCCCGTTGCTCGCTCATCGGTCTCCTCTCCAGCAAAGAGCTGTGGAGAACTCGCGCCGAACGCCCACCACCCCTAGGCGAGATCATTGACGATGATCTCAGAGGAGGCACGACCAGAGGCTCCTCCTGAGCACCGATGGTAGACGAATCTGCGAGCATAGCAGAAACATTTAGCGACTATGGACCAAGTCAAGACTAATCGAGGAGGTGACGAGTAGGAAGCTCTCTACCTCCCGCAGGAGCGAGATTCTCCGATTGATTCTGGGTCGAGGTCCCAGGCATGCTCGCCTCCTCGGCGACATTTGAAGCAGGAGGATCGGCGGCCGACGAGTCGCCCTCGTTAGAAAGCCCCAAGTCGTCCAGCAGCTGCTGATGTTGATCGCCCAAAGGGGCGGCGACATCGTCTTCAGCGACCTTCTTTTTCCCTTTCTTCTTCTTCTTCGCGAGCCTCTTCCTCTTCTTAGAAGCGAGGAAGTCCTCAACCTCGTGACCTGGGCGCGGAGGGAGCGAAGAACCGTCGAACAGGCCAACAAGACCAGCCATGGCCGCCTTAGCCTCTGCAGCATAGTCGCGCGTCATCTTGAGCGAGTTCAGAAAAGACGTGCCATCAGAGACCCCAGCCCCTCTATTTATAGAGCTCAAGCGTCGGCCAGCGAAATGGCGAGTATAGGCCAATAGTCGCCAGTGGGCAAGCTCGTCGAATGAAGGTTGCATGATTCTTTCCAAGCAACTACGTTACTCGCAAAGAGCGGGGATTGTGTACAACCCTCATTCTCCGATGGTGGACCCCCCCGAGGCCACGTAGACAGAAGTCAAGGTCAAAAGGTCAACACAGAGACCAGCAATCCAAGGCAGGAACAGAAGAGACCCTGGCGAGTATGCAGGTCATACTCGCCAGGTAGGCGAGTATCAACCAGAATAGCTCGGCACGCGCAAGAAGCAGCAGAAGCCCTGTGCGAGTATTGGCCCGGCGTGTGCGAGCAGCACCCAATACTCGCCCGATGGGCGACTATGGCATGGTACTCGCCGAGTAACCCATAGTCACCGGGTTGGGGTCTGGGCTATAAAAAGCCCCCCCTACCCTTTGGTTTTCCTATAAATAGGACCCCAGGGGTACTTGGATTGGCACCTGGACTTGAGCTTTAGGACCCCGATTCCCGAACTCTCGAGCCCGTCACCCTTGCTTTCAGCCAAGCCGGTGCCTTCCCTGTACCAAGCTCGGCCACTTTGGTTTCGGAGGGGAAGACTCTCTTGAGCTTCTTGGTACGTGGTGGGACCTCCCTGCCGCAGCATCTGGGGTCCGGTTCGTTGCTCTTCTAGCTTCGTCGTAGTCGCCAGCCAAGTCATCTCGTTGGACTGCTGGGCGAGTAGCCTCCGGCTGCATCGGTCTGAATTTTGAGGTCAGGATTTTCCTGGCGTCAACACAAGGCTTCGAACTTGAGCGCACTGCTCTCCCAACAAGAGAGTTGATCGAGTGAATTTAACATCCCCAGGTTACCTCTAAATAATAAAGTATTGCAAAATAGAATAATAGTCAATAAATCAAACTCGATCGCATTGCTCTCCAAACAAGAGAGTTGATTGAGTTCGGCATTATTTAGGCTTAACCTTGAAGAAATCTCCCATCTCTAGTTTAACTATAAATATGGCTTATAAATAATCTAGGATGCACAATAAAGCTAAACCATCAATAAATGAAGGTTCAATAAATAAAGTGCATAAGTAAATAAGGTGCAGTAAATAGAGCAATATATAATAGAAATAAGAAGCAATTTTGTATAATTGAAAGTCCTCTACATCTACGGTTCCATCTCCATTCCAAGGAGGCATCTCCGTTCCAAGGAGGCATCTCCGTTCCAAGGATGCATCTTCGTTCCAAGGAGGCATATCTCATAATTACCACAAGGCTCCGTTCGTTTGGTAGATTTTGTAGGAAGGAATTGGTTTTGGGTAATCCAATTTCTTTCATAAGTGTTCGCTTGGTCTTTTAATGGTGGGAATTAGTTTTCCTCCAAAACCTACCGGGTTGGATCCATTAAGAAAATATCATATGGTGAAAACCTTCTCATTTTGGTCAGTTCTGAGAGAAAACTCCGTTCTTTTCTCTCTTAAAATAATGATTACTATTTTATAAGCATTATTTGATAATGAATACTATTTTAGCTAATTTAAATATTTTTCCCGATTTAAAGACGTTAATTATCTATGATTAAAAATCTCGCAGAAACTTGTGCCTGAAAAATCATCCTATAGTCGAACAGAAAAATTGACAGTTTTCAATTCTTGTGAGTGAAAACCATCCTGCAAACGAACACAAGAATTGAGTTTGGCTCAAAATCAAAACCTTTGAATTTTTGATTTTGTACAAAAACCAATTCTTCAATCAAAACCTACGAAACGAACGGATCCAGTAGTTTTTAAGTGTTAATTAAATTCTGGGATTTGCCGGGTCTCGAGTTGCCCGAACCTGATAATTATTTAAGTTACTCTTCTTATATTGTATTACCTGCGAGATTAAAATGGTAATTTATTTCAGGGCTCACTAGGCACGTCTGAGCTTATAATTCAATTTTGGCTTTTAATTAAATAACACGATTTTGGCTCAATTAATTTATTAAAATGCTAGATATAACCAAAAAAATTCCAAACTTAAACTGGAGGTTCAGTATAAGTTCATTAACCACCATGATTTTTATCAGGGTATTTTGTGTTCAAATTTATCCCCTGAAAATTATGTACCAATATTTAGCCCATTTTAATCTATTAAAATATTAGATCTGATTAGAAAATTACCAAATTAATACTAGGGGCTAGGGTTACCATATACAATTAATTCCCCATAATTTTCTAAGGCATTTTGATAACTGATTTGACCCATGCTAATTTATTTGTGCATCACTAGCCCTCAATTAATTTACTAAAAATACAAGAAATGTTCCCAAAATTTTCAATCTTTTACATAGGGTCTAGATCACATCTACCCATCTGTCCAAATTTTTACATATATTTTTATTAAGGGAAAGTTCCTCTGATAATCAAAATCAGAGATTCTTGTCCTATTTTAAATTATTTAAAATAGAAACCAACTTCAAAATTAGCAAACCTCTATTATGGGTGTAGATCATTTCTACCCGTCTAATATAAATTTTAAAAAAATCAAGGACAGGTCCTCTGAATATTCATATAGAGGATTTTTATCACGTTATAATTTATTAAAAATAGTAAACCATGACCAAAACTTCTTAAAAATTTACTGAGTGTAGCCCTCATTATATGCTTCAACTTTGATGTTAAGCCCCGTTCGTTTGGACGGAATTGAAGACTTGAAATTTAAATTCGACGTCGAATTCCAATTACGTCGTTCGCTTGTTAGGTAGCTTTAATAATTGAAATTTGAGTTGAATATCATGAAATTGATTTTAGCCTAAGCACAAATCTAGCTAGACATATCGGAATTGGGCGAGTCGACACGCTCGATTTATCGCGTTTTTTTGCCCGGGCGCGCATTTATGCGCCTGGGCGCACAATTTTCGCCTGAGCGCGATTTTTTCGCACGGACGCGAGTTTATCGCCCGAACGCGCGTTTTTTCGCCCGGACGCCCAAATTTTGCCGGGGCGGAAATTTTCCGCCCTAGCGCGCATTTTTTCCCTGGCGCGCGTTTTTCGCCCTGGCGCGTGTTTTTCGCCCTGGCGCGTGTTTTTCGCCCTGGCGCGCGTTTTTTCGTCCGGGCGTGCGTTTATGCGCCTGGGAGCACAATTTTTCGCCCGGGCGCGAGTTTTTCGCCCGAACGCGCGTTTTTCTCCCGGACGCCCAAATTTTGCCCAGGAGGAAAATTTCCGCCCTAGCGCGAGTTTTTCGTCCTGGCGCACATTTTTCGCTCTGGCTCCCGTTTTTCGCCCGGGCGCGCGTTTTTCGCCCGGGGGCGCGTTTTTCGCCCGGGAGCATGTTTTGCCACCCGGGCGTGCAATTTTTTTTCCTGTGCGCGAGTTTTTCGCGCGAGCGCGCATTTTTCGCGCGGGCGCAATTTTTTTCCTGTGCGCGATTTTTTCGCCCGAGCGCAATTTTTTCACCTGGGCGCAATTTTTTCACCCGGGCGCGATTTTTTCCCTCGAGAGCATTTTTTCGCCTGGACGCGAATTTTTCGCCTGGACGCGAATTTTAAGCCCGGACGCAAATTTTTCTCCTAAGGGAGAGTTTTTCGCACCGGCGCGATTTTTTCGCTCAAACGCGATTTTTCGTCAGGGAGCGATTTTTTTGCCCGCACGCAATTTTTGGGCAAGAGTTTTTTGTCCGGGTGCGATTTTTTGCCCGGGGGAGTTTTTTTCGCCCTACGAGATTTGTATCTCGGGGGCTATTTTTCGGGCGCAATTTTTTCACCGTGGAGCGGTTTTTTGCTGGGACGCACTTTTATCGCCTATGTGAGTTTTTTTCGGCCGGGCGGGTGGCAAAATCGCACCCGGGAAAAAAATTGCTCCCTGGCAAAAAAATCGTGCCCGGGACACAATCGCGCCCGGGCGAAAAAATGAGCCCGGGCAAAAAATGCGCGTCCGGGCGAAAAAATCGCGGTTGTGCGAAAAAATTGCGCCCGGACGGAAAAAATCGTTCTCGGGCGAAAAAATCATCGCCATGACATACATTTGTTTATAATATATGTGATAAATATTAGCTTTTTCGTAATATTTTTCAATTCTTAAATTAAATTTTATTTAACAAACGAACAAAAGTATTGATTAAATTCCACAATATTCAACAATATTGTTTATTAGGCGAACGTTGGAATTGGAATTAGTCACCAATATTTAATTCCATAATATTTATCAATATTCAATTCCAATATCGAATTCCAATTCCGTCCAAACGAACGGGCCCTAAAAGATTTTTCATTTGAGCATGCATTTAGCCATAACAAAATCCAACAGATTTTTGTTTAATTAATTGAGCCCTGCACCAATCTGCAAGTGTTGGATCTGGCTGAGGTCGAGACAAATCGAGGTAGAAGCCGCGGCCCCACAAGGTATCGGGCGCGGATTTGCTGTGGGGATCCAATCAATGCTTTGCTTTGATGGCGACAAAGACTATCGTGTCTCTACTACCGCCGCCTATTGCCGCGCCACCGCCTTAGCGGAGACTGGCGCCTTTCTTTGCGGTGGTCCGACTGCCTAGAGCCACCGACGGCCACCAGGATGTGCTTTTACAAAGCTCTACGAAACTGGCACCGCCGAAGCTCTGCCCTCCGACGGTGTCACCGCCTGAAATTTCCCTAGAGAGGGTCGTCAAGCCCTCTTCGACGAGAGGTAGCTTCTCAGAGAGTCAAGAGGGCTCTGGGGAGCCCTCCATGCGAGTCCGCCAAGGAGGGTGATGGGTGGCGCCCATGATTTCTTCTACGGCGCCGGAGAGGACTCAAGATGGCGGGACCGGGTTTAGTTTGAGCTTGGTTGGTGGTGTTCTCCCCTGAGGGCAAATGGGGGATTTATATAGCCAAGCCGAGAACTCACTCCCCTTCTCTTCGTCTTACCCGAGTGGAGTTTAAGCCACCATGGTTTGGTGGAGGTGGCAGGTGGCAACAACTAAGTGGAGGGGGTTGTACTTGGATGAGTTAGGTCCACCAGGTTAGCTTAGGGTTGTATGTTAAGTTTGGTTGGCTTAGGAAATGTCTAAAAACACTACTAAGGTTTAGGCTAAGCCTTGGGTTAGCTTAGATTCAACTTATGGGTCTAACCGTGGATTAGAAAATATCCAAGTCCACTACTTGGTTGTCATGGGATTGATGCCCAACAACAAATGGTTGGCTTCAAGTGGGGTCTTATTTTAAAGCTTAAAATTCCACTTTAAGGGACTTTGACCAAAGTCAACTCTAAGGTGGGTCTTCCATGTGAGTGAAGGTCAATATAGGTTCTAGTCGTCGAGTGACGAGTAAATATTGATGCGATGTGGTTAAATTTAAGCGTTCATTCTTTTTGAGACATCGTATAATTTTACGAGATTTATTTTTATTAACTTAACTAAACGACGTCGGAATATAGCAAAATAAGTTTCGTTGCACTTGTATTGACCATACGAGTCCAATGTAACTAATCATGATCAATTTCGAGTTTGTTTACTCAAAAAGTGATTTCGGTGCAATCGTGTCGAACAACGTGAACTAAAATGGTCATTTTCACAAAACGACCTCAGATTTGAATGAAACGAGTTGCGTTGTACTCGTATGAGTCATACGAGTCTAACGCAACTGACGGAAGTCAATTACGAGCTCATTTGCTCAAAATGATTTTTTAGGGTGACCGTGCAGAACAACGTGACATAAAACGGTAACTTTTGCAAAACGACATCGGATTCGAATGAAACGAGCTGCGTTGCACTCATATGGATCATACGAGTCTAAAACAAATGGCAGAAGTCAATTATGAGCTCATTTGCTCAAAATGACATTTTGTGGTCGTTGTGTCGAACAACCTTACCTAAAATGGTTAGTTTCACCAAACAACCTCGAATTCAAACGAAACAAGTTGTGTTGCACTCATATGGGTCATACGAGTTTAATACAATCGACGGAAATCAACAAAGCTCATTTTCTTAAAATTGATATTTCAGGGTGACTGTGTCGAACAACGTGACCTAAAATGATCATTTTCACTAAATGACCTCGAATTCAAACGAAATGAGTTACATTGTACTCGTATGGGTCATATGAGTCTAATGCATCTGACGGAAGTAAATTCTGAGCTAAATTACTCAGAGAGTAACTTTGAGGTCGTCATGTAGCTTAATATAGCCTGAATTAGTCAGCTTTGTTAATATAAAACAAACAAGGCGTGATTGTTGTCGCTTAGTTTATTTTTAATCTCACGAAAACACTGCTGTTAGAACCCAGATACCGGTCCAACTATGTTCGAGACTTGTGAGTAGCTTGAGTTACTTCTCTTTACGTCAAATCCCTAGGTCTGAGTATCCGAGCTGGGAACTGGCTCTCACAAAGTGACAGGTAGCTAGCTGCCTAAGAATGTGACCCACTGGCTGCAGCGAGGAGGTCCTGCCACTAACCCAGAAATCTCACTTGATTTCCCCTCCCAAAAACAAAAGGCTGAGCCTGTCTCAAATAGCACGTGGACGCAAGGAAGAAAGCTCAAGATCTCTTGGGGAGTGGATCCATGCTGATATGAAACATAATGCGACCTATTTATAGACAAATTCTTCTAAGGGCAGAATTGTCCAAAGCCTGTTGATTGCTTCCTCCGCCTTAACCAAATTGCTATATGCAAACCAAAATGGTCTGCGAACAGCTCCTCACACCTTTTCGTAATACTAATCGCAGCTCCTGTTAGTCTACAGATAGTGAGAGAGGGCTGAGGAGTCAGGTTGACCCGTACTCGCCTCGCTCCCTTCTTGCACGAGCGCGGTTGAGGCGACTAGGTGTTATCATACTCGCCGAGGGTGAGTTCTCCTGAGACAAGCTGTCCTGAGACCAGGTCAGACTCGCCTCTCCCTGGGCGAGAAGGAGCTTTGTCGCCAGGATGGGCTATTCGCATCATCTAGGTGAATCGCACTCGCATCGTCGATAAGAGGAATCATGTCGTCGAGAAGGTCTATGGCGTCGAGAAGCGATCACATCGATAAAAGATATGGCGGGGAGGGGCGTACTCGCCTCACCCTACCCTGGGCGAGTAAGACCTCCATTGGATCTACTCGCCGGATGATGTTGGTCTACTCGCCGAGCACAGGTTAGTCTACTCGCCGAATATGGGTTGTACACAATCCCAGCTTATTGCGAGCTCGTCAGAGGTCAGAAAGAAGAGTCCAACCACTTATTCGGCGAGATTGCGCGCTGAATAGGCCTTCCTCTATAAATAGAGTGGGGGTATTTCTTCAATCCTTCATGTTGAGATGGCTTCTGGAGGAGGTTCTTCCATGGCCTCCCACCGAGGGCTTATCGATGACAAGCCCGAGGCGGACGCTGTTCTCGATATCATCGACGAGTTCCTGACCCATTGCCTTCCCAGCTCCGCGAGGAAAAAGAAGCACAAGAGGAAGAGGGTCGATCCTGACCTACACGAGAAGTCTTCCACTAACCTTGAGTCTACCGCGAGATACGGTCCTTCACCCTAGAGGTTAGCCGCCTCTCCTATCAACGAAGAGCCCAACGCCGACTTCTCTCTTCGACAAGGCGAGGGCGAGGTTGAGACCACAACCGGTGGGGTTGGGGATGTGGGACTGCCTCCAGGTGTTGTGGGCGCTCCACAACTCCCTCCTTTTCTCCTCGTCGTGGTACCAGGTAAGGGTACTGCTTTCTCACCCGACTAAATTGAGTCTTTTTTAACTCTTTGCTCACTACAGTGCCTTCTAGTCGCCAGGTGCAGCCTAAACAACTCATCATAGCGCCGTCGAGGGGCCTAGCCACCGCGTCCTCTTCGGTTCCAAGGCGAGCTGGCTTGGCTCCCCCATCGCAGACGTCTCAACATCTGTCTGGGGTAGGTCAATCTGCTCGCCCCACTTCCGGGGGGAAATCCTTGACGATGGGTCCCTTTCCCGGAGGGACAGGAGTGGTCCTCCTCCTGCCCGCCTCTATCGGAGGACTCCGGGCGGATCCGCCATGGCTTCAGGGGGAAGACAACGCTCATGCAGGTACTCACCCCGCTTACCTCATTACCTCTTTTCCCTTTCATCACTTATCTTCGATGTCTGGTTTCTTCTTTTAGATAGCCACAGGTGCACCTCTTCCGGCCACCCGCCGCCTACGAACTCGTTGTTGGGGTCACCACCACCCGCGGCGTCCACGCCCTTGATGGAGATACTCGCGGACCCACCTGGTTTCAACTAGGGGTCATAGACCCTCCTTATGGCTGTCCTCTAAGCCCACGAATCCTTTCTGATGGCCATGTTACCCGCCGAGGTGAATGAGCAGCTCGTTGATCTTGGAGACCGCCTCGTCGAAGCGGAGGAGTTCCAACAGTAGCTGCAGGGAGAGGACGGCCTGTTTGATTGGGTAACCAACCTGGAGGCGAGGTTGTTTGGGATGGAAACTCGCCGGAAGGCCACCGAGGACGACCTCCACCTGTTCGCACAAGTGGAGGGCATCGTGGGTGAAGCCTACCTTTTAGAAGAACATATTCGGCGAGGCGAGGGCCATATCAGGCAGAGCGAGGAGAATCTGGAGAAGGCTCGCGAAGATTTGCGAGCGGCTCGCGGCATCACTTGGAGAGCTCTCCATCCCCAGCGCACGCGTCGTCTGGGTCACAGTCATGTACGCCGCTGTGGAGTTCCTTAGGCTGTCTTCATCTTTTGATATATATTCTTTTTTTGACACCTGATATAAAATCGCACTCGCGACCCCTCGGGCCTTTGTAATGTGTGGGCGATACTTTTGTACTTGTCTCTTTTGTACTCGCGCTATGCGCTTAGAGAAATTTTATCATACATATTTTGTGTACTCGCGCTATGCGCTTAGAGAAATTTTATCATACATATTTTGTGTACTCGCGCTATGCGCTTCTTCTAGTTATCTGGTTCTTTATCTTTTACTTGTAGTCATTGCGCTGGTTTAACGTACTCGCGCCGCCGGTAGATCTACTCGTGTGCGACTAGGTTAGGGGACGAGGTCTATAAATAGAGCGCCTTCTGGAGCGGGAGGGTACGCTTTCACATCCCTTCCAAGCACCCTCTCCTTCTTGAATCTTTCTAGTAGAACCCCCACCCCCTACTCGCTGCCTACCATGGTGGAAGATCCTTCCGAGGACGGGCGCGCCTTCTACGTCTGCAATTTCCGAGCGCATAACCTTCCCAGCTCGCAGACCCTCAGTGAGGAGCTGAGCGATGTCGAGAAGCAGTATCTACCGCCCGAATAAACCTCGAGGAGGCCAGGACCCGACAAGTTCCTCAATACGCTCTACATCGGAGAGCTCGCCTCCCCCCGGCCCACTTCCAGGTGGAGCTGAGGTTGCCCCTATGGCCGGAGGTACGTCAGGTCCTTCGCTACTTTGGGATGATCCCCGCGTAGGTTAACACCAACGCGATCAGTGTCCTGGTCACTTATGTATGTTACCCGCGCGAGGAGAAGATCAAATTCAACGTATCCGCCTTCCGCAAGATCCTGGACCTGAAGGCGACCAACGATGACACCCTGTTCTTCACCAACATATGTGCCAGGGGGACCGAGACGCTCAACAAGGTCCACCATTGGACTGATAAGTTTGTCTTGGTGAGGGGCTACTTCAGGAACATCCCCTTTGCTCCATTTCAGAAGACAAAAGCGGAGTTCAGGCCACCTTACCTGAAGGGGGATGCACTAGACCCTTACCTTTTCATGAAGGAGAAGGTCATGGACGTCATCTTCCTGCGGCGAGTCGTGGACCAACTCACCTTTGTGAATCCGGGGGGCGGGTAAGTCTTGGATAATACGCGCCGCACTATTCTTGTTTTCTATTTTTGGTAGGGGTTGCCACTAACTGACTTCTCTTCTCTTGCAGGTGAGCACATCATCCCGCCCCCTTGCGATGTCTCACGACAGTGGTCGAGCGAGCTCCACACTGAGGGAGTCCTCGTGGGGGATGTGGTCGCGGTGGACAGCGAGACGCCTCCGGCAGCAGATAAGGGCAAGGGGTCGAGTCGACCTGAAGCCTCCTACGCAAGCAAGCCGAGGCATAAGAAGCAAAAGACGAGGAGCTCCACATCTCACCCTATGGCGAGTACGCCTCCAAAACCCTCGACCCATGCAAATTTTGGGATGGAGATGAGGAGAGAGGACTCCAAAGGCAATCCTTTGCTGATATGAGATCTTGTGGTGAACAGGGTCTCTGTGAGCTCGTTCCTCCCCTCATGGGAGGATTTTGAGGAGGTCAGCGACCACATATACAACCTGCTCTTTGGGTTATAAGGGCGTGAGGATGTTGAGGTCCTTGCGGAGGCTCCCATCCACGAGCTGGCCAATCTCAGCAACCGCTCCGCCCTCCGTACTGTCGAGCTTGTCCACCAGACCGTGCGGCGAGGGCTTCAGGCGAATAGGCGGATCCGCAACTTGGGTGGGGCTTACGAGGAGCAAGGGGAGAAGCTAGCTCGAGTGGAAGAGGAGTTGGACATGCTCAAGGGTAAGAAGCGCCTCCTCCTGAGGTAAGGGATCTTACTCGCCTCCTTCCCACTTATCTGCCAACTTCGTCGGCTAACTTTTCTATTTCAGGAAACCACGGTCGCGCTGGTGACGTGGGTTTCCGAGCTGGAGGAGTAGCTGGCCATGTCACAACGTGAAGCCATCTACCTGGGGACTCGCCTCGTCGAGGCAGAGTCCGAGATAACTGAGTTTCTCCATCCCAGCAGAGGGGAGTTGTCCACAGTTACCCCGCTTCCGAACTTCACCCCAGCCCAAGTCGCTGAGACGTGCAGGCAGCTGGCCATCAAGACCGCGACGTTCACGCGGGAGCGACTTCAGAGGCGGTTCCTCCTCACCGTGGAGTGGGCCCAAATCAACCTCACGGTCCTTCTTCCAGAGCTGTATTGCGAGGCGACGAGCTCTGTCCTGGCGAGAAGCCCAAGCGACGACTCTTCCGACGAGTCGGAGGAAGACGACCAAGGCGAATAGCTAGTCTTCATATTCTCAAGAAGTTGTAGTATTAATTTTTTTCTTGATTATGAACATACTTGGCGTACTCACAGTTTTCATTTTATTGAATAGGTGTACTCGCCTTTGTGTATTCTGTGATTATGCTATTTCTCGTACTGTAAGTCTTATCCTTTTCTTTTTTGCTGATGTACTTGCCTATGCTGCGTACTCGCTCGTAATAATGACTCGTAGAGGAGCGTTCTTTTCGCTGATCTAATGCCCGCGCATTTCTGTACTCGCCGAGAGTGCAAGGATATTAGAGAGAGCCTCACTGTGCTAGGTAATCGTATATTCCCATTAGGATTTCTCGCAAAGTGGTCGGCGAGTAGACGAGTGGTTTCGATGATCGCGGGTCTAGGAGACTTCAGGGGTACTCACCTCGCCTCCCCTCACCTCAACATGAAATTTTCCTGGGGTTATCACTTTGTAGAATTTAGGCCCTACTTGAGGGGGCAAGTAGCCAGCCTGCAGGGGAGGAGCCCAGTGCCATGGACTGGTATACGACAACACTCTGCTCGAGGACTTAAAATTCACTCGAGGGGGAAAGTAGTCAGCCTGCAGGGGAGGAGCCCAGTGCAATGGCCTGGCCTATGGCAACACTCTACTCGAGGAATTAGAACTTCACTCGATCGGGCAAGTAGCCAGCCTGCAGGGGAGGAGCCCAGTGAAATGGCCTAGTCTACGCCAATACTTTTCTCGAGGACTTAGAACTCACTTGAGTGGCAAGTAGCCATCCTGCAGGGGAGGAGCCATGTGAAATGGCCTGGTCGACGACAACACTCTTCTCGAGGATATAGAACTCACTCGAGGGGGAAAGTAGCCAGCCTACAGGGGAGGAGCCCAGTGCAATGGCCTGGTCTACGACAACACTCTACTCGAGGACTTAAAACTCACTCGAGGGGCAAGTAGCCAGCCTGCAGGGGAGGAGCCCAGTGCAATGGCCTAGTCTACGACAACACTCTGATAGAGGACTTAGAACTTCACTCGAGGGGGCAAGTAGCCAACCTGCAGGGGAGGAGCCCAGTGCTATGGCCTGGTCTATGGCAACCCTCTGCTCGAGGACTTAGAACTCACTTGAGGGGGCAAGTATCCAGCCTGCAGGGGAGGAGCCCAGTGCAATGGCCTGGTCTACGACAACACTTTGCTCGAGGACATAGAACTCACTCGAGGGGGCAAGTATCCAGTCTGCATGGGATGTGCCTAGTGCAATGGCCTGGTCTACGACAATACTCTGCTCGAGGACTTAGAACTCACTCAAGGGTACAAGTAGCTAGCATGCAGGGGAGGAGCCCGGTGCAATGGCCTGGTCTGCGGCAACACTCTGCTCGAGGACATATAACTCACTCGATTGGGCAAGTAGTCAGCCTGCAATGGAGGATCCCAGTGCAATGGCCTGGTCTACGACAACAATCTGCTCGAGGACATAGAACTCACTTGAGGGGTAAAGTAACCATCCTATAGGGGAGGGGCCCAGTGCAATGGCCTGGTCTACGACAACACTCTGCTCGAGGACATAGAACACACTCGAGGGGCAAGTAACCTGCTTACAGGGGAGGAGCCTAGTGCAATGATCTGGCCTATGACAATACTCTGCTCGAGGACATAGGAGGGTCTCACTACTCGGTAACTGTCGTCCAGATAGTGATGCGCTACACAGTTGCAACAGAAAGTGTTATTACTTTATTTCAGCATAAAAGATGAACAAGATATTACATTGCTCTTAGGAGTAAAAATGCTTCAAGTCATCTCCATTCCAAGTATTTCCTAGGAGTTCTCCCTCTACATTTTGCAGGTGATACTCGTCTGTTTTAAGCATCTCGTAGACTATGTAGGGGCCCTCCCATTTAGGGTGGAGTTTACCTACTGCTGCGGACCTCCCTGCAACGTCCACCTTTTTAAGAACCAAGTCTCCTTTGTCGAATTGCTTGATTCAAACATGCTTGTCGAAGTGCTTTGCCATTCTCCGCTTGATCTCCTCCTGGCAGATCATGGCCTGGTCGCGAAGTTCCTCCATGAAGTCCAATGCAAGTCGATGCGCGTCTTCATTTTTGAGCCTCCATCCTTCGTCTCCATCTTTTGCTGCCACCACCCTAGGGCTTCTGACCTCAAATTCCACCGGGATGAGGGCCTCCGAGCCGTGAGATGGCTTGAAGGGTGTTTCGTCGGTTGTCGTGGTGGGGGTAGTCCTTAAAGCCCGAAGGACTGGGGGGAGTTGCTCCGCCCAATTTCCTTTCAAGTTCTCCACTTTCTTCTTGAGCAGATTGACGATTACTTTGTTGACCACCTCGACCTGACCGTTGCTCCTTGGATGATGTACTAAGGCGAAATGGAGGTTGATGCCGAGTTGGATGCAGAAGTTTGTTAGTTTGAGGTTGGCGAACTGCTGGTCATTGTCGGTGACGATGGCGAGAGGTAGGTCGTGCCTACATATGATCTCTCCTCAAATGAAATTCTTCACTATCTGGGAGGTTGTCTTGGACAGGGCCATCACCTCCATCGAGTTGTAGAAGTAATCAATCATCACCAAGAGACATTTCCTTTGCCCACTTTCCTCGGGAACAGCCCTACCAGGTCCATTCCCCAAATGGGGAAGGGCCAGGGTATGGTGATCGATCGAAGGCGCTGCGCTGGTTGCAGCTAGAGTGGAGCATAAAGTTGACACTTCAAATACCTCCTTGCAAACTCGTCTGCGTCCTTTCTGATGGTAGGCCAAAAATGTTGGATATGTAGACGCCCTTAGAGGGGGGTGTGAATAAAGGCTTTTAAATTTTTTGTAACAAACGTAAAATAAGTTCTGAGATTAAAATTGAAAGGAAACAAAATACAGACTTCTGTTGCTAACGTCGATGGTAGAGTTAAAGCCCGGCGCTAGCTCTCAGAAATTTAGAACTTTTAAAAAAACTTGCCAAAGTGATTTCTCTTACAATCTTTTGAACAAAATTAAATCCCAGAAAAATTAGAGAAGATGAAAATTGATTTTATAATAATTTTAATAACGCTTGAAATTTAGGTGATGATAAAATCAATTTTTTTATTTTCACTGATCCTTCTCCCAAGGACCGACTAGCTATAACCTATCTTCCTAAGATTTGGCCTATAGCCTCCCCCTAGATCAAAACCTAGACCTAGTCGCCGCACACACCACGGCGAATTCCCCCTAAACCTCGCAATGCCTAGTCGCTAACAACTTCGGCGAATTCACTGCCATTTAAATAATAAAAAAGAAGAATACAAAGTAAATTATGAAATAAAAACTCCCTAATATGAAGTGCTTTGAAGGAGATGATGAAGAGTCGTCGTGAACATAATCAGAGTTGAAACGTGCGTCCTTCTTCAAATATGACCGTGTGGAAATCTCCTTCTCACTCTTATTCTTCAATGATAGAGTTTAGAGTGCTCTGAAACTCAGGATGAAGGCTCTCACGAAATGTTGGAGTTATGGATTGAAAGGTCGTAACATGGATCAAAGAGATATATTCTTTATATATAATCCAAAAAACTACCGCCTGCAGTAGTTCTACCGCGATGCGCTAGCGTCGTGCCCATTATCGTGTTGTTATGTGTCCGCCTTCGTGGAGATCATTCTAACCGCAACGGATCATGAACCTACCGCATCACGGTAAGATCTAACACGCCGCGTTAGCTTCCGTCATTCAATCGTCGAGAAACTGTCTACTGTCAGTCTTCAGTTGTCATCCCATCTACCGCCAGCGGTAGGAGTTACCGCTCCGCGGTAGCTTTAAATTCAGAGCTCCATGATCATTTTGCATCACTCTTTTTAGGAGTGTAGATCTTGTATACTATAAATACACGACAAGCAAGATCAAATACATTGTGGAATTTATTATTCTCAAACCAAGAGATATGGAACTAAAACTCTAACAATCTCCCCTTTTTGATAATAACAAATCCTCTATTAAGAAATAGACTATAACTAGAGTTGTGTTTATAGTATATGATAAGCGTGATAAACATGTATACTCCACATATATGGATGCTTCTTATACATAGATGCATTATATGGTTTACTCTCCCTAAATAATAGATTTCTTCAATTCATTCTCCCCCTTTTGGTATTATCAAAAGGAGGTGGGGTAGAGCAGCATGAATATGTACTATTATGCAATATGTAGAGATAAAAATAAAATCAACTTTAGAAATAGTAAACACAGCAGAATCAATCTTCAACATCTTTAAGAAATAATTAATTTGAATGGAGGAACTCAGTATGCACGTACATTGAATTTGTTATCATAAAATTAACAAGCAAGATTACAAATATTAAGAAAAGATATGCTTTACAATGTAAATTAATTCGCACTTCAAGTAAACATAAAAATTGTAAAGATCATGTTTTGTTATCTAGCGCATTGACTTAAGATTGTAGAGAATAATGTAGGTAAGCTTTAGTGTCCAATTCTCATGAGTGGAAGTGTTATAAAAGATAACGATGTGTTTAAAAAGGTGTTTTGATAAAGTATATAAATGTATAAATCAAACCACATGAAAGTATGTAATGTAAGAATAATCTACTAAATAAGCATAAATAATTTGACTTCCATAATTTCAATGCACAAATTTTTTAAGCGAAGTGGTGAAACTTTTTTTACACAAGACACTTTACAATTCTTGGTCAATGTGCTCAACCTCACAATGCTCATTAAGACTTATCAGGAGGGTGAGTAGTGCTTGATGCAGTTTTCCTTGTCAATTATTATTTGTTTTTTAGTTTAGTGACTAAGGAATCCGAATTCACTTATTTTTGCAAACATAGAAATTTTATTATATATATACCACTTTTCTATAATCACAAGTGCATGAAAACAACAAATTTCAAGACAGAATTCAATGTTGTGTAAGTTATCTATTTAAGCAATTCAATATGATAAGTTCTTATACTACACAATCATGCAAGAATATGATTAAAAACACATGTAGATTATCAAAAAAGGTGTAAGTGAGATGATCATTATCAAATATAAAACTGTACACATACTTAGAGGCATGCAAAAACAATTCTACACATGTATTCTACAACCAAAATTCATTGCATATTTAAGATAATACTCATGGCATGACATTTTTAAGAACAATGTTATAAAAAAACTTGAAATTAAAATTAAACATTGTAAATCATCTTTAAGTAATGAATATAATCATCATTGATTTTAAGCAATGAAGCATTTAACAGTTTAAAAAAAATTGAAACAAAATAGAAAAAAAAAAGCAAATGTAATAAAAGACAAAAACATATTTTTGTATTTTTGGAATTGTTTTGAAGTTTTTTCTTTGATTTTGATTTTTAAGGACAATATCAAAATTAAAATACAAGAAACTTTCTGAAACTAGTGAAATTACAGTATAATAAATTTTTCAGAAAGGGAAAAATTAGAAAGGGATCATATATATTAAGAATCAAGCTAACGTCAGCGGTAACAACTACCGCGCGGTGATAGTAATAGAACTTTGAGTTTCATGAAAAACTCATATTTTTTGAGATTTGTTTTTAATAATAATTTGTCATTATGGGCTGAAAAGTACAACAAGAAAACCAGAAAAATACGCAAGAAATTGCGTATTAAATATTTTAGGCAAGAATATCTAAAACTCCCAATTCTAATCTAAGCATAATGAATCTGGCATCGGGGAGAGGTTTGGTAAAGATATTCGCAAGTTGACACTCAGTTCCGATAAAGCGCATTTTTACATGTTCCTTTTTAATATGAACCCTAATAAAATGATGTCGGACATCTATATGTTTAGATCTAGAGTGAGGTATGAGATTGTTTGCTAGATCGATAGCACTCTTGTTGTCACATTTTAATTCTATGTTATTTAGATGAACTCCAAAGTACTCTAGAGTTTGTCATCCATAAGACTTGTGCACAACAACTACCTAGTGCAATATATTTGACCTCGATGGTGGTGAGAGCAACATCATTATGTTTCCTACTCGACCATGATATAAGAGAAGGGCCTAGAAAATGACATGTGTCACTAGTGCTCTTATGATCTAATGAACATCCCACATAGTCTGAATCAGAAAAGCCATATAAAATAATGGAATCATTATGAGGATACCATAAGCTTAATCTAGATGTTCTGATTATATATCTAGAAATTCGTTTAACCGCTTTTAAATGTGATTCATTGGGGTTAGCTTGAAATCTAGCACATAAACAAACGGAAAATATAATATCGGGTCTAGATGCACTCAAATATAATAATGATCCAATTATTCCTCTATATAATGTTTGATAAATAGAAATACCAGTTTCATTTTTGCCCAATTTTAGTGATGCACTCATATGAGTATTGACTTGCTTTAGGTTTTCAAATCCAAATCTTTTAAGAATATCATGAACATATTTAGAATGACAAATAAAAATATCATCATGTCTTTGTGTGATTTGAAATCCTAGAAAATTTGTGAGTTCTCCTACCAAACTCATTTCAAATTCATTTTTCATCACTAAAACTACTTTATTACACAACTCTTCATTAGTGGCTCCAAAAATAATATCATCCACATAAATTTGCAATATAATCAAATCATTATTAACATGCTTAATGAAGAGTGTGTTGTCCGCACTTCCCATAGTAAATTCGTGCTTTAACAAAAATGATGTTAATCTTTCATACCAAGCACATGGCGCTTGTTTCAAACCATAAAGTGCTTTTTCCAATTTATACACATGATTAGGAAATTTTTCATTAATAAAATTGGGGGGTTGTTCAACATATAGTTCTTCTTTTATAATCCCGTTTATAAATATGCTTTTAACATCCATTTGAAATAATTTAAACCTTTTAAAACTCGTGAATGCAAGAAAGATTATAATTGATTCTGGGCGAGCAACGAGTGCAAAAGTTTCATCAAAATCTATGCCTTCGATTTGTGAATATTCTTGTGCAAATCGTCTAGCTTTATTCCTTATAATCCTTGAGTCACCATCTAATTTATTTTTAAAAATCCATTTAACACCAACAATCGGATGATTTGATGACCTTTCTACAAGTTTCCAAACCTTATTACGTTCAAATTGATTCAGTTCTTCATTCATGGTTAAAAACCAAAATTCATCATTTAAAGTGGTTGAAACATTTTTTTTGGTTCTATTTCGGATACAAAACACAGGTTTGAAAATGACTCATGTAAAGTAGAACGAGTAGTTATCCCTTTTGATGGTTCGCCAATTACAAGCTCCCTTGGATGGTCCTTTGAGAAATGTAGCACACTTGGAGGTACATATTTCTCTTTTTCTTCTTCTTTCTCCTCTTTTTCTTCTTCTTTTTCTCCAAGCGATTCATCATCCTCATGCTCTAAAGGAGGAAAGGGTTCCTCTTTCTTTCCTGTAGAATTAGCATCTACACAAGTAACAAGCTCATCAAATCTTACATGAATGGACTCTTCAACTGTTTTAGTTCTCTTGTTATATATTCTATAAGCCTTACTAGTTGAAGAGTAGCCAATGAAAGTTCCTTCATCACATTTTTCATCAAATTTTTCTAATGCATCTCTAGTGTTTAAAATAAAATATTTGCAACCAAAAACATGAAAATAGGACACATTAGGTTTCTTTTTAAAATATAGCTCATAAGGTGGTAGTTTTATGATTGGGTGAAGTATGACACGATTAATAACATAACATGAAGTGTTAACAGCTTCTGCCCAAAATGATCTGGACAATCCATATTCAGAAAGCATAGTGCGTGCTAGCATATACAAAAAGAAGAAAACTTATCATTTTCAAATTCTCCTCCATGATTCGATCATATGCATTTAATTTTTAAATTAAGTTCGTTTTGAATATGAATGCATAGTTTAGTAAATTCAAGAAATGCATCAGATTTGGAAGATAGAAATATAGTCCAACAAAATCTAGAATAATCATCAACTAATACAAAAGTGTATTTTCTACCTCCTTGACTAGAAGTGTTAACCGGTCCAAATAAATCCATGTCAATTAATCAAAGTGGTCTAGAAGTATAAAATACAATTTTTCTTTTAAAAGAACTTTTTGACAATTTTCCTTTTTGGCAAGGCGTGCAAAGAGAAGATAAATTTTCATTAAGTATAGGTAATCTCTTAATTAATTTATCTTTTGATAATTTCAAAATAAACTTGGTGCTAGAGTGATCAAGACGCCTATGCCGAAGTTCTAATTCTTCATTTTTAGAAATAAAGCATTTTAAAGAAGAATTTGAAAGATTATTAAAGATAATCATATAAATATTATGCATCCTAGGTGCAGTGAGTACGACTTCATTTGTTTTATAATTTAAGATTTTGCAAAGGTTTGAAGAAGATTCAAATAATACATTAAAACCTTTATCACATAATTGACTAATTGAAATTAAATTATGCTTCAAATCGGTTACAAACAAAACATTAGAAATTGAAAACGATTTGTTACCCACTGTGTCGATGCCCATGATCCTTCCTTTTCCGTTATCTCCAAAAGTCACCATCCCTCCTTTCTTCATCTCAAGGCTAAGGAACTTTGCTTTGTTTCCTGTCATGTGTTTGGAGCATCGCAAGTCCAAATACCACACATATTTTTTATCCTTAGCCTGCCAACATACCTAAAAAGGAGATGAGAGTAAACATTCAGATACCCAAAAGGTTCCTCCCATAGAATAGATGGAAACCTTAGGCACCCAGATTTGTTATAATGCACTGTGACCCTTCTTCCTACATGAGTCTGAGGTGTGTCCAAGTATATAACATTTGACACACGAAATTAAGGGGGTTGAGACCTTTTTCGGAGTTCTGTATAAACTCTTGCAGGAAGATGAGGTTATATCTAAATTTTGAAATGATTTTTTTATTATAAGAATTATGATTTCTGGATCTACTGCTACCACCGGCGGTAAGATTTATCGCTAGGCAATAGCTTCCAGAAACATAACCAAGCCCATATTAGCACTACCATGACATTGGTTGGACAAAATCATGTCTAGAGACCTTTGCCCAACTCCAAATTTTTCAATGGCCATGTTTAAATCATGAATTCGGGCTTTATGAGCAGTGTTTTTCGTTACTAACATAACACACCGATTCACAAAAGATTTCTTTCCTTCTTCTATTTAAGAAAGTGATGTTTTTTAAGTTCTTTCTAAGTCCTCTTTTTCCTTAGTAAGTAATTCGGTAGTGGAGTGGGACTTAGAAAGAGCTTTTTCAAGATCTTTCATTTTTGCCAATTAGTGATTGCACTCTTGGCAAACTACTTTCTCTTTCCCTAATAGTTGAGATTCTTTAGTCAATTTTTTATTTTCCTTTAACAAAAGTTTATTTTTAGTTTTTAGAAAATCAATATCTTTTAAACTTTTATCAAAATATTTGCAAGTTTGTAAATACTCAGAATATAAATCATCAAAAGTAGGAGGAGGCACCTCGGTGTCGCTTTGGAACCTACATTCATCATAAGATAGTGTATTGCTCCTTGTCATGAGGCACTTGTTTGCCTCTTCTTCAGTGTTGGAGGATGATCCGCTCGATTCCTCGAAGGAAGAATAATCCCAAGTAGCTTAGCTGACTTTAGTACCTTCTTTTTCTCCTTGCCTTTGTGACTCTTTTCTTTTAGCTCTTTCAGATATTTCGGGCACTGGCTTCGGATGTGTCTGGTTCTTCTGCAATGGTAACACTCCGGCGGTGGCCGCTCATCACCGTCATCGTCGCTACCTTTTCCTTTCTTCGATGAGGATCCCTTGTTGATGAAATATTTCCGGAAAGTGTTTCTCCTTTCCGAATTCTTCATGAATCTCTTAAACTTCTTCACAAATAGGCTCTCCTCATCCTCTTCATCACCATCTTCTCCATTGGCCTCCTTCTTTAATTTCAATGCTAAAGTCTTCTTCTTTGGCTCCATGTTGTACTCTTGTTGTTGAATTTTTAGTTCAATCTCATGCATTTTGAGATTTCTAATGAGACTCTCGATTTGACGCTTCTTTAGATTGTGCGACTCTGAGATGGCCATCACCTTTGGATTGAACTTTGGAGGGAGAGACCAAAGAATTTTTCTCACCAAGTTGCCGTTTGAGAACATCTTCCCAAGCACTTTTGAGTCGTTGACGATCTTGGTGAACCTTGTGTATATTGAATTTATGTCTTCATCCGCCTCCATCCGAAATTTCTCGGATTCGGATTCTAGTTGGAAGAGCTTTGAATCATTGACCTGCGAAGTACCTTCATGAGTAATTTCTTAAAAATTCCATATATCATAAGCAGTTTCGCAAGCACAAGTTCTATTAAATTCCGTTCTATCCCAAGCACAAAATAAAGCATTCATAACTTTACCTTTATTCTTGCATCTCAACTTATCATTATCATCTCATTTGTCACTCAGTTTGTCCATAATAACTTCTCCAATAACAAATGTTGGTGGAGAGTGGCATTGTTCTACCATACTCTGAACCTCATTATCTATGGCAGTCAAAAACACCACATTCTTATTTTCCAATAATTGTAATCGATATCGGTAAATAGAAGCAGTCTACTAATCCCTTGACCCTCATGAAAATCATGATCATGATGCGCCATTATTTTTTGTTGTGAAATCATTTTGGAATAACCTTGCTCTGATACAAAGTGTTGGATCTGTAGGCGCCCTTAGAGTGGTAGGGTGAATGAGGGCTTTTAAATTTTTGTGTAACAAACGTAAAATAAGTTCTGAGATTAAAGTTGAAAGAAAACCAAATACAGACTTCTGTTCCTAACGTCGGCGATTGAGTTAACGCCCGACGCTAGCTCCCATAAATTTAGAACTTTGAAAAAAACTTGCCAAAGTGATTTCTCTTGAAATCTTGTGAACGAAATAAAATCCCAGAAAAATTAGAGAAGATGAAAATTGATTTTATAATAATTTCAATAACGCTTGAAATTTAGGCGATGATAAAATCACTTTTTGATTTTCACCGATCCTTCTCTCAAGGATTTGGCCTCTAGCCTCCCCTAGATAAAAACCACTACAAGAAAAACTTCATTTAGCAAGGAAAATTAGTAAGGCTAAATAATTCCATGCTAATTAACATCAAATTTAGCTAGGTAAATAAATTTTTACATTGCTACAAAATTAGCAAAGATTTTTTTTGTTGCAAACATAGCAACGCATTCTTTTGTTGCTAAATATTTATTGCTAAAATAGCAATGAATATTTTTGTTGCAATTTTTTTGATGCAAAATAGCAACGGATTTTTTTGTTGCAAAATATTTGTGGAGAGAAAAAATTCTTCTTCAAAAAAGTTTGATCTTCCTTTCTTAAAAAATAGATTTTTTAAATTTCTTTATCTCATTCTCATAAAATAGAATTGTTGTTTAAATATATTTATAAATTAAAATAAATTAATTATGTTTAACAAAATAATTAATTATATATTCAATTCTTTGTATAATTTTATATATTATTTAAACGTTTATATATTTTATAAATTTAATATTATTTATTAATATTCAATGAAATATATATATATATATCTATTTAAATTATATAACAAAAAATATATAGAATTATATATTTTTGAAATATATAATTATATATCTGTAAATTATAAAATGAAATATATATAATTATATATATTAAATTATTTAATGATATATATATATAATTATATATTTAAATTACATAATGATATATATATATAATTATATATATTTAAATTATATAATGAAATATATATATACTATAAGGAAAGATTTGTACAATTTTAAATATGCACGTTGTACAACCCCGTGTTCGCCCGAGAAGGAAATGGCCGAGAATATATGAATTAGGCTGGAAATGATAAACTCGTCAAATGAGGAGTTGCGAGAACTAGGTAGTGCGAGCCAGTTCGATCTCGCGGGGGAACGCGAGACCGGTCCTCGGGGGTTGTCGCCAGAAGGAAGGCGAGCGGGGCCTTCACAGGCAGCTCGCCTGGAGAGTGTGCGAGTGGTACTCGCAAGGAGTCTCGTAAGTAGGGTTCTCGCAGGCCACTTGCCCAGGGGTTAAGGAAAGGAAATTACCCCTCTGCCCCTGGTGGCCTGCAGTTAGCCCCTCCAAACAGCGGAGTTTGGCTGTTAGCAGGCCAAATTGGGGTGCGCTTAGTAAAATCAAAAGGCGGAACCTCGCTATTAGGAAACCAGTTCAGAAAAACTATAAATAAGACCCTAAGGGCACCTTTGGAGAGGTGCTTTTTTAGCTTCTCTCTCCTTAGGCCATCTTTGGTTAGCATTCTCAAGCTCTCCAAGGTGCCCGGCTACAGTTCTTGGCTTAGGAGGGGAAGCGCTCTACGATATTCCGGGTGTGCGGTGGCACCTCCACACTACCGCCAAGGGACTCAGTTCTAAGTCTTCGATCGAGTTGCTCCAAGGGATCAGTAAGCGCGGGTTGCACCCATCTTTGGGGTTCGAACTCCTCGTTGGGCCGAATCTCGGTTCCAACATTTTTGGTGCGGTGAGCGTGGACAGCATCTTGTGCAAGAAAGTTTTGTGGAAGCAGCATGGCGGGAGATGAAGAGCAGGGCAACGAGTTTGGCGGCTTGCAACCGGCGGTGACATTATGGATGCTCGTAGACCTCAGAAGTGAGGTCCACGAGAGCATCTGTCTCGCTTTCGCCGCAGTGCGAAATGAGTTCATGACCCCAGCTCCTCAGGTGCTTCCCCCTCCGGGGGTTGGTGAGTGTGCCCCAGGGGAAGGGCAGGGAAGGAGGTGGCAGGGGATGGACGAGATCTCTTCGGGCGAGAGCTCTTTTCCCAGCCCATCGAGCGCCTCACCGGCGGGTCCGACCCCGCCGAGCGTTGTTTCAGCGAGCGCTGCCCCGGCGAATGCTGTGCCGGTGAGCGCGGCTACAGCGAGCGCGGCTATAGTGAGCTCAGGTCCTGCGAGAGAAGTCGTAGGACGAGTCGAGCAGGAGAGGACTGCAGGTGGGAGTAGTCCTTTTTGCGAGCTGGTGCTTTCCGCACCAGTCCCGGAAGGGTACAGGGAGTGGGACAGGGTCTACTATTGTGGCAAGGACGACCCTGTCCAGCACTTGCAGTCGTTCGAGGACACGGTCTCTATCAGGCCAATGTCAGATGCATTCAAGTGTCGGCTCTTCGCCGTCACTCTGAAGGAGAAGGCTAGGGACTGGTTCCATCAACTCCCAGCCAGGTCGATCTACCATTTCGAGGACTTGCGCAGAGGCTTCTTGTTGCGCTTCTCGACTTCGAAGAAGAGGAAGAGGGACGCCGAGTCACTCTTCAAGGTCAAGCAGGAGCCGGGGGAGTCGCTGGCCCATTACGTGAACCGGTTCCAGGAAGAGGTTCTGCTTACCCAAGAGATGCCTGGGTTTGCCCTCCAGCTCGCCTTCACGGTGGTGCTGAGGGAGAGTTTTTTTAAGATGAGTTTGAAGAGGAAGGCCCCCGTCTCCTACGAGGAGTTGATGGAGAGGGTGGTGGAGGAGATTGAGAGGGGGAGGCTAACCCGGAGCTCACCAAGAGGCTAGCAAAGCTTAGTGAGCAGGAAGTCAAGAAGCAGGAAGTGAGAAAAAGAGAGGAGCCCAGGGCCCCGGAGGTGGGGTGGAGGCATCAAGGCGGGGGAGCGCAGGTTCAAGGGAGTGGTTACGCCCCGGGAGGGGGTAACTTCCATGGAGGTCAGGGAAGACCCCATCAGTTGGGATGGAGGCAAGGTCCAAGGCAGGTTCCTCCCCCGCCTCAGCAAGCCATGGAAATCAGGCGAGGGAGGGGAGGAAGAGGAAGGAGAGAAGGGGCAGGAGCAGAAGTGGGAGCAGGAAGGAGAAAGGGGAATAGGGCGGCAGAGGCCGAGAGAGGGGGTGGCGTTGCCATACTACGACTTCCATCAGGAGGAAGGGCATGTAACGACCACCTGCCCAGAGTTCCTAGAAGTGAGAGAGGTCAGGGCACCGGCGCCGCGGGAGCAGCGGGAGGTAAGGATCGAGGAGGTCCTGCCTCCGGAAGAGGAGGACGAGAGGTGCGAAGACCGGGCCGATGTGGGGGCCCGAGGGGGGATTGGGGTGATCCATGAGGGGGGGGGGGGGGGTAGGGATTGAGGCAACCCAGAAGGCCAGCCTCCATACTATGTATTGTCGTAGCGTAGCTTCGACGTCCCTAACCCCACCCCCAGCGGAGAAGATTTCATTCACTCAGAAGGATATGCTGGGTCATGAGGACCCGTTCTGCGATGCGCTGGTTATTCAGACAGTGATCGAGAACTTCACCGTTTCCTAAATCTTGTGGATAACTGGAGCTCGGTCAACGTCATCTGTAAGAAGGCGTTTGATGAGATGCAGGTAGAGGCACGGAGGGTATTGGCCTCAGATGGCCCCTTGTTCGGATTCTCGGGGGAGAGGAAGGAGGTAGAGGGGGGAGTGGGACTACATGTAGTCCTGGGGGGCAGTCCAAAAATTGCCATTTTGTCATAGTGGACGCCCCCAGCAGCTACAGCGCCATCTTCGGACGGCCTCTCATCAGCGCGTTCCGTTGTGTCCCCTCCACCTTCCACCAGTGCCTTAAGTTCAATGATGGAGGAGTCCAGGTTCGGATAAGGCTAGATCTGAAGGTGGCCCTGCCGTGCTATGTGACTATCGTGAACACCATCGTCTGGATGGTCGAGGCAGAGGAGTGGGATCGAGAGGTAGGGGAGCCGGCGAGGCTCGGAGAAGAAGGTGAGGAGGAGAGAGTGGAAGAAGGGTCGGAGGAACCGATGGAGGAGGGGAGGAAAAAGAAGAAGAAGTGGAGGCCTAGGAGGAGGGGCGGAGGATATGATAGAGGTTCGAGAAGGAAGGAGAGAGGAGGTCGAGGCGCCAGCTTTCGAGGAGAAGTAAGAAGATTGGGGGGAGCAGTCCCGGTTGGAGGCCGTTGATGAGGTCGTGGAGCTGGAGGTCACCACCCGGGCAGGGGTGGTGGAAAATGTCAAGGTCAGCGGCGAGCTCAACCCAGATGAACAGAAGCAGATCCTGGCCTGCGTACAGGAGAATGTGGATGTCTTGGAGCGCTGCAGATATGCCCGGGATCGATGCGGACGTGTCTTGCCATCGTCTCAACCTTGACCCCGGCACCCAACCCATCTGACAGAAGAAAAGGGTCATAGCGGACAAGCTGGAAGGGCCCATCCGAGAGGAGGTGGGCAAGCTCCTCCAGGCAGGTTTTGTATCGGAGATCCAGTATCCAGGCTGGTTCTCCAACGTAGTTATGGTGAAAAAGGGAGGAGGTAACTGGAGGATGTGTATCGATTTTTCCTTGCTTAATAAATCATAGGACTTCTTGATAGGTCTGAGGTAGGAAATATGTGGGATTTCTGAATGGTAGGAGTTACATAACTCTGAGTTGTAGGGCTGCTGTGCCCGAGGTGTAGGGCTGTTGAGCCTGAGGGGTAGGGCTGTTGAGCCTGAGTGTAGGGCTGTTGAGCCTGAGTGTAGGGCTGCTGTGCCTGAGGTAGGATCACTATTGATCTGAGAAGTTCTGAGGAACTTGTGGTGTAAGCTCAAGGAGCCGAGATTGGAGTTTGTGGCCTTGTATGACTCACTGTTAGAGAGGTGAAGGGGGAAAGAGGACTACTCAAGACACCCCGTCTTGAGGAACCTCTATACATCATTATGTGCTTTCTGTGATTGTGTTTTCTGCACCTAGAAACATTAGGTTTAAACAAAGAAAATAAGTAAAACCTATTCACCCCCCCCCCCCCTCTAGGTATTATTGACTACACCTATATAAACTATCAAGTGGTATCAAAGGGAGGTTGATCAAAAAGACTTAACAGTCTGATCAGATCCTATGCAAGAGTAGTAAAATCTGAAATCTAATGGCCAACAGTGGAATGAAGAAGGAGTTGGGGTCAATGAAGTTGCCCATATGCTCCAAAGAAAACTTTGGCATATGGAAGCAAAGGGTAAGGCTATTCATGGAAGCTTCATACCCAAGGATCTTTTTGACTATCAAAAATGGTCCTTATACCATTGATGACACTAAGAACCTATGGAAGGGTGTTCTTAAGGTATTTTCTGATGAGGAGTTTGCTTAAGGTATTCATAGAAACTATCAAAAAGACCCTACTAGAAAAGTACTTAAGGTATTTTTTAAACTGACCAATGATGAGATAGCACTGTACACTATGGACAAGAGAGCCCAAAACATAATAGTAAATGCCATTGATGACACTACTTTTCAGAACTTGGTCCACTGCCAAACTGCCAAGGAAATGTGGGACACATTGGTTGTTTATTTGGAGGGAACAGCTGAAGTGAGGGATGATAGAAAGTCACTCCTCAATCAAGAGTATGAAGCCTTCAGGCAGCTGAGCCAGGAGAATATCTCCATATGCTATGAAAGGTTCTTTAGGATTGTAAATGAACTAAGAACCTATGGAAGGGTGTTCACAGATTATGAACTCAATGATAAGTTCCTTAGATCTCTAACTAGAGAATGGGACACTAAAATCTGTGCAATCAGGGAAGGAGCAAGACTTGGAGAAACCCCCACCCATACACTGTTTGGGAAACTGCTCTCATATGAGATGCAGCTTTCTACAAGAAAGGAGGAGGACTCTTCCTACATGGCTCACACAAGGGAGAGATCTGTTGCTCTCAAAGCTGAAAGCTCTAAGAGGAACAAGGTTAGAGTGCAGTCACCTCCAAGAAAGGCTGCTGAATCTGAGAAATCTGAGAGCAGCAAATCAGATAGCTCCTCTTCTGATGAGGAGTTTGCTGCCTTCACAAGGCAGTTCAAGAAGATGATCAAAAGGAAACAATGGAAGAACAAACCTTCCTCCTCTTCTCATCCCAAGAAGGATCATTACAGATTTGAGAGGCAACATCCCAAAGGGGACAGGTATGACTCTAAAACTAGTAAACATGTTTCAACTAACATAATTTGCTATTGCTGTAGTAAGCCTGGACATGTCATTGCTGACTGCCCAGTCAAGAGAAAGGAGAGAGGTGACAAGAAGCCTCATCACCAGAAGGAGAGGAAGGGAGAAAAATCCTTCCTAGCTAAGAAAGGCAAGAGCTGGAGTGAATCTGAATCTTCATCTTCCGATTCAGATGGTGAGGAAGAAGACTATCCTGCTACCAGGATAGGAATCAGGGCCCCTCTATCACATTCAGATAGTGATGAAGAGGAGGATGAGGTCACTCTTGATGACCATGGGTTGATGGCTATAACTGAAGATGAGGACAGCCACAGCAATTCAGAACATGAGCAGGTATTGATACACGACATTTCTTCTTCTTCTGATTATGAAACAGGTCCAGAATCTGAATCTCCTCCATCTAAAGTTGGCAGTGAATCATATTCTGAGGAGGATGTCAATCAATTAATTGATGAGTATGGTGCACTCCTGGAAGCTCTGAAAAAGTGCAAAATGCTAGCCAAGAGGCAAGCTCAAGAAATTGCTTCCCTAAAGCAATCAAAATCTGAGTGCATTGAGCATGCTACCCAGCTAGCTCTAATGAGCAAGGAGATTGGCAAGCTAAGGGGAATGTCAATCATCCATGTGGGCACCATAAGCCACAAGAACAAGATCATTAAGGATCTTGAAGAAAAGCTTCTCAAGGAGAGGATGCTGGTGGCTAAGTTCTCCAAGCCCAAGACAGTGCTGCCTATTATTGACACCTTCAACTCCCATGACATGAGAGGTGTTGGTTTCAACAAGGAGGCAGCTAGTAGCAACACTAAGGGAAAGGTTAAGGACTCAAAAGAATCTAACACCTCCTTTGTGAAAGTTTTGATGCCCTCAAACAAGTATGACCAAGAAAGTATTCATGGTCACTTATTAAATGGAAGATCCAATAACTTGAGCAAGAATGCTCACAGCTATGGATATAGAAAGGAGTTAGGCTTGAGTGCCTTCAAGGCTCTGCATGAGGAAATTCAAATGGCCCATCACGGACCTTTTGTTTTTGGAACCTCAGCCCCTTCACTCAAGATAACCAAGGCTGTCAATTCTAAACATTGTTCAGCAAAGTCCATGGTTGTTGACTGTCCTATAACCAAGCCAAAAAGCCTAGTTTCTGCTGCCATCCACACATGTTTAGCTGCCAAGCTAGAGGGTGTTGATGTCAAACAAAAACTGGCTGCCTTGACTGATTATAGGAAGGTAAAAAGGCAGGCCTTTACTGACAAAACAAAGAAAACAACAGCTGTATCCTCTACTGAACAGAAACAGGAAGCTTCATCTTCTAGGACTGTTCAGAAGAGGAGATATAATATATATGAGTGTTGGTGCTGTGGCAAAGTATGACACTTTGCAATTGATTGTTGGCACAACCCCAATGTGCCAAAGGCAAGGATTGAACCTCAAGCCAAACCAGCCCTTTCTAGGAATATCCCCTATGGTGTTAACATGAATCTAGGACCCAAAGCCAGTTGGGATCCTAAGGTACATTAAATTTTGTGTTGCAGGTTAGTTCAAGTACCAGTCTCAACCAAATATGGTACTTGGACAGTGGGTGCTCAAGGCACATGACAGGAACTAAGGATCTTCTAAAGGATTACCATCCAGTGAAGAATGAACCCAAAGTTATCTTTGGTGGATCTGAAAAGGGAGTCACCAAAGGATATGATATGATTTCAAATGGCATAGTCTCAATCACAGGGGTAGCTTATGTTGAAGGGTTGCAACACAACCTTGTAAGCATAAGCCAACTATGTGACTTAGGCTATGTCATTGAATTCCACAATGACAAGTGCTTGATCAAAAAGTCGAATGACTTGGAGACCATTCTCTCAGGCACTAGGAGTGGAAATGTTTATTGCTTGGACTTCATTTGCAATTATTCTATCTCTTCTGTGTGTCTTGTAGCTAATGAAAGTGAGTCACTTTGTGTCCAATGGCACAAGAGACTTGCCCACATTAACTATAAGACAATGTATAGATTATTTTCTAAAAACCTTGTTAGAAATAGTCCTAAACTAAAATGTGTTAAAAGTGGTCCTTGTCATGCTTGCCAAATGGGTAAGCAAACTAGGACCACCTTTAAAAGTATTGGCTCCAAGGATACTGAAAGATGTTTATACCTATTGCACATGGACTTGTTTGGTCCTTTGCCAATTCAGAGCCTAGGTGGGAAGTTGTATACCTTGGTAATTGTAGATGATCATTCAAAGTATACATGGGTATTCTTCCTTAAGAAGAAGTCAGATACCTTACATGTCTTTATAAATTATGTCAAGGCTATTCAGAATGATCTACTATGTAATGTGGTCAGGACTAGAACTGACCATGGTAAAGAATTTCAATCTGAAGCCATGACAAAATTTTGTCAAGAATTTGGTATCACCCAAGAGTTCTCCTCCCCAAGGACTCCACAGCAAAATGGTGTGGCTGAGAGGAGGAATAGGACCTTGATAGAAGCTGGGAGAACATTGCTTAATGACTCCTCACTCCCAGAATACTTCTGGGCTGAGGCAGTCAATACAGCCTGTTATGTTCTCAATAGAGCCTCCATCAATAAGGTCCTTGGGAAAACCCCTTATGAGATTCTGAAAGGCAAACAACCTACAATTTCCTACGTTAGAATCTTTGGTTGGAAATGCTACATTCTAAATAATGGAAAATCTCGATTAACAAAGTTTGCAGAAAAATGCAATGTGGGGATTCTTGTTGGGTATAGCTCACATAGTAGAGCCTATAGAGTTTATAACAAGAAAACCCATGTTGTAGAAGAATTTATGCATGTTGTATTTGATGAGACCAACCTTCTCTACAAAGAATGGTCTAGTTCTTCTATTGTGACAGGAAATGAAGAAGGGATGCATGAGCTGACTGTCCAAGACAAGCCCAGCAGCAGCAACACACAGACAGCTGCTGCAATTCCTGAAGAAGAAGAGATACAAGATGAAGTCATAGCTGAACCAGTGGAACAAACACAGCCACCAGAGGACCCTCTTCCTGATGCTGCAAGGCACCTGAGAGATCATCCAAGAGATCTAATAATTGGGGATCATACCCAAGGCATATTGACAAGAAGCAGAGCTCATAATGAAGCACTATTATTGAGCTTCATTTCTCAAATGGAGCCCAAGAAGTTTGAAGAGGCCAATCAAGACACCTTCTGGATTGAAGCAATGCAAGAAGAGCTCCTACAATTCAAGAGATGCAAAGTATGGAAGCTGGTGCCAAGACCTCAGGGACACAATGTGATTGGCACTAAATGGGTATACAGGAACAAGCTTGATGAGAATGGTACAATCATCAAGAACAAGGCCAGATTAGTAGCCAAAGGATACAGGCAAGAGGAAGGTACTTATCCCGCGCGCAGAAGGCCTCCCGAGGAGTGGGGTCCTCGCAGAAAATAAAGGGGAAAGTATAAAAAGGATCATTCCAATCCCCGAGGACAATGCAGGGGATCATGTAGGGATCTCGCCCACTGAAGTCAAAAGGGGGGGGGGGGGGGGGGGGAGTGTTCAGCCCTCGCGAGATGGAGATACGGAGGGCTGATCCTAAGGTACTCGCGACCCTAAAGTAGACAAAATTTTTATTTCTATTTTCACTAATCAGTTACAAATGTCGCGACGATCTCGCCAGCCAAAAATACAGAAAAAAATACAAGTCCTTTTTAAGATACGCCGGCGGATGGCTCGTCCTCGCTGTCTGCAGGAGGCAGAGCTGGCGTGAACAGCTCTGGGAACACATCTTCGATTGCCAGATCGGCCGCCTCGGCGTACTGCAGATCGGCTCCCTGCATGGCCCGAAAGATGTACCGCGCCGCGGTGATGGAGGCCTCTCGGCATTCTTCCTCCCTGGCTCGCTGGTCGTCCTTCAGGCGGCGAGGACACGGGGGGATGGCGGCGCGGACCAGCTCCTGGTTGTAAGCTTTCAACCCGGCGACCTCATTCTCTAGGCTGGAGATGCGAGCGGGAAGATCCTGGGCGGTCTCGGCATCCTGTAAAGAAAGCAGGTAAGCCAAAGAGGCGTTGTTAGAAGAGGACGTAAGAGAGAGCTCGGAGACTTACCACTCCATCCTGATGGCCGGGGAGAAGCTCGTCACAGGAGAGCAACTTCTCTTTTAGAATCGTGATCTCGACAACAGAGTCTTTGTAGGCATAGGCGAGCTCCTCGTTATAGCGCTCCAGCTGAAGGCAGCGCCGACCCGTCATGTGGGCGAGCTCCAGAGAGCGGAGTTGAGCTCGCGCACTCTCGTATGACAGGGTCCTCGCAGTCTCAACCTTGAAGACTGAGGCGTCCTCGCGACCATGCAGTCCGAAGGAGAGCGAAAACGACTGCTCTTTGACCGTTGGCTGCTCCACCCAAGAGGGGAGGAGGGTGGAGATGGTGGCCTTGTTGACCTAGGGATTCCAGTAGAGCAGGAACTCGCCGGCCTCTTTTTTGTGCCTTTGGCCGTGACCAAAGTTCTAGTGGTTTATCGGCACGGGCAGGGAAGAGATCCTGGCGACCTTTTCGACCGGCTCGTCGGACGCCCTTTCCTCGGGGAGGTCAGCCAGAAAGATCTCGCTCGGGGAAGCCTCGGTGTGCCCCTTTCCCTTCTCGGAGGGGGGAGATCCTTCTTTTTCTTCTTCTGCGAGGCCTACGAGGACGGATCCTTGCGGCCACAAGACTCAGCCCTCTTCCTGGTAGGCGGGGCAGTAGGGCGGGGAGTCTCGCGGCAGGCATCCACTCCCATTTTTGCGAGAGCGAGGTCCATAGGAACTGACCTACTGCTCGCGTAAGGGGGATGGGGGGGGGGGGGGCAAGTCTGGCTCACCTGTAATGATCTAACGGTTAGAGATATCTCGCAAAAACATTGAGGAAATGGGCGAACAGGCGCGGTACATACCTTCCCCAGGGAGCACCGGTGGGAGCGAGTCGAGGTTTTGGCGGAGATGGGCCACCTTGAAGTTTTTCTTGTTAAAGAACTGGAACAAGGCGGCGTCATGGCCGCCGAGAGCTGGGGGGCGATAGGTGCTTTCGCCATGCTGAACTGGCGAGAACGGAACGTTACCAAAGTTCCCTTTGACGAAGAGGAACTTCTGAGCCCAGTAATGGCTCTTGTTGACGGTCTCGACGACCTTAAGCCCCGAGCCAACGAAATAGGCGGTGCCCTCCTTGTAGGCTCTGAAGGAGAACAGCTTCCGGAAGACCGGCAAGATGAACTCAATGCGCTCTTCTCGTATATAGCATGCGAACGCGACGATGACCGCCACAGCATTAGGGGTCAGCTGACCCAGTATTACACCAAAGTGTTTGAGCACCTGGCGTTCAAAACGGCGAGGTCTTGAAGAGGGCGAGCGAGAATTTCAATTTTGGCAAAATATGAAAGTAAGCGAGATAAGCTAGTACCTGGCGAACCTCGGGCCATAAGGGCAGGCGCAGGCCAACCCCGAAGTGGGCGGTAGGGATGGCGAGCTCGTCTCGCATAGAAACGTTGCTCACATCATCCGCGCCAGGGCAGCGGGTGGAAAATCCCGGCGGTATGAAATCGGCGACGGCGGCGAGGTATTCTTCCTCGGACAGGTTGCTGTTGAAAAAGGAGTGGTCGGTAAAGGCCCAAGCACACTTTAACCGACCCTCAGCCTCGCTAGCATCGCCCACCATTGTTGTAACCTGCGAGAAAAAGAGAGCAGAAGGCGCGAGGAAGAGAATGCGAGATCTCGCAGGTAGAGGAAGAAGAAGGGCTGGCGTTAAATTCGGTAGGTGATTTCAGCGCTGGGACCTATTTATAGGAAATGAAAAGAGCGGGAAGGAAGTCGAAGCGACAGGAGGTGCGGCCAGGCAAAACCCTGTGTATGTTTGCATGCGAGGGCGTAAGGCAACCCCAGATATATTAGCGAGCGAGACCCATCTGCGAGGTTAGTATAATCGAAGTTCTCATACGGGAATAGCCAGAAAGAAAGCAAAATTAAGAGATAGAACGAGCATCACTAACCATTATTGCATAGACAAATAATAAGTGCGCGAGAGCCCCAGCAGTGGGCGAGAAATAGTTAATAAAAAGGAAGAAAAATTGCAGAATTGTCCAACAAGATTAAATAAAGTATTATGCATCGTGGGGGAGCTCGCCGGGCAGAGGAGTGCGAGCGAGGACTAGTAGTGTATCCATTTCCATCTACCACGACCTCGCACTCCTGACCGCGGCGGAATCCTAGGATAGTGATAGGCATTGAAGGCGCGAGCCTCGCGTTGAATCAAGCGAGCGTAGTCTTCCACTCGCGTGAGGTGTGTCCCTGGGGAAGTGGCCGTCTCGCCAAGATCTTGCGGCATCTCGGCACGGAGCCGCGCGCACTCATCCAGTAAAGCGGCGTGCCGCTCCTCGGCAACCTCTCTGTCCCTCTTCGCTTGGAGGTGAAGCACCTGCAGCATTCTCCCTTGCTTCTGAAATAACTCCGAAGTCCTCTTCTTCATGGCCTCGGGGTTTCGCGGGTCGCCCAGGAAGTCATCCATCTGCTCCGGCAAAGTAAGGGGCGACATCTCATCCTCCCCAAAGTCAGAGTCGGTGGGGAGGGTCTCAGAATCACCTGCGAGCAAATCTAAGCGGCATTAGCAGTTAGCGGAACCTATTTGTGTCGCAGGGAATGGTTCCCCACAAGCGATAGAATCCTTACCGGGAGGCGGGCGAGAGGTATTAGGCCGACCTTGAAAAAGAGTGGTAAAGGGAAGCGAGACGGACTTCCCTAGACCGGCGCGATGTGTGGCATCGTCGGCAGGAGTGGTCGTGGCCGGTCGCGAGCCACCAGAGCCCTTCCTCCTCAGGAAATTGAAGCCCGGGGTCTTAAGAGTCGCGTCAGGGAGGATCGGCGATTGGGGTCGCGAGTTCTGGCGACCAGGGGTCGCATGTGGGGAGGCTGCAAGAAGTAAGAGGGCCGTCATTCAAGATATTATCTTTGGCAGGTAAGAGTGGGTAACTTACCAGCGGCTTTCCCGTTAGCAAGGTCAGTCTTCGCCGGAGGATCAGTGCGAGACCCGGTTAAGTTTTCGCCTGCGCCCTTGTCGATAGGGGGAGGGTCCTGCAGTCAGGCGAGGCTTAGAGGAGTCAAGCGAATAGTTAAGCGAGAAGAGTAGCTCTTACCTCTCCTGTGAGCCTATTATCAGGAGAGGAGCCCAGCAGCATCGTCTCGTCCCCCCCGGGGGTAGACGGACTGGCTTCACCTTTTTCGTCTTAGGCAGTGGAGGGGTGCTCTGGCGGGTCATCCAAGAAGCAGTGTTGGCCATGGTGGAGAGCTCGCCCGCCTTGGACGCCTCAGGCGAGCTCGGAGTTCTTCTGTTAGGGGCATTTCCCGGCAGCTGCAGTAGGAGGTGGAAAAGGAGAAATAGAGAAGAATATTGCGCATCACCCTGGCTTGGGTGGTACTTATAGCTATGAGGTGGGACACACAAAAAAGATTCCCGACGGATCAACAGTCGCCGGCGAACACCTGGGGTTGGACAATTCTTTACGAGCTTAGATTAATCTCGTAAAGAGCGGGGATTGTGTACAACCCCGTATTCGCCCGAGAAGGAAATGCCCGAAAATGTGCGAATTAGGCTGGAAATGATAAACTCGTCAAATGAGGAGTTGCGAGAACCAGGTAGTGCGAGCCAGTTTGATCTTGCGGGGGAACGCGAGATCGGTCCTCAGGGGTTGTCGCCAGAAGGAAGGCGAGCGGGGCCTTCGCAGGCAGCTCGCCTAGAGAGTGTGCGAGTGGTACTCGCGAGGAGACTCGTGAGGAGTCTCGCAAGTAGGGTTCTCACAGGCCACTTGCCGAGGGGTTAAGGAAAGGAAATTACCCCCTCTGCCCCTGGTGGCCTGCAGTTAGCCCCTCCAAACAGCGGAGTTTGGCTGTTAGCAAGCCAAATTGGGGTGCGCTTAGTAAAATCAAAAGGAGGAACCCCGCTATTAGCAGACCTATTTAGAAAAACTATAAATAAGACCCTAAGCGCACCTTTGGAGAGGTGCTTTTTTAGCTTCTCTCTCCTTCGGCCATCTTTGGTTAGCATTCCCAGAGCTCTCCAAGGTGCCCGGGTACAGTTCTTGGCTTAGGAGGGGAAGCGCTCTACGATCTTCCGGGTGTGTGGTGGGACCTCCGCACTGTCGCCAAGGGTCTCAGTTCTAAGTATTCGGTCGAGTTGCTCCAAGGGATCAGTAAGCGCGAGCTGCACCCATCTTTGAGGTCCGTACTCCTCGTTGGGCCGAATCCCGGTTCCAACACACGTTTATATATATAGGAGGTTAAGAGTTCAAATCCATGCATAGCCAATTTCTTTTGTATTAACAATTAGCATCAAAATTAAAATCCCTTGCTAATTTAGAAAGGACAAATTACCTAGCTAAAAAAGCCTTGCAAAATAGAAAGGAAATTTTTCCTTGCTAAAATTAGCTAGGCTCATATTAGCTATGAAAAATTTTTGTTTCTAAATTCCTTGCTAATTAAAATTAGCAAGGAATTTATCTAATTGGCAAGGAATTTAGCCCCTTGCTAATCTAAGTTTTTCTTGTAGTGAACCTAGACCTAGTCGCCGCACACACCGCATCAAATTCCGTCTAAACCTTGCAAGGACTAGTTGCCAACAACTGTGGCGAATTCAGTACGGTTTCAATAATAAAAAGGAAGAATACAAAGTAAATTATGAAATAAAAACTCTCTAATATGAAGTGCTTTGAAGGAGATGATGAAGAGTCATGGTGAACATCATCGGAGTTGAAGCGTGCGTCCTTCTTCAAATATGACTGTGTGGAAATATCCTTCTCACTCTTGTTCTTCAATGATAGAGTTTGGAGTGCTCTGAAACTCCGGATGAAGGCTCTCATAAAATGTTGGAGTTATGGCTTGAAAGGTCGTAACATGGATCAAAGAGATCTATTCTTTATATAGACTCCAGAAACTACCGTCTGCGGTAGTTCTACCACGCCGCACTAGCGTCATGTCCGATATCGTGCTGCTACGTGTACGCCTTCATAGAGATCGTGCTAACCGCAACGGATCATGGACATACTGCTCTGTGGTAAGATCTAATATGCCGCGTTAGCTTTCGTCATTCAATCATCGAGAAACTGTCTGTCGTCAGTCTTCAGTTGTCATCCCATCTACCACCAGCAGTAGGAGTTACCGCTCCACGGTAGCTCTAAATTCAGATCTCCATGATCATTTTGCATCACTCTTTTTAGGAGTGTAGATCTTGTACACTATAAACACATGACTATCAAGATCAAATACATTGTGGAATTTGTTACTCTCAAACAAAGAGTTGTCGAACTCAAGCTACAACAAAAAGTATCCTACTCTCAGCACCCTCTTCTCCAAGGTTTGGCTTCCCGAGTGATGTATGCATTCACCTATGTGAATCGCCCATGGTCAAGAAAGTAACCAGTGGATCCATCCATGAGGGGGTTGATCGATGTCCATCATCTCCCCTTCTTCGATAGAAGGTCGAAACAACCTGGTGACCGTACCCCCGACCAAGGGGCCATACTTGACTATCCGATCTGCTTGGGCATTATCCTCCCTTGGGACATGATATATGGAGAAGGATTTGAGGTGCCCACCAAGCCTTTGACCTTCACCAGGTAGCGTTGCAGTACCGGCTCCCTTGCTTCAAAATCTCCTCGGACCTAGGAGGCGACCACCATCGAGTCGGAGTGAACTCTGATGTCGTGAACTCCCAGTTCCTGGGCTAGGTGGAGCCCTGCGATTACGACCTCATACTTCGCCTGGTTGTTGGTGACCGGTAAGTGGATATTAATGGCCTGCTCGATCCTGGTGCCTTGGGGGCTGATCAGGACGATGCCTCCCCCGCAGGAGTTTTTCCCTGATGTTCCATCAACGAACATTTCCCAGGCCACTCGCTAGGGTGCTTCCTCTTCCTCTACTTCCACGGTGTAGTCGGCCAAGAAGTCCGCTGCATCTTGGGCCTTCACAGCCAGTCGAGGCACATAGGTAACGTTGAAATCACTAAGCTCTACTGACCACTTGGCCAATCTTCCCGAGTGCTTTACTCCCTCCAAGATACTGCGGAGAGGGTGATCAGTCACCACCTTGATCAGATGGGCCTGAAAGTAGGGTCGGAGTCTTCGGCCTGAAACTATCAAGGAAAACGCCAACTTCTCTAAGTTGCGATATCGTAGTTCGATCTTCGCATGACCCGACTCACGTAGTAGAAAGGGAGCTGCCTCTTCCCTTCCTCGCATACCAAAACCTAGCTCACCGCTTCAGCTCCTACCCCGATGTACAAGAAGAGGTCCTCTCCCTCCCTAAGTCCTTGCAACAAGGTTGCCTGTGACAGTTGGAGCCTCAGGCTCTCGAAAGTGCCTTGACACTCTACCGAGCATTAGAATATCTTGGTGTCTCAGACTGTTTTGAAGAACGACGAGCACTTTTCTCCAGCCCTATATAGGAACCTACTCAATCTTGCCAATCAACCTGTCAGGAGTTGCACTTCCTTGACATTCCTAGGTGCTTCCATCTCCATAATCGCCTTGACCTTGTTTGGATTTGGTTCCACTCCCACCGGGGTCAAGAGGTGACCTAAGAACTTTCCCTTCCTCGCTCCGAAGACGCACTTGGCTGGGTTCAACCTCATTTTATATTTTTAGAGTGTGGTGAAGGTTTCTTCCAGGTCACAGAGTTGCTCCTCTACACTCCTGCTCTTTACCATGAGGTCATCGATATATACTTCCATGTTTTGCCCTTTCTACTCCTTGAACACCCTATCCATCATTCGTTGGTAGGGGACCCTGCATTCTTAAGCCCGAAAGACATCATTTTGTAGCAATAGCATCCGTCGGTGGTAATGAAGGATTCATTTTTTATGTTGGGAGGGTGCATGCCGATTTGGTGATAGCCAGAAAAAAGCATCTAAAAAACTCATGACCGGGAATCCGACGGCCGAATCTACTAGCTCGTCGATTCTAGACAAGGGGTAATAATCCTTGTGGCATGATTTATTAAGAAGTGAGAAATCGATACACATACGCCACTTTTTGCCTCCTTGTATTACCATTACAATATTGGAGACCCAACCTAGATACTGGATCTCCGCCATAAACCCCGCCTCCAACAACTTTCTGACCTCCTCTCTGATGGGCTTTGCCAGGGTAGTGGCAGTCGCCCTCTTCTTCTGCTAGATGGGATGGACTCCCCTGTCCAGGTTGAGATGATGAAAGATGATGTTCACATCAATTCCCGGCATGTCCACTGCGCTTCACGCAAAGATATCCGCGTTCTCCTGGATGCAAGACATGATTTCTCTTTGTCTTCTTCCTCTAGCTCCCCGTTGATTTTCACCTTCCCTGGCTTCCCGCCTTTAGATACAATCTCCTTTTATTCCATTTCCTCGGCCGCCTTCACCCTTTTCATATCTTCCTTCATCTGATCCACCACCTTGTCTTCCTCCCTCCAGCTGATGGTGTTGACGACGTTAAAATAGCACTGCCTCTTCACCTTGGGATCGCTCCGGATCCTGATATGCAACCCTCCTTGTTATACTTCAGACACTGGTGGTAGGAGGTGGACATGCACTTGTAGGCATTGATGAGTGGCCTACCGAAGAAAGCGTTGTAGTTGTTGGGGGTGTCGACAATGACGAATCTACAACATTTGGTGGTTCCCCCCAGTGTCACGACCAGCTCTACTCTTCCTTCTACCTGTTGGGTTTTTCTCAAAAGGTATACACATCAGATGTGCGCAGCGGAATATGTCAAGAACAACCCAAAGAGACATGTGGATCTTGCTAAAAGCATGAATCAAGAAATTGAGGCAACAATAAAATTACCTTCTAGGGATTGAGTCGATACTTAATCAAAAGCTCCAAGAAAAGTCTTCTAGGATCCGAAATCCTATTCCAAGTTCTTTCTTTGTGCTTCCTTCGGATCCGTCAACGTCGGACTGCTCTTCGGAGGAGTTAGTGTAGAATTGTGTCCACACCTCTATAGAAGTCCACACGAGAAAGGAGAACCCCAAGCCTCTTGTCCAACAAGAGCTAGGTCGGAGAAGGAATGCCCTCTACGTCTCCACAGATTACTAGATCTGTTAAAGGAGAGGAGGCGACTCCAAAGAATGCGGCTAGAACCGAACGGGAACACTTCATGTCGATATCAAGAGGTGGCACGATCTCGTGGGAATGATTCCCTTCGATCTCTAGAAGTAACGACTACATCCTAAAGGAACGATTCCTCTCGATCTACTGGTCGGCGAGAGACTTCACGCACGGGTAAGGGCACGCCGTCGGAAATCGCAAGTCGCCGATCGTCGTCCGCTTCCGTTCTTCTCTCGGGCTCACTCCCAAAAGGAAGATCGATCACCTTTAGACCTAAAAGGTTTAGGCTATTTATATCCCAAGAAAAGAAAGACCACGCCATTTGCTATCCGAAAACCAAGTTAAAATAGAATTCGTCTAGTTAACATGGTTCGTCGAGATCATTCGACGAGTTCGTTGAAACACTCGATGATTTCGTCGAGAGGGGATTCGTCGATTAGATCTTCTTCGCTGATACCTGTCCGACGGAATGAATCTACGAACATATCCAATTCGTCGAGTCATGTCGACGAATTGACATACTTCGTCGGATCATTCGA
The DNA here is from genome assembly GCA_033032865.1 of Dactylorhiza incarnata. NCBI lineage: Eukaryota > Viridiplantae > Streptophyta > Magnoliopsida > Asparagales > Orchidaceae > Dactylorhiza > Dactylorhiza incarnata. The sequence continues at coordinate 71,813 of JAWHQI010000437.1, forward strand.
AGGACTGTTTCGTCGAGTAGATCTAATTCGCTGATGAATCTCCTCGACGACATGAAATAAGTTTCGTCGAGACATTCTCAAAAACTTGTCAACATGCTCTATACAATATTCACAATACCTGTGGAGCAATCAGTCGTCTTGATCCAATTCCAATAAGTCGTAGGATTGGTCCTTCACTCATATCCTATATGAGTAAGGCCAACACAAACAATCTCCAACTTCTTCAATACTCTTATGTGCGACCCTATATGCTCATATCGCGTTTGCAGTAAGACTAACTGCTGATTCTTTCCGGATCATTAAAGAAACTCTAACAGTCTCCCACTTGATCTAGAAGGTATCAACAGAAGTCTCACAAACAATGAGTGACATCTAGTATGCATCATTGCTACCCAAGCAATAAGAGTTCATAACTCAATAAGCCTGTCAGTGACCAATGTATCAGTGTTGTCACGTCCCTTTGTCCCTTACATCCGAATAGAACTAGAGGCATGGACCGTGTCACCCTCATAATTGTTTAATCCTAATTTCCTAATCTAGAATAGACCTTAAGAGATTGGTAGGCTCAATATCAAATATTGGCCCAACCCAGCATGACCATGCATTTCTTGGTCTCATTCCATGAAGGAGCCCATGGATGTAACTCCTATCATAAAGGAGGACAAATTCCATTTCTGTCCACACACAAACACCCAAATAATTCGTAACATACCCAATAACCACCCTTATCATCAACCTTTCTCAAGGAAGACTTTAGATGGCATCAAAGCATGCTCTTCCTCACTTGATGAATGCTGTGACTTCAAGTCAAAGGACCACAAACACCATTGTCACGTGAGATCTACTTGTGACACGTTCATATAACAATCCACAAAGTAGTCTCAAGGGGGGGTCTGTCCAGTACAACTTGTTCCTAACAAGTACCCATGTGATGACTTGATATCACAATATCATGACCTGTGAGAACCGATCATCAGTCAACGCACATGCTAGTCTTACGGTCTCATCCTCACCCTAATTTCTAGGATGATACCTCAACCAGGGACCTTTTAAGAATGAAGCTTCTAATTAAACATAGGTCCTCACATTCAAGTCACGCACTTGAATCCCTATGGAAGCAATCATTCTAAGGGCATCTATTATGCTAATTAATTTATCATATAGAAACAGTTGACATAATAAAAGAACTTGCCATAAATGCAATATGAAATACATAGTACATAACACAATTCATCAAATGAATAAATAACTGACAAACATGCAATCCACAAGGCTCCCACTAAAGATGATCATTCAGGTATCTAATACCCAATGATCTAACATGACCATCATACTTCCTTTGTGCAAGAGGCTTTGTCAGCGGATCCACTATGTTATCTTCAGTCAGTACTCTACAAATGCTCACATCTCCTCGATCGACAATCTCTCGAATAAGATGGAACTGCCGAAGTATGTGCTTGGAGCGCTGATGAGATCTAGGTTCCTTAGATTGGGCAATTGCACAGTTGTTGTCATAGTAGAGAACTACGGGATCAACAATGCTAGGAACTACATCTAGCTCGCCGATGAATTTCCTAATCCACACAGCCTCCTTTGTCGCATTTGCGGCAACAATATACTCGGCTTATGTTGTAGAGTCGGCAACTGTCTCTTGCTTGGAACTCTTCCAGCTTACAGCTCCTCCATTAAGGCAGAATACAAAACCTGACTGGGACTTTGAACCATCCTTATCAGTTTGGAAGCTAGCATCTGTGTAACCACTTACAACGAGCTCTTCCTCTCCACCGAACACTAAAAATGTATCCTTAGTCCTTCTCAAGTACTTTAGGATATTCTTGACTGTTATCCAGTGATCATCATTGGATCAAATTGATACCTTCTCGTCATGCTCAAAGCATATGAGACATCGGGTCGAGTACACAATATTGCATACTTGATTGATCCAATTGCCGAGGCATATGGAATCAACTTCATGCGGTCCTTATCTTCCAAAGATTTAGGACACTAGTCCTTAAAGAGACTCACACCATGAGACATGGGTAAGAATCCTTTCTTGGACTCAAGCATGTTGAACTGTTTCAACACCTTATCAATGTATGTACTCTGGGTCAAACCCAGCAACTTCTTCGATCTATCTCTATATATCTTAATACCAAGTATATAAGTCACTTCACCCAAGACTTTCATAGAAAAGTAATCCCCTAGCCTGTTCTTAACATCTTGCAGGGTCGGAATGTCATTCTCGATCAACAGTATGTCATCTACATATAATATCAGGAAGACAACAATGCTCCCACTAATTCTCTTGTAAACACAAGACTCATCTTCGTTCTTGATGAAACCAAACTCTTTGATTTTCTCATCAAAATGCAGATTCCAACTTCGAGAATCTAATTTCAATCCATAAATGGATCGATTCAACTTGCATATTTTAGTGGCTTCACTTGGAGATACAAAACCCTCAGGTTGTGTCATATACACTGCCTCAAGGAGGTTTCCATTAAGGAAAACCGTTTTGACATTCATTTGCCAGATCTCGTAGTCATAATACGCAACAATAGCAAGTAGAATTCTGATGGACTTGACCATAGCTATAGGGGAAAAGGTCTCATCATAGTCAACACCATGAATTTGCCTGAAACCTTTAGCCACCAGTCGGCCTTTGAATGTCTGTACATTCCCATCCATGTCAGTCTTCTTCTTGAAGACCCACTTGCACCCTATGGGTCGTACCCCTTCAGGTTGTTCCACCAAGGTCCAAACTTGGATTGTATACATGGAGTCCATTTCAGATTTCATGGCCTCAAGCCACTTCTCAGAGTCTTGTCCATCCATAGCCTCTTGGTAGGTCGTTGGTTCATCATCATGATCCATAAGCAACACATTACCTATTTGAGTCATGAGAAATCCATATCTCTCAGGCTCAACTCTAGGGCTACCAGATCTACGTAGGACTTGTGTTTCTTGAGCAGGCTCTCCAGCTACAACAGATTGTAGTCCTTTCTCAGGTTCCAATTCATGTTCATTCATTGTTTGTGGTTCTTGAACCTCTTCAAGTTCTACCTTGGTATTTTCTCTGGACATAAACTCTTTCTCTAGAAAAACACCACTCCTAGCGACAAACACTTTGCACTCGGAACGATGGTAGAAGTAATACCCTTTAGTTTCCTTAGGATGTCCCACAAGATAATACTTATCTGATTTGGGTTCCAGCTTGTTAGACATTTTAGATCGTACGTATGCCTCACCGCCCCAAATCTTAATGAAAGACGTACTAGGAAGCTTCCTAGTTCATGTCTCATATGGTGTCTTTTGAACCATTTTCGTCGGAACGCAATTTAGTGTAAAAGCAGCAGTCTCTAGAGCAAAACCCCAAAAAGGAAACGGGCAGATCTGCATGACTCATCATCGACCGTACCATGTCTAACAAAGTACGATTCCTCCACTCAGAAACACCATTATGTTGCGGTGTTCTAGGTGGGGTGAGATGTGATACAATACCACACTATGATCACGGAACTCCTGACTCAAATATTCGCCACCTCGATCAGATCAGAGCACTTTTATCCTTTTTCCCAGTTGGTTCTCTACTTCATTCTTAAACTCTTTGAACTTTTCAAAGGTCTCGGATTTGTTTTTCATAAGAAACACGTATCTGTATCTACTGAAATCATCAGTAAATGTAATGAAGTAGTGGAACCCACCTCTGGCCATAGAACTCATGGGTCCGCACACATCACTATGTATGACACCCAAGAGATCATCTGCCCTCTCAGTATGACCAGTGAAATGGCTTTGGTCATTTTGCCCAATAAGCAAGACTCGCATCTCTCAAATGATTCATAATCAAATGAGTCCAATAGTCCATCTATATGGAGTTTGGATATGCATTTCTCATTTATATGGCCCAAACGACAATATCAAAGGTATGTGGGATTCAAGTCATTTGTTTTTGTTGGAACATGGTCTTCCGCATCTCCTAGGTTTGAGAATAACAAAACATATGTGTATTTGATCTTGTGTGTTTAAGTGTGCAGGATAACAAAGTCCACATGACTCAAGGATTACATAAGAAGGTTGCCCCCAAAGTTGAGCCATCAAATCCAAATCTTCCACTAGCGCTGGCGGTAGCACTAGCGCAGGCGCTAGCTGTCGTTCGACGAACTGTCAGCGGCTAAGTCTATTCATCGAATGTTCTCATGAACTCCCGAAGGCAGACTTGTGAAGGAAATTTCTGCGGCTAAGTCTATTCGTCGAATGTTCTCGTGAACTCCCGACGAATATCGACGAACGAAGTCAATTTGTCGAATGTTCTCGAGAACTCCCGATGAATTCCGACGAATGAAAACAGACGACATTACTCCCACTAGCGCCGGCGGTAGCACTTAGCGCCTGGCGCTAGCGATGATAGCGCAATTCATGGAGCACATATGGAAGGAGATAACGCCTGGCGGTAGCCGATAGCGCAGGCGGTAGCGACGCACACAGAAGGCAAGGGAGAATTGTTTCCTCGGAGTGAAGATTCTGCCGCGCAAAACATGTCCTAATTTGGGATAGCGCCGGCGGTAGCTGATAGCGCCGGCGATAGCGCAAAGCAATAGAGTAAGGCGGTCGGCTTGCTTAAAATGAAGGATCCTCACGTGGAGAATATTTCCTAAACTGGGATAGCGCCGGCGGTAGCGATAGCGCAGGCACTAGCTCCAAGGCTATAAAAGGACCCATTGGATCCGTCTTCTTAAGCCTCTTGAGATCCAGAATTCTAGAGCTTCGTGCCACAACATAGAGAGGAAGTTTCAGAGAGATACTCCGACAAATCCATAAAGACTAAAGGAGATCCGTGGAGAAGATTTCAACACGCGTCATCATCGTGACGAAAGATCGCATCGACTACGATCATACTCTGTGTCTTCGTCTACTTCTCCAAGAGATCCACATAGAGGGAGTTTTACATTATTGTCTTTTTCATTTCATATTCTTCTTGTAAACGGTTAGTGAATTCACCTCGTGTTGGCGACTAGGTCTGGGTAGGACTTAGGGCTTAAATTCGCCTCGTGTTGGCGACTAGGTCTCGAGAGTAGGTCTAGGGGGTGCTCGAGGCCATATCCGAGGAAGGGTTGGCTAGAGCGGCTTGAGGCCGTATCCGGGGAAGGATCGGCTAAAGCCAACCGGTTCGTGGGGATACGAGTCGGTATAGAAAATAAAAAGAGTCTTTCTATTAGCTTTGATTTCTAGCTTCGATAAGAGATCAAGTTTTGTAAACATGCTTCTCAAGTTAATAAAATCATGTCTTTACTTTTACTTCACTTGATGTGTCTTGATCTTCTTTAGTTTAATAATCAAAGCTTTTTCAAAGTTATTCAAAATATATTACAAGTTTTAAAACCCTTATTAACCCCCCCCCCCCCCCCCTCTAAGGGCGCCTACCGATCCAACAAGTGGTATCAAATCTAGGTTATTCCAAATCGGCGTAACAACTGGGAATAATGGCGTCTCATGATCTCGCTTCTACTAGTGGGGTAAATTTTTATGAAGAAGGAAAATCACTAGCACCACCTCTATTTGAAGGAAGAAATTTTAAAGGATGGAAAATATTAATGGAAAATTTTCTTAAAGCTTTAGATGAAAAAGTTTGGAATATTACTATCAAAAAACCACCTAGCGTATTAAATAAAAATGAAATGGTTTTAAATGCAAAATCTATGAATAGTCTATTTTGTGCGTTAGATCTTAATATTTCCAAACTCATTCATACTTTTCCTACTGCATACGAGATGTGGAATTTTCTTGAAATAAACTATGATTCTCCTTCTGTAGGTATGGAACAATCACAAGAACCAGAGAATATGCAAGCCTGCACAGGTATTCAAGAAAGCTCCACACATGGATCCATGGAAGTCACATCAAGCGAAAGGGATGATGCTATGGCATCAATGGAAGAGGAGTGCCAAAAGGATGTCAAAGGAACTATTAGTTCAAATCTTGCCTCTTCCAATAGCACTGTAATGAAATCAAAATCCCTTATCATTTGCAATTCAATTTCTACGCTACAAGTGCTACAAATTACTAAACGTAAGATTAAGAAATTAAAAAGGGCTAATGCAAAACTACGTTTAGAAAATAAATCTTTGAAGGCAAATGTGAATGTAGAATCCAAAAATGATGTGTTTTAATCTCCATCATGCTCTTTAATTGAAATTTCAAAGCCTTGTTTTGATTGTTATAATATTAAAGAAAAATTCAAGGATTTTGAAAAAGAACTGTTAATTTCAAAAGAGCATAATGAAAAATTAGTAAATGAAAATAATATTTTATTTAATAAACTAGAATCATTAAAACTATTTGTAGAAAATTTTACAAGTGATAAAAAATCTTTTATTTCTAGTTTATCATCTAAAATGTGTAAGTCTTCTACTAGTATTATAAAATCTATTAAACATGCACCTAGTATAATATTTAATCATAAAAGCATAATAAAGTCTAACCCTCATAATATATCTCCCAAATTAAATTCAAATGTGCACAAATTTCCTATGAAATATAATTTCAAAAGTGATTATTATTTTAAACCTAAATTTAATGAATATGGAAATTTGATGCATAATATTAAATCAAAATATGAATGGAGACCCAAAATAAAAAATGAAACATTAACTCCACTTGAAAGAATTCATTCATCTTTGTCTCCCCAAAGATTATCACGCTATATTTGGGTACCTAAAGGAACCGTTACACTTGGTTCCCTTTGGATACCCAAATCTCTCATCTACTAGTATCATCAAATGCATGAAGTAGAAATCTTACAAATTGAAATATACAAATTTCTACTTCATGATGTGCTTTAATGTCTTTTCTATTTTTTCTTTTTGTTTTCTTTTAAACTATCATGTCATGGTCATCCTATACAATATTGAAAATATGATTTTATCTCTTAAAAGCTTAATATGTTTATAAAATCAAATTGATCAAAATTCAAAATCATATGTTATTTTGATGACCTATCTTTTATTCTTATATCCATTGCTTCTAAATATCTTATATTATCCATATGAATCAAACTCTAAATTTGATATAAGATATTTCAAATTAAATCTGGTTATTAGGCTATTAAGATTCTTAGCCTTCACCAACAAGTGGTTTAGTGAAATAACTTGATCTAAAAGAAAATTCAAGATCTAAATAAAAGCTCAACTTTCAATATGGTTATCTTTGTTCACAACAAAAAAATATATTATGTTCACTTCTTGATGCCAAACAAGATCTAAACCATCACTATTGTTCACCATCAAAAATCACATATATATATATATATTAAAAATTCTTAATATGTATTGAAAGAATTTACCGTCATTTGAATTCACATGCACCACCATGATCTATTGATGTCCTTTGCTAAAATTCTATAACATCATATATCATAAGTCATACAAAAAAAATCTTCTAAAAACAATCATCTCTATCACAATTATGTGAATTATAATTGATATATTAATTGATGACAATTGATATTAGAATTACATACCATGGTTGGTGTATTATGTGTGTATTGAGATTTATTTCTAGTTTAGACCTTTGAATCATTTTGATATCAAATCAAATAGAATTGTCACTCCATTCTAGGTCTCTAAGTTGAAACACAATCAAAACCTTGGTATAACATTAATCTCAAACTTATCATACCAACATTGTCGCCTAAAGAATATTTGTGTCTATGTTAGGCTTTATATGTTTACCAAGATATACAGGCTGGGTATTCTCATCTAGGGCTTATCTATGATATTCTTATGCATGAACATTATCCTTAATCACTAAAATCATGCATATTTGATTTGTTCATTCATGTCCAATCATGCTTACATTTCCTATCATTTTCAAACTACATTGGTAAATATAAGCCTTAAAAATATTAAAATGGAGATATAATGAAATATATCACTTGCAAAGTGTATTTGGAAAAGTCATATACAAAATCGCTAATGTTTCATGCAATTTGGACAATCTAGACATCTCCTAAAATTCTGAAATTTCTGCATGAAACTACTATTTGGACACTTAATCAAGATCAATAATTACAAATTTCAAAATCATCAAAAATCATGTACTGTTTCCCGTGCTAGCGCTAACGCCGGCGCTAGTGCACCTATGTGTTTTTCTGTATTTTTTAAATTTTGAAAAATCCCTAAAAATATATTAATCTATGTGTACTATTCATTTCTGCACTTTTGCTTTTATTACATTTTTGAAAAATCAAATACAAAAATATAAAACAAAAAAATTATCAAAAATTATTATTTTTGAACTTAACTTTTTACTTGTATCGTGCGAAAGGGTGATTTGGGCTATCATCCCATCATATCACCTAGTACCGGGCGAACCTCTCACAAGGTAGTCCTCGGGAAGTCCAAGATCAATCTTATGAGTTCAAACTTTAAATAAAAATTATTCTTCAAAAATATCAAAAATACTGTATGGACATCATTGAGAAAATCAAGCATGATTTAATCTATTATTTAGAACTTCTATAATGTTGCAATTTATCTTTTCAAACTACTTTGAACATTGCTTTCATCATGCTTTGATATATCTATTAATATGTGCATCAATTATAGTGAAAGTTGTGTAGAACTAAGCGTAGCATGCCTCTAAATATGAGTAAATGTTTTATGTTTGATAATGATCTTTATTCACTCACTTATTTTGGCATTGTCTACATTTGTGTTTAATCTAAGAATGTTTGTGTATGTTTTGTACTAGTACAATGAATTAAAATTGCACAAGTATCTTACCTACACTCCTTTATTTGCACTTTTAAAAGTTAAGAAAAGTGGTTTTCTTTCTCATAAATTATATTGGTTTGCAAAACAAGTGTATTCGGAGAACTTTATACAAAACAACAATCATAAAATAAAGTGACAAAGATAACTCCACCAAGCACTACTTGAACCTCCTGATAAGTCTTAATAAGCTTTGTGAGGTTGAGCACCTTGGAAAGAATAGTAAAGTATCTTGTGCAAACCATAATTTTCTTTCAAAATAAAAACCACTTATTCTTAAGCACACCGGATCACAATAAAAAAAAATCAATATTGAAGAATAAAATTATGTGATCCCCCAAGCACTACTTTGCACCATGATAAGTCTTAATGAGCATTGTGTGTGCAAAGCACCTTGGTAATTGTACATTTTTTTTGTGCATTGAAGTGAGTGGAAGTAAAATTATTTGTGTTTTATTGTGCTCTTTACTTTATATATTACTTATATTTTTGATTAAAACATTTGTTTACTCTATTCAAAATACACTTTTGTGCACATCATTATCTTCCATAACACTTCTTCTCATGAGTATTGGATCCTAATGCAAATTATATACTACTCTTTATTTATGAAATGCACTAGATAACCTAGCATGCAATCTACAATGTTTGGTATGATTTGAAATTATGAATTAAAATAACATTGTAGTAATATTTTTTTATAATATTATTTCATGCTTGGTTACATTATTGAAGATTTTAATTGAACAATGATTTACAAAAACATCTTCTTTATGAAATTTAACTCATATATCTTTTTATGGATCATCATTACAATAAGATGTTTCTTGTATTTCTATAAGTCTTCCGCATTATAACCATATATTTCTACCTTGCGCTCTCATGCTTATATCAAAGTCTTAAATACCAAAATTCCTTTCTTTCAACAAATGGTAGACTTGCTTGGTAGATTTTATATTGGTTACTCTACATATGAATATTTTCTTTTTTGCTAAAAGCTCTAATTTATTTTTATGAAAATATTGTAATGCTAAAATTTTGATTTATGAATGGATTTCAAAATAGCTATGTGAGTGTTTTCATAAATTCAAATAAAAATATAAATCCATAGGCTATGTCATTAGATTTAAAAAGCTTAAATGTTTCCAATAATTATTATCCATGACTTCATTTCTCACCATAGCGGGGGCGTAGGGTTGTAGACATTAGATAACCTTATCTCTAGTCATGTCTTGTCCTTAACCGGGGAGGGTTCCAGTGGGGCCTTGCGAGGCACTGGGGGGAAAGAGTGTTAGGTTGAGTTTTGTCTAGTGTTTGCATATGGGACTAACACCCCAACCTACGGTATGTATGCAACTCCTCATGCCCATCCGTCACTTAGTACGGGGCTAGGGTGTAGACATATTGTCTGGGTAGTTTAGTTACTTGGAAATCATTACAATTTGATTATGCTACAAACTCTGATTTATGACAATATTATGATAAACATAATTCTAAAACTCCTTCTCATTTCATTCTCTACAAGCTCGATCATGCCTTTATCCTATTAACGACTTTTTTGTAATGTCTCCTTACCCGCTTTTGCTAATAACAAAAGGGGGAGAACTAACATGATAAATATTAATCTACTATCACACTATAATGCTTAATTAAGATGATAGCTTACATATTACGAGAGCATTCACTTAGGGGGAGCATGTATTTAGGGGAAGCAATTCTAAATGCTAAAATCTATAAGTATCCTAAGTCATCACTCTCACACACACACACAAGTATGTTTCTTCATGCTTATATATATTAATGCTCTAATTTATCATTAATGGTTTTGTTATTATCAAAAGGGGGAGTTTGTTGGAACATGGTCTTCCGCATCTCCTAGGTTTGAGAATAACAAAACCTATGTGTATTTGATCTTGTGTGTTTACGTGTGCAGGATAACAAAGTCCACATGACTCAAGGATTACATAAGAAGGTTGCCCCCAAAGTTGAGCCATCAAATCCAAATCTTCCACTAGCGCTGGCGGTAGCACTAGCGCAGGCGCTAGCTGTCGTTCGACGAACTGTCAGCGGTTAAGTATATTCGTCGAATGTTCTCATGAACTCCCGATGAATATCGACGAACGCAGACAGAAGTCAAAAAGGCAGACTTTTGAAGGAAATTTCCGCGGCTAAGTCTATTCGTCGAATGTTCTCGTGAACTCCCAACGAATATCGACGAACGAAGTAAATTCGTCGAATGTTCTCGAGAACTCCCGACGAATTCCGACGAATGAAAACAGACGACAGTACTCCCACTAGCGCCGGCGGTAGCACTTAGCGCCTGGCGCTAGCGATGATAGCGCAATTTAGGGAGCACATATGGAAGGAGATAATGCCTGGCGGTAACCGATAGCGACGCACACAGAAGGCAAGGGAGAATTGTTTCCTCAGAGTGAAGATTCTGCCGTGCAAAACATGTCCTAATTTGGGATAGCGCCGGCGGTAGCTGATAGCGTCGGCGATAGCGCAAAGCAATAGAGGAAGGCGACCGACTTGCTTAAAATGAAGGATTCTCACGTGGAGAATATTTCCTAAACTGGGATAGCGCCGGCAGTAGTGATAGCGCAGGCGCTAGCTCCAAGGCTATAAAAAGGACCCATTGGATCCGTCTTCTTAAGCCACTTGAGATCCAGAATTCTAGAGCTTCGTGCCACAACATAGAGAGGAAGTTTCAGAGAGATACTCCGACAAATCCATAAAGACTAAAGGAGATCCGTGGAGAAGATTTCAACACGCGTCATCATCGTGACGAAAGACCGCATCGACTACGATCATACTCTGCGTCTTCGTCTACTTCTCCAAGAGATCCACATAGAGGGAGTTTTACATTATTGTCTTTTTCATTTCATATTCTTCTTGTAAACGGTTAGTGAATTTGCCTCATGTTGGCGAATAGGTCTGGGTAGGACTTAGGGCTGAAATTCGCCTCGTGTTGGCGACTAGGTCTCGGGAGTAGGTCTAGGGGGTGCTCGAGGCCATATCCGGGGAAGGGTTGGCTAGAGCGGCTTGAGGCCGTATCTGGGGAAGGATCGGCTAAAGCCAACCGGTTCGTGGGGATACGAGTCGGTATAGAAAACAAAAAGAGTCTTTCTATTAGCTTTGATTTTTTGCTTCGATAAGAGATCAAGTTTTGTAATCATGCTTCTCAAGTTAATAAAATCATGTCTTTACTTTTACTTCACTTGATATGTCTTGATCTTCTTTAGTTTAATAATCAAAGCTTTTTCAAAGTTATTCAAAATATATTACAAGTTTTAAAACCCTTATTCACCCCCCCCCCTCTAAGGGCGCCTACCGATCCAACAGTTTTTAGTCTTTTAGTATTTTCTACATTATAGATCGGATGGTCTAAGTTCAAAACATATAAACCATTAAACAATTGGGCTACACCATAACAAACATCATTCATAAAAATTGAACAACAATTATTCTTAATTATAAATGAAAAACCTTTCATGTCAAGACATGAAATGGATATGATGTTTCTAGTTATGGCTGGAACATAATAATAGTTATCTAATTCTATTACAAGCCCAATGGGTAAAGAAAGACAATAGACACCAACAGCGACGTCAGCAACCCTTGCTCCATTTCCGACGCGTAGGTCTATCTCCCCTTTACCCAGCATTCTTCTCCTTCTCAGTTCCTACATATTTGTACAAATGTGAGAACCGCATCCGGTATCCAATACCCAAGATGAAGCAGTAGAAAGGTTTATCTCTATAACATAAATTCCTGAAGTAGAAGTCACACTTCCCTTCTTCTTTTGCATATCCTTGATATAGAGGGGACAGTTCCGCCTCCAATGCCCTGCCTTACCACAGTCCACAGTGGTGGCACTTTCCTTCCTTCGCCAGACCTTTCCATTTCAGTGCAGAAGATTTGTGATCAAGATGAGACTTAGATCATATCTTTGTCTTCATGGATCCCTTAGTCTTGCCCTTGCCTTTATGCACCATCAGTATGGGGCTAGCAGGCTTGACCTTCTTCATATTATTTTCAGCAGTTCTCAACATGCCTAGGAGCTCGGGAAGTGTCTTTTCTATTTCATTTATGTTATAGTTTAAGATGAACTGCTCATAACTGTCTGGCAACGATTGCAGGATCAGATCTGTGGCCAACTCTTGGCCCATGGGAAAACCTAGTCTTTCAAGGTTCTCTATATACTCAATCATCTTGAGTACATGAGTCCCTGCTGAGTCTCGAGCTCCCATCTTGCACTGAAATAATGCCTTGGATATGTCAAACCTCTCTTGCCGAGCTTGCCCCTCGTACATTTTCTTGAGGTGTTCGATTATCTCATAACCACACATGCTCTCGTGTTGCTTCTGAAGCTCACAGGACATGGTAGCAAGCATGAGGCATTCCACATCCAAGGTATCATCCTGATACTTTTTGTAAGCATCTTTGTCTGCTCGCGAAGCATTTCCGGTCGGCTCTGTGGGGGCTTCCCCTTCCAAGACATAGAGCTTGCGCTCTTGCCTGAGAATAATTCTCAGGTTCTTATACCAGTCGAGGAAGTTCGTCCCATTGAGTTTGTCCTTCTCAAGGATGGCTCTCAGGGACAACGTGGAGTGTGATGTATTTGCCATGGAAATTCTATAATAAATTTGCAAAACCTTTTAGTACTACATTTCAAAATACATTTTATTTTAATAAGGACCTTTATTAAAGGACTCCCACTATTTTAATCAAATCGATAACCCTTAATATCAATTCAGAGAGTTTATGCGAGCTACTCTCTTAGTGTACAAGATCCATATTTCACCAACACTATGAGTCCGCTTTGGCGTTTCTCTCACGATGCAGTTATTTAGGTAGACAATACTTGTCAATTGCATCACTATGCAACTCTTGTATGGTTGGTGAATAACTCTTTATTCATATCCATCATATAGTGCATGACAACCATATGCCTCTAAGCACTCAACCTTTGAGGTCACTTAGTTAAGTTGGACCTGATGTCGACAGTGGGATATCACAATTATCCGCTCGCACCCTTACCAAGATAGATTAATGTACCTTGCTTTGGCAAGCCCACACTTCATCGATCGAGGCAGGAAGAGTGTCATCCACCGGAAGGAATCCGTATACTTAATAATAGTTAAGGGATTTTAAGATAAGCGATTAACATTTAATCATGATTAACATTTAATCAATGTGCACACATCTTCACAAACAGATCAAGCATGACCCGGATACATTCCAGATGCACAAAACCATCAACACTTGATGATATGGATTAAATCTGAATATTTAGAACATTTCTAAACCTTCGGATTTACATGTACCGGATGCTAGCAAAAGCAAACACCCTTATTGCAGTAGACAAGCTCGTCTCTCTAGTCTTTAGTTTCACAAACTATCATAGAGACAGACGGTTACTGCGAAGGGAACAATTTCTGAAACATGAAATTAGCAGGAAACCTCGCTTTGATACCACTGTTGGGTTTTTCTCAAAAAGTATACACATCAGATGTGCGCAGCGAAATATGTCAAGAACAACCCAAAGAGACATATGGATCTTGCTAAAAGCATGAATCAAGAAATTGAGGCAACAATAAAATTACCTTCTAGGGATTGAGTCGATACTCAATCAAAAGCTCCAAGAAAAGTCTTCTAGGATCCAGAATCCTATTCCAAGTTCTTGCTTTGTGCTTCCTTCGGATCCGTCAACGTCGGACTGCTCGTCAGAGGAGTTAGTGTAGAATTGTGTCCACACCTCTATAGAAGTCCACACGAGAAAGGATAACCCCAAGCCTCTTGTCCAACAAGAGCTAGGTCAGAGAAGGAATGCCCTCTGCGTCTCCACAGATTACTAGATCTGTTAAAGGAGAGGAGGCGACTCCAAAGAATGCGTCTAGAACCGAACGGGAACACTTCCTGTCGATATCAAGAGGTTGCACGATCTTGCGAGAACGATTCCATTCGATCTCCAGAAGTAACGACTACATCCCAAAGGAACGATTCCTCTCGATCTGCTGGTCGGCAAGAGACTTCACGCACGGGTAAGGGCACGCCGTCAGAAATCGCAAGTCGCCGATCGTCATCCGCTTCCGTTCTTCTCTCGGGCTCACTCCCAAAAGGAAGATCGATCACCTTTAGACCTAAAAGGTTTAGGCTATTTATATCCCGAGAAAAGAAAGACCACGCCATTTGCTATCCGCAAACCAAGTTAAAACAGAATTCGTCGAGTTAACATGGTTCGTCGAGATCATTTGATGAGTTCGTCGAAACACTCGACGATTTCGTCGAGAGTGGATTCATCGGTTAGATCTTCTTCGCCGATACCTGTCCGACGGAATGACTCTACGAACATATCCAATTCGTCGAGTCATGTCGACGAATTGACATACTTCATCGTACCTTTCGAAGGACTGTTTCGTCGAGTAGATCTAATTCACCGATGAATCTCCTCGACGACATGAAATAAGTTTCGTTGAGACATTCTCGAAAACTTGCCAACATGCTCCATATAATATTCACAATATTTGTGGAGCAATCAGCCGACTCGACCCAATTCCAATAAGTCGTAGGATTGGTCCTTCACTTATATCCTATATGAGTAAGGTCAACAAAAATAATCTCCAACTTCTCCAATACTCTTATGTGCGACCCTATAGGCTCATATCGCATTGGCAGTAAGACTAACTGCTTATTCCTTCCGGATCATTAAAGAAACTCCAACACTACCTCCTTCCTCTCTCCCGAGAAGCCGAAGAGCGGCCACTCCATCAGGGTGACCCTCTTCTCCTCCACCTTCATCGCGTAGAACGCCTTCTTGAACACTACATTGACGGAGCTCACGTTGTCCACCAGGATATGGGAGACCGTGTAATTTTCCACTGCGGTCTTGATCACCACCGCATCCTTGATCACCACCGCGTCAGGGAAGGGGTTTTCGTTCCCCAACATACCATCCTCCGAGAAGGTAATCTCTCCTATCAGTGGTGGGATTTGAGTTGTCAAGGCCACGCTCCTCTGGTACACGACCTGAAGACTCCCCTTCCGGGTTTCCTCCAACCCTGCTCCTCCGTGGATGACGCTTATCCCTCCGTGAGCTCTGAGATCTCCCCAATCTTCACATCTCCTTGGGGCCGGGACTCCTCCCCCTATTTCTCTGCACTCCTCCTCTTTCTTGCTCCTGCCACCCCTCTTGGGCCCCTCCTTCTCCTCTTCTCAGCTCTAGGAATTCAGGGCATGTAGCCATTGCATGACCCCCCCACCCGATGAAAGTCGCAATAAGGCATTGCCCGATGCTCCTCCTCACCTTGAGGTTGTCGTGGTCTCGCTCCTCGACCATGTCCTCGTCCTTGCCTGATGACATTCGCCTCCCGGGGAGCGTCTGGTTCTGCCTCCACTGCCCTTGCCTCCGGCCAGGGGAATGACAGTGATCCCGACGCTCAGGGGAAAACCTTCTTCCCTACCTCCCAGGGTAACCCCCTCCTACAGTTCTCCAGGCCGGTCTGTTTGGCGGGACCTGGAACCTCCTCTCCTGATCCTGCTAGCCTCTGTTCTCTCGAAACCCTCTCCCTTCTTGCCTCCTCAGCTCTTCCTTCCTTTTGACCTCCTGCCTGCTGCCGACAACCTCCTTCTTCTCCCCTCCTCCCTCCAGTCTGGCCAACTTGGCCACGAACTCCAGGTTTGTTTCCTCTCCTTCGATCTGCCTCACGGCCCGATCGATCAACTCCTCGAATGACAGAGGAGGATTACGGGTGATCTCCATCTTGAAGAAACCTGGTTGTAGCCCGAGCTTGAATGCAAACATCAGAGTGTGCCCTGGGACATCCTGAATAAGGAGGATCTCTTCTTAGAAGCGATCTACATACGCCCTCAGCATCTCCTACGACCCTTGCTTGATGAGGAAAAGGGCTTCCGAGCCCCTCTTCCTTTTCTTGGAGGTGGAGAGACGAAGCAAAAAGCCTATGCGCAGGTCCTCGAAGCAGTAGATGCTGTCTGCAGGCATTTGGTGGAACCAGTCCCGAGCCTTCCCTTTGAAGGTTATGGCGAAAATTCGACACTTGAAGTCATCCGTCATTTGCTTATTGGAGATCATGTTCTCAAACCATTGCAGCTGCTGGACGGAGTCATCCTTTCCGGAGTAGAAACTCATTGCAGGTTCTATGAACCCCTCAGGAACAGGGGTGGTCAACACTAACTAACATAAGGGACTGGGCGGCGCGAGTTGGCGAGTCGAACGAATCTGGTCATACCCGCCCTCGGAGTGGCGAGTTTCGGTCGGACTCCCGAAGAGTACTCACACACGAATCAACTAGTCACCGTCCTCTGGGAATCCCTCCTTGTCGGGGCACCGACTCGGTCCCCCCTCGGCGGGCGAGGCGGCCGCGGCTGGAGAGGGCTTTGTCGCTGCCTCAGTGCGAGGAGCGAGTAGCCCCCGGATAATGTCCTTCATCGACATCCTGAACTCCGCAAAATCGCTCTTGGTCATGAACTCACCCATAGGCTGGGAGTTCCCCTGGCCGGTTCCCGGCTCGCCATGTTTATCCATGGAATCCTCAGATGAGATTTTCTTCTCTTAATACAGTCCACGCTCACTGCACCAAAAATGTTGGTACCAGGATACCGGTCCAACTATGTTCGAGACTTGGGGAGTTCTTGAGTTACTTCTCTCTACGTCAGATCCCTAGGTTTGAGTATTTTGAGCTAGGGACTGGCTCTCACAAGGTGATAGGTAGTTGCCTAAGAAAGACCCACTGGCTGCAGCGAGGAGGTCCCGTCACTAACCCGAAAATCTCACTTGATTTCCTCTCCCAAAAACCAAAGGTTGAGCCTGTCTCAGATAGCACGATGACGCAAGGAAGAAAGCTCAAGCTCTCTTGGGGGGTGGATCCGTGCTGATCTGAGACATAATGGGACTTATTTATTGCCAAATTCCTCTAAGGGCAGAATTGTCCAAAAGGCTTACAGATAGCTTCCTCCGCCTTAACCAAATTGCTATATGCAAACCAAAATGGTTTGCAACCAGCTCCTCTCGCATTTTCGTAATACTAATCACAGCCCCTGTTGGTCTGTGGATAGTGAGAGAGGACTGAGGAGTCGGGTTTACCCGAACTCGCCTTGCTCCCTTCTTGCGCGAGCGCGACTGAGGCGACTAGGTCATATCGTACTCACCCAGTGAGAGTTCTCCTGAGGCGAGCTCGCCTGAGACCAGGTCAGACTCGCCTCGACCTGGGCGAGAAGGAGCTTTGTCGTCGGGACGGGCTGTTCGCATCATCTAGACTAATCACACTCACATCGCCGAGAAGAGGAATCATGTCATCGTGAAGGTTTATGGCGTCGAGAAGAGATCACGTCGATAAGAGCTATGGCGGGGAAGGGCGTACTTTCCTCACGCTTCCCTGGGTGAGTAAGATTGTCATTGGATCTACTCGCCGGATGTTGTTG
Source organism: Dactylorhiza incarnata (assembly GCA_033032865.1). Taxonomy (NCBI): domain Eukaryota; kingdom Viridiplantae; phylum Streptophyta; class Magnoliopsida; order Asparagales; family Orchidaceae; genus Dactylorhiza; species Dactylorhiza incarnata. The sequence goes on from JAWHQI010000437.1 coordinate 90,028, forward strand.
GTCTATTCGTCGAGCACATGTTGTCTACTCGCCGAATACGGGTTGTACAACTGCCACTGTCCGAGATAGATTCCAAGTTGATTTACTCAATTATCTATATCATATCATCGTACCATAAATCGACATTAATATAATATGGAGGGCGGGTCGTGGTTCACTGCAACCCGGACTAAGCTCTTTCAAGGGTTCAATTGAACCGGCTAAGACCCTTATCGAAGTTGGGATGTTACACTACTACTAGTGGATTTTGTCAGAACTGGGTCTATCCCAATGGTCTTTTCTCTTTTCGGGGTTTTCCATTTAAAACGTCTCGTTGTTTAGATGTTGGTTCTCTTTTAGACTGATTGCGCGCTTGGCTCACTCTCGAGCTAAGACTATCCATTTCCTCCGGTCCGTGGGAGCGCTAAGCGACCCGCAACAATTTCTATTATGTTGATCATGGATTTGAGGCACATAAAAAAATTTATGGACTTCCTCAGTTCCTCTGATACTTTTTTTAAGATGAGCATTAACACTCTCTTTGACTTTGCCTCTGTTTGGCGCGGTGATGGCGATCGTCAACTCTGTGGTTATGAACAACATTGTTCATGAATGCTCGACCTCACCTAAGGAGCTTCGTCTATCTTTTGTTTAAAGCTAGTTTTTTTGGTGGTCATAATTGTTGTCATGCCAAACATACATTCTATGACAATGTCTTTTTTGTCCAAACTCACCGGAACAAAAACTCCACGCAAAAAGGAGCTTTAACATTATAATTCTATAGTTGATTTATGTTGGAATATTTTCACTATTATATTCCTATATTAATATAAAATATGATAATTTTCTTTTTAAAAACTTTTACTGAAACAGCAGAACTTTTAATATGAACAGCAATAATAATAAAATTGCATGAAGAGGATGAGAAATAAAGCAGAGTAAATATATAGATCAGAATCGAGCCTGGGTAAGGCATGTGGTCACTGCCCTAAAGAAGTTGCACCACCCTCCGGCAGGGCTTTCAACCGATGCTCACTCCTCCAAGGTACAACACCCGGCTAGATCCCGAAACTCCGATGTGCGCGGACACCGAAGAAGCACAGAGCACTCGAACCACCACTTGATGAAGCAAACGTAAAGAAAGGAAGCACGAAGAATATCGTCACAGGAACCGAGAGCACAAGAGCGTATGAGAGCATATTAGAATTGCAGAAAGAACGAGTATATATAAAACTCGGATCGCAAGATCTCCTCCAAAATAGGATCTCAGAAAACGGCAAGAAAATAAATGCCATAATAAATATTAACGGTTAGAAAAGTAAAGATCTTAACCGGGAAGAAATACGTTGAATATTTCCAACGTAAATAAAAGCGAGAAACATGTATAAAGGAGCGGCAAAGAAAAGCGCGTAAAACGGCAGAACGCGTGAACGCAAATCGACGTTGCGTCGAGTGCATATCGACGCTACGTCGAGTTCTATCGACGCAAGTCTTATCGACGCAAGCGTCGAGTCCTATCGACGCATGCGTCGAATTCCATTCGACGCCACGCCACTCCAGCGGGCAAAACGACGCTACGTCGAAATCTATTCGACGCAGCTCCGAATTCTAATCGACGCAACTCCGGTTAAAATGCTATGAAACTTTTTGGAACAAAAAATACAATTCAATTCATCCCCAAATCCGAAATCCGAAATCCGGATCCGGTCCGGTGCGGTGCGTGTGCGCGCGCGCGTGTGGTTCATAGTTTCTTCTTATGTTCTTTTGAACAAATAAGAATGTGTGAATTTCTTTATATACACTTAAGGGAAGAAGTAGAATGGCAAGGTGGGACTAAAGAATACCCTTTCATCATGAAAGACTTCCCTCCAAATATTTGGATTCCCTCCAAATTTGGTTTTGAGCTTTTCCATCACAATGAGGAGCCCAAACACCAAACACCATTTAGCTCCAATCAAAACATTTAATTTATAATGTTTTATAATTAAAATTTCTAACAATCCCCCACAAAAGCGATAAACCAAAAGCGAACTTCATAAATATGATATTACTAATAATAAATAAAATCAAATACAAATTTGCTTCATCAAGTTGTATCTAATGCAATGGGTATAGATGGAATGGTTACCTTGAATCTATACTTAGTACTTACTTCCTCTACCGAAGAGTATAATGTACCAGAGGCTTTGAATTATAAACTTTTGACCGGTAAATTAGATAAGCACACAAAAGATTGGTTGTTCTTGGGTTATGGCGGTGGGCGCGTTATGGCCATGCGCATTCCTTGATTTTTCATGAGAGTTATTTTGGGTTCAGCCCGGATCCCAAAGTTGCGGCCTCACAACAACCCCCACATAGGTGGTGCCTCAAGAGATATTCGTAACCAATATCTCGCAAAGAAATATGCCTTTGGCAACCATTAAGAACTTAATTAAGTTCATCCTAACTTGTTACGTAGAGCACAACATCATAGGAATGGGGAGAAGGTTTTCTTAACCTTATATTTTGTGCTCCCAACTACGCTACATCAACGGCTTCGTTTCTACCACATTGAACCCACTTCATGGGATCTCCAATCACATGGGTTGGGTATCCACCGTTGGCAGCAAATCATGTGGGCTTAAGCCTCATTCCCCTCGATGACAACAATATCTCCCTTCGGGACAATCCCTTGGTAAGATTATCAGCCAGATTCAATTCTGACTTTACATAGTTGAGTGATATAACTTCTTTTCTTCTTTGCTTCACGGACTTGTACCTGATTCTCATGAACTTATTCATTTTGGAATTAGTACTATTAGAAGCAGTTAAATCAATAACACTTTTATTATCACAATGTAAAGAGATAGCAGGCATGGAGTTTTCAATTAATGGAATTTCACTAAGTAAATTTTTAATCCATTCTGCTTCGGCACATGTAGTGTCCAAAGCTATAAGCTCCGATTCCATGGTGCTTCTAGAAATAACTGTTTGTTTTGTAGAAGCCCATGAAATGGCAGCACCTCCAAGGAGGAATACATAGCCCGTTGTTGACTTAACGTCTAACGAATCAGTTACCCAATTGGCATCTGAATATCCTTCTAGTACTCCGGGAAATCCCGTGTACACTAAACTATAATCCATAGTTCCACGAAGATATTTAAATATTCTATTTAGTGCTATCCAATGTTCATCACTTGGATTACTAGTATATCTACTAAGGCGGCCTACGACATAGGAAATGTCGGGCCTAGTGCGGTTAGCTATGTATAGGAGTGATCCTATCATTTGTGCATACCTATGTTGATCAACAGGTTCATTAGTATTTTTACAAAGTTTTACACTAGCGTCATATGGAGTAGAAGCGGGAATGGAGTCATATAAGTTGACTTTGATCAACATTTTCTCAATCGAGTGTGAAAGAGATAATGATACGCTAGAATCATTTTTGACTAGTTTCATTCCTAATATAATGTTTGCTTCCCCCAAATCTTTCATATCAAAGTTGGATGATAAATTATTTTTGGTTTCATTAATAATTTTAATTGAGTTTCCAAAGATTAAAATGTCATCTACATAGAGACATAACAAGACAATTTCATTTCCGTCTTGTTTGGCATAAATACATTTATCAAATTCATTAGATTTGAAACCAAAAGTTAAGACTACGGAGTCAAACTTTTGATGCCATTGTTTAGGTGCTTGTTTTAAACCGTAAAGAGATTTAATTAATTTACAAACTTTGGTTTCTTGGCCTTTGACCACAAAACCTTCAGGTTGAGACATGTAGACTTCTTCATCTAAGTCTCCATGCAAGAAAGCTGTCTTGACATCCATTTGATGAATGATCATCCTATGGATCGAAGCCAATGCGACTAGAATACGAAGAGAGGTTATTCTAGCTACGGGAGCATATGTGTCTAGATAATCTCTTCCTTGTTTTTGGGCATAGCCTTTAGCTACAAGGCGAGCCTTATATTTATCTATGGATCCATCCGGATTTAATTTCTTTTTAAAAATCCATTTACATCCTATGACTTTGGCACCGGGAGGTAAATCAGTTAGGATCCATGTTTTATTTTCTAAGATAGAATTAATTTCTAAATTAATTGCTTCTTTCCAAAAGGGATAATCAGATGAGGTCATTGCTTCCTCAGATGTATTAGGATCTCCTTCAACTAGATAAGTGAAGTAGTCCTCCCCATAGGATCTTTCGGTTCTAACTCTTTTGCTTTTTCTAGGTTCATCATTTTCTAATGGTTCTATAGAAGAAGTGGAAGGTTGATTTGAGCTAGTTGAAGGTTGCGATGAGTTATTTAGTTTATATGGAAATTTACCTTCAAAATAAGCTGCATCTCTAGCTTCTATAATGGTGTTGTTAGATATTTCACTAATTAGAGAATTAGTGATGAGAAATCTATCAGCACTGCTATCGGATGCATATCCTATGAAAATAGAGTCTAATGTTTTTGGTCCTATTTTTTTTCTCTTAGGTTCAGGAATTGCTACCTTAGCTAAACACCCCCACACTCGAAGAATTTGGAGGTTGGGTTTTCTTAATTTGAATAGTTCAAAAGGTGTCCTATCGCTTTGTTTAGATGGAATCCTATTAAGGATGAAGGAGGAAGTGAGCAACGCTTCTCCCCAGAGATTTTCCGGGGCACCGGACTCGGCTAACATGGCATTGACCATGTTCATCAAGGTCCGATTTTTACGTTCAGCTACACCATTCGATTGAGGAGAATATGGAGCAGTCACTTGATGAATAATCCCATGTTCTTGGCAAAATTGGGTTAGTTCATTCGAAGTGTATTCTCCACCTCGATCGGATCTAAGAATTTTAATCGATGATCCTAATTGATTTTCTACTTCTGCTTTGAAAATCTTAAAATATGAAAAGACTTCATCTTTAGTTTTAATAAATATATGTAACAATATCTAGTAAAGTCATCAATAAAAGTTACAAAATATTTATTTCCACCTCTAGTGGGTTGGCGGTTCGAGTCACACACATCCGAGTGAATTAACTCTAAAGGTTTTGAAGTTCTTTCCACTGTTTTAAAAGGTTTCCTAGAAAATTTAGATTGTACACAAATTTCACATCTAGAACTTGGTGCAATATTAAATTTCGGAATTAAATTTAAAGTCATCATTCTTTTCATTGAATCTGAATTCACATGTCCTAATCTAGCATGCCAAAAATCTGAATTTGAACATGAAATAGAAGAAGATGAAATCTGATTTATTTCTAAATCAGCAACATTTAATTTGAATAAATCATCACAAATATATCCTTTGCCAATAAAAACGTCATTTAATGTTATTACAACTTTATTTGACTCTAAAACAATTTTGTAACCCTTCTTCACTAGTAAGGACCCGCTCACAAGATTTTTCCTAACTCTCGGCACATAAAGCACATTTTGCAAGGCTAGTGTCTTCCCGGATGTCAACCTAAGATCCACTCGCCCACGTCCAAGTATTTGTGCCGAAGAAGCATCTCCTAAGATCACGCTTCCTCCACTAATGTCCTGAAAGGTGGCAAAGCAAGAACGATCAAAACAAGTATGAACATTTGCTCCGGAATCAAGCCACCAATCTGATGAACAAGTGAGAAGAAGACTAGGAGTATAATCTAACCTGAAGATAGGTTGAAACGGTGCTTGGATCATGTTGGCCTGAGGCTTGTCTCCACGAGACTTGCCAATCACGCGTTCTGTCTTCCTGTAGAAGCAGTTGGTGGACAGATGGTTTGTGCGGCCGCAGATGAAGCACCATTTCCCTTTACCTGGGTTTTGGTTAGAGGGACCAGGCTTGGGATGATTGAGTTTTTGATGGCGGGAACCTTGACGGAAAGGTTTCTTGAAATTCTTTCCTTTCCCTTTGAAGTGATGGTGGGAAGAATGATTGCCTTGCGATTCAGTGAGATTTACTTTAGGAGCAAGGTCTTTGGGGGTTTTAGAATTTTTGCTCTTATGTTCCTCCTCTATGCGGATTGCATTTTGGATTTGAACATAAGTGAGGTTTGATTGGTCATGCCTTAGTCTAGTGCTAAAGCCGGACCATGAATCGGGAAGAGAATCAATAAGACATGCCACAAGATAATTTTCGGAAAGGATTGAGCCATCGGCTCGGATCTTGGACAACATCTCATCTAGTTGATGGAGTTGAGGATTGATGGGCTTGGAAGCATCAATCTTGAATTTGTGGAGGTTAGAAACATTGTAACGTTCTATACCCGCATTGTTTAGGTTATAACGTGCTTCAAGAGCATACCACAAATCTTTAGCCGTACGATATTGAAGGAAGACATCGTAAAGGCTATCAGACAAAGCACTTAGAATTCGGTTACGGCAATGATATTCAATATCTACCGGATCTATATAAGAAACACGTCTTACGTAAGTTCTAGTGGTGTTTGCAGTTGAGGATGAGGATGAAGGTAAAGTTGAAGCGACTGCATTTGCAGCGCTAGAGATTTCAGTTTCTACGGCAGTAACATCAAAGATTGCAGATAAAAGTCCTAAGGTGTTAAGCCAGTATTCTATTTGTGCTTGCCAACGACGAAAACCATTTCCATTGAATTTCTCGGGTTTGATCGCAGAATCCTCAGATCTAGAAGCCATTAGTGATTTCTGAAATTTAAAATAAATACAATAAATAACAGTACATGTAAACACTAAAACAGAGATAATCATTTGATTAATTGATTTTATTTATTCTATTGATGTGGAATTATCAACTTCTTTAGATTGTTGGAATATTTTCACTATTATATTCCTATATTAATATAAAATATGATAATTTTCTTTTTAAAAACTTTTACTGAAACAGCAGAACTTTTAATATGAACAGCAATAATAATAAAATTGCATGAAGGGGATGAGAAATAAAGCAGAGTAAATATATAGATCAGAATCGAGTCTGGGTAAGGCGTGTGGTCACTGCCCTAAAGAAGTTGCACCACCCTCCGGCAGGGGCTTTCAACCGATGCTCACTCCTCCAAGGTACAACACCCGGCTAGATCCCGAAACTCCGATGTGCGCGGACACCGAAGAAGCACAGAGCACCCGAACCACCACTTGATGAAGCAAACGTAAAGAAAGGAAGCACGAAGAATATCGTCACAGGAACCGAGAGCACAAGAGCGTATGAGAGCATATTAGAATTGCAGAAAGAACGAGTATATATAAAACTCGGATCACAAGATCTCCTCCAAAATAGGATCTCAGAAAACGGCAAGAAAATAAATGCCATAATAAATATTAACGGTTAGAAAAGTAAAGATCTTAACCGGGAAGAAATACGTTGAATATTTCCAACGTAAATAAAGGCGAGAAACATGCATAAAGGAGCGGCAAAGAAAAGCGCGTAAAACGACAGAACGCGTGAACGCAAATCGACGTTGCGTCGAGTGCATATCGACGCAAGTCTTATCGACGCAAGGCTTACCGACGCAAGCGTCGAGTCCTATCGACGCATGCGTCGAATTCCATTCGACGCCACACCACTCCAGCGGGCAAAACGACGCTACGTCGAAATCTATTCGACGCAGCTCCGAATTCTAATCGACGCAACTCCGGTTAAAATGCTATGAAACTTTTTGGAACAAAAAATACAATTAAATTCAATTATTCCCCAAATCCGAAATCCGAAATCCGGTGCGTTGCGGTTCATAGTTTCTTCTTATGTTCTTTTGAACAAATAAGAATGTGTGAATTTCTTTATATACACTTAAGGGAAGAAGTAGAATGGCAAGGTGGGACTAAAGAATACCCTTTCATCATGAAAGGCTTCCCTCCAAATATTTGGATTCCCTCCAAATTTGGTTTTGAGCTTTTCCATCACAATGAGGAGCCCAAACACCAAACACCATTTAGCTCCAATCAAAACATTTAATTTATAATGTTTTATAATTAAAATTTCTAACAATTTATTTGCAGCTCGTGGGTAATTCACATCACATTCAAAAGTTTTTTTATGCCCCTAATTTTTAGAAATAAGTGCATAATCCTCCATAAGTTTGAACAAGTAAATATAAGGGAGGGTTATACACCTATTTATAAAGATTATGGGAGTTATTGACAATGATGAAAAAATTTAGATTTGCATATGTTGTTTATCAATCTTGAGAAGGCTTGTGTTAGGGTTCTAAGAGAGATCTTATGGAGAGTCTTAGACAAGAAAGGTGTAAATGTATCACATAATATGTCAAAGATATGTATACAAATTCAGTGACGAAGGTGAGGACATCTCGAGAATTAACACAAGAATTTTCTATCACTGTTGATTTACATCAAGATTCAGCTTTAAGTCCTTATCTCTTTACCCTTATCTTAGATGAGTTCACCGGAAATATCGAACAAGCGATACATTGGTGTTTATTGTTTGCATATGATATCGTTTTGGTCGATGAGACGCACGAGGGTGTAAACGTGAAACTTGAATCTTGGCGAGACACTTTAGAAAAAAAAAGCATTTAGGTTGAGCAGAGAAAAGACAGTATATGGAGCTTAAATTTAGCAGTGCAAGAAGGATAGATGACTTCGTTATTAAGTTGGCTGATCATGATATTCCCGCAGTGAACGCTTTAAATATCTTGGATCGATGGTTCAAAAAGATGGAGGTGTTGATAAAGATGTGATATATATAATCCAAGCAGGTTGGTTGAAGTGGAGAGGCGAGTCAGAGATCTTATATGATTGTAAAGTACCATTAAAACTTAAACGCAAGTTTTACCGTACGACAATTAGACCAGTGATGCTCTATGGTTCTGAGTGTTGGGCAATGAATTGTGTACATGAGCAAAAAATGGGAGTTGCGGAGATGAGAATGCTTAGGTGGATGTGTGGACACACGAGACTGAATAAAATTAGGAATGAATGTATCAGGGATAAGACAGGAGTGACAAAAATTGCAGAGAAGAAGCGAGAAGCTCGACTAAGATGGTTTGGACACGTACAAAGGAGACCAATAGAGGCACCTGTTAGGCGTTGTGAGCATTTTAAATGGGGAAGGCGTAGACCTATAAAGACTTGGAATGAGACTATAAGGAAAGACATGATGTACTTATGCATTAGTGAGATTATGACTAAAGATAGGACACAAGGGCGACAAAGGATCCATATAGCCGACAATTGAGCATTGTTGTTATACTGTATATTTATCTATTTATATCTCTCTGTATATATATATTTGTCCTATGAAGGAAAGGACGAAGAACATGGGTGCAAATAATTATTAAACCAAATCAAGCATGGTATTGATCGCACAATTTTAAATCAACTTTTGCGAGCAAATTATGTGAGCATCATTATTTATGATCGCATGCGTGATGATTACAAATTTATGGGTGATCATCATTATGATCTCATGGGACCATTAGCTTGACGCCAGATCATTCCAAAAGCTAGGGAGAGAAGTCATTAAATTTCTAGATTATAAAAAAAAACTTTAATCATAATTTTTTTTAACAATATGTGATTATAAATTGTATTTACTCATTAATAATTACCGGCGTGATTTGTAAACGTGACGCCAGTCATATCCTCAAAAATGACAATCTCGACTTTTTTCTTCTTTATTTGCTTCTTTGGGTCAGGATTTTTACCTCACCCGGATTCTCCTGATCTAAGAATTTTTATAAGGGGCTAGACATCATTTTTCTCTAGTAAAAAAATTGAACATCTACACCTTACCGGAGTTGTTTCGCACAAAGCTAGTCATCTTTTTGACACGTAAGTAATCGAAATTCATTGTTTCGGCAAGATAAATTCAAATCCACCACCTTTTTGTAAAATTCTCGAGGGACCCCTTGGATCCGCTCCTAATTGCGGCCCTCTAGAAAAAGTACAGCTTCGAAGAAATAACCCTAGTTATCACAACTAACTAAAAGGCAATTTTTGAAAGATCTTTATACAGCTGTCACAAATTTCTTAGGGCCTGTTTGAGCGGGCTTTTTGCTCTTTTTCATTTTCTGAAAAATGCCGTCGCACCTAACAAACTGTTTGAATTGTCTACCGGTGGGAAAAGCTACAACAGAAAAAAAAATTTCTCCTCCTTTTGAAAAGTCACTTGTCCCCTACTTTTCAACCTTTTCGAAAAGCACTTCCTCATCTCGGTACAAGTTTAGCGCATTTTCCGCGCAAAATTTCCCCCCATGCGTATATTTTTCTGCCTGGGTGAGCATTTCTTCGCCCATGGGGCACATTTTAGGCCCGGGCGGGAATTTTTCGCTCAGGCGCACATTTTTTGCCCGATCGCGCATTTTTTCGCCAGAGGGCGCATTTTTCGTCCGGGCGCGCTTTTTCCGCCCGAGCACGCATTTTTTCGCCCGGGCAAGAATTTTTCGCCCGTGCAAGAATTTTTCGCCTGGGCGCACATTTTTCGCGCGCGCGCACATTTTTTCGCGTGGGCATACATTTTTCGCGCGGGCGCGCATTTTCGCCCATACGCGCATTTTTCACCCGGACTCATATTTTTTCGCCCAAGCGCGAAATTTTTCGCGCGAGCGTGCAATTTTTTTCCGCCCGGGCGCGCATTTTTCTCCCGGACACACATTTTTTGCCTGACCTCACATTTTCTTCCCGGGCACACATGTTTCGCCCGAGAGCGCATTTTTCGCTCAGGCGAGCGTTTCTTCGCCTGGGTGCGCATTTTTCGCCGGACGCGAATTTTTTCGTATGAGCGCGCATTTTTTCGCGTGGGTGCGCATTTTTTCACGCGGGCGCATATTTTTCGCCCGGGTGCGCATTTTTCGCCCGGGAGCTAATTTTTCCCCCGGACTCGCATTTTTCGCACGGACTCGTATTTTCTTCCCGAGCGCGCATGTTTCGCCCGAGCGCGCATTTTTCGCCCGAGAGCCCCCGGGCAAAAAAATGCTTGCGCGGGCGAAAAATTCTAGCCTGGAAGAAAAATGCGCGTTCGGACAAAAAATGCTTGTCCGGGCAAAAAATGCGCTCCCGGGAGAAAAATTACAAGCCCGTGCAAAAATGGGAGTTCGGGCGAAAAATGCGCGCCCGAGCTAAAAATACACGTCCGGGTGAAAAATGAGCGCCCGGGCGAAAAAATGGCCGTTCTGATAAAAAATGTGCGTCGGACGAAAATGCACACCCGGACGAAAAATGCGAGCACCGACAAAAATGCGCGCACCGGCGAAAAATGAGAGCACGGGCGAAAAATGCGCGCCCGAGGGAAAAAATGCGCGCCTGGGGCACAAAATGCGAACCCGGTAAAAATGCGCGCTCGGACGAAAAATGCGAGCCCGTACGTAATATGCGCGCTCGGGCGTAATATGCGCGTCCAGGAGAAATATGCGCGCCCAGGCGAAAAATGCACGTCCGGGCAAAAATTCGCGCTCGGGCGCTCATTTCCCCCGGGCGCGCATTTTTGCCCGGGTTTGCATTTTTTATTAAAAAGTCACTGAAACGGAGATTTGTCAAACAGTTTATAAGGTGTTTCTCATTTTTTAAAATCTCTGCAAAAATAGTTCACACAAACAGATCTTATTTTGTAATAGACATTTTCCAAAATCACATCTTCCTACCATCCTTTTGTCACTATTTATTCTCTTTTCTGAAAAACCCTCCCAAACAGACCCTTTAATTGTGTGTAATGCTTTACGTTTTGTAATATTCACCTGAGTTTCTTTGATAACTAGATGAAAGAGCAGGAGTTTGTCACGTAGAATCTTCTGATGTAAAATTTTTTAAATATGACGCAATAATTAATTTTTACCATTTATAGTTTTGAAAATTTTTTAGGTGAGTATCTCGCACCTAGATCATGATGAGAGGTGTGCATCTCAGCCATTGATAGCTCTAAATATTGCTGTATTTATGAATAATAAATAATGTCAGTATTTTCCCTACCGTCAGATCTAAAATCATATGGTTGTATTTCCCCCTCACCTAGAACTAGGTGAGAGAACGCACCTAAGTATTTCTCCTTCTTAGAAAATTTTTTGGTACACCTAATGTAGCATCCTACCGTGCATGTTTAAATAGCCTTTACCTGATGGGGCCCACCCTCCTTTTTTTTGAAACTGCTCGAAACCTCGGAAACTTTTTCCTGCCCTTTCACTCGCCCTTCCCTCTTCCCCGACGCTGTTTGTTTCTGTTTGTTTCTCCATTGCTAGGGCTTGAAATCCCTGTCTTACGTCCGCCTGTTCCACCCGTTCCGCCAGCTCCAAGACGGGAATTAGCTCCAGATTTTAGGTCGCACAGGAAGTCGCCATTACTGGAATTTACTAGGGTTTTCTTCTCTTTTCCCATTCCGGTTGCATCAAGGTAAATCCACTTATTTTTTTAACTATTCTTTTGATTTCTGTTAGATTTCAGTTAATAAATATATTTTCCAGTCGTAAACTATGTTTTCCAGTTATAAACTTCGTCGTTTCCAGTCCTAAAAACATTTATTCCAGTTATAAAATCAATTTTTCCAGTATATTTCAGTTAATTTTGATTCATTCATGTTATTTTCTAGTTTTAATTCCAAGTTATCAGTAGTAACTTGTGAGTAATAAGGTTCATTCCAGTTATAACTCCTGATTTTCAGTCGTAATAAAGTTCATTCTAGTAGTAATAAGGTTCATTCCAGTTGTAGAAATATTCATTCCAGTTGTACAATAGTTCATTCCAGTTGTGACATTTTATCTTATACTTTTTGATATTTACAGTTGTAAACCATATTAATTTTGATAATTGCAGATATGCCTGGATCCAGTTATCTGTATAGCCGATGCGCTATCAAAATATTCAAAAAACATGCAACACCCTTGTTGGATGTTCTATCTGAGGAGTCGAAAGATGCTTTAGAAAATATTGATGTTTTACAATTGTTGAATATGTCTGATATTCAACAGAATATTCCTCTTTTATATTATATTTTGAGATCATATTCTACAAAGAGAAATGCATTTTTATTAGGTAAATTTTACGTTAAACTATTTGTTAATCATGTTGCACTTATTCTGGGTCTTCCAAACCGCAGAAGGGAATTTCATTTTGAGAGAACTCCGCATGCGAACTGCATGCATAAGGACTTGGTGAAGGAGCTGGCTGACCTCACAGTTGAGGAGATCTCACCAACCTTAGAGCTTAGGAGAGTGCATGCCTTGATTAAGTATGTCTTGGCGGTTTTGTTTTTCCCTCTTAAAGGACTGAAAGTTCCTACGTGTATTATGGATTTCGAAGGGTTAGATGTTTTTCCAGAGTTCAATTGGCTGAAGGCCATACACAAGTTCCTCCATTCTCATTTTGATCATATGAGCCGGATTGCTAATACTGAGGGGGTGACGAATTTGGGTTACCTTGAGGGATGTTCTGTCGTCTTAGTGGTAGGAAATTTACACATACTATTTAACTATGTAAAATAAAATATTATTTTAATTGCTCTTGTATAACTTGTTGCAGATATGGTTTTTTGAGCAAACGTCTATAACAGTGGCAGCGTCTGAGTTAGCAAGACCCAGCTTGCATCGATGGTCCTCGAAGCTCACTATTAGTGCTACTCAATGTTCAAAACTACGTGCTAAGCTGTCGAAGTCTGACGCCGTAAGTTTTACTTTATTATTTGTTGTATTAATAAATCTGTATACACGTTACATTTGGTGTTTTTTGGTATGCAGGTTAGGAGGGCTTTTGTGTATATATCAATTGAGGAATTGGACTTACTAGAAGAAGAAGATGGGGAGGAGTCCTCAGATTTTGAGGGTGATAGTAGAAGTGGGGAGGAGAAGAGGAAGTTTAGGGAGGAGAAAAGGGAGGAGAAGAGGGAGAAGGAGGAGAAGAAGAGGGTGAGGGAGGAGAAGAAGGAGAAGAAGGAGGAGGAGGAGAAGAGAGGTTGAGGGAGGAGAAGAGGGATAAGGAGGCTAAGAAGAGGGTGAGGGAGGGGAAGAAGGAGAAGGAGGAGAAAGGGGAGGAGAAGAGGGAGAAGGAGGGGAAGGAGAAGGAGGAAAGAAGGATAAGAATAATGTGAAAACATAGCTGAGAAAATGTTAGATTTTCGAACCAGGAGGGAGCGACCAAGGAACTTCTGCTGTGCTGAGAAAACCCTAATAATGGCGATGGCGTTCCGACGTCGAGGCGGAAAGGAGAGAGCGAGCGAGGGAAATTTTGCAGTTTCACAAAAACAGGAGGGTGGGCCCCATCAGGTAAAGGCTATTTAAACATGCACGAGAGGATGCTACATTACGTGTACCAAAAAAAATTCCCTCTTCCTAAGGGAGGTCTGGGAGGGCCTGATGGTCTGGCTTTTGTCAGTCTCACATTGGGCCAGGCCCAGACCTAGCCCAACTCAAAAATAATTTAAATTAATTTTATCTAAATTTTAAAATTAATCTTCAAAAAAATATTTTTTATATAAAATTTATATTAAGTCCCACCCCGAGGTGAGATTTTGGAAATCCCTCCTTAGGGCAGGCGGGATTTACTCCCGCCGGGTGGGATTTACTCCCCCGCCAGGTGGGATTTACCAGAGGTCATCCCGTTCTCAGCGGGATTTACACTTGGTAAATCCGTCTAGGCGGGATTTACCACTTCGTAAATCCCCCTGCAGTCAATAGCCTGCACGCCTATCACCTGCAGGCGGCTTGCTTGGCAGTTGTTAGATCCTGGCCTAGCGCCGAGCCCGGGCCATGCCTACATTAGGGACAGGCCAGGCCTGGGGCCTGGGACATACTTAGTGTAAGTCCCCCCCCCCCCCAGCACTGAACTCGTGTTGGGCGAGGAGGGTCTTACTGCCCAAGACGGACACTCAGTGCTTCCCGAGTAGTAACGACCTACCCTGACGAGCACTGGATGATCGCCTTGTCAGGCAAGGGGATCATTACATCACATCAGATCACAGTGCGGAAGCAATCATAAAGGGAACCAACCCGACATACATATATATAAGCAAAGGTCATAGTTAGTTGTTTACACGAGTGGCCCTGTGGGCTAAGGGTAACTACTACAACCAGTCATTCCTTACATAGTCCTATACTCTAGGACTCACATCTCGGAAGACGGGGGGGGGGGGGGGGGGGGGGGGGGGGGGGGGGGGATGATGTCAGTGTATCTGCTCGGGCGGCCTCTAAAGCTGGTACGCTGTCACGCGGTGTGGGCTTCACACTGTCACATCTCCTATGAATGGTTATATAAACAACCGTTAGTCACAGAGCTAAGTAGATACATTTCTCCTCCCCGGATTCATATCCTGGGGACGAGCTTAAGCATCCAACAATAAGTAAATAGCTGAAGCAAAGAGGGTTAGCAGTATGTAAATGATTTGGAAGCAATAGTAATATCCACAGTTATTTAAAAGAATAGCACAACTAGTAGCCGTAATATCAACACGTCGCAGATGTACAAATCCTGCGTCGACGCATTTTGGACTGCTTCTTTTCCAGCAGGGTAGCGAACCCCGCGGGCCTCACCGATGTGGTCGTCGGTGAAAGTGACCAGTCTTGCCACTTATGGGTGTG
Organism: Dactylorhiza incarnata; assembly: GCA_033032865.1. NCBI lineage: Eukaryota > Viridiplantae > Streptophyta > Magnoliopsida > Asparagales > Orchidaceae > Dactylorhiza > Dactylorhiza incarnata. The sequence continues at coordinate 105,449 of JAWHQI010000437.1, forward strand.
GTCGTGCCGCACCACCCAGACCTACTGTACAACTCAGTGTACTCCTTGGATGCGAGCGACATCCGGCGATTTCTGATTTTTAGGCCGGCTAGTGGAGGCAATCCAACGGGCATAAAACAGCGGTCACCCGCGACACACATCTCCCTGTCGCCATAAGTCGTCAACCCTCCCGCACCTGTACAAACGGTCTGCGGGCGTGACCGACCCGCCACCTTTTTACCACAAGCATTTCACAAACAGTTTAAATAAGGGTACATTTCAAGTTTGTGACAGCCTTCATAAATAACGGGCTGCTCAACTTTTAGCCGTGAGGCGCAACGAGCATGAGAGCACATTATTTAGGGCTAACCCGGGAGAGAAAATACTTGACACCTTGTTATCCCCAACTAACGCTCTACTAGGAAATCAACCGCTTGTCAGAGCCAGACCTGTCCGGAAATGTAATAATAGTACGTAGCAGTAATTGAGCGCGGTAAGAAAAAAAGGTGTTATCACCTAAACTGCATAAATGAAGTGATGAACAGTAAAATTACAGAAATGAACGAACAGAAGTAAAGAGCCGAAAAAATTAGACCAGTACGGGACTGGAGTAGTACCGAAAAGAAACTGAACGTGAAGTACTGAAACTGAAATACTGAAAGGCACTCGACCAGTACGAGTTTGGAGTAGCAGAAAATGCAATAAAATAAAAAGAGTTAGTAGTCCTTCGCTCCATAATTAGGAGGTTTCAGTTCCATCTCCGTTCATAGGAGCTTCCTGTTCTATCTCGGTTCATAGGAGTTTCTTCTAAATTTTGTCTTCTATTAAAGTCTGACCATATGTTTGATTGCACATTTTAAACATAGTTTTATTATGAGTTCCTTAATTTCTCCAAAAGAAGACAACTTCCAATGTTTGAGAATTATTCTAAACGCAGCTCGATGATTCGTACAATCTTCGCATTGCTCTGAGATTAAGATTTTTGGCACTATAAATCGGGTCATCGTTTGATTTGTAAAATAATTCCTTGATTATATTGCGATCGCGTACTTCGATCCGTTCACCCAATTATTGCAAGATCAAAATTTCAAAGCGCGACCTTTTATTCCGAAAACTTGGGAATTACAAAATTTTCATTCAAATGGCCCCAAACATTGATAGTATAGCCAAGAGGTTCTATTATGAGTCCGAAATTTTCCCAAATTTTTCCATGTTCTTTAAGATATTTATTTTGGCTAAACAAAGCTCTTTTAGGCCCTTAAAAATACCAAATTAATTTATAAAAATCCCAAATAATTTGTGGAGGTAGGCATCATACTGGGGAAAGCTTTCATGTTCAACTACTTTTGTCTAGGATCCTAGATTGGCCTTAGAAAATAATTATCATTCTGAGGATGTTGGTCTGTGTGTAGAGGTTCTGCGAGATGGGAGGGCACCGTGTCGCGCGCTATCCTTCTGTCCCCACAGCGGATCTGGGGTCGATCCGCTGGGGGGGGGGGGGGGGGGGGGGGGCGAATGCTGAGATGTGCAGGAATTAAGATTCCCGCCACTGTCCGATCTCATGCTCCGCGCCGGTGCATAGGGTGGCTGCCTCTGCCACCGCCAGCTGCCGGGAAACGTAAAAAAAACGCACAGGTGCCGCAAGAGACACATTTTTTGGCGGCACTGCCACCTTCCATCGACGGGGGGAGGAGGGGTCCCCTGGTGGAGTACTACTCTCCCAGCGCCAACACCGACGTTGGGTGCGACTCACTACGCACGACCACCGCCCGAGCCTGGAGATTGGCTCGGATGGTGCTGGCAGCGCTTCGGCGGCTGAGGGGTGTGTGTAGCACGTTGGAGGTGAGAGGAAGCGGGAGGGGAAAGTTTCCACCTGTCGAGGGAGGGCCTGGGAGGCACCGGGATGGCTTTCTATGGGAGGTGGCGGAGGAGAAAGGAGGGTGACGGGAAGTTCTCCGGCGAGGTAGGGGTTGGGCATGGGAGGTTGTCTGGGAGCTGGATGAGCTCATGCAGGGGGGTATGCTTTTATAGGAAGGGAGGAGGGCCTCCCTTCCTCTTCCCCGGTGTGGGATTAAGGGTGGGAGGGTGGGTCCTCCCTTCCTCTTCCCCAGTGTGGGATTCAGGGTGGGAGGGTCGGTCCTGCCTTCCTCTTCCCTGGTGTGGGATTAAGGGTGCGATGGTGGGGGGGGGGGGGGGGGGGGGAGAAATATCTCCCCCCCCCCCCCCCCCCCCCCCCCCCCCCCCCCCCCCCCCCCCCCCCCCCCCCCCCCCCCCCCCCCCCCCCCCCCCCCGTCCAGTTGTCATGGCCAGCTGGCCACTCCCCTTGGGGTGTGGTCATATCCTCATGGTGGTGTAGGAGGAGAAAAAGACAATTCTTGGGGGTGGTTGTCTTGGGAAAGGAAGGGGATGATTGGCTTTTGTCAATGCTCATTCTAAGGCACCCTTGTTGACTTTTGAGGTCCTAGTAATGGAGATGGCGGAGCCCAAGGGTTTGGTGATGGGGAGGTGAAGCCTCCTTCTGGGGAAATAATTCCAAAAATAGGAAGTTTTACGGTTTGACCAAAATCAACCCTAGGATGGGTCCCTCGTGTTGGTCAAAGTCCAAGTGGCTCCAAGTCACCGGGAATGGGTCAATGTTGGGGTATTGTGACGGGATGGGTGTGCACACATTGTTCGGTGTGCCATAAAACTTGATTTGACCGTTGTTTGACCTCTTGACATCGAAATTGGGCATAAAGAACTCTGTTGGTCTTGTTTTGACTTCAGGAGTCCAATGAAACTGTTCGCAATCGATTTCGAGTTTATTTGCTTAATATTTAAACAATGGCGTTGTCGTGACACGCTATGACACTCAAAATGGTCATTTTCTCTAAACGACCTCGGATTGGAATGAAACGAGTTCCGTTGCACTTGTATCGATTATACGAGTGTAACACATTTGACGGAAGTCGATTCAGAGTACGTATTGTCACTATACCAAAGCAGTGTCATCGTGATGCGCTATGATACTCAAATGGTCGTTTTCTCCAAACGACCTCGGATTGGAATAAAATGAGTTACATCGCCCTCATATTGATTATATGAAGCTACAGGAACTGTCAGAACTCAAATCGGAGTTCTCTAGCATAATATCCTAAAATTGGGTTATTTCATATCTTTTATGTTTTGAGGTGGGAGATTGAGTTACTTTTATTGGGTCTACTAGGGTTTATTAACCCAATAAAAGTCAGGATGTTACAATCCAATAAAAATAAGAGGATTTTCGTCCTCCAAAATCGCTTAAGGTAGGGGGTTGCAGATGTGACATACCTGAGAGAAGAGTGTCAGGTATATTTCTTGGACGAGAGTTTTTGGTTCCCATGTGTACTCGTCACGTCCGCAATTTGACCATAAGATCTTTACCATCATGATGGTTTTGCTCCGCAGGTCCTTGACTTTGGAGTCTACTATCCTTACCGGCTCGAGCTGAATATATCTTTCGGATTGTATCGGGGTTGGTGGTGTGGAAAGATGCTGATTTGGTTGTCGAAGGACACATCTCAGCGATGAAACGTGAAAGACTTCGCGTAGATTTCCCAATTCTGTGGGCAAAGCTAATTGGTATGCAACGAGGCCAGTTCATTCTATGATCTGATACGGGCCCAAATAGTGAGGATCCATCTTTTTCTATTTCTTTATCCGGGATATTCCGTGCATAGATTTGATTTTTAGGAACACCATATCTCCCATGCTATATTCCACCGGTCGATGACGTGCATCATAGTACTTTGCTTGGCGGTTCTGCGCTTCCAGCATTCGATTTTGGATTAACCTTATTGCTGATGTGGTGTCATCTATGCATGTAACCCCCAAAGCTTCCAGGTCCTCATCTTGTGCCCACGACAACGGGGTCCGACAGCGTCTTCCATACAAAGCCTCGTAATGTGCCATCTTGATACTTGCCTGTAAGTTGTTGTTATATGAAAATTCAACCAGTGGTAGCACTTATTACCATGGTTCGATGTGTTCTACTATGCATAGTCGGAGGAGGTCCTACATCGTCCGATTCGTTCTTTCTGTCTGCTTATCTGTCTGGGGGTGGAAAGCGGTGCTGAAGGCTAATTTGGTCCCCATATAAGCTTGCAACCTCCTCCATTCCCTCGAAGTGAAGCGTCCGTCACGGTCAGATATGATGGACTTGGGTACTCCATGAAACCGGACTACCTGTTCTCTAAAAAGCCTGGCTAAAACATCGACACCGTCGCTTTGTCGGTTTGGAATAAAATGAGCCACCTTCATAAGGCGATCCACCACGACCCATATGGAGTCGTTTCCTGCACGAGATCGGGGTAGGCCGTGGACAAATTCTATAGAGATGTCCTCAAACTTCCACTCTGGTATGGGCAGGGGCTGCAATAAACCTCCTGGGCTGCGACATTCTGCCTTGACCATCTGACAGGTTTGGCAGTGTGCCACATAATCGGTGATGTCCTTTTTCATACCTGGCCAATACATCGTTCTTCGTAAATTAGTATACATCTTTACCACACTTGGGTGAATAGAGTATTTTGATTGGTGTGCTTCGCGAAGTATCTCTCCTCGGATCCCTCCGGTGGAGGGGATGAATACACGGTGCTTGCATTGTAGAATACCATCATGTAGGTTATAGTCATCTTGAGTGTTGTCTCACAGAGTTTGGATGATTTGGGCTGCTTCTGGATCGATCTTTTGTGCTTCGCGTATCCTATCCCAAATATCACACAGGATCTTCATCCAATATAACTGGGCTTGGTATTCCATAGGATCCCTGCGAGTGATAAGAGTGATGCTTAAGTCTACCAAGGATTGGATCAACTCCTCTGGTATTAATTCCACCCAGCTCCCGTCTACTGGGGGTTGATGACTTAAGGCATCCGCAACTTTGTTGGCTTTACCGGGGTGGTATTGGAGGGCGAAGTCATAGTCACACAGAAATTTTAACCACTGTCATTGTCGTAGATTCAGCTCCCTCTGAGTGAAATAAATTTGAAGCTTTTGTGGTCGGAGAAGATCTCGCATCTTACTCCGTATAGGCAATGTCTCCAAATTTTGAGTGTGAAGACCACAACACCCAATTCCAAGTCATGGATTCTGTAGTTAAGCTCGTGAGGCTTCAAATGATGTTATGCGTAGGAGACTACCCTGTTATGTTGCATTAGTACGACTCTTAATCCCTTCAGAGATACGTCAGTGTAGATCTGAAATCCTTCGGTTCCTGAGGGGATTGTAAGAATCAGAGCAGAAGTCAGGCGGTTCTTTAAATTAACGGATGTTGTTTCGCATTCGGGCGTCCATGGGAACACCGGATCCTTTTTGGTGAGGGCAGTGAGGGGTAAGGCAATCTTTGAAAAACCTTCTACGAATTTACGGTAGTACCCGACGAGTCCAAGGAAGCTTCTGATATCTGTCGCTGACTTAAGTGACGGCCAATTTCATACTGCATGTACTTTGGCTTGGTCCACTGCCACCCCATTCTTATTGATTGTATGTCCTAAAAACCCAACTTCCTCCAACCAAAACTCGCACTTACTGAACTTTGCGAAGAGGGAATATTCTCGTAGTTTAAGTAATACTATTTGAAGATGCCTGGAATGGTCTGTCTTGCTCTTTGAGTAGACGAGGATATCGTCTATGAAGACGATTACGAAGTGGTCCCGAAATGGTTCAAATACCTTGTTCATTAATGTCATAAAAGCGGATGGTGCGTTGGTCAGCCCAAAAGGCAACACCATAAACTCGTGAAGGTCGTATCGAGAGCTAAAGGCTGTTTTGGGAATGTATTCCTTCACACACGGAGCTGATAATATCCAGACCTTAGGTCCATTTTGGAAACGATAGACGAATTTTACAGCTGATCGAACAACTCATCTATTCTTGGTAGAGGATAAGTATTTTGAATGGTAAGCTTATTGAGTTCCCTATAATCGATGCACAAACTTAATTATTTGTCCTTCTTCTTGACGAATAATACGGGGGCTCCCTAGGGTGAGGTACTTGGATGGACGAAACCTGCATCGGTTCCTGCAGCTGTATCTTTAGCTCTGTCAGTTCTTTTGGGGACATTCGGTAAGGCGCTCGTGACACCGATCGAGCTCCAGGTACAAGCTCGATCTGGAAGTCTACCTCTCATTATGGGGTCAATCCTAGGAGGGACTCCGGGAAAACATCTGGAAAGTCTCAGACTATGGGCACCTTGGCGAGCACTTGAGTTTTGTCCTCCATCTCGAAGTAAATAAAGTACATTTCATCCTTTCATCGGATAGACTTGACAGTTTGCGCGGATGTCAAAATTATGTGAGTGACGTACGGTATACCTATTAAAGTGATAGACTGCCCATTCGGGTTTTGGAGATTGATTTCTCTAGTTGAGCAATTTATTTGGGCCTTGTGCTCGGCCAGCCAGTCCATCCCTAGGATGATGTCGAACCCGGTTATTGCCAGAATAGTTGCGTAGATCTCAAACTCTATACATCCCAACATATCGTGGAAGGAGCATTTTTCTGTGGATATCATATCTGATCCATCCGGGAGCCGAATCCGTATTGAAATTCCAAACGATCGAACGGTGTTTTCCTTGGTTGCGATGAAGTCCCAGAAGATAAAAGAGTGCGTGTTTCTGGTATCGAACAATGTTTTGTCAGGATATCCTTCTACCAAAAACAAACCCGGTGACATAAATATACAGACTATGATCATAGAGTTTTTACAGATGATATGCATATATGCCTAGAAATTGTAACACATGTCCCCTACCCGATATTATCATCACGATATATCATCACTGATACTGGAAAAATATACATATGACTACGTCTGGTGCAGGTCCCTGCTGCAGGTCTAGTGCATAAGCCTCGAGTGGTGCTGCTCTGCCTTGCCTAGGCCGGTCCCTCCTGCCTGCAGGTTGTCCTCTGCGGCCTCCTCATCCTCAACCTCTCTCAGCCGCTCCCTGCACTGCTCCTAAATCTGGCTTCCCAATGGCCTGGGGGCAGGAGGCTCTCATATGTCCGGGCTGCTGGCAAAGGAAACAGTTCCCTGCAAAGGGGACATCTTGTCATACTGTTGGTGTTGGCTGGGGTGCTGGAGCTGGCCGGGTGCTGGCCGGGTGCTGGGGGTGGAGGTGCATGTCGAGGCTGAAGTGCCTGCATGTAGGGCTGGTGGCGATGATGCTGTCTCCTATATCGGTCCGATCATTGGGAGAAACCCATCTCTCTCATCCTTGGCCCCAAGGGGGCCTCTAACTGTCCTCTACGCTGCTGGGCCACCATCCTATGGTACATCTCTAACGCAGTGACATGTGTAGCAATCGTGTGGAAGATCGACTGAGAGATCATGATCAGGGCCCGTCGGAGGTCATCGTGTAGTCCTCGGTAAAACCTGGCGGTTCTATCTCTTTCTGTAGTGGTCAGTGTCCCCGCAAAACGGGCTAGATGAATGAACTCATGCTGGTACTCTGGTACAGTCCTCTCTCCCTGTCGGATGTGAAGGAATCTCTCCTGAAGTGCGACTCGATCAACGTCGGAGATGAAGTGCCCCAGGAAAGCATCATAAAACTCTCCCAAGAGAATAGTACCAAGTGGTCTTCCTCTGAATGTGGAGCGGCTAGCTTCCCTCCACCAGTCTCGAATATAACCTAATAGTAACGTCACTATTAGGGATACTGCAGCAATAACGAGGCACATCATGCCCACCAGTAATTCCTCAACTCTCTCTACCCACTCTTCCACCTGCATGGCGGACACAGTGCCTCGAAAGATAGGGGCTTAGCCTCCGGAAGGTCGTCAGAAGGTCTGTGGGCACGGTAAGCTGCTGAGGTGGCTGTGCGATAACAGTCTGGAAGGTGGTAAGCAATGCTTCCAATGTACGCCCAGGTCGGTCTAGGTAAACGAAACTATGGCTGGAGTAACTGAGTCTGGTGGTGGAGTTGTATGGTGGTACTGGTCTCTAGAGGATGATCTCCCATTACTGGACTTCGGTATCTGGAGAAGTAACATGAAAAGATTAGCAATTTGCAAAAATATGGGGGATTTGCAAAAGACTGACTGAAACAGAAGAGAAGTGCGTGTGAGTGAGCTATTGTGCAGTCTAGAATCCTTAAACCTCTATCGTAAGGGTCCACCGAGCTTCCACTGCGTGGTTCGTCCCGAACCAAGAGGCGTAACATGGGAAGGAAGGACCTGAAGTCTGCCCCACGTGGACGGATCGTGAAAGCTCTGATCCATTTGTAAGGTCCCCCCCCCCCCCCCCCCCCCCCAACACTGAACCCATGTTGGGAGAGGAGGGTCTTACTGCCAAAGACGGCCATCCAGTGCTTCCCGAGTAGTAACGGCCTACCCTGACGAGCACTGGATGATCGCCTTGTCAGGCAAGGGGATCATTACATCAAATCAGATCACAGTGCGGAAGCAATCATAAAGGGAACCAACTACACACACACACACACACACACACACACACATATATATATATATATATATATATATATATATAGACACACACACACACGAGTGACAGTGCACGGGGGGTCCCACGTACCCTGCGCGACAGTACCCTGCCCACCCCCGGCGGGCTTTGCCCACCCCGAATATATATATATATGTATATATATAATATAATATATATAATATATATATATATATTATACATATAATAAAAAAAATTATAGTTTTTTTACACCGCCGCCCGCCGCCTCCCATCCCCGCTGCCGCCGGAGCCGCCGCCGCCCTGGCGGGAGCCCACCGATGAGGTCGTCAGACCCCGACGAACCTGCCACGGCCAGGTCCACCGCCGGCGGTGGCCCTGCCGGAGCGCCACCGGACTAACCCCGACAGGTTCGCCGGGGTCCGGCGACCTCGCCGGTGGGCTCCGGTCAGGTCGGCGACGTCTGTGCCGACGGCGGCGGATGGAATCACTGGGCGGGGCGGTGAACAGTGCAACAAAGGAAAAAAAGGGTATCGGGATTTCAGCGCCTGGGAGGAGGGGGAAGCATTGCAGGGCTATATGCAGACCATCAGCAGCTATTTGCAAACCTTTTTGATGTAAATGGAGGGCTGTGATTTGTTTTGTGTTCTATTTGGGCCTTAAAATGGTCCTTAAAATATTTCTTTATAATATATATATATAAGCAAAAGCCATAGTCAGTTGTTTACACAAGTGGCATGGTGGGCTAAGGGTAACTACTATAACCATTCATTCCTAACATAGTCATATACTCTAGGACTCACATCTCGAAAGACGGGGAGGGGGGGGGGGTGTATCTGCTCAGTTGGCCTCTAAAGCTGGTACGTTGTCGCGCGGTGTGGGGGCTTCACGCTGTCCCATCTCTTGTGAATGGTTATATAAACAATCGTTAGTCACAGAGCTAAGTAGAAACATGTCTCCTCCCCGGATCCATATCCTGGGGGCGAGCTTAAGCACAAAACAATAGGTAAATAGCCGAAGAAAAGAGGGTTAGCAGTATATAAGTGATTTGAAAGCAATAGTAATATCCATAGTTATTTAAAAGAATAGCACCACTAGTAGTCGTAATAACAATACGCCGCATGTGTTCAAAACCTGCTTACAAACTCTGCGTCGACACAGGTTGGACCGCTTCTTTTTCAACAGGGCAGCGAACCTCATGGGCCTCACTGATGTGGCTGTCGGTGACAGTGACTAGTCCTACCACTTCTGGGTGTGGTCGTACCGCACCACCCAGGCCCTACTGTACAACTCAGTGTACTTGGATGTGAGCGACATCCGGTGATTTCTGATTTGTAGGCCGACTAGTGGAGGCAATCCAACGGGCATAACTGTCGCCATGAGTCGTCAACCCTCCTGCACCGATATGAACGGTATGTGGGTGTGACCGACCCGCCACCTTTTACCACAAACATTTCACAAACAGTTTAAATAAGGGTACATTTCAGGTTTGCGGCGGCTTTCTTAAATCAACGGACGGCTAAACTTTTAGCCGTGAGGCACAACGGGCATGAGAGCACATTATTTGGGGCTAACCCAGGAGGAAAAATACTCAGCTCTTGGTTATCCCCAACTAACGCTCTGCTAGGAAATCAACCGCTTGTCAGAGTCAGACCTGTCCAGAAATGTAACAATAGTACATGGCAGTAATTGAGTGCGGTAAGAAAAAAAGTGTTATCACATAAACTACAGAAATGAAGTGTTGAACTATAAAAGTACTGAAATGAACGAACTGAAGTAAAGAGCTGAAATAATTGGACCAGTACGGGACTGGAGTAGTACCGAAAAGAAACTGAACGTAAAGTACTGAAACTGGAATAAAGAAAGGCACTGGACCAGTATGAGTCTCGAGTAATAGAAAATGCAATACAATAAAAGGGTTAGTAGTCCTACGCTCCATAATTAGGAGGTTTCAGTTCCATCTCAGTTCATAGGAGCTTCCTGTTCTATCTCCGTTCAAAGGAGTTTCTTCTAAATTATGACCTCTATTAAAGTCCAACTATATGTTTGATTGCACTTTTTAAACATGGCTTTATTATGAGTTCCTTAATTTCTTCAAAAGGAGACAACTTCCAATGTCCAAGAATTATTCTAAACGCAGCTCGACGATTCGTACAATCTTCGCATTGCTTTGAGCTTAAGATTTTGCCTCTGTAAATTGGGTCATCGTTTGATTTGTAAAATAATTCCTCGATTATATTGCGATCGCGTACTTCGATCCGTTCACTCCATTATTGCAAGATCAAAATTTTAAAGCGCGACTTTTTATTCCGAAAACATAGGAATTACAAAATTTTCATTCAAATGGCCCCAAACTTTGATAGTATATCCAAGAGGTCCTATTATGAGTCTAGAAATTCTCCCAAATTTTTCCAAGTTCTTTAAGATACTTATTTTGGCTAAACAAAGCTCTTTTGGGCCCTTAAAAATACCAAATTATTTTATAATAATCCCAAAAAATTTGTGGAGGTAGCCTTCATAATGGGGAACAACTTTCATGTTCAACTAGTTTTGCCTAGGAGTCTAGATTGGCCTTAGAAAATAATTATCATTCTGAGGGTTTTTGGTCTGCATATAGAGGTTCTGCGAGATGGGAGGGCGACGCGCCACGTGCTATCCTTCTGCCCCCACAGTGGATCTGGGGCCGATCCGATGTGTGTGTGTGTGTGTGTGTTGGGGTGGGGGGGGGGGGGGGGGGGGGGGGGGGGGCGAATGCTGAGGCAGGAAGATTCCCATCGTCGTCTGATCTCTTCATGGAGATCGGACGACATCTGCTGCTCCCCGGCGGTTGTAGAGGGTGGCAGCCTCTTCTGCCACCGCCGGCCACCAGCCGCCCAGCACCGACGCCACCCCCGGTCGACTCGCCGGCGGTCGGCGAACTATTTGGCGGGGGTCCGGCGGCCTGCCGCCGCCAGCCATCGCCGTATTTCTCAAATCCCCAGGGCGGGTGGCGCGACCTGCATGCACCGATCCAGATGGTGCCACGCCGCCTGACCTTCTCCGATGGCAACTCGACTACACCTGACCGGCTCGCCGGGGGTTGGGCCTCCCTCCGATGGGGGCCCGACGGCCCTGGTGCCGGCGGTCGCCGTCGGGAAACGTAAACAGGGAAAAAAATGCACGGGTGCCGTCGGAGACGTGTTTTCCGGCGGCACTGCGGGGGGGGGGGGGGGGGGGGGGGTCCCCTGGTGGAGTACTACTCTCCCAGCGCCACCACCAGTGCTGAGATCGACTCACTCCGCACGGCCACCACCTGAGCCTGGAACTTGACTCGGGTGGTGCTGGTGGCGCTCCAGCGGTCGAGGAGTGCGTTGTAGCACGTTGGAGGTGAGATTAAGGAGGAGGGGAACGTTTCCACCTATCGAGGGAGGTCTTGGGAGGCGTCGGGATGGTTTGCCATGGCAGGTGGCGGAGGGGAAAGGAGGGTGGCGGGAAGTTCTCTGACGAGGCAGGTGTTGGGCAAGGGAGGTTGGTTGGGAGCTGGATGAGCTCATGCAGAGGGGGGGGGGGTGCTTTTATAGGAGGGGGAGGGCCTCCCGTCCTCTTCCTCAGTGTAGGATTAAGGGGGGAGGGTGGGGGAGATATCCCCCCCTCCAGCTATCATGGCCTGCTGGCCACTCCTCTTGGGGTGTGGTCATATCCCCTTGATGGTGTAGGAAGAGAAAAAGGCAATTCTTGGGGGTGGTGGTCTTAGAAAAGGGAGGGGATGATGAGCTCTTACCAATGATCATTCCAAGGCACCCTTGTTGACTTTTGAGGTCCTAGGAATGGAGGGGGTGGAGCCCAAGGGTTTGGTGATGGGGAGGTGAAGCCTCCTTTTGGGGAAATAATTCCAAAAATAGGAATTTTGAGGGTTTGATCAAAGTCAACCCTAGGGTGGGTCCCTTATGTTGGTCAAAGTCCAAGTGGGTCCAAGTCACCTGGAATGGGTCAATGTTGGGGTATTGTGGCGGGATTGGTGTGCGCACATTTTCGGTGTGCCAGAAAGCTTGATTTGACCATAGTTTGACCTCTTGAAGTCGAAATTAGTCATAACGAACTTTGTTGGTCTTGTTTTCATTTTAGGAGTCCAATGAAACTGACTGCGACCGATTCCGAGTTTATTTGCTTAATATTTAAACAATGGCATTGTCGTGGCGCGCTATGACACGCAAAATGACCATTTTCTCTAAACGACCTCAGATTGGAACGAAATGAGTTCCGTTGAACTCGAATCAATTATACGAGTGTAATGCAACTGACGGAAGTCGATTCGGAGTACATATGATCACTATACCAAAACAACGTCGTCGTGACGCGCTACAGTACTCAAAATGATCATTTTCTCTAAAAGACATCGGATTGGAATGAAATGAGTTCCATCACACTCATATTGATTATATGAAGCTATAGGAACTGATGGAACTCAAATCGGAGCTCTCTAGCATAATATCCAAAAACCGGGTTATTTCCTATTTTCTAAGTTTTGGGGTAGGAGATTGAATTACTTTTATTGGGTCTACTAGGATCTAGTGACCCAATAACAGTCGGGATGTTACAATTAGGTCCCCTAGCCCTGACCCTGGACCTAGCCTGCCCGGGCCCAGGCCTAACCAGACTTTTGTCAGGCGGGTTTTCCAGGCCCGCTCATTTTGCTCACCTCTAGTCGAGGATGATGTCGCATCTCTTCAGTTGGATCACCTAGCATTGAATTAATATCTAATTGACAATCATGCGAAGGATCCTTCCAGTTGATCACCAACAAAAGCCAATAATCAAAGAATTATGAGTTTACCCGAGCGGCTCGGTAATTTCATTATGTGGCATGTTAGGGTGAAATTTTAATTCACTCTTATGCGCCTTAATGACCTTTATGTAGATTCCTAAATTAGATGAGTGTTGGTTTTATCACACTAACTCTCGCTATTTACAGTCCTTTAATATATGCAAACTCGAAATTATATTTGCAGATCAATTTAATATTCGCAGACCTATTTCAAAAAATGTATTCATGAATTATAATGAGCTCTTTCTTCTCTCTTCGTAATGTGATATTTGATATGGCAGTAAGATGTAAGAGAGAGGATGAATGGAGCACGACATAGCTTGCAACATCAGTTGATAATGTTCCATCGAGATTACTATCTCACTATTCATCCATAATGTATCGTAGAATTTATACATGAAACATTTAATGAAGATTACGACTTTGAAAAAATATATATGAAATATTTGGTTGTACTAAACATATAACTTATAGTGATGAATACTTTAATAACCAACCCTCATAATATCAGAAATATTATTCTATTTGATTTATCTTAGCCCATACTGAGCTAAATTGCACGATTTTGCACTTTTACATATGTGACCTACGAGCACTTCCTAGGAGATTGCCTATTGAGGACTACTCTCACTGGAGCATGCTCAACTATGAAGTTTTCAACTAAACTCCACCAGTTACTATGAAAATGAATTTCTATTTGAGGATTTGAATTATTACTTAAGCCCGATAACTTTTCCTACAATTTAAATGCGAGATTCCGTTCATTCCTGCACATCCTTTTACCTACAACTTTATCTCATTTTTAATGTGGCCACGAACACTTCCCAGGAGGTAACCCATTCGGGGACTACTCCCATCTGAGCATGCTTAACTATGGAGTTTCCAACTAAACTCCACCAGTTTATCACAAACACAGCGATGGACTAAGAATCTAGTTTTGGTTCAAGATCACCTTATCAAAAGATCTAGTCTTGATTCTAAGAGTCTCCTTAACAAAAGACTCAGACCATAGTTCTAAGAGTCTTGTGATGTCCCTTCTTTACCTCTATTGTTCTGTGCTTATTTTATTCTGGTTGGATTTCTGGATGCTTAGTATTTAGAATTATTTAATTGTTTTGTGCATATTTTTGTGAAATTTTTTAAAACTCTATGCACCCCTCTATAGAGAATACTCAAAGGACTTACTGTGCACTTTCAGTTTCCATCCTTCTTTTTCACAAAGAGGACCGATGCACCCCACGGGGATGAACATGCGCATACACAACCTTGCTCTTGCAGTTCCTGCAAATTGAACTTTTAGTTCCACCATTTCCTTTGGCGTTATTCGGTACAGTGAGCATGACACAGGCTTGGCACCCTGCACTAGCTCGCTACAGAAATCATATCTTGCTGAGGCGGAGCCCTAGGGAGTTCATTTGGAAACACGTCTGTATACTCTGCTACTATTGGAACATCACTCAGACTGGGCTAGGGCTCCGAAGCCTCCAACCAAGAGATAAACAATTCCGCACCTTTTCGCACTGCCTTGATCACTTGAAGAGAAGACATCAGCGTCTTGCTCACTCCTCGCATACCAGAAAATGTGGTCTCACCTCCAGCTGTCATTTTTCCTAATGCGATTTCCTTTAGATTGCAATCTATGCATGCTCGCTTCTTCGAGAGTCAGTCCATAAGAAAGATCACATCAATTTCAGATAACAGTAGCAACGATGCTTCCATGTCAAAATACTAATTTCCTATCTGCACCTTTACACAGATTCTCCTATCCGTGCTCATTCAAGACCCATTGGAGCACTCTTAACCCTCATCGGTCTAAGGATGTTAAAAATACTTTCTAAATCATTCCACAATACCTAATATCTACAAGTGTTGAAATGCTGAGTGCATACCTTCCATGTTGCAAAGACAACATTGGATCAACACCAACTTGCTCGTAAGTGTGCGTCTGTTATTAAAAGGAGTTATTGAAGACCCTTAAAGATAAAACAATATCAGAAGAAGTGGTAGCCGATGACGAAGCAACATACATCGAACATTTTTATAGAAAGAGGAAGATAAAAGCTGTAATAAATAAAAACATAATTCCAAGAGTTCATTTGAACTATATGTTAATTAATGTATTCCAAATGTAACATTCAAAAAAGTATCAATGAAAATATTTCAAGTTCATGTATGCTCCTTTTTACCTTCTTTCATTTTTTTTTTGCTTTTATTCTCTATTACGATGCTACAGTGGCATCAAAGCTTTTCTAGCTTTCAAGCCATCATTTTTATCACCATTTTCATTTGGAAATAGAATTCTTTCTATCTCGTGATCAACTTCATCATATAGCATCTGTGAATTCTACCCATATGTTCATTTATTCACAATTGGGTGTCCCAATCTTTGAAAAAGACAACTATGATTTCTGGAGCACACTTATGTGACTCCTATTTCACTATCAAGGCCACTGGGACCATGTTCAACTTGGAATTGCTTACATTCTTCTTGCCTCATCCAAAGAAACAGTTAATGCATCATCATCATGATGCAAACAAATCATAGAGGAATGCAAGAAAGATGCAAAAGCTCTCATGTATCTCCATTAAGGCACAAGCAAGCACATTTATCCAAGGAGAATGGGAGCATCATCATCTAAGGAAGCATGAGAGACTCTTCATATTGAGTTTAAAGGGGCAGAAAAGGTAACAACGATAAAAATACAACACAAATGGAAGCAATTTGATACTCTGCTCATGAAGAACATAGAAATAATTCATGAATTTATTTTGAGAGCAATGAGCATAGTTAATCGAATCAAAATATTATGGGGTAAGATCAATGACAAAAGATAATTCCCAAAATACTAAGAATTCTACCATTCATGTTCGATCCAATGGTCACCTCCATAAAGGAATCCATGGGTCTTCAGACCCTTTCAATGACAAAGATCACGAGACATATTCAATCCTATGCAAAGCGATTGAAAAGACATAATCAGTCCCATGAGCAAGCCTTTTATACTAAAATTAGGATATCAAAAGATGACACTTTTTTAGGAAATCGACAAAACCATTAAACCTCCACCGTTACCTCCCAATGAAGAGGAAGGGGGAGAAGTAATGAATTCAGGAAATACAAATGAGAAATCTACCAGCAATTGCAACCTCTATAAATGATGCAACCATCAAGTAAATGATTGCTTCTATAAATGTAAGCAATGTAAGAAACAACACACATCAACAAAGATTGCTAGTTCTGAAAAAGGAAGAAATCAAATCTAAAGAAGAGGCAAAGTTTACTGACTAAAGTGACCTCCTCTTCCTCACCATTATGCAAACATAAGAAGGATTCCTCAACACTTGGATTATTAACTGAGGGTGCTCAAACTACATGTCAAACTCCAAGTCGCCCATTTCTAAGCTGACAGAGAGGTTAAGTTCTCTGTAATACAGGGATATGAGGAAAAAATTGAGAATCGAGGGAAAATGCATAGTTCCATCTCAAACCAAAACTAGAGAAACAACATGTATACAATAGGTTTATTACGTATCATCCCTTTCTTGAAATCTCCCCAGTGTGGGACAACTGTGTAAGAGGGGCTACACACTTACCTTTGATAGTGGTCATTGCTACATAATAAGTAAATACCAAAACATCATATCAATAAAATTGTTAGACAACGAAACTTTCCCCTTCATCTTAATCTATTACCTGAGACAACTCAACTTAGCAACCCATTAAACAAGTCCACACTATAACATAGGCATTTTGGACACTTTTGATAATGCTTCAATAGAAGGACATGGAACTAGACATCTAGAAATAAGAACAGAAGAAGGAATATATGATTCACGCGCTATGGGAAAAAGGCACAGACTTCTATTCCAAAACAATCCAACATTGAGAGCAAATCAGTCTTTAGATCTCATTCACACAGACTAATGAGGACATGCACCGACTCCATCTGTCTCAAGCATGCTTTATTATTTTTGCTTAATAGATGATTTTCACCAGGATGTGTTAGGCATTATTGCTCAACCACAAATCCCAAGCATTCGAAAAATTAAAAAAAAAAATTTAAAGATGAATTAGAGGAGATTTAATATTCCATTAAGAAGTTGAGAACAGATAGAGAAGGAGAGTTCATCAGAGATGATTTCTTATCATTCTACATAATTGAAGGGATAAAAAGAGAATTGGCTACGAGCTATATTCCTCAGCAGAACGACTTCGTCAAAAGAAGAAATCAAACAATCATGGAGATGGCTAGAACTATGCTTAGACGTCATCATCTACATAAGGACTTCTAAGCAGATGCTATAAACACAACAACATACATTTTTAATAAAGCACACACATGAAGTTTGACTGAAAGCACACCATATGAGATGTGGTAGCCTCGTAAACCATGGGTAGATCACTTAAAGTATTTGGGAGCCTCACATACAAATGCATCCCAAAAGAAGAACATGAAGAAGTTGGATGAAAAAGCTTTATGCGTCATATTTGTAGGATATATCAAAGAGTCAAAAGCATATAGGTTATATGATCCAATCTACAAAATTGCTCATATCTAGAGATGTAAACATCTCTTGGGATTTGAATCCTACTCAGGATCAAAACCTGAATTCTTCACCTTCCTCTTTGAAGGTCGCTGAAGACTCAATTTCACCTTAGATTCAACCATCCATTACAAAGAGAGATAGCTCAGAGGACTCATCCTATAAAAAATATGCCGACCTGGATTCATCAAATCCAAAGAAATGCCAATCTCTCATAGACATATATCAACAAAATGAAGTTGTCATTTTGGCTCAAGAGCAAGAATCTTTTCAACATGCTATGCAGGACCTTAAATGAATTCAAGCCATGAAAGAACCACGTGATTGGGAAAAATAAAATATGAGACCTTGTTGAAAAACCAATCAATAAGAGGATAATCAACCACGAATGGGATTTAAAAATCAAATATTCTGACCAAGGAGAGGTACAAAAGCATAAGGCCCATCTAGTGGAAAAGGGATCACTCAAAAGTCTGGTGCAGACTTCACTGAGACATTCACCCTTATTGCAAAAATGAAAATAGTAAGATCTCTTCTCGCTACTACCACACAAAAATGACTTATAATGCATCAATTAAGTATCAAAAATGCATTCATGAATGAAAAACTATCAGAAGAGGTTTTTGTTGAGCAACCCGAAGGTTTTAAGAAACTAAAAGAAGAGAATAAAATATATTGATTGCGCAAAGTCCTGTGGGGATTAAAACAAGCCTCAAGAGTCTGGAATTCTAAGACCTACAACTATCCAATCTCAAACTAGTTTGTCAAGAGCCAGAATGAACCATCTCTATATATGAAGTAGTATCCCGAAGATAACTACCTGCTGGTATACCTCTATGTAGACGACTTAATTTATTGGAACCAATGAAGAAATCATATCATATTTACAGAAATCAATGAAAATCGAGTATCCGTGACCAATTTAAGATTAATGAAGTTCTTCCTAGGTTTTCAAACTCCATGACAAATCTTCATTAATCAAGAGAAGTATGTAGACAAATGAATTGAAAAGTTTAAAATGGCGTACTACAAGTCAACCTCAACTCCCATGCAGATAAATATTGCAGCTTGTTTGGGTCACTCATATATCTCACTAATTCAAGACCGGGTATAAAAATGAAATAAGTATCGTGCCCCGGTTTATGAGCCAACCACGCATTGGCAAGCCGCTAAATGCATATTGCATGATTTGAAAGGAAATACTAGAACGTGGTTCTTTAGAAGAAGAAGTATATGAACTATTAGGATTTACTAATAGTGATTGGGGAGGACCGTTGATCACTGAGTACAAAATGATACATGTTCTTCCCTAGGAAGAAACAAATCGTCCGATAATCATGAAAATAGAAAGTAGTCGCCTAATCCTCAACTGAACCTGAGTTATCAAAGTCTGCAATGCTACATGTGAAGTGATATGACTTACAAGGCTACTACAAGATCTAAAATTTCAGCAGAAGAGCAACCAACCCACAAAAATCTAGTGTGATAATCTCTCAGTTATTAGCATCGCTGAGAATTAATCTGGTGTTTCTTAATCGGACGAAACACATTGAACTTAAGTATCACATCCTACAAGGCTAGTTGAGAATGAGAGATCAAAATGTGTTACTATCCCACCAATAAATAGTTGACATACATTCTAATCAAGTCAATACATATAGGAAATTTCATGAAAAACAGAACTAACCTGAAGCTTTTTGATGCTCAACATCAAGGAGTGTTGAAAGGAGTTAATGCAGAGCTTTAATTAGAAGACAAAGTGGTAGCCGAAGATGAAGCTACAACTGTCGGACCTTTTCCTAGAAAGAGGAAGTTAAAACTGTAATAAATTAACTCAATAAATGTTAAAAATATCAAACCCGATATCAACATTTTCGTAAATCGCGCAAGTCGCAATCCCTCTGCAGTCTTAGCAAGCTTGTTATGCACTTCCAGCATATCATCTCACTCTTTATTATGTTGATCCGTAACACTGTCATTATCCTACTCTTGTTCTCGAATAACGTTAAATGGTATCCACCATATCAATTAGCACCGGATAAAACTAAGTGTTGCAGACATCCAAGCATATATATATATATATATATATATATATATATATATATATATATATATATATATATATATGCTCCGCACGTTCTTCGTCTGTGCTCGCTGACTCTTAGCGGCCTGCGCCAGCATTCGACAGTACCCAGCCGACGACGGCGGGCTTCGCCTGCAACATATACATATAAGTACTCAAAATGACTGTAAAAAATATACATCAATATTTTATAATTATTTTTTTCAAAAATATTTATATTTTAACAAAAAATCATTTTAAAGTAAGCTATTATATTTTGAAATTAGTTTTTGTAGGCCTAATGATAACATACATAGTAGGTCTACGAGGTCTACTAAATTTTTTGAATTTCCATCATTATTTTTATTATAGGGATATGATGTAATTACACAATAGTCAGTTTTTTTTATAATATACGTTAAGTCATTGGAGTAAAAGAATGAGGACATATTTGACAATTTTGAATGTTGCACCAAATGCAACTTCTTCTATATAGTAGTTAAAGATATATCTTAACTACTATAAAAGAAATATAAACTCATGACTTCGAAATTAGAATAGTCGTCTGATCACTGGTTCATAATTCTGTTGCCGTCCGATCGAGCTCAATCAAATCATGCCCTCTCTCCACATTTTACTAGGTCTCCTAATCCTACTACTAGGTGTCCTAAACCTATCTAAGATAACGTTTATGCCCTTTATAAGACATAAAATATTTCAAACTCAGGTTAGCTGACACTCCCCCACTACCAGTCCGAAATCAGCCCAAAATTGAGTCCAAAACAAGCCCGCTACAAGCCCAATAACAACAACACTTCAACAAATAATCATCGGGGTTGCTTTACATATTTAAAATTGTAAACAAAATAGACGGTGAGGGACTATTTCTATGATTTGCGAGATGCGTTTTTTACGAATTCGAACTCGATTTCTTTTTTTTTTTTGAAAAAGTGATCAACATAAAAGTTGCAGATCTCATCGAGACGAGTAACTTTCATGCTGATCACTTTTTGATTTGAAGTCGTTTAGGCTCCCGATTCGGCGTGATATTTTTCTAGGCTTAAATCAGGGCCCTAAACGGTTTCAAATCAAAGAGTGATTGACATGAAAGTTATTCTTCTCGATGAGATCTACAACTTTCATGTTCATCACCTTTTCAAATAAGCTACAAATCAGGCTCAAAATCATAAAAAATGGGACTCACGTTATAAAAGTTTGTATGCGGCCGAAGGCCACCTGACAGCAACGCGCCAGGTGCGGGCGAAACCCGCCTACGCGAGCCCGGAACTGTCGCGCGGGGCACGGGGGGCCTCCGTGCACTGTCACTCATGTGTGCATATATATATATATATATCTTATTATATAAAGCAATATAGATATCTTGAAGCACACCAACCTTATAATCTCAACCGTTTGATCTCCTCAAAAATCATTATCATCCGTTGGAAAGAGTAGGAGAGAGGGGGAAGAGAGAGAAGAGAGAGGGGAGAGAAGAGGCGTAAATGGAGGAAGAAAGTGAGGGAGAGAGAGAGAGGGAGTGAGAGAGAGAGGGGGATAGAGAGAGAGAGAGATAAATTAAAAATTTTACCATAAAATGTACCTTTTTTTACAAAATAAAAATTGTAAACATGATTTATATTTTTGTACGGTCATTTTGAGTACTCATATGCATATGTTGCGGGCGCAGCCCGCAACGATGCATCGCACAGGCAAAGCCCGTGCGGAGGCGAGAGAAGTCTGCCTGGATGCGGTCGAAGACCGCCCGAGAGCATCAAGAACGTGCGAAGAGGGGGAGGGGCGATGCCCGCCGGGGGTGGGCGAAGCCCATTTGGTTGCGGGCAAAGCCCGCTTGATTGCAAAGCGGGCGAAGCCCGCAGCGACGCATCGAGAACGGGCGTAGCCCGTTCGAAGATGCTAGTATATATATATATATATATATATTATTCCTACATAAATTAAAATTACCTGCAACTATACAGTCCGCATCCTAATTCCCAGGTGCGGACTCATCTCCAACCTCTCGCACTCTCGCCAATCTCCCTCCCTCTGTATCTCCGATCAACAACACTTCCCATCAACCTAGACCCCACAACGCCTTGTCGTCTCCAATCTCTCTTCATTCTCGACACTTTCGATGAAAAAAACTTGTTCTCACCACTGCTCGGTAAGGGAAAGGTAATATCCCTCACTCTCCCTTCTTCTTTCTCACTCTCGCAGACTGTAGCATTCAAAAGAAGTCCACCCTGCAGGCCTCCGCCTCGTTGTAAGCTTCTGGGGAGGTATGCAAACCTTTGTGAAGACTATGTGAATCACCGTAAGGGGGGGGGGGGGGGGGGAGATCTCGTTGTGAGAAAATTGTGGAGGGAGATTGAGGTGGTGTTAGCTTGATTTGTGTATAGTTTCATCCTTGCATGTGATTCTCCAAGCTCTAGTTATGCACTAAATCACTCTCTGAAGTTGTATCTGTGTTGGTGAAGCATTTTTGACTTCTCGACTTAAACACTTGAAAACATCAAATGATAGTTTGGTGTGATGCATTTGAATATCATAAAATTATTATACTGGATATTAGATCTCGATGGTGATATATTGAGCTAAGACTATAGTCAAAAGAAGAGAATTGTTTCGAAACTAATATACGAGAAAAGATGTATATCATTCATATAAAATATATTTTTGTAAGTGCAATTTGAAGTGTGACGTTGTATTGATTTTATGATTTGTTATTACATTAATCTTTCATCTATAAGTTGGGCATGATAGGAATGTGAGGAAGAATATGAATGTTTTGAAACAAACAAAAATTAGAAGATCATATGAATTGTTGTATTAGAAGTAGAATAAAAGGGGAGATCTCGTTGTGAGAAAATTGTGGAGGGAGATTGAGGTGGTGTTAGCTTGATTTGTGTATAGTTTCATCCTTGCATGTGATTCTCCAAGCTCTAGTTATGCACTAAATCACTCTCTGAAGTTGTATCTGTGTTGGTGAAGCATTTTTGACTTCTCGACTTAAACACTTGAAAACATCAAATGATAGTTTGGTGTGATGCATTTGAATATCATAAAATTATTATACTGGATATTAGATCTCGATGGTGATATATTGAGCTAAGACTATAGTCAAAAGAAGAGAATTGTTTCGAAACTAATATACGAGAAAAGATGTATATCATTCATATAAAATATATTTTTGTAAGTGCAATTTGAAGTGTGACGTTGTATTGATTTTATGATTTGTTATTACATTAATCTTTCATCTATAAGTTGGGCATGATAGGAATGTGAGGAAGAATATGAATGTTTTGAAACAAACAAAAATTAGAAGATCATATGAATTGTTGTATTAGAAGTAGAATAAAAGGGGAGATCTCGTTGTGAGAAAATTGTGGAGGGAGATTGAGGTGGTGTTAGCTTGATTTGTGTATAGTTTCATCCTTGCATGTGATTCTCCAAGCTCTAGTTATGCACTAAATCACTCTCTGAAGTTGTATCTGTGTTGGTGAAGCATTTTTGACTTCTCGACTTAAACACTTGAAAACATCAAATGATAGTTTGGTGTGATGCATTTGAATATCATAAAATTATTATACTGGATATTAGATCTCGATGGTGATATATTGAGCTAAGACTATAGTCAAAAGAAGAGAATTGTTTCGAAACTAATATACGAGAAAAGATGTATATCATTCATATAAAATATATTTTTGTAAGTGCAATTTGAAGTGTGACGTTGTATTGATTTTATGATTTGTTATTACATTAATCTTTCATCTATAAGTTGGGCATGATAGGAATGTGAGGAAGAATATGAATGTTTTGAAACAAACAAAAATTAGAAGATCATATGAATTGTTGTATTAGAAGTAGAATAAAAGTGACATTTTGGCAAAATAATGTAGTGAAGATTAAAATTAAGCGTTGAATAAACATGAGATTGCTCATTTTATATATGAGACGACTATATGGCTTTGGGTGTTGCTATTTTATGAGTTGTTTAATGTTTTTTGTATCAATTTATGTAACTTTATTCGTAATATATTGCAAGTTTTAATATCATTAGAAGTTATTTTGATGTTTCTATCGCGTTGAGTTCACTCAGTTGGAATAGAAACGGAATCAAAACCGCATAGAATCTGACTAAATCGCTAGTCAATAATTTGGTTTTGGTTCTTGTTGAACTGTAACATGAACCGTAGGCACGACGATTCCAAAAATTATACTAAAACTAGAACTTGAACCGGAACTTGAACCAAATAAGATTATGATTCTAATTTGAAGAACCGTTACCTTAACAGTACGGTTCACAATTTTAATAGAACCAGAACCGAACCAGAACCATGACAACTCTAATTATGTCACTACACCTACATTGCATTAGAAAATGAGATTTATCAAATGAGCAAATTTCAGATCCATAAAATACTAAGGAGCTGATACCATCAGCCACCTACTCGTCGGAGAAGAAGAACACGAATTCTGGTAATGGGCGGCGAGAATGTTGGCTATGGGAGGAAAGAACACCGACTATGGGCGGCGAGAATAAGCAGGGATGGAACGACAAAAGAGCTTTGGGCAGGCAACACGCGAGAAGAAAAATTATCTGGTTTGAGGGAGGATCTACGATTAGTAAAATTGGGCATTTAGAAGAAATATTACGGTCTCCCAAAAGTAAGAGTGTGCTAATATCAACACCCCTGAAGAATCCCTGATAAAATCAACACCCTGAAGATTCTCTCTCTCTCACACTCTCTCTCTTCTCGCTCCCTCTCTCTAGGTTTCTTTGTAAAACCGCAAATAGTAGTAATAATAATAGGTGGATGTTAATCGCAAACCACATTTGTCTATTTGCAGATTTCATCTAATCGCAGCTTTAAATGAAGTCAAATTTGTTATTCACAGACATTTTTGTTATCCACAGATTAGTAAAGAAAAAAAATAATTTTGGTTGTCCTCTTCGCCTTCCTCACCATAGGGAGAGAATAACCGCAGCTATCTAAATCTTCCCAAACAAACCCAAGCTATCTAAATCTTCCCAAACAAATCGAAATCGCATGAATAACGAAGAAATTGTCTTCATTTTATGAATCACGATTCGTGCACACATTGAAGTGCTCACAAGATCGTCGGAGATGTTCCTTCGTTGTCGGGTCCTGCTCAGGAGAACGAAGACATCGATTGCTCAAGTTTAAAATTGGTCTGCGGATAACAATTTCTAAACTCAAATAATGTGGGAAATTGTTGGTCTGCGAATAGACAAACATGGTTTGCGAATAACAACCGCCTAAAAATAAGAGTAATCTAAAATTAGTAAAGTCCCGGACAAAATTATATAAAACAGACCGAATAACAACATCCAAGAAAAAGGTTAAGTTCGCACACACGCACTGAGGCGGCGGCGGCACTGCCTTGAAGACCGGGCGCAGGCGCTGCACACATGTTCACCAGAGTATCCAGGATCCGGATCCTCTAAATTTGGTGCGAGAACTCCATCATGGAGTTCAACCCAACGGGCGAGAAAGCATTATGATCATCAATCCACTTGTGCCAATCAATTAATAATATAGGAAGTGGATAATTCTGAACCGTGTAGAAATGTTATAAAAAGGTGAGAGATTAAAGAAGAGAGAGATGAGCTGTTTGTTCTCTAATATCCACGGGCGGTGCTCTAATTTTATTTGGGTAAGCAACCTTAATATGACAATTTGTACCTCAAAAAATCTAAAAGCTTTGAATTTAATTGTAGTCCTAAAACTTATTTGATACAAGTGCAAAGATGGGCATCACTTCTCAAATCGCACGCAGTCGAGGCGGCGAAGACGAAAGTGGGAGTGGAGTGGTGCGGCGGAAGTGACGGATCCATGAAATTGATAATGGGGGGCACAAAATATTTGTTGAAATAAAATAACATGTCAATATTAAATCATTGACATTACAAAGTCATACAAAACTACATAACACTGAAAACTACAAAATACATGAAAATTTTACAATGTTCACGACGAGTTTTCATTTTTTTTGAAAACGAACAATAACATCATCAACATTTACTTCCAAAAATGCTTCTCACTCAATAAAAGTAACTAGACAATCATTCAACATTTAATCGTCTATACTATTACACAACTTGTTCTTCATATAATTCAGGTCTGAGAATACTCTTTCCATACTTACAATCGCCACGGGAAGAATCTATACAAACTTCAAAACTTGTAGATTTGTTGATAAACAACATGTTTACCAGTTTCAACAAAGTGCATAGATAGATGACCAATGTCCTTCAAATTAGAAAATCTCTCATCACTTCTCATATCGACAATGTAGCTGTCGAGTTGAAATTCAAAATTAAATAACTACAAACATGAAAAGTCATTAGGATAGAAGTCGCAACACTTTTTGTTTATCAAAACAACCAAATGGGCTAATGTGATTCAAGCAAGCCATATAATGAAGCAACTCCATACTCACCTCATCAAACAAGTTGTTTAGCTCTTGTAATTGTAGATCGACGACTTTTAAGAAAATTTTAACCCGATAATGATGCAAATTTGTGTAGTCTTCAACAATCTGTCTTGATCTTCCACGGGGAATATACAGATCATCCATATTGAGAATAAAAATATCATGTTTGTCACAAAAAGCAATACCTTTTTAAAAAGATTGTCTCATCCATTATCTCTTAAAGTTTGCAATTATTTTTTGTCAAGCTCACAAAGGACAACATTAATAATATCTTGATTCTTTCTATGCAAAATGAGATTTAACTCAAGTGTCTACCCAAATATAGTGGTCATCACATGAACCATTAAAATAAAATCAAATGATTCCAATGCAAACATTGTGCATTCACCCGATCATTTTCTTTACTCTTCCCAGTCTTCAAGAGTGTAGCAACCATATCATGATATAATGAAATAATGTGTTATTGTTTTATGAGGTGACCCCTAATGAGTATCTCTAGGTCAACTCAAACAAAGCTCCTTATTTAAACATGATCTATTTTTTAGTTCACCATCTTGTAGTGCATTGACAACTATTTGTACTTGATTTTATCTAAACATTTTATTTCGTTTACAAGAAACTCCAATCATATTTATGTGTTATTGTTTTATGAGGTGACCCCTAATGAGTATCTCTAGGTCAACTCAAACAAAGCTCCTTATTTAAACATGATCTATTTTTTAGTTCACCATCTTGTAGTGCATTGACAACTTTTTGTACTTGATTTTATCTAAACATTTTATTTCGTTTACAAGAAACTCCAATCATAGTTAACAAAGTTGAAATTACTTCAAAAAACCAATGACAATCATCATTTATCTTAACAACTACAACTTTTGTTAACTGAAGTTCATGAGCAAAACAATGAATGTAGTAGTCACTTGGATTTACCCTCAAAGTTAAACTTTTAAGACCATTTATCTCTCCATTCATGTTACTAGCACCTTCATATCCTTGCCACGAATTTCAGACAAATTCAATGAATGCTCAATTAGTAAAGATTCAATTGCAACTTTAAATGACACTGCAGTAGTCTCAAGAATATGCACAATACCACGAAACCGCTCTATTAGTCTTCTATTTATATCAATTTAACACAAACAAAGAGCAAGTTGTTCTCTATATGACACATTACTGGATTCATCGACTAGAATTGAAAAGTAATCATCATCAAACTCTTACATAATAATTTTAGTAGTTGTTTTAGCACAAACATTGATTATATCTTTTTGAATTGAAGGAGCAGTTAATTGATTGTTTCTCGATGCATTTTTCAAAACATACTTACCAACCTCTTCATCAATATCTGTGAGCCACTGTAGAAGTTCAAGAAAATTTCCCCTATTAAGTGATTCTTGGCTCTCATCATGACCACGTAAAGTCAATCCTTGATGCAAGAGATATCTCAAACATTTAAGAGAAGCTTGTAAGCGTGTTTTATATTAACATTGGAGTTTTGCATCAGATGGAGAAGGGGAAAACTTCACATTCTCACTCTCTTGAATTGGAGTTTTACATGTTGAAGAAGACTCTTGTGGTTTTAACTTCTTATGAAACACGAATGCGATAAGACTAGACATTTTCTTCTGACCATCCATATTAAATTTTCGCCAAAGCTTAATAAATTAAGGTTTTAATATTACTATTTTGCTAAATCAAATAACAATTGTGTAAAATTAATAAAGATTCATAAGACTCACAACCTTTGAAAAAATTCATCACAAAGTTCTACCTACTCCGCTTGATCCTCTACCGATCAATACTAGAGAGCACCCCTATAAACATTCATCACAGAGTCTACTATGCTTTGTTTAGTCACTATTTGACTAATACCTCAAACCACGGCTATAATACATGAACATAAAAGGAAATAAGATGAGTAGAGCAAAACTAAGAAATATACCTCAAAGCACACATACGAACGTCGGAATCCAGCCGTCTAATTACGAATTGGAGTCTGGAATCTGGATATATATTGCAATTTGTAAAGACCTATGTTCTCTTTACTTAGTTGCTTCGATTTAAAAAAAATTAATTAATATCAAATCGTGAAATCAAGGAGAAGATGAAAGAACTAGAAGAAATTAATCCGATGAATGGAAGATCAAATCAAGGAAAAAATTAACACCAAATCAAGGAAAAAATATATTA
This sequence comes from Dactylorhiza incarnata, assembly GCA_033032865.1. NCBI lineage: Eukaryota > Viridiplantae > Streptophyta > Magnoliopsida > Asparagales > Orchidaceae > Dactylorhiza > Dactylorhiza incarnata. Next base: position 133,924 of record JAWHQI010000437.1, read on the forward strand.
CTACCAAATCAAGGAAAAAAAAAATAATTAATAGCAAAGCTAACTGCCAGGAACTTGAAGATCGCAAGATCAAAGATGCATTTAATAACAAAGCTACTTGTAGCCGCCGACTAGAATATGTGACATGCGAGAAGAAGAACTGAAGAAGAAGATCAGATTTAGTCATTCAGAGCTAATTGCGAGCGGCCGAGCCAATGATGTCACTGGAGAGTCGGAGAGAGATCGATGGACTGCCCGAGGAGAAAACCAGGGCCTACTGGAGCCTATAAGAGAAATCCTGGAGCTTTCGCGATTCTGTCGTTGTGCGCCTGTGCCGCCCTTGGTTCTGCGATTGACGATTTGTGAAGTCGTGAAGAGGCAGAACCACAGAAGAGCAGTAAAGCCTACATGAGAGGGTCGGTTTGGCTGGTCCAAGTCCAGCGGTCCAGCAAATGAGCAGAAATAACCTAATAAATAAAATTGGTGTGCGATTAGCCGATCTTAGGTGTGTACATATAGACAATTTTGTGTGTTTATAACAAATCTCAAAAATTGCTGGATCACAAATCGGTTGTAGGCAGAGTCAAGAACATGTACGCCGGGGATCGCGCCACTAGGTCGTCACACCGTGGAGTTTCTCCATCGCCAGGTTCCGATTTGATCTCCAATCGTCATCCATTGCCCGCCTACACCAATTTCTTTTGTCCTTGACGGATCTTTTTATGGTTTTCACCCCTTAGCGTGAACTTGATTCTTTTAAAAAAGTAGTACTATTTGCGTGATGATTTCTGGTTCACGATGATTCAGTCGTGGAGCAGAGGCGCTGCATTTTTCCTTTCTCGAATGATTTTTGTTGATTAGAGGAGTCGTGGAGCAGGGGAGAAGCATGTTATTCGATCACTTAAAAAAGTGTTGATCAAATCAACAGTAAAGCTAGGCTACCAAGAGATGAAGGCAGGAACGAGAATTGTTGTTGATATCCATGATCAAGAGGTCGTCCAAGTTTTCTCCTAATGAAGTCAGCACTCTTCCTGATAACTGGTTATATGAAAGTGTCTTTTGAAGCGCACCAGATTGCCGAGAATTCTCAGTGAGTATTAGTGATTGGAGATTCACTAGTTCCCGAAAATTCCTATGCTTGATCAAAATTCCAATGTTTTTTAACTTGAAGAAAGTATCAATGGACTGTGGATGTCTATGGACTGCGAATAGTCATATTAGGACTACTTATAACATTACCCTTTTATTTTTAAAGCAAATAGAAAATATTTTTTAAAGTAGTAATAAATATTAAAATAAGTAAAATATACCAAGAAAAGTTTTCAAATATACCAAGTAAAATATACCAAGAAAATACGAGGACTATGGCTTATTTAGTTATTTGCAAGCATTTTTTATTTGAACCAAAAAATTAAAATTTACTTTACATAAATGTATTATATATATTTATCTACTATAAAGATATAGTTTTGATTGCATCTAGATCGTTCAAGAGAGCCCAAAAGCCTAAGCTTGGCGCGGATTATATATTAATATACTATATTGATATATTGTACCGTGAGAGCTTTCGGCTGGGAGAAAGAGAGAGAGAGAGAAAGAGGGAAGGGAGAGAGATCAGAGAGAAAATGTGAGAGAGAAATTGATTTTTTCGTTAAATTTTACATTTTTTTACAAAATAAAAATATGAATATTTATTCATATTTTTTTACAGTCATTTTAAGTACTCATACGTGTATGTTTTGAATAAATGGTAAATGCTCATATGCGGGCGCATTGATTTTCTTAGGTAAAATTTTACATTTTTTACAAAATAAAAAAAATGAATATTTATTCATATTTAATTATGGTCATTTTAAGTACTCATATGTATATCTTTTGAATAAATGGTAAGTGCTCATATGCGGGCGCGGCCCGCTCAAACGCGGGCGCTGCCCGCTCGAACGCGGGCGCAGGACGCTCGAACGCGGGCGCAGTATAAATGTATAATATAATAAGTATAGAGAGGGGGGGGGGGGGGAGTGGGAGAGAAGGAGAGACTCAGGCGTCCTATATAATAATATATATAGAGAGAGAGCAGGAGAGACTCAGGCTACGCCCGTGCTCGATGCTATCGGACGGCCGCATCAATTCGTGAAGTTGATGATAAGCGCATCACGAACTTTATGGGGCCGAAGGCAGCCCGAGAGCATCGAGCACGGGCTACTGCTTGTATATATATATATATATAAATATATATATATATATATATATATATATATATATATATATATTTATACACACACACACAAGTGACAGGCATGGGGCTCCGCCCTTATTGCCAAGCGCGACAGTACCTGGCTGGCGACGGCGGGCTTCGCCTGCCCCCGACGGGCTTCACGCGGTTCGCCCGCCCCGGGCGGAACATGTACATATGAGTACTCAAAATGATCGTACAAAAATTTTAATTAATAATTTTTATTTTTTTTTCAAAAATAATTATATTTTAACAAAAAATCATTTTAAAGTAGTTTATGAGGTCTAATGATAACCTACCATAGTAGGTGTAGAAGGTCTAATAAAAACTTTTGAATTTTATGAATTTCCATCAATATTTTTATTATAGGGATATAGTGTAATTACACAAATAGCCATTATATTTTATGAATTACCATTTTTTCATAATATGTACAAAAATTTTAATTAATAATTTTTATTTTTTTTTCAAAAATAATTATATTTTAACAAAAAATCATTTTAAAGTAGTTTATGAGGTCTAATGATAACCTACCATAGTAGGTGTAGAAGGTCTACTAAAAACTTTTGAATTTTATGAATTTCCATCAATATTTTTATTATAGGGATATAGTGTAATTACACAAATAGCCATTATATTTTATGAATTACCATTTTTTCATAATATATACTCAAGTCATTGGAGTAAAAGAATGAGGTTATATTTGGCAATTTTGAATGTTGCACAAAAGACAACTTCTTGCATATAGTAGTTAAATATATATATATATATATATATATATATATATATATAAATTTATATATATTCGAGTCATGACGATTTTGCATTTGCAAGATCGTGAACTCGACCGGATTGCCAAAATGGGTCGGCTTGACAACACAGCCTCACCCCCTGATGGAGCGGTCCCAACAATCGAAAGCCCGTGCATGCGCGCCCCTGGGCAGGCACGCGTACGAGCAGACCACACACTCCCGCACGCACCCGCGTGCGCACAGCAACCGCGCACACGCGCAAGCCGCACGCACCTCGTGCTCCCCTTCACACGTACCCCTCTTCCGCGTGGCTAGCCGTTCTCATCGTCATTCGTCGACGCCACCAGCCGTCGCCATCCTCCACCGCAGCCGCCATCCTCCGCCGCAACCGCCATCATCGTCGGCGAACCTTCCTGGACCGTCCGGGGGGCAGCCCGACATTTTTCGAAAATTGGTGATTCAGGTGACCATAATTGTGCATTCTCATTCGCCAGCTCAAATTTCTAGAGGGCGCGATTACCAAGGCGACCCTCAGAAAAACTATAAAAATGCTTTAATACCTTTATTTTAAGACAAGAAATCAAAAAGAGAAGAGAGAGCTCTGATTTTCCGGAGAAAACTTGGAACTCTACTTGTTCTCCGACTGAAGTGTTGACTTCCGCTCAAGTGTTTACTCCGCTCGTTCTCTCGCTAAAGTGTGGACTTAGCTTTCCATGATGCCTTCTCAAGTGTGGACTTTGCCACCACAGTGTCTGCTCCTGTGCATGCTCCAACACATGCCATAGAAGCCGCTCCTGCAAGCACCAAGGAGGACTTAACTTCTTTTTCACTTTCAAGTACTTGTAAATGAAGCGGTGACCTGTCACCCTCCCAAAATTTCTAACACTTGTAACCTCAAGCAAACTAGTGAATTTGGTCGGCACCGAATCGACCACATGACTTTTTCCTTTTTGGGTTTTCCACGTAAAAAGTCTTGTCGTCTCCACTGTTGGTTCTCATTTGGCTGTTTGCACGTTTGACTCACTCTCGAGCTAAGGCGGTTCGATTCTTTCGGACAAAGGTTCCTCTACCACTTATATGAGCGTCGATCTCCGACACTAATGTCGAGCGACGACCTCCGACGCTCCCGCCAATCATCAAGCTCGTAACCAAGTGACAACCTTCGATGCTAATATCGGGTAGCGCACGCAATTGCAACAATGATCCATGGCGCCAACTCCAAATAGCAAGCTCAAAGCACAAATACCGATTTCTCGTATCTTTGTAAAGCGGCAAGCTCATGCCTGAACAAAACGCAACAGTTCACTCAAGCAAACTCGTAAAGCAACATGCAAAAAGAATGATTCCAATACATAACATCGGAAAAAAACTCGCACGCCTCAGAATATGTTGAAAATAGAGAAAAAATTTCGATCTCACTCTTTACAAGTCGCGAGCCTAGAAAATTAGGAGGCATTTGACGGGGTTCCCCTAAAATTCATTCGAGTCTGGACGGTTTTGCAAGATCGTGAACTTGATCGGATAGCCGTAATGTACCGGCTCGACCGCACAAAGCCTTGCCCCTGATGGAGCGGTCCAAACATCCAAAATCCCGCACACGCGCACCCCCAGGCGTGTGCGCGTACTAGTAGACCGCACACTCCCACTCACGCACGCGCGCGCATAGCGGCCGCGTGCATCCGACGGGCCGTGCGCGCACAACAACCACACGCGGGCAGGCCGCGAGCGCACAGGCCGCGAGAGTGCATAAACCGCGCGCGCGCAAGTTGCACATGCGCACAACGCCCGCGTGCACGTGCATGCCACACGTCGTGCGCCTCTGTGCACATACCCCTCTTTCGCACGCCATCGCCGCCGCCATTGCCGCCATCACCGCCGGCGAACCTACCTGGACCGCCAGGAGAACACACACGTCATTTTCTGAAAATTTGTGATCCAGATGAATAGAATTGTGCGTTCTCATTCTCCAGCTCAAATTCTAAGAGGGCGCGATTACCAAGGCACCCATCAGAAATTCTATAAAAAGACCACTAGGCCTTCATATGAAGACATACAACCAAGACGAGAAGAGAGAGCTTTGAAATTTTCCGACAAAAACTTGAAACTCTACTTTTTCTCCGGCTCAAGCGTTTAGTTCCGCTCAAGCGTTCACTCTGCTTGCTCTCCCGCTCAAGTGTGGACTTAGCTTTCCATAGTGTCTTCTCAAGTGTGGATTTTGCTCTCCACAGTGTCTGCTCCTGTGCATGCTCCAGTGCCTACCCCTGTGCATGTTCCAGTGCCTGCTCCAATACTTGTTCTAGAAGCCACTCCTGCAAGCACCAAGGAGGGTTGAACTTCCTTTTCACTTTCAAGTACTTGTAAACAAAGCGGTGGACTGTCACCCTCCCGAATTTTCTAACACTTGTAACCTCAAGCAAACTAGTGGATTTGATCGGCACCGAACAAACCACATGATTTTTTTTCCTGTTTTCGGGATTTTCACGTAAAAAAACTTGCCGTCTCCGCTGATGGTTCTCAATTGACTGTTTACGCGCTTGACTTACTCTCGAGCTAAGACGATTTGATTCTTCCGGACCGGGAAAACGCTAAGCGACCCGCAACACACACACACACAGAGATATATGTATGGTTAATTATCAGAACCTCCCACGAGAGTTTTGCATAATTATAGGTTGCACCCCTCTATCTTTTGAAATTACATTTGCCTCCCCGCTAAGTTTACCCAATTTATAAAAATTCCCTCTCCCATTAGAAATATGGATAAAAATGATAAAATCGGCCAAATTATTTTACAACATTCAATTTTACCCTTTGTAATGACTCTACATTGAAAGGTGTGACCTTTTTCTTTAGAAATATAGATGAAAAATGATCAAATATGCCAAATTATTTTACGATATTCCAATTTTACATTTTACCCTCTATAATGAATTTAGAATCGTTATAAAAGAATAAAATTGAATCATAACATAATTTGTCAGATTTAATATTTTTCAACTCTATTTCTAGCGTAAGAGACATTTTTTGTAAACGGGGAAAATTTAAAGGGGAGGTAAATGTAATTTTGAAGGATGGAGGGGTGCAACCCATAATTATGCAAACTCCCAGGGGAGGAGCAAGAGCTCGCCACGAGCTAAGCTCCCTAAATATTTGTCCATGCGCATAAATGATGTCATCTCAATGATTAAACTAAGATAAATATATTCATATGGATTGTGAGCTAATGAAACTTGTTTACTTCCAACATGATTTAGTAAGGCTCATTGACATGAAAACAATGACTTTAATTGGCCAGTGTACTTTTAGAGTCCCTTTAGCACATCATTTTTGCACTGGTGAGTTCGAACAAAAACTCAACCGCCAAAAATATATGTTTAGGACGACAATGATGACCCCATTGGGGAAAAAATCGAACATAAAGTGGATGGAGCTCTAGCCACAACGTTGAGAAGAGTGATACGCGACATAATTGAGCTCATATTATGAAGAGATTGTTAAGATATGCTGAGAGAATGATTTAAGCTCCATGTCAAACGACACTTCTGCTCCGGTGATTTTGGAGAAAATCGCCACCATCACAGAATGTATGTTTGACATGACAATGGTTATGACCGCCGCCAAGAAAAGAAAACTAATTTTGAACATAGAAATGGATGAAGTTCATTAGTGAGGTCGGACCAAAATTAGTGTCCGGGATCTGGACAAATTTCCATCAATCAGAAAGACATTTTGCAAGTAAATATACTTATGTTTAGGGATATTGTAGATGATTCATAACTAATGATATAAGCACAAAGATTTTGTTGAGTAGATAGATGCTCCGATCCGCACGGTCAAGCTTCAATTACTTAGACGAGAAGAGTATTATAGCCGCAAGGCATGGTCCTGAAAAATGAACAGAGCACATTTGAATCTCTCAAAAGAGAAGATTTCATATAGATTCTAAATATATTCGCATTTAAAATGAGTGAGAAAAAAATTCGCAGTTTTATTAAAACATGTTTTCTACCTACAAACAAATGAGCTTGAACGGGAACTCACTTTTCGCTCTTCATAATTCGTCGCAATTTCTTTGGATAATTAAGTGAGCAAAAGAAACAGCAGTCAAGTTAAACACACCACCAAATATCAAGATTAAGGATGAATTTTAGTAATTTTTGTAGGAATTTGTAAATTGACAAGAACATCATTTAAACAATGATAAAGATTTTATGTACATTACATAGATATGTTAATGTGGAAAGAACAACATAAACTAAAAACAAAAGCTTGTAGAGGATGTACATTGAGAAAAGATAATTTGGAAAATGGATGTTCAAGCCTATAGTTCAAATTGCATAGGTATGGTTAGAGAGAGAATAACAAGAGGGAACAAAAGTTGGACGAGATACACTGGTGCTCAAATCTAGATTCAACCGAAATGCTTGAGACCGTATGTCAGGACCAACCACATCTCGCGTGCACCAACAATCTCCAAAATTTCAGTATCATTAAGTATTACGCACTAAGAGCGCAGACTCCATAATTTGTAGTTCTAGAATCTAAGCTTAACATCGGATTAATGCTAGTTAGAGTTGTACTTCACAATTCAAAAAACTGGGGAACAGGGAAATCATATATGAGTGTTCCTTTGGTTGAATTGTGGGTACACCTGGGAGAAAGAAGAGGTCATGTGTGATGAATACAATACTTCTTTGTTCAAGGCAAGTATGATCATAATTTTTGAGGGCAAACATTTTACAAGTGACATCTGTATTAATTGTTCTGTGATTCAATAGAGTTTTTCTTCCACTGTTATTTTTATGTTAACAACACTTTTATCTTTTCATGCTATTGTTAACATTAGTATACACTTTTCTGGTTGACATAACACGAGTACCGACCCGGCTCCTAGTATGGTGTGAAATTAGGGAGGGAGTGTAAAATACACAAACTAAAAACATTCCAGCATTGGAGAAGGGAGAATCTTCATTGACTCGCTTCCACCAATCAATGTTCGCACATCTCAAATGGTGGTAAAGTGTCATCCATATGGCATGACTTCTTTATGAGCTCTACTCAAACTTTGAATTTTATCGCCATTGGTAAGCTCAAAGCAAATGAAAGATGCATGATTGATTTGAACACGAGGCAATTGTTTGTTTTCTCTTTATATTGGAGGCACAATGTTATATATGAAGCATTTCTTCCGCAGAAATTCATCTTAAGAACAAGTGGGAACTGATGGGCATGTGACATCCCGAATCCAATGAGCAAAGAGTGTCCAAGGACGATGAGATTGGACAAGGAGAGGCTCCAAACAGATTTCTAGGAGAAAAGTGGGGGGCGAGAAATAAAACAAAGGTTGGTGGGCAATGTTAAGTAAAGATTTAGACCAAAATATGTTAAGTGCCTTTTGGGAGCATTGAGTTGTTATACTTTTTTTACGAGGACTGAAAAAGTAACAAGTGGCCTCAAAAATTATTTAAAAGTAAAATTTCCCTTACCTATAGATGAGAGAGGAAATTTTGATGTTTTTTCCTAAGTTGCAATACTCAAATTTGCAAATAATAACACTAAATGTACCAAAGGAATGAGTGCTTGAATTATAATTATATCAATGAGATAACTTCCATATATTGGAGTAAAAGTGATGCTACAGAAGAATGATCTAATTACCTCAAAGCAGTGATGAATGTCCGATGATGCACTGATATGGCCAATGCTGAAATATGACTGAGCATTTTCTTCGATCTGTTCTAACCTGGTAATTAATGATATGCACATTTTTATGAAAGATTCAAAAATCAAGATAAGCCTTGCTGAATTATAAATTTCATGGTGTGTATACCTGTAGACATAGTTTACCATGATTCCAGCGCTTTGTCTAATGCCCTTCTCCGATAGATCCGCAATCCAGTTTATTCTTTCAATTATCTATATGACATTCAATAATACACCGATAAGAACCTCTAAAGCTGCAATAACAAAGCGAAAAGCTTAACGTCCATTCGGTTGGGATTTAGGAATCGGCATGAATTTAAATTTTATTGCTCGGCAAAAATGGAATTGGTCAAGTTCTGTTGTTTGGTTAAAAGAATTGTTATTTTTGGGTAAATTTAAAATACAATACATAACAAATAAATTTATCTTTTTTCAAAATGAACCGTTTGATTTCAAAATTCCAAACCGCTCTTTCGACGGTAATTATCAAAGATCTGGTAATCGGATCGAACAACCATCACCAAGTGAAATCTCAGGAAGATGAAAAGAAGCTTTTTCAAAAAAAATTGGACAATCCGATGTTATGTGCTGTGTACCCACCTATCTAGTCGATTATGATTATCTATGTGCGTCGAGCTCCGGGTCTAGTAATAGACAATATTAGTATTGTTCGTCTTTTATTATCTTGTAAGCCTATATAAAGGCATATGGTGTATTGTATGGAGTATCAATGAATGAATTCTAGTTCTTGTCCCCTTGTTGTGAGATTACTTGGTGGCTCTCTCCTCTAACGGGCAACCCCGCTTAGGCAGCTACGGTCATGGCTCCGTACTTCCGTAGTATCTCCACCATCTTCCCCGCCTCCGACCACTACTCCGGCGACCTCCTAGTAGGCCCATAACATCCGACAACTTACATTTTTTTTTACAATTGTGGTCCGATAGAGATTGCAAGAGATCCGGAGATCGAATCAACAAAACTGAATACGAACAGACTCAGAGCAACGAGGAGAAGCTTCCCCGAAATTTTGATGACGATCTAACGACTTTCATTTTTTTCTAGCAACGATGGCTGATGGAGATTGCTGAAGACCTAGCGATTGAATCGCCGAAACACCATCAATAGTGGACTTGGATTGAGGAGAAGAAATTTCTCCGAAAATTTTAGGATGATCAGATAACTTTCATTTTTTTCGGCAACGGTAGTTTGGCTGTTGTCGTGCGACCTTGAGGCCACGGGTTCGAGTCCTGGAAGCAGCCTCTTGCTAAAATGCAGGGTAAGGTTTGTTGGAGTTGGGGAACACTTCTGTTCAGAGTTCGTCGAACGGCGTTCGACGAACGGAGAAGAGTTCGTCGAACTCCACCTGAGTTCGTCGAACGGATCCTGTATTACTCCCGTCTCAGCGGGATCGTCGAACGGAAGAAGCCTGCGTTCGACGATCGAAGCCTGGTGTACATGCCATCTCAGCGGATGTTGTTGGATCTTCCAGTGGTTTGTCGAACGGAGGTTCGTCGAACGGATGAGGTGTTCGTCGAACGAGGCCCTGTGTTCGACGAATGAAGTATACATGCCGTCTCAGCGGGTATACTTGAACCGTCTCAGCGGATGTTATTGAACCATCTCAGCGGATGATTGTTCTGAGCTCGGTTCGGCGCCCTATTTAAAGGGTGCATAACCCTGGTTTAGGGTTAAGACAGAAACGCATCAAAGTGTGTGCAACAGTGTTTCTGGCGGCGGTTCCTCTGTTCTTATCTGAAGAGGGTTGAGTGAGGTAGGATCGGTTTTCTTGATCCTTGTAACCTTGTAAGCTGTAATCCGATTTGGTGAATAGAACAACGTGAAGAGGAAGGGGAGAGGGGACGTAGCCAGGATTGGGGTGAACCTCTGAAAATCCGTGTGTCTTCTGTGATTGATCTGTGTTCTTTGTGAATTATTTTCTTTCGAATTTCTCGTCTCGGCACTCCCTGCTTCTTTACATTTGGTATCAGAGGTAGGTTGTTGATCCTGGAAATGGGTTCTTGCGGAGTGCGGATCGAGATCGAGATGTTTGACGGAAGTCGATTCGATCTATGGAAGATGAAGATGGAGGATATGTTGATTGATCGAGATCTATGGTCGGCGATCGAAGATGATCCTCCCGTTCCTGAGGTTGTAGAGAAGGATGCGAGCACATCGAAGGGAGAATCTGCAGAGGCGACTGCAACGGTTACAGCGGATGCTACGGCCTGGTCGAAAACCAATCGGAAGGCCAAGGGCCTGATCCGGTTATTCCTTGCAGATTCAATCTTGACTAATGTCATGGAGGAGACTTCAACACGAAGTCTGTGGCGTAAGTTGGAATCCCTCTACCAGAGCAAGTCCCTGGTAAACAAATTGCTATTGAGGAAGAAGTGGTATAAACTTCGGATGCATGAGGGTGATTCGTTTTCAGAGCACTTGACTCAATTCAATACCATCGTGAGTCAGTTAATCTCTATTGATGAGAAGATCTCGGATGAGGATAGAGCCATCACCTTGTTGTGCTCGCTACCAGATTCATGGGACAATCTGATTGTCGTGATTGGGGGGAGTGGAGACAAGGAACTGTCATATGATACTGTATGTGCAGCTCTTTTATCTGAGGAGACCAGGAGAGGAGGTTCTGAGGTGACGAGCAAAGGTGCTTTGAGTGTATCTAGATCCCGTCCTCAACGAAGGGAGAACAAACATGGTGGATATCGAGATAAGCCTCGAGGTAGATCCAAGAGCCAGGAGAGGGAGAAGGGTAAGAAGCCCGTTCGGTGCTGGAAGTGCAATGAGACTGGTCATGTGAAGTCTCAATGTCCGAACAAGGCCGTTCAGAACAAGGAGACACCGATAACTTCTGGTACGAAGGAGGGCGACGGCGGTGACATGTACATCGCTGCCGCGTGCGATGCTCAGAGAGATTCTGATATGTGGTATGTAGACACAGGAGCATCATACCACATGATCCCTCATAGGCCCTGGTTCTGTGAGTATGAGAGGTTTGATGGTGGAGATGTCATGCTGGGAGATGACTCTGCTGTGCAGATTATTGGGCGTGGCAAGGTGATGTTGAAGTTGTCTAATGGGATCACAAGGTCTCTTCCCAATGTGATGCACATTCCAGGGATGAGCAGAAATCTAATCTCGGTGGGTTCCATGGCGGATGCAGGAGTGCACTTCAGCTATGACAAGCAATCTTGCAAGATGACAAGAGGGGCAATGGTGATTGCCAGTGGAGTGAGACATGGAACACTGTATACTCTGCTTGCTGATACAGTGGTTCCAAGTGGGGCTCTTATCTCTGAGTGCCAGGAGGTTGACCAGGAGGAGGTGTCCAGGCTGTGGCATCATCGGCTTGGGCATATCAGTGAGAAGGGGATGTCGGTCATGGCATCTAGCCAGATGGTGGAAGGGGTGCCGGAGTGCTCCACAAGCCTTGGGTTCTGTGAGCATTGCCTGCTTGGCAAACAGACCAGAGTAAGCTTTCGTGGGACGGGCACGAGGGCAACTGAAGTGCTGGAGTTGATACACAGTGATGCGTTTGGGCCAACTCCAGCTCCATCTCTTGGCGGCGCAAGGTACTATGTGTCCTTTACTGATGACCTCTCACGTCATTCCTGGATCAATTTTCTCAGGTCCAAGTCAGAGGTTCTGGACAGGTTTAAGAAATTTAAGAACCTGGTGGAGAACCAGTTGGAGAGAAAGGTGAAGGTCCTCCGTTCTGACAATGGAGGAGAGTACTGCTCTGATGCTTTTGAGCGGTACTGTACTGAGCAGGGGATTGCACGACAGAAGACCACACCGCACACTCCAGAGCAGAATGGAGTGTCGGAGAGGCTGAACAGAACCTTGATGGAGAAGGCCAGGTGCATGCTCAGTTGGGCAGGTTTGGGGAAGGAGTTCTGGGCTGAAGCAGTGACGACTGCAAACTACCTGAAGAACAGGACCCCTACATCTGCTGTGGAGGGGTCTACACCCTTTGAAGCCATCTTCAAGAGAAAGCCAAATTTGGCCTATGCTCGTGTGTTTGGGTGTGATGCATATGTTCACATTCCAAAGGAGAAGAGAGGGAAGCTATGTTAAATCTGAGAAGTGCATCTTTGTGGGTTACAAAAAAGGCATAAAAGGATACAAGCTTTGAAACCCTGTGACCAGGACTGTAACATTCAGAAAGGATGTGGTGTTTCATGAAACCAGTCCACAGACAGTCACACAAGCTGAGAAGGCTAATGAAGCAGAGAAAGAGACAGTGGTGGTGGAAGGAAGTTTTGAAAATGGAGCTACTACTGTTGGGGCTGAATCTGATTCTGAATCAGATGATTTGGAGATGGTGAGAAATGCTGATGAGTCAGATGATGAAGCTGAGGAAATTCCACTTCTGAGGAGATCGACAAGGGAAAGAAGGGCACCAGTGAGATATCCCCAATGTGCAGTGGCTGCACAATGTTGCCTGAGTATGCTTGGTGAAGATCCAATCTCTGCCAGAGATGCTAGATCAAAGGCTGATTCAAATCAGTGGGAGCTAGCCATGGTGGATGAAATGGAGTCTCTGAGGAAGAATCAGACTTGGTGTCTGTGTAAGCTTCCAAAGGGGAGGAAGGCCATTGGAAGTAAATGGGTTGTCAAGCAGAAGGTGAAGGGTGATGGTACTGTGGAGAAATACAAGGCAAGGTTGGTTGCAAAGGTATTCTCCGAAGTCGAAGGTGTCGATTATGATGAGATCTTCTCACCGGTAGCCAAGATGACGTCGATCAGACTGGTACTCTCTATTGCGGCAGCGCATGATTTAGAGATCGAGTAGATGGATGTGAAGACGACGTTTCTTCACGGTTATCTGGAGGAGATATACATGAAGCAGCTGGAAGGATTCGAAGCCAAGGGCAAGGAGGATCAGGTTTGCAGGCTGAAGAAGTCCCCGTATGGACTAAAACAATCTCCGAGGATGTGGTACCAAAAATTCGACACCTACATGCTGGAGTTAGGTTTTGAAAGATCGAATTCGGACCACTGTGCGTACATCCAGAGAAAGGGAGAGCAGTTCATCTTCCTGACACTTTATGTAGATGATATGCTACTGGTGGGCAATAGTGTCAGGATGATCCAACAAGTGAAGAAGCTGCTCTCAGCCAAATTCGAGATGAATGATTTGGGGCCAGCAAGTGTCATCTTGAGAATGCAGATCTCCAGGGATCGAAGCAAGAAGAAGCTTTGGTTGGGGCAGCAGAGGTACGTCGAGGAGATGTTGAAGAAGTTCAATATGACGGACTGCAAGCCAGTGGGAGCACCAATGCCAGTTGGGTGCAAGTTATCTGCAGAGTTGAGCCCGAAGACACAAGATGAGGTCGAGGACATGGCGAATGTCCCTTATGCTAGTGCTGTGGGAAGCTTGATGTACGTCATGGTCTGCACTCGCCCTGACATTGCTCAAGCAGTGGGAGTGTTGAGCCGGTATATGGCTACACCAGGAAAGGAACACTGGAACGCTGTGAAGCGTGTGTTCAGGTATCTCCGAGGCACTTCAAATTACTCCCTATGTTTTGAAGGGGCTGGTGAAGGAGGAGTCCTGGACGTGGTTGGGCACGTGGACTCGGATTGGGGAGGTGATCTGGATAGCAGGAGATCCACCAGTGGGTACGTGTTCACACTGTTTGGAGGTGCAATCAGTTGGATGAGTCGGAGGCAATGCGTGGTGGCACTCTCGTCGACGGAAGCGGAGTACATGGCTCTTACTCATGCGAGCAAGGAGGCCATATGGCTGAGGAGGCTATGTTTGGAGCTCGGGTTTGAGCAGGGGCCAGTGAAGCTGTGGTGTGACAGCCAAGGTGCTATTCAGCTAGCCAAGAATCCAGCCTTCCACGCACGAACCAAACACATTGACATCCAGTATCATTTCATCCGGGAGAGGGTGGAGAAGAAGGTAGTTCAACTGGAGAAGGTGGACACGATGGAGAACAGCTCTGATTTTCTTACCAAGGCGGTTCCTGTAGCCAAATTTCAGTGGTGTGCAACGGTCGTAAGGTTGAAGAGGAAGGTTGGAGGAGCAGCTCTCGTCGGAGGAAGATGTTCACCAAGTGGGAGAATGTTGGAGTTGGGGAACACTTCTGTTCAGAGTTCGTCGAACGACGTTCGACGAACGGAGAAGAGTTCGTCGAATTCCGCCTGAGTTCGTCGAACGGATCCTGTATTACTCCCGTCTCAGCGGGATCGCCGAACGGAAGAAGCCTGCGTTCGACGATCGAAGCCTGGTGTACATGCCGTATCAGCAGATGTTGTTGGATCTTCCAGTGGTTCGTCGAACGGAGGTTCGTCGAACGGATGAGGTGTTCGTCGAACGAGGCCCTGTGTTCGACGAACGAAGTATACATGCCGTCTCAGCGGGTATACTTGAACCGTCTCAGCGGGTTCCGTCTCAGCGGATGTTATTGAACCATCTCAGCGGATGATTGTTCTGAACTCGGTTCGGCGCCCTATTTAAAGGGTGCATAACCATGGTTTATGGTTAAGACAGAAACGCATCAAAGTGTGTGCAACAGTGTTTCTCGCGGCGGTTCCTCTGTTCTTGTCTGAAGAGGGTTGAGTGAGGTAGGATCGGTTTTCTTGATCCTTGTAACCTTGTAAGCTGTAATTCGATTTGGTGAATAGAACAACGTGAAGAGGAAGGGGAGAGGGGACGTAGCCCGGATTGGGGTGAACCTCTGATAATCCGTGTGTCTTCTGTGATTGATCTGTGTTCTTTGTGAATTATTTTCTTTCGAATTTCTCGTCTCGGCACTCCCTGTTTCTTTACAAAGTTTGCCTACATTTCACCCTTGTGGTGGGACCCTTCCCCGGACCCTCGCTACGCGGGGATGCTTCGTGCACCGGGCTGCCCTTTTTTGTAGTTTGGCTGTGAATTCTGGAGATTTGGAGATCATATTGACAAACCGTCATCTAAAACATTATCGGGACGATGAGAAGAAACTTTTCTAAAATTTTGAGGACGATCCAACAATTTTTAATATTTCGACTAGACTGCCATCATGCCAAGCTCTCCTGCCAATTTTTTTCATGTGACTCAAGCTTAACAAATCATGAGAATGTTTAAAATGAGAATTCTTATATAGATAGAAAAGAATTGGATTTAGTTCAAAATGAATTCCATGAATTTCATTTTGAATTCTGATTCCGCCCTTTAAGTGCGACCGAATGGTGGAATTGGAAGAGACCATCCAATTCCAAATGACCAATTTCATCCAAATGAACCGCTGTTAAGGGTAATTTTGAAGCCGCCAAGCACTGAAACTCATCCCATGAAAGGAAATTTTCTGGCATAAGACACCAACATTTCTAACAGTCCAAAATATATTTTTTTATTATGGATAATCAAGTAAGGAATGAAAAAAATCTGGAATCATGCAACACAATAATTTACGTGCTTCACCACCCAAAAAGGGCTACATCTATGATAGGTGCAGAAGTTCATCGGGGAGAATTAGGATTACAAAGATCTAGATGGATATAAATTTCGCACCTTCAAACCCTGTAACTGATGGAGCTCCAAAATATTCTTCTATATAAGGTGAATTTTCCAAAATACCCCAAGAAAGAAAATTTCAGAAGAAACTCGAAATAAAATATGGGTGGCTGGGTTTCGAATAGATTACCATTCAAGACATCTCAATAATTTGATCTATGTAATATGTGCATAATTTTGCTTATAATTCTGCAAGGTCATCCAAACTTACTCATCGTAGTCCATCCTAAGAAACAAACCTTTATAAAAATTATTGTCCCGCATACTCGCATTACAGTTTGGAAGCAACATCAGATAGAGATGAATTTGTTCTAGCAACACAAAGTGGAGGTAATCTTCCCTTACTCTAGCTTAAAATGACAAAATGACATAAAATAAAAAAGAATTGTATGAAATTTGAATTTCCATTTTCCAAAAATAACGTTGGCCTAAGGGCCAAATTACCTACTCTTTCCTAGCAGTTGACGAGCCTTTCTCAGGTCTCAATTCTAGTTCCTATCTCTTGGGGACGGAGGAGACCTCAGAAGCCGCTGAATGCAATCCAAAACTTGTTCGACTCTCCGTTGTTGAATTGAACTGTGTTGTTTGAAGATTCGGTTGTGGGCCGATTGACATTTAATTAGTTTATTTTATAAAAAAATTATGTGGTGCTACCCACCCAAAAATGAGTTGTAATTAATATAGTTTTACCGTTTCGTCTTTTTTCTCTGTATTACTCGACATGGGTATTCATGTCTTTAGGCTCCTCTTACTCTAATATATATGAGAAAAGAGCCTCTTTCTATTTACAATTTTCTCTTTTAACTTGGTATCAGAGGGATAACCCTAATCTCTCGCCGCCGCAATCTCTCCTTCGCTCTCTCGTCGCTACTCTCTCTCGCCTGCCTACCTTTGTTCCTCTCATCCGCCGGTTTGAGGTCCTCAAGATGCTGATCCAAGCGGCTCACACGTCGGCAGTTGCACACGCTAAAGGAGACCATCGCCCCTCCTTGTGATGCCTGATGTCTGGTTGTCGACGCTCCATCCTTCTGCTGCCTGCGTGGGAGTGTTCATTGTCGTCTTCGAAGTTCGTCATCGCCAGCTTCCTCGACGCAGCTCTCACCTACTTCGTCGTCTTCTTCAACGATTCGTCTTTGCTTCTCTGTCTCCAGCGAGATCGCCGCCTGCTTCCGGAAATAGAGGCAACTCTCGTCGATTTGTCGCCTCCATCTCTCGTCGATCTGTCGACTCCAACTCTCGTCGATTGTCGACTCCTGCTCTCGTCGATTCGTCAATCCAGATGTTGACTCCAGCTCTCGTCGATTTGTCGACTCCAGCCCTCGTCGATTTGTCGACTCCTGCTCTCGTCAATTCTTCTCGCCTACAACTCTCGACTTCTTCTTCTTACAGATAAGTGACAACCTCTACAGCGAGATCGACGACTTCCAGATTTAGATCGCCGACTGCTTCCAACCATGACTATTGCCACTATGTCCTCCGACATTTTTTGCCGATACAAATCCTGTTGATTTCTTCTAGCTCCAGATGTTCTTGCTATTGCCACCATAGTTGATTGTTCTGCCTCATCGCCAAGTGTTGTGACACCCCAGATGAGTGACCCTCAGCGCACTCATGGCCACACTGGCTCTTTGAAGATCACCATTGTGCCTCTGGATGGGACGAATTACCTTGAATGGTCCCGTGCGGCTCAACATGTTATTCGAAGTCATCAGATGTTCGGATATATAGATGGGACGGTCGTGGCACCTCCTAAGGATGATTCCACTTGGAAGCGTTGTGATTATGAAAATTCCCTTGTTGTATCGTGGCTCCTCCATTCCATGTCTCCTAAGGTATACCAGAGTTACATGTTGATGGACTCTGCCCATGAGATCTGGACTCGGGCACGCGAAACATACTCTCAGATCAGAAATTCCACCAAGATTTACGAGCTTACACGTCGTATTCTGGAGTTGCGTCAGGGATCCATGACGGTGTCCACTTACTCCTCTGAGTTCAAGCGTCTCTTTCAGGAATTGGATTAATTTGAATAGTTTACCCCCTCCTGTACTGCAGATGCAGTCCTATTGCAGAAAAAGGACGAATGATTTTGTCTACATGTTTTTCTGATGGGTTTGAACATGGAATTGGATATGGTTCGGACTAATATTCTTCACCGCTCCCCTCTCTCATCTCTTCAGGAGGCATTCAGTATGGTTCTAGGCGATGGAGACCGTCGTAGGTCCCTCAACACGATTGCTCCCCCTGATCGCTCTGCCTTTACTAGTGTTGGTCGGGGTAGCGCTAACCCCACCACATTGTTCCTACTTGTGATTACTGTGGCCGCAGGGGCCACACTCGGGATGTTTGCTTCAAACTCCATCCTCACCTTACTCCACCAGGACCCAGCCGTGGTCGTGGACCAGGACGGTGGGGTGGGGTGGGGGGGGGGGGGGGGTCTCGATCTCATGATGCTGCCTACTCCACAGAAATCTATGACGACTGTCAGCCCCCGGGACATTTTACCACGCATGAATTGGATACTCTCCGCCGTCTTCTTCACTCCTAGTCGGACGTGACCTCCGGTACTTCTACTTCCTTTGCTACTGCAACTATGCCCAGTGCCAATGCTGCCATGACTCCTCCGTCTGAGTGGATCATTAACTCGGGTACCACCGATCACATGACAGGATCCTCCTCATGTTTTGTTTCCTACACCCCCTTGTCTGGTAAGGACAAAGTTACTCAGCAACGACACCCTGTCCCTATTGCGGGCAAGGGCCACATTTCCTGTTCTCCTTCAATTTTCTTTGCTTCTGTCCTACATGTTCCCTCATTTCCCCGCAGTTTACTTTCAATTAGCAATATCACTCGATCTCTTAACTGATATGTAACTTTTGTTTCCTGATTTTTTTGTTTTTCAGGAACTGGGTACGAAGCGGATCATTGGCAGTGGTAGGAACTGCGGTGGACTGTACTACCTGGATTCTAATAGGTCGTCTCATGCTCTTTCTTCCTTTGTTGTTACTGCTGCTGATGCTCGACGCTAGCATTTGCGCCTTGGGCATCCCTCTCCTGTCTACCTTCAAAAAATATTCCATGCATTGTTACCTTTTATTAAAACTTTAGCTTGTGATGTTTGTGAAATATCTAAACATGTTCGACATTCATCGTCTCATTTGTCTTCTCTTAGTAGCACCCCTTTCACTGTTATACATTCTGATGTTTGGGGTCCTTCCCCTGTTATATCTTTATCTGGTTTCCATTGGTTTGTTACTTTTATCGACTGTTTTTCTCACTCTACTTGGGTTTATCTTTTAAAGAAGAAAAACGAAGTGTTTCCGTGTTTTCAAGCCTTTCATAAAATGGTGCAGACACAGTTCAATGGTAATATTTGTGTTCTCCGTAGTGAAAATGAGGGGAAATATGATGATCGTGGAGAGTTTGGCTTTTATCTTACAAGTCATGGTATTGTGCATCAAACCACTAGTGTTTACACCTCTACCCAAAATGGCGTTGCTGAACGGAAAAATCGGCATCTCCTTGATGTTGCATGGTGCCTTCTCACCAACATGCACCTTCGGAAATCCTATTGGGGTGATGTTATCCTAACTGTTGCTGATCTTATCAATCGTCTGCCTTCACGGGTCCTGAATTATGTTACTCATCCAGCCCGTCTCTCCACTACTTTTGTTGTTCATACTTCTCATCTTCCGCCCGTGTTTTTGGTTGTGTATGTTTTGTTCACATACATCAGCCTCATCGCGACAAACTTGACCCTCGGGCTCCACTCGTCAGGAGGAGACTGATGACATGGATTCTGATTCTACTGTTCCTCTCCCTCTGATTCCTCCTACTCTTACCATAGTTACTCCTCCTACGCCACCTACGTACCCTACGTCTCCTACACAGCTTTCCCTTTGTCCTTCTCTCATCTCTCTTTTTTCCTCATGTATATCATCGTCGTCAAACAGGTAAACAGTCCACCGTCGTTTTTCCGCTGCCGGTGCCTGCTTTCGACTCAGATTCTGGTGATGATCTATATGTCCCCCTTGCATTGGTAAAAGGTAAAGCTGTGTGTACGCAACACCCTATTTCTAACCATGTTGCATATCATCACCTTACTCAGGCTCATCAGGGCTTTATATCTTCTTTGTCCTTGATTTCTATTCCAAAGATGTGGCAGGAAGCTGTGAGCATTCCGGTATGGGCTCAAGCAATGGAGGAAATGCCTGCCTTGGACAAGAATCACATATGGGATATCTCTCCCCTACCTCCTAACAAGAAAGCCATTGGTTCAAGGTGGGTCTTCTCTGTTAAGCAAACCCAGGATGGTAAAGTTGAGCATTACAAGGCTCGCCTCGTGGCTCGAGGATACACCCAGAATCAGGGAGTCGACTACCAGGAGACCTTTGCTCCTGTAGCAAAGATGGACTCCGTTCATGTTCTTCTGTTTTGTGTTGCTTGCTTGGGTTGGGATCTTCACCAACTGGACGTTAAAAATGTCTTCCTGCACGGTGAACTTGATGAAGAAGTATACATGGCATTCCCTCCTGGATTTGTGAAGAAGGGACAAGAAGGGCTTGTCTGTCACTTAAGGAATTCGTTGTATGGCCTGAAACAGTCTGTCAGGGTTTGGTTTGGCAGGTTTTTTAAGACCATGATTAAGTTCGAATACAAACAGGGACACTCTGATCACACTTTGTTTATCAGGAAAAATGAGAAAAAAATTGTGATACTTATTGTCTACGTTGATGCCATTGTGATCATCGGAGATGACTTAGAGAAAATCGCAAATCTAAAGGCTCTCATGTCTGCTGAGTTTGAAGTAAAGGACTTAGGGAGATTACGTTACTTCCTGGGGATTGAAGTGACCAGATCAAACCAAGGTATCTTCATCTCTCAACGTAAGTATGTTTTGGATCTGTTAAAAGAGACTGGTATGCTCGGTTGTGTTCCAGCTAACACTCATATGGAGGAGAATCATAGGATTGATGATGACAGTGATGGTAACCGCACCGATGCCTCGAGCTATCAGAGATTGGTTGGGAGTCTCTTATACTTATCTCACACCCGTCCTGACATTACATATGATGTAGAAATCTTGAGTAGATATATGCATGCTCCTAGGATCAGACATCAGGATCCTGTGCATCGTGTACTACGGTACTTAAAGAAGGCCCCTGGTCATGAGCTTATGTTTTCCAAGAACAACCACTTACAGATTGAAGTTTTTACTGATGCTGATTGGGTTGGAAGTTGTGATGACAAGAAATCTACAACGGGGTATTGCACCTTTGTTGGTGGAAATTTGGTACATGGCGTAGCAAAAATCAAAATGTGGTGGCTAGATCTAGTGTTGAAGCTGAGTATCGATCAATGTCTCAAGGTCTCTGTGAAAGTCTATGGCTATGTACTATGTTATAAGATTTGGGTATTCACGAGAATGTTCCACTCTCTCTATACTGTGACAATAAACCAGCTATCAATATTGCTTACAATCCTGTTCAACATACAGAACTAAGCATATTGAGGTCGATCGTCATTTTATCAAAGACCATCTAGATAAAGGAAACTTGGTCAGTCCTTTTGTTCCCTCTAAAGATCAACTGACAGATGTCTTCACCAAAAGCTTGGGATGCGACGCGTTTACTGATGACATCCATAAACTCGGAATGACTGATCTTCCGTCCGACTTGAGAGGGAGAGTTATAATTAATATAGTTTTACCATTTCAAGTCTTTTTTCTCTGTATTATCCGACAGGGGTATTTATGTCTTTAGGCTCCTCTTACTCTAATATATATGAGTAAAGAGCCTCTTTCTATATACAATTTTCTCTTTCAACTAAATGTTGAGTAGACAAGTGTGAATATGATAATTGTTGAAAGTATCTAAGTAGTAAACCCACCCAAAAATGAGTGATCTTATATTGTGACTTCCCCAGAGCTTCCAGTAGCACACCCAAGACAACAACTGGTTCTTTTCCCTTGCGAGGATGAAGAGATAGAAGTATTGAGAATCCAAGATAAAGTCATAGCTAGATTGTCCGCTTACGTTATGGAAGGCGCCAAATGGAAAAACAGTGCTCCAGCTTAACCTTTCTCGACTTGTTCACAGATGAAATGATATCTTAGGACGATGTGTTTGCTTCAATTGTGAAATATGGGGTTCTTGGCAAGTGCAATTGTGGAGGTATTATCACACCGAAGAACAATGGCATCCCTTGAATCTTCTAATATTTTGTCTTCTTCTTTCTTCTCATCTTCTTCTAAGTTCTCAGCTTCTTCTGCCGTCTTCTCATCTTTTTCTAAAAATTTCTTGATTGGTTTGAGCCAGATGACCTCGCAAGCAGTAGAGGATAACAACACACACTCGGCTTCGGTTGGGAACAATGCCACCGTCTGTTTCTTACGAGATAACCAAGAAATGGGATTATTTCCCATGAGAAATACACATCCCCGTGCTTTTTCTGTCTTTTAAACTTCCTCCCCAGTCGGAATCACAGAAGCCATTCAGCATTGAATGGTTTCTTCATTCATACAATAATCCAAGAAAGATGGTCCCTTGTAAATAGAGCAAATTCTTCTTTGCAGCGAGTAAATGTCGCGAGCAGGGATTGGAAATGAACCCGGGCATGAGATTTACTGTGAATTCAATGTCAGGTTCTGTGTATGTTAAGTACATTAGTGAACCAACTAGAGATCGATAGGCCACAACATCAGTAGCTCTTCTCCATTGAGAAGTTTGGACAATTTATCACTTGGACAAATTGGAGTAGTTGTCGCGTTGTATTTCTCTATGCCGTATTCTTCAGAAGATCTCTTATATATCTTTCTTGTGTTAGAAAAATAAAATTTAGAGATTGAGTAACCTGCATCCCCAGGAAACATGGCAGCTTCCCTAAGTCTGGCATCTCATATTGGTTCTTCAAGCTTTTCTTCAATTTATCAATGAGCACCGGTGAAGTTCCGGTGATAATTAAGTCATATGCATAGATGCATATTATCACGGTTCCTTGTTCTTGCCACTTAATGTAAAGAGATGGTTCTACTTCACATTTTCTGAAGTCTTCAAGCATCAGGTGCTGGACGATGTTAGAGTTTCAGGCGCGTAGTGCTTGTTTAAAACCATAAAGGGGTTTTATGTAACCTGTACACCTTATCTACTACTCCTTTTGCTTCAAACTCCTGAGGCTGCTTGATACGAACTAGAAGAGGGAGAGAGATCTAGAGAGAAAGATAGAGGTAGAGAAGATGACGGCTACAAGAAATTAGGGTTGGAGAAGAGAGAAACCTGAAAATAAGTCTTCAATAATCTTCACATCAAGGGGGACCGGGTTTAAATACTCCTCCCGGTCCCCAGGGGCCGGCCGGCCCCAATAGGGGCTGAACCAAGTCGGTTTAGCCCCCCTGTTGCTGTTTTATTGAAGTGGGGCTGAACCGGATGGTTGAAACGGTCCGTAGTAGCGCGGTGCCAACTTCTGATTCAGCCGACGGGCCACCGATAGCTGACGGTAGGGTTGAAGTTTGAGGAAGACCTCGTCACCGACTGCAAACTCCTGTTCCGTCTGATGTTTGTCAGCTTGAAGCTTCATCCGATCCTGTGCAAGGCGTAGATTGTCCCGTAAAGTAGCCAATGCGAGGTCTCTGTCACGTAATGCACGATCCACTGCCGGAACTGCGGCGCTTGCCGGTTCATAACTGCTCAAGGTGGGTGGTGGGCGACCATAGACGGCTTCAAACGGAGTCATCTTGCTGGCGGAGTGAAAGGCCGTATTATAGCAATATTCCGCCCAATGCAGCCAATGAGTCTACGTCCGGGGATCATCCATCACAAAGCATCGAAGGTAGGTCTCCACGCCGCGGTTAAGCACCTCTGTTTGCCCGTCCGTCTGTGGGTGGTGTGCCGTACTCATTCGCAGGCACGTCCCCTGTAGGCGGAATAACTCTTGCCAAAAATTGCTGACGAACGTCGGATCCCGATCTGAAATGATGGCTCGTGGAACGCCATGTAGTCGAACAATCTCCCGCGTAAAGAGGTCGGCCACTGATTCGGCCATGTACGGGTGACGTAGGGCCAAGAAGTGTCCGTACTTAGAGAGTTTGTCCACGACCACTAAAATTACTGATTTACTCTCTGATTTGGGCAGCCCATCAATGAAGTCCATAGATACCGTGTCCCATATATGCTGAGGAATCTCTAGAGGAGTCAGTAAGCCTGCGGGAGCAACAGTTTCGTATTTCTGCCTTTGACAGATGTCACACTGCTGAACAAATCTCTGTACATCCTGTCGGAGACCTTTCCAAAAGACATTCGCCTTAAGGCGTTGGAACGTTCTAAGGGTCCCTGCATGTCCCCCAGTCGGTGATGAGTGAAACTCGTGTAGTAGCACTGTCTTCCATGGTGAGGATGCAGGAATGGCGACACGATCCTGGTAGTACAAGTGCCCATTCCGCAACTGGTAGCCTGGGTAAGTAAGGTCCCCTTGCTGAAGGGCTGTCACGATAGGCCCGAGCTCTTTGTCTCGACGAACCTCGTCCTGTATTTCGTCTAAGGAGTCAATGAGAGGCACAGAGATCTGTTGAAGTACGCTCTCCGGTAAGCGGGATAACGCATCGGCGACTGTATTCTCCTTGCCCTGCTTGTAAATAATCTCATAATCGTATCCAAGTAGTCGGGTGACCCATTTCTACTGAAGGGGGGAAGCCACTCTCTGCTCCAAGAAATGTTTCAGACTCTGATGATCGGTGCGTATTTTGAAGTGCCTTCCCATCAAATAGGGCCGCCAGATGGCGACCGCCTGAATGATCGCCAACAGCTCCTTTTCATAAGTGGAGAGTCCCAAGGTGCGGGGTGCAAGTGCCCGACTGTAAAAAGCGATTGGCCGTCCCTCCTGCATCAGGACCGCGCCAATCCCTACTCCAGATGCATCGGTTTCGACTATAAAGTCCTTGGTGAAGTCCGGAAGTGCTAGGACTGGGGTGGTCGTCATAGCCCTCTTAAGGGTCTGAAAGGCCAACTCGGCATCATCCTGCCACTGGAAAGCGTCCGTATGTAGTAGCTGTGTCAAAGGCCGCGCGATCTTGCCATAATCTTTGACGAACCGCCGATAGTACCCGGTGAGGCCCAAAAAACCCCGAAGTGCACGAACGGTTTGGGGACGCGGCCAGGTAACCATACTCTCAATCTTCTTTGGGTCCGCCTTGACCTCGTCCACGGAGACCAAGTGACCCAAGTATTCCACCTCGGGCTGTCCAAAAGAGCACTTAGATCGTTTCGCGTACAAATGATGTTGTCGGAGGAGTGTGAGGACCTGCTTCACATGAGCCACGTGGCTTGACCAGTCCGTGCTGTATATGAGTATGTCGTCGAAGAAGATCAGGACAGATCGCCGGAGGAGGGGGCGCAATATCTCATTCATGACGGCCTGGAAGGTGGACGATGCGTTCGTGAGGCCGAAAGGCATCACGAGAAACTCGTAATGCCCATCATGGGTGCGAAACGCCGTCTTGTGGACATCCTCGGCGTGCATGCGAATCTGATGGTAGCTGGTGAATAAAGCGGCGCCATGCAACTCGTCTAGGAGTTCTTCAATCACTGGAATAGGGAATTTATCTTTGACGGTGGAGGCGTTCAGTCCTCGGTAATCCACACAAAATCTCCAAGTCCCGTCCTTCTTCTTGACCAGAATGATCGGAGAAGAGAACGAACTAGTACTGGGCCTGATGATCCCGGCTGACAACATCTCCTTAACACTTCTTTCGATTTCCGCCTTCTGTATGTGAGGGTAACGGTAAGGCCGAATGTTTGTTGGCTTCGTCCCTTTCTTTAGCTGTATCTGGTGGTCGCGGAACCGTCGAGGTGGAAGGCCACGTGGCTCCTGGAATATATCGGAATACTGCTGCAAAACTTCCTGTAGCTGCGGGGGCGCCTCCGTCGGGGCCGTCGGTGTTGTTATGACCCCCATGACAACGGCCATCGGTCTCTCCTGCTCTCCCAGCCGCTCCAAGCTGCGGAGTGTAATCTCCTTGATTGGGGTCGCTCTAATGCCGCCCAAACAATAATCGGTCCCCGTCTGATGGAACTCCATAGACATCTGCTCTCAGTCAAACGTCACCCGCCGTAGCTGACGCAGCCACTGTACCCCCAGCACCATATCAGAGCCCCGAATCGGAAGTAAGTACACATCCGTCTGACCACTGTAACCCTGGATCCGTAGCTCTGCTCCTTTGATGACACCTTTACATTGAAGCTTGCTCCCGTCTGCCACCATAACTTGGAAGGCCGCATCACGGTCGATCGCATAACCTGCCTTCTGGGCCATCGCTGGGTGGATGAAGTTGTGCGTGATGCCGCTGTCCACCAGAATAGTGACCCTTGCGTGACCCACCCTCCCCGCCATACGCAAAGTGAGCGGGGCGGTGCAACCTTCCATGGTCTGGATAGACACGCCAAAGTCCGTCAAATCTAGGCTCTCCTCCAACTCGGCACTGAGACCCTCATCGTCCTCGTCCTCCTCGCGGAGCATGAATACCTGCACCTTCTGACATGCATGCCCCCGTGTGTACTTTTCATTGCAGTTAAAACAAAGCCCCTTATCCTTCCGCGCCTGCATCTCCGCCCAAGTAAGCTTCGTCACGGTAGGCCGCGTTCCCGGAGGGAGATCCCTACGACCCGTCATAGGAGTAGCGGGAGCTTTCACTGTGGCTCGGCTCTTCTGACGATTATAGCGCTCCTCCTGAATCCTCGCCAGACTGATAGCATGGCTCAAAGTGCGTGGCATGTACGCGTGCACTTCATCTCTCAGGTGATCCTTCAATCCTGATACAAAGCAGCTCAACATCGTTTTCTCCTCCCAATTGACCCGATTGGCCAACCGTTCAAACTCTGTCCGGTACTCCGCGACGGTCCCATTTTGCCGCAATTTCTGCAACATGGCTTCAACATCTTCGTACTCCAAAGGACCGAAGAGAGCAGAGAAGGACTCCACAAACTCCTCCCAGGGTGCATCGTCGCGTCCCCTCAGAAACCATTTTGTCCACTGATAGGCGTCCTCTTCCAGGTGGAAAGATGCCAACTGAACCCACTGCCCCGCCGGAATCTCTTGGTATTTGAAAAAAAGTTCAGCTTTCTGGATCCACTCAAGGGCGTCACCTCCTTTGAACTTAGGGAAGTTCATTCGTGTCAATTTGGGCTGCATATAGGGGCGGTGTTCTGCCGGTGCTGGATGGTATGGTGGTGCTGGAGCGACGACGTTCCCTGGCCGTCCCGGGTTGAACCCGTGGCCTCCTTGTTGCCCTCCTGCCCAAGGATTTCCATTTACATAGCCCGGCGGACCTCCCGGAGGCCGCGGTA
This sequence comes from Dactylorhiza incarnata, assembly GCA_033032865.1. Lineage (NCBI taxonomy): Eukaryota > Viridiplantae > Streptophyta > Magnoliopsida > Asparagales > Orchidaceae > Dactylorhiza > Dactylorhiza incarnata. The sequence continues at coordinate 161,446 of JAWHQI010000437.1, forward strand.
GTGGCAGGATACCCGCCACACCTCCGATTGGGACTGCATTCGCCCCCGTAGGTCGAAAGGGAGCCGCCCCCTGCCCCGGAGCTCGCCAGGAAGACCCCAGCTGCGTCCAAGGGCCGATCCAGGCCGCTTGGGGGTCGGCTGGGTTGATCCCGTGCGCCAGTGGCTCCGGCTGCCGCCAGCCCTCTGGCCGGCTGTGGCCGACCTCATAAGGTCCGCGGAGGGGGCCCATGGGACCCCGTTGCCACCGTACACCGATCGGGCGTGCGTAAGCCCGATCCGGACGGGATCGCTTCCGTCGAGCCCGATCCCGTCAGGGCTCCTCCTGTCGAGGTCGATCCGCCTCCTTGCTGCCCTCCGCTTGCCCCACTAGTGATTCCGGTGCCGTTCGATGCCGCCGGAGGGTGATAGGACGCCTCGGCTTCGAATCCGTCTGGGATTTGAGTTTTTCCTCTCAGATTTTGCATGAGGAGGCCCTTGATCTCTTCTAAACGCTGATCCAGACGTTCCTCCAGTTGATTCGTTGTCTTCTTCAAACGATCTTCCAAGGCGTTGACCGTATCCGTCAACCCTACATAATTTTCCTCAATCGTGGCGATGCGGGCGAGTTCCGCTTCGGAGCGCGTCACCATGGCCGAGGAGCGACTGCTTTGATACCAAATGATACGAACTAGAGGAGGGAGAGAGATCTAGAGAGAAAGATAGAGGTAGAGAAGATGACGGCTACAAGAAATTAGGGTTGGAGAAGAGAGAAACCTGAAAATAAGTCTTCAATAATCTTCACATCAAGGGGGACCGGGTTTAAATACTCCTCCCGGTCCCCAGGGGCCGGCCGGCCCCAATAGGGGCAGAACCAAGTCGGTTCAGCCCCCCTGTCTGAGCCTCCTTTAGCCTGCGCCTGTACTGATGCCCGTGGAAGCGTGTCATGTCGCTTGGCGTAACACTGCTCGACATAAATTTGCTCCAAGATGTTTCCATTCAGGAAGGCGGACTTCACGTCCAGTTAATAGATAGGCAAGTTGTGTTGGCCAGCATAGCAAAGCAGAAAATGAAGGGTCTCCATTCGTGCAACTGGTGCATAGGTTTCATCGAAATCTCGACCGGGAATTTGAGAGTAGCCTTTTGCCACAATTCTTGCTTTATGCTTTATTACTTCACCATATTCATTACGCGTAGGCTAATATATCAAATCTACAAACAATCAGAAGGTTATCAAAAGAGTTAAATGGCTTATTTAAACTTAACCCTTCTGTGAGGCATGATGCAGATTCAAGTAATGGTTAACCCTTATTAAGGTTTCTTCATTATTGGTCTTACAATAAATATATCTTGCTATCAGCTATTGATTAGTACTTGCTATACAAAAGGATTCTCTCATAGATGGCAATTGCTTGTTGGTTCATGGTGTACAGGGCTTCAAAGAGCCCCTCTATGGACTTCCAAAATCACATCAGGCTTGCTTCAGATATTTGGAAAAGTTGTATGCTCTGCGGAGTTCTTTTGGAGATTTACCACTATTTCTTCATCAATAGATAACGAAAGAGACCAATATCCATCAAGTTAATGCCAATGACTTACTTATTGAGGGGCAGCCTTGGCGCACCGGTTGAGGTGTTGTCGTGTGACCTTGAGGTCACGGGTTTGAGTCCTGGAAGCAGCCTCTTGCAAAAATGCAGAATAAGATTTGCCTACATATCACCCTTGTGGAGGGACCCTTCCCCGGACACTCGCTGTGCGGGGATGCTTTGTGCACCAGGCTGCCCTTTTATACTTTTGGGCTTTGAGATTGCTCAAACCAAGGAAAATATATTACTATCACAACAAAGGTGCGTTCCTGAACTTCTTGCTGAGACGAAATTTTGGGATGCCGAACTGCATCTTTATATTAATCTTAAACTTTATTTTACTCTTATACTATTCCACATAATTGATATATTCTATTTGAAACAAGTCAATATAGACTGTTCAACTTATTTCATATAGTATTGCGAGCTTATTAAGAAAAAGCTACCTAGCGAGCTTATTTTATTTATGCACATATAACTCATGAATATCCTACTACACAGTGAAATGAATACAACATACCGCCCCATTCTGTAAGTGAAAGTTTGCAACTGGATCAAAAGCTTTTCCTCGCTTCTTTTCTTTAAGAAGGTACCTATAATTTTAGTTGCAAGAGATATTTAAGACACTCTCCATATAAATAGACACAATAATAGTTTAAATTGGAAAATTAAAAAAATCAATAGTAAGTTTAAACTAACACCAAATGCAAAATCAAGAAAATATCTTTGCAAAGTAAAAGATTCTTTCCTTTCCCTGCTAAATTTGAAAAAGGAAACAACAAGATTTACCATTTCAATTATATTGTAGAAAAGAGCAAAGCTTGTATATAAATTTCTTTTTCACTGTATACAAAGAGAGAGTACATATTTATAGGAGAGAGAAGTGAGAGAGAAATCATATACACAATGTGGGACTAAAGAGAGAAGAGAAGAAACTGAGCCACTAAATGGGCCAAACACATGGGCTATTTCAACACTCCCCCGCAAGCTGGAGCGTACAAATCGTATGCGCCAAGCTTGGACAAGCATTGATAGAAGAGGGTATTGGACAGTGCCTTTGTGAGGACATCCGCAACTTGTTCAGTACCAGGAACATGTTTTAGCTCGATCTTTTTCATTTGTACTTTCTCCCGAATAAAATGGCAGTCGACCTCGATATGCTTGGTTCTTTCGTGGAAGACTGGGTTCTTGGCAATATGTATAGCAGCCCGACTTTCGCAAAGTAGAAGAGCAGGAGCAGGAAGTTTTACCCCAAGATCTGTGAGAAGACTTTCAAGCCATGTAAGTTCAGAGACCACAGATGCCATTGCCCTGTATTCTGCTTCTGCTGAGGAGCGCGCAACTACTGCTTGTTTCTTGCTACGCCAGGTAATCAAATGCCCTCCGAAGTACGTACAGAAGCCACTGGTTGACCGACGATCATCCAGAGAGCCGGCATAGTCAGCATCAGAGTATGCTACCAGTGTTGGAGTTGAGGATGAGGTCTTGTATACCAAGCCTTGACCAGGAGCCGCTTTTAGATATCGTAGAATCCGTTCCACAGCCTGAAGATGAGAGGAACGAGGGGCGTGCATGTAACGGCTGACAATACCGACAGCGAAGGAGATATCTGGTCTTGTAACAGTCAGATAGATCAGTTTTCCTACCAGACGGCGATAGTACTCCGGGTTCTGAAGCAAGAGATCATAGTCAGAGGACTGAGCACAAATCTTGTGATTTGCGTCCATTGGAGTATTGATGGGTTTGCAGCCGGAGTAGCCTGCATCATGAAGAAGATCGAGGCAATACTTTCTCTGAGATAGAACAAGGCCGTCTGGTCGCCTGGCTACTTCCAAGCCCAGGAAGTAATGAAGGTTCCCCAGGTCTTTTGTTTGGAACACGGAGCTGAGTTGTTGTTTGATCGCCTGAATTCCTTTTGAGTCGTTGCCTGTGATAATGATATCATCCACATAGACCAGAAGGAGAACGGTGCCTGTTGCCTGGTGGCGAGTAAACAAGGAGAAGTCAGCCGAGCTCCGAGTAAACCCTGCTTCACGAAGGACCTTGCTGAGCTTGTCGAACCATGCTCGAGGAGACTGTTTGAGACCATAGAGAGACCGCAAAAGATGACAGACTTTCAGGGTCCTAGACTCCCCCGTGGTCTCAAACCCAGGCGGCTGCTGCATGTACACCGTTTCAGTGAGATCACCGTTTAAGAAGGCGTTCTTAATATCCAGTTGATGTAAGGGCCATTGGCGGCGCACGACAACAGAGAGAAGAACCCGTACTGTGTTCAGTTTGGCGACGGGAGAGAAGGTTTCGTCGTAGTCCAACCCTTGTTGCTGGGTGTAGCCGCGAGCCACTAGTCGAGCTTTTAAGCGGTCAATGGTCCCATTCGCAGCATGCTTGATGACAAAGACCCATTTGCAACCAACAGTTTTCTGGCCAGGGGGAAGATCCACCAGCTGCCAGGTCTGGTTTGCCCACAACGCGACCATTTCTTCTTCCATGGCGGCACGCCAGCCAGGATGTTGAAGAGCCTCCTGCACAGAGTGAGGAATAGAAATGGAGGAAAGAGAAGTAGCAAGTTGGCGAAGTTCCGTAGAGAGGCGGTGAAGAGAGACAGAGTGTGCCATTGGATGTGCAGTAGAGGAAGAAGTCAGATCGGCAGGCCGCGAGTCATCATCAGAGGAGGGCACCTCCCGTAGGGCAGTGGAGGACAGAGGACGACGAGCGTACACACGAGTGATAGGTGGTTTCTGGGAGGGAGGTAGAAGAGGGATGGGAGAGACTGGTATGGAGGAGACGGGCGGGGAGGAGACTGGCGTTGGAGAGAGCGGAGGAAGGGGTGAAGTAACCGGAATAACAGGCCGCGGAAGAGGAGGCAGCGGAAGAGGACAGTCCGCTGGTTGGGAAAAATAGGGTTGATCTTCAAGGAAGGTAACATCAGTAGTCGTAAGAAGCTTGCGATCCTGGGGAGAGAAGCAGAGATAGCCCTTCTGAGTCCGGGAGTAACCAACAAACATATATTTGGTGGCACGTGGAGCAAGTTTGTCAGAGAGCGGACCAAGGCGATGAGCGTAGCATACGCAGCCAAACACGCGAGGAGCGATGGAGAACGGAGTCGTAGAAGGAAAAAGGAGACTGAAGGGGGATGCAAAGTTGAGACGAGAAGAAGGCATGCGGTTGATGAGAGTGCAGGCGGTAGAGACCGCGAAATTCCAATATTGTTTGGGGACGTTCATTTGGAGCATGAGAGAGCGGGTGACCTCAAGCAGGTGACGATTCTTGGGTTCAGCAACGCCATTCTGTTGGGGGGTATAAGGACAAGAGGTTTGATGAATTATCCCAAACTCAGCACATAAGTGAGTGACTGTATGACCCGTATATTCGCGGGCATTGTCGGTACGGAGAGCTTTAAGAGTAGTAGAAAATTGGTTGCGAGTTTCGATGATGAAGTTTCGAAGAACACCAGACAACTCAGAGCGGTCACGAAGGAGGTACAACCATGTCACCCGTGAGTAGTCATCAACGAAGGTAACAAAGTAACGATAGCCAAAAACGCTGGCGATTTTGTAGGGACCCCAAACATCAGAGTGAACCAAATCAAGGGGAGCAGCACTTCGAGTGGGATGGGGGGTGAACGTAGAACGATGATGTTTGGCATAGATACACGACTCACAGGTAAACTCATGGAGAGAGACGTCGGGAAGAGCTTTGCGGAGTATTTGTAGAGGAGCGTGACCAAGACGGCGGTGCCACTCAATAGTACTGATAGAGGAGAGAAGAACGGTGGGAGAGGTATCGAGGAGATAAAGACCGTTCGAGAGATGCCCTTTGCAGATGATGCGCCGCGTCTGTCGATCCTGCACAATACATGAAGTAGATGTGAATGAGACACAACAATCCAAATCTTGGGTGAGACGGCTAATAGATAAGAGATTGAAGGAGGAGCCCGGAACATGAAGAACTGAGCGAAGAGTAAGTGAGGGTGACAGAGTGAGATCGGCAGAGCCAGCAACAGGAGTAGAAGCACAATTTGCCACAGTAATGAACGGAGGATGTTCGGAGGCCAAGTATTGTGAAGGTGCTTGCGAAGTAATGTGGTGGCTGGCCCCGGAATCCAGAATCCACGAAGAGCCATGAAGGAGGCAAGAGATGCCACCACAAGAAATAGACACAACCAAGCCTGGGGTCGGGGAAGGAGACAAAGCCATGGAGAAACAAGCACCAGGGAGTAACCAGCAGAGTAGAGGGCTGGGCAACCAGAATTGCGGCTAGAACTGCTTGAGGACTGCGGATAGAAGAGCACTGCAACTCGCACTGCTGGTAGGAGATCGCTGGTGAGCAGAAATAAGACCGCTGGCGAGCTGGGAGACCGCGGCTAGAGAAGCCGTAGGGAGAGCAGCGAGTAGGAGACCACTGCGTGAGAGAGCGGCGAACTGAGAGCTGCGATCTGGCGGCCTGAGAGAGGCGATCTGGCGACCAGCGGGATGAGACCGGCGGCCTGAGAACTGCGGCTTGGAGATCGCTGTCGAGAGGTCGCAGCGTCTAGAGGTCGCTGTGGCAAAGAAAGCTGCGGCTAGAGAGCTGCGGATTGGAGGAAACAATGACAGGGCGCGGCCTGAGAGAAGGAGACGATCTTGGAGCTGAAGTCGAGAGGTCGCCGGAAGAGTCAGCAGGCGCTGGAGATTCCAGGAGGTTGCTGCTGCTATGAGATCGGCGGAGGAGGAGATTGCTGCGGAGAACGGCAGAGGCGCTGGATATCGCTGGAGATCGCTTGAGAGATCGGCAGAGGCGCAGACCGTGCGGAGAGAGATCGCTGGAGAGCTCGCCCGAGATCGCGGAAGGAGGCCGCTGGCGGGGGCTTGCAGAGCAGCGAGGAGCTTGCGCGAGCTGAAGGAACAGGGCTGCGGATAGACGACGCGAGCAGAGCACGATCGCTGAGAATAGGAGACCGCCGCGAGCTGCGAGCAGGAGGAAACAGCGAAGAGGACGTCGCTGGAGCTTGTTGGGAGGAAACCGCAGGAGGGAGCACGGGCCAGCGGGAGCTTGGAGCGATCTCAAGGAGCACTGTAGCGAACTCGATCAAGATCGAGCGATCAGAAGAGGCAGGTCGAACTCGATCGAGATCGAGTTTATAGAGGCAGCAATATTCCGAGGCAACAGTGTTCGAGCGGTCTCGAGCAGGAGACCGCTAAATCGAAGCTCGCGCGCTCTCGATTAGGAAACCACTAGAGCGAAAATTTCGGGGCGCGAATAATGAGGGCAGTCCAATGTTCGGAATGGAGCGGAGCGAAAAAAAAATTTTAGATGGACCGTCAACTCCGATCCCATATAGAAAAGAGCAAAGCTTGTATATATATTTCTTTTTCACTGTATACAAAGAGAGAGTGCATATTTATAGGAGAGAGAAGTGAGAGAGAAATCATATACACAATGTGGGACTAAAGAGAGAAAAGAAGAAACTGGGCCACTAAATGGGCCAAACACATGGGCTATTTCAACATATATCATGGGATGATGATAAATGTATACTACAAGTATTTAAATAAATCTGCCCGTGTGCGCGTGATATTTCCTGGATCCAGAAGAAGAGTTAAAACACAACCAAACAATGGACTTCTTAGTCCAAAACCAGAACCATTAATAGTAATAAAACTTGGTAAAAAGACATTTACACTGTCATTTTTTCCCTTGCATCAAATGATTTTGTAGAACGATTAAATTGTATTAAGCATGATTAGAGCCTCTTATATAAGAGGTTTTACAATAAGGCTAATAATAAAGCTAACACTCCCCCTCAAGTTGGACATGTTATATTCGTCATGCCCAACTTGTCGATGAAGCCACAAAATACATTCACTCCCAGACTCTTAGTAAGAATATCAGCTAATTGTCCCTCTGAGGGAACGAAAGGAATACAGATGATCTTTTTCTCAATGTTCTCATTGATGAAGTGTCTGTCCACTTCAATATGTTTGGTGCGGTCATGCTGAACAGGGTTGTTGGCGATACTGATTGGAGTTTTGTTGTCACAGTACAGACGGATAGGATTGCCCTCATGAAGTCCTAAATCACACAATAGAGAACGTAACTACAATCCTTCACATATGTCATGTGTCATCGCTCTCAATTCGGTCTCTGCACTAGACCTTGAGACGACTGATTGTTTTTTACTTCTCCAAGTAACCAGGTTACCACCAACGAAAGAACAATACTCAGATGTAGAGCGTCTGTCTTCTATAGAACCTGCCCAATCTGCGTCAGTATACACCTCGATTTTCAAATCAGTATTAGGAGTGAAAAGGATTCCTCTACCTGGTGAAGTCTTCAAGCACCTCAAGATCCTATGCGCCGCATCGAGATGTCTCGCCTTTGGGGAATGCATATATTGGCTAACTACCCCCACAACATAAGCTATGTCAGGGCGAGTATGTGATAGATATATTAACCGTCTGACAAGACGTTGGTAACCAGTGACATCTTCAATGGGGTCTCCGTCATCCCTTCCAAGGCTGTGGTTGACCTCCATAGGAGTATCAGCAGGTCTACACCCACTCATACCGGATTGTTCCAGCAGATCAAGGACATATTTTCTCTGAGAGATGAAAATACCCTGTGTGGATCTAGCAACTTCAATTCCCAAGAAATACTTCTGTTTGCCTAGATCTTTTACTTCAAACTCTTTAGCCAAATTCTTCTTCTTCAAGGCTTTCACTTCTGCAACATCATCTCCTGTTATGACAATGTCATCAACATAGACAATGAGGGCGGTTAACATATTATCCCTCTGTTTTATAAACAATGTATGATCAGCGTGACTTTGTCGGTATCCCAGAGAGATCATGACTTTGTGAAAGCGACCAAACCAGGCCCTCGGTGATTGCTTCAAGCCGTAGAGTGTCTTTTTTTATTTGCACGCTTTCCCTTCAGAACCAGAAGGAGAGAAACCAGGGGGAAGAGACATATACACTTCTTCTTCTAAATTTCCATGAAGAAAAACATTTTTTATATCCAATTGAGTGAGATCCCAACCCTTGCACACAGCACACGATAGAAGAACTCGTATAGAATTCATTTTTGCCACAAGGGCAAAATTTTCTTGATAGTCGATACCCAGAGTTTGAGTATATCCCCTTGCCACCAACCTTGCTTTGAAACGTTCAACAAAACCTTCAGAGTTCTGCTTCACGGTAAACACCCATTTACATCCAACTGTTTTCTTACCGTATGGGATGTGTGTTAAATCCCATGTATAATTTTTTTTCAAAGCCGTCATTTCTTCAATCATTGTCTCTTTCCACTTTGGATGCCCAAGAGCCTCCTGCCATGTGGAGGGAATAGAAACAGACGCAAGAGAAGAAACAAAGACTTTATGTGAAGGAGTTAGAGAGTCGTAAGAAACATAATGTGATAAGGGGTGTTGTGCGCAAGATCTGGTACCTTTACGAAGAGCAATGGGGAGTTCAAAGGAGTTTGTCGACGGAGTTGGTACTGAGATATGGAACATGGAAGAATGAAATATGGAGGAGGAATCGGTAAGGGGATAGTAGGAGAGCTCACTTCTTCAGTATGTGCAGGCTCCCCCTGAAGTGAGGTCACATAGTATGATTCAGTTTCACGAAAGGTAACATCAGTCGTGACAATATTCGCTTAGTCGAGGGATGATAACACTTATATCCCTTCTGGGTAGGCGAATATCCAAGGAATACACAGCGGAGAGCACGGGGGTCAAGCTTAGACCGACCCGGAGAATGAATATGAGCAAAGCAAACACAACCAAAAGTTTTCGGTTGGATATAAGTTGGTTTAACTCCTAAGGTGAGAAGGGGGGTTTGGTAGGCCAAAACCTGAGCCGACAAGCGGTTGATAAGGTATGCAGTTGTGAGAACAGCATCACCCCAATAGAATTTAGGGAGGTTCATAAAGAAAAGTAAGCACCGAGCAACCTCCAAGAGGTGGCGGTTTTTTTCGCTCAGCGACCCCATTTTGAGAAGGAGAGTGAATACAGGATGTTTGGTGGAGAATGCCATGATCGGCAAGGTAGTGAGCAAAAGGAGAGTTGACATACTCCCTGCCATTATCACTGCGAAGAATTTTGATAGTAGCAGAGAATTGAGTAGAGACCATTTTGTGAAAGTTTTGAAAAATTGAAAAAACTTCATTTTTATTTTTCATCAAATAAACCCACGTCGTGCGAGAGAAGCAATCAATAAAAGTAATAAACCAATGACATCTAGAAATTGAAGCAACTGGGCAGGGCCCCCAAACATCAGTATGAACGATATGAAATTGGGTAGTAGTTGGTAAAGAAACATGATGAACAAGATTACGGTGATGTTTAGCAACAACACATACATCACAAACAAAGTTTTTAAAACGCAGAAGGAAAAACAGGAAATAACCGTTGCATTGTAGCAATAGAGGGATGGCCAAGTCGACGATGTCAGGTGAGCAGGTCGGAAGTCTGCGACTCATGGAGAGCTTGCAGAGGACACCCAGTGGAGGAGTCAAACACATACAGACCATCCTGCATGCTACTAGAGCCAATCACCTGCCGCGTCTTCAGATCCTGAAAAACACGATGAGAAGGAAAGAAGGTAATTGAGCATTGATGAGAATTAGTCAAGTAACTAACAGAAAGCAAACTGCGGAAGAAATTTGGAACATGAAACACAAAAGATAAAGTGAGAGAATAACAAGGGATTGATCCTTTTCCAGCAATGGAGGAGAAAGAGTCATCAACAATGCTCACTTTATCTCGTATAGAAAGAGGAGAATATGACACAAACCTGAAGCTGATCCAGTCATATGATCAGTGGCGCCATAATCGATAATCCAATGAGTAGAAGGATGAGCAGTAGCAGAATGAGCACCTGGCGTACCAGTGTGGGCAAGAGTAGTGGAGGAAGTGGCAGGCTCTGTAGTAAGACCAAGCATCATGCGTCGAAGGGCCAACATCTCTTCAACAGAAAAGGAGGATGACTGAGTAGGAGTAGGACAAAGAACTCCAGAAAAGCTGCTCTCAGGAACCTCGGTGAGATGAGCAGAATGATTGGTTCTCCCTGGATTTCTACCACGGTCGCGACCACCACGCGATGACAAGCCTCCTCTGGGAGGAGGATATCCATGTAGACTGAAGCAGGTATCACAGGTATGACGAGGATTGCCACAATAGTCGCAAGTGAGATGGTCTCGATCTGTAGGTTTAGATTTGAAATCACGAGAACCACGGCCGCCAAAAAAAGGCTGATGAGCAACCAACGCTGATCCCTCGGTAATAGCGGTGACGTTTCAGGATTGTCGACGATCAAACTCCTGCTGAACAATGTTGTAACTTGTAAACCTCTGGAAGCGAAGGAATAGGAACACGTCCAAGGATCTGGACAGTAATCTGATCAAAATCTCAGAGTAACCCATGCAAAAATTCGAATACCCGATTACGTTCCATGTGAGCCCGCGGTGAGAGTTCATCCACATTACAGACCATGACGAGAGAATCAAAGTGGTCGTACTCCTGATAGAGTTGAGTAAACTCAAGATAATAAGTTGAAGGGGGGCAATCGCCCTGGCGAAGAAGAAAGATCTTGCGATGCAGTTGGTAGATCTGGGCTGCATTCCCCTTTCTGGAACAGGTAGCCTCAGCGCGTTTTCAAATATCAGCGGCAGTGTCTAAAAAAGGTAGTTGCGGGCAATGGATTCCTGCATACAATTTATGAGCCAAGACATAACAAGGGAGTTTTCCGACTCCCATTGAGACCAAGTTGTAGAGTGCTTGGCCGGAGCATTGGTGGCGCCATTGATATAGCCAAAGAGACGACGACTCTTTAAGGCTAAAGTGATGGAGCGAGACCATGATAGATAATTAGTATCGTCCAGTCTGATCGTAGTAATCGGAGAGAAATTGTGATCCAAGCCAGCCCGGGTAGATCCAGCGGGGGTCATGGAGGCACCCGAATCCGTCACTTCCGACATAAGAGAGGAACGCCTCCAAAAATACGATGGAGGGGAATGGAGAACACTTCTTCAAAGAGCGGAGTGGAAAGAGAGCTTCATTTGAGAGCTAGAATCATTTTTCCTCGTAGGTCAAAAAACACTAGATCTGAGTCTGGGGAACATCCAACCGTTGGAATCTCTCAAGAAATCAGTAGAGCGATAAGCAAGCGAAAGCGAAACTTTTTTCAAAGTTTCAGGTCAATCGGACCGGCGGAGCTCCGGCGAGGGAGGCATCCCGTCGGCCAGCGCCGACTGGCCGACGCAGAGGACACGCGGGACGCGCGGGCCCGCTAGCTTACGCCGACAGAGAAGAGAGGGAAGGAGGGCGGCGGCGAGCGGTGGCTGGGAGAGGAGAAGAGGAGGCGAGCGGCGGCTGGGAGGAGCGGCGGCGGGCGGGGAGAGGGTACGAGCGGAAGGCTCGGCTAGGTTACGGGAGCGGAATCCTTTGATACCATGTAGAACGATTAAATTGTATTAAGCGTGAATAGAGCCTCTTATATAAGAGGTTTTACAATAAGGCTAATAATAAAGCTAACAGATTTAGAACATAAAGATATCGTTAAAAAAGTTGATTTCATGAGGACATGAAATCCCAAAATTTCTATTAGGGTCCATTTATTTGGGACGGTTGGAGCCATGAAATTAGAATTGTAGGTTCATCTTCATTGGAATTAGACTTTAATTCTAATTCAGAAGCCCTAATTCCATCCAACCGAACGGACCTTAAAGTATTTCCGTTTCAATTGTTCTACTGATGATAAGCAGTTAGATTATAAGCTGATGTTCCCAAGCACAAATCTGACCAGCATGGCACTTGCAAACCTGTCTTTGTATACTTGATGCACATGGAAGCAGCGCAACATCCGCACTGTCTAGTTATGATTTGATGTCATATTCAGGATCAATAATCATAAATTTTGTCCAAAATATTTAGAAGGGTAAAAGTAATTTGATGTCACTTTTAAGGTCAATGATCAGAGGGATAGAACTGCATACAATAGAAATCAAGGTTCTTTGTGCGCAATGCTTCTGCACCTAAACATACAAAAGACATTAATTCTGTAACCTTCGATTATTAAATGTTTTAAGAATTCTGAACAAGTAAACCAGACATATACCTACTTCTATCACTAAAGAAATAAACAAAAAAAGGGTAAAACTAACCGAGGTCCTGGTGTAAAAAGATACTTTACAACTCTTCCATAGGGTCCTGAGTATATAGAAGGTTCTTCACTTTGGTCTCTTAGTTAAAGGAATTGTTAATAAATAATAATGTCCAAAATTTCCTGTTCCTTCCTCAACTATATTTAGGAAATAGTCAAGAGCCTTCTTTTCCCCTAGCAAACATTTTCTTCCGCTCGTTTCCTTTCTCTCTCAATTCTTGGCAATTGAAATTGTGCAAATGATTGGGAAGTGATGAGATCGCGACACACATCGTACTACACGATGATCGGAGTCATCTATTTTATGCGGATCAACTGTAACATCCCAAAATTCTGACCCAACCGATTGAACCCCTACGGGACCTAACTGGTTCAATCGACCCCTTTTTGGTGAGCCTATTCAGAGCCAGTGCGACCTTATTGGTCCGGTGAACCAATTACCATTGGTTTAATCCGAATTTCGAGCTACAATGACTAAAACAGACTTTTTGAGCAAATGAGTTCAGAATGGACTCCGGTCAGTGAGAATATATTCGTATGACTAAAGAAACTAATTTTTGAACTCATGTAATTGTATGACCTCAATGTTATAGAGAGTCATGATTCAATTATTTGAGCATTGGTAGTTGTAGATAAATAATCATGAGTTGGAAGAGTTATTTTTTAATTATGTTGAGACATGGGTAGAACCGAGAACTGAACCGGAACCGAAGTGAACGGTTCGGATCCGGTTCTATACTTTAGAACCATGGGTCGGTTCCGGTTCCAAAAATTTGGAACCGAATCTATATGGGTCGGTTCTTTGTTTTCGGTGTAACCAAACCGAACCGATCCGAGTTGCACCCCAACTCAAGGTTACTGTTTCCATCTCCTTCCTCCCGATCAAACTTGCGCCGATCAAACTTGCGTCGTCAGCTCTTCCTCTCTCTCTCTCTCTCTCTCTCTCTCTCTCTCTCTCTCTCTCTCTCTCTCTCTCTCTCTCTCTCTCTCTCTCTCTCTCTCTCCCTCTTTAGCCTCCATCCATGGTCGAACCTCCTCATGGCAAGAATCTTCTCCTTAGCTCCGGCCGCCTGACCAAGCTTCAACTCCGGCGACCTCCCAGCTTCGGCAAGCCATTTTCGAGCAGCCCTTCTTCATGGCTGGCCTTTTTCCTCTCCCATGGTTGCACCACTCCATTTGCTCCAGATCTCCTTCTCTCCAACCGGCAACCGCCCAACTTCTGCGTCGAGCAGCAACACCAAGCTCCAAACAGCCCGCATTCGTCTTCTCCTGCAAGCTCTGCTCACTGAGCGTCGACCGCCTACAACACTTCTCTCCAAAAGGCCGACCAGGCGGCCCTCCTATAACATCATCCAGAACCAGGCTCAAGATGGAAGGCTTTCTTCATGTATGGAAGTTGGTGCGTCGAAGGATAAGGCCATAATAATTCAAGGTTTCGATAGCTGCAAGCAAGATCTATTTCTTGTTTCACTAAGAGATGGTTGTGGAGTATTCAATATACTTACATCATTCAATCAAACCTGACAACGTCGACGAGATCTGACCATGTATGGAAGCACGGACAAATGCCACAAACACGGCTATATGGGTGGCATGCACGGACATCTCGTGAGTTCTTCTTCGACTCCTCCCTCCGCATAGATCTTAGGTTTTCAATTGTAGAAACCTTCTCGCAGATGCACCGTTTTTAAGGTGACCCGCGGACACCCGAGCGTAGTCGTGCTCGGCGTGGCCGCGGATCATTTTGAGTAGGTCTTTGCGACCCCTCTCCGTGAGTCTCGAGGCGCGATACGACGATAAATTATATTAGTCCGCGCGATCAAAATAACGACTATCGTGCGAAGATAAATAATACTGATGCGCGCGCGGTCAAAACAATGACGATCGCGTGATGATAAATTAATATTGATGCACGTGCGGTCGAAATAACGACGATAGCGCGGTTGTACATAATATTGATGTGCACGATCAAATAATTGCGGTCACGTTGATTAACGATAATGATGTGTGCGATCAAAATAACAACGCTCGTGCGTCAATAAATAATATTATATTGTGTGGTGAGATAGATGGTGATCGTGATGAAACCCGTGATGATCGTGCGATGAAAATAAGCAGTGGAGCTTGCAGCGAAGACTTACGATGATGATGGAATCGTGCAATGGTGGTAATCGTGAAGCTTGCGGCAGAGACCTTCGACGGTGAAAATTCCCAGTATGTAGAATATCTGGTCGACTTAGGATAGAATAGTTGTACAGACCCCGTTAGCGTTACCCACTTCAAGTTAAATTATCAACAACATGATGCCTGTTAAATCATGGCCGCGCCGCCAACCATATGAGGCGACTAACCCAAATCTTATTCTAGGTCTGGGAAGTGATTAAGATCCCTAATCTGAGGCGTTTATCGCACTTAAAGCATATGGTTATACATAACCATTTAGAGGTTCTATGAATTTAGCAGAGGTGAGGTTTGTGTAGTGTTTTGGTTGGGTAGAGTAGCAAGTTATTCGCCTCCCCTAGTTGGTGTCCTACATTGTATGTAACTCTGCTTGTATGAAAAGATATTGTGTGTGAATGTATGTGGCGGGTCGCTGGCTCTGCCGGTGGCACACTCCGGAGGGTTAGGGCAGCGACTCTAGGATAGCGTTATGGTCAAACAACAACGTGCACCCTAGCCTAGTTTGGTGTTTGTGTAGGTGTTAGCCACCTGGAGTTCGACCTAAGCTATGTCTCGGTTCTTTTGTTTGTTCCGCCAATATGGGCGAAGACTGAGTAGGGGATCGGGCAGCCATACGTAATGCCTAGGGATGATTGTGCTTAAATACCCTAGAAGTGGTCAGGACGTACCACTGCCACTGATTAGCCACGACGGTGGTGCCTGTGGGCTTAGCTACCCCACAAATAAGTGTCTCAGTCGTTAGTTTGTACTTGATTTCGATCGAGTGTTTGCGTCTCGACATTGTGTGTTGTTAAGTCTATGTTGACATAGAAATCAAGTGTACTTGTGATGATGTTGTGGAGTGCTTGGTTGAGCAGCTACTTATTGCGTTGTATTTTAGCATTTCTTTATTGTATTAGCATTTATTTATTATATTTGTATTTCTTTATTGTATTAGCTTAGCATCGTTGGATACGTGAGTGTGGACACCGCTAGGTTCGAAACAGTATGTTTAAATCATTGTTCAATTTATTATGCACTTATACTTGATAGCCTGCTAGCTATACTTTCATTAACATACTTGTACTCGTCTACTATACTATTGCATATTATACCGACTGTCACTTCCTGCGGTGTGGTATTTTCCTCCCTTGAGCGTTAGGGCTTTGGGGGGAGCGGGATGAACCACCAGTCTAGTTTGACCGACGCGTTCGCGCTTATCATTTTAGGCAGAGACTCCGCCGATGGCGACGCAACCAAAATCGTGGGTGTTTTCCGAGCTATGACGTGGACATGACGTGGTCTCGTCGTGGACTTGACGTGGACTTGATATGGACTTGGAGTGGATATAGAAGACATGATGATGATCGTTGCTACCCTTAGCAACATCATCAATCATATAGTTAGCTCATTAGATTTACATATTTACTGCACTTATATATCATCTTTCATCCGACTTGGAATGTTACTTGTGAGCCCCCGAATTTTTTATAGACTATTGTACTTGGACTGTGGGGTCATCATGCCGTTGTTGTGGCTATTCCTGTCTTGTTTTTAAATACTCATATATTTTTGTGATCTACTACGTGGCTACTTGTCTTCCGCTAGTACTTCTTCTGTTACTGCTTATAGCGTACCCTGGTTGGGTTGTGATAGTTGTTCGCTTAGCACCATCGTTGGTTCATAGCTTTAAAAGAGAATGATGAGAGAGAGTTGAGACGTTCATACCTCTACTCTCCCGTTATTCCCTTCTTTGCAGTGGATTTGCGGTGGTGTGCGATAAGATCCTCTGATCATGCTTAGTTCCAAAGGGGGGTTTTACATCGAGGATCCTAGATTTTTAGTTATTTTCTAAAAACTTTCATGTATTTTGAGGGTCGTCATGATCGAAGAATCATGACCGTCCATGATGACCCCGTAATCTATAAATAGGGATAGAAAGTTCATTTTGAAGGCATTGAAAGTTGAGTGAAAAGAAGATTCTACTTTTGATCACCCAGTGACGATTTTTAGTTATTTTCTAAAAACTTTCATGTATTTTGAGGGTCGTCATGATCGAAGAATCATGACCGTCCATGATGACCCCGTAATCTATAAATAGGGATAGAAAGTTCATTTTGAAGGCATTGAAAGTTGAGTGAAAAGAAGATTCTACTTTTGATCACCCAGTGACGAAGCTTGGATTTATCCCCTCCTCCCCTTGGCGAGCCACCACTTTCCCTCCACCATTCGTCGACAACCCTCCCTCCTCCTCCACTCCCTTGTCGTGGAAGCACCTCCCTCCACATAGCCAACCACCACCACAATTCCCCTCCTCCAAACACCACCTAAAACAGCCCCTAAACATCTCCAAAATCCTCTCTCATCCACCTCCGACAATCACCGGAAAACCACTTTCGGGCACCTAACCCACCTCTGGTGATCCCTCTCTAATCACCGGAAAACGACTTTTCCGGCCTCCCACTACCACCACCACAATCTCCATCAAGCTTCCTTCATTTTTCAGTTTTCCGGTGATTACCGGAAAACACCTCCGGCCGCCACCACCACCGGCCGCCTCTCCAACATCCGCCTCTGGCAGCCAACTCCGGCCAACCACCACCCCATAACCACCACCCACTACACCATAACTACCATAATCACCTCCCTCCACTATCCCACTACCTCCATAACTCGCATCTCTTGCAGCCCGCCCACCCCTCCCTCTACTCCACCCACTCAACACCACACAAGCAGTTCTAAATCCTTCTTTCCTGCTGGCCGAACACTCCAATCCCCAATCCGCAACCGCACCTTTCACTTGACCCTCATTTCCAACAATCCCTGGACACTGAATCTCATTCGCCTGACTTGTCTATACCCAATCCACGATTCTCCTGGCAGTTATTTCCTAAACCCAATCACTCCTCTTGCATTCCCCATCCCTCCAGCCCATCTAAACGAGACTTCCTCTACTGAAGTCTGCTGCAGGAAATTCATTCCAGCTACCTAAATACCACTGCCCCACTCCCCCAGCCCTCCAGAAACTCATACAACTCTAGGAATCAGTTCCTGGAAGTAAGGACAGCATTCATTTATTTGCCTTACAAACATCCGGCCTCCTGAACAACCCCTACAGCCCAACCCACCACTGTCCTCGGTCGTCAAACCCTGCATCAGTCCAGTTCAGCAAGCCGAGCCTCCCCGGGGGCTCTCATTCAGTCCTTTGCCACCTATCCAGCCTCCTGAAGTTTGCCGGAAACCCACCAAACCCTCTATTTCCTATTTGTGTAAGTTTTCTAAGTTTGGTTGTCATTTATTTTATGTTGAATTGTTTGTGAATTTCCTACTGAAGAATGTTGATGTTTGAGTTTGTGAATTCGATTTGAAGCTATCTCATATCGACATGACTATTTTTGAATTGTTTGTGAATTTCCTACTCAAAGAATACTGATTAGAAGTTGCGTCGAATACTAATCGATGTTGCGTCGACTTCAACTTGAAAGAATGTATGCATCGACTTCTGCCTTCTACAGTTATGCTGATATCAAGTCGGAGTAACGATGAATTTCATTTGATGTTGCGTCGACTTCTAGTCGACGCATAATTACTCTGGATAATTTTCTTCATGATTTCAGTTTACCTTTCTCATGAATTTGACTCAACTGACTTCTTAAAACTTCTATGACTAAATTACCCTTACTATACATCATGGGTAATTAACCTAGAAGGCAAAATCACTTTATAGTCAATTTGTTAAGTTAAATTCAAAGAGTTTTTCCCAGCAATCTCCTCATATTTAGCTTAACAGATTTTATAAAATGTTTAAAGTGATTTTACAAAATAAAGCAAGAAAAGAAAAAATTTACATCATTTATATATAAAGAAAAGAAGAAACCATGAGCAGGCAAATGAAAACTTGTATTTTAAATATAAAGAAAAAGAAGAAACCATCAGCAGACAAATGAAAATATGTGTCTTGTGTCTTCAAGAAACCATTAGCAGGCAAAAGAATAAAAAGAAGAAACCTCCCTTACTAATTCAGCATGTTCAATCTCAATCTCCCCCTGAGTATGTGCACCATATCCAATCTAATCTCCCCCTGAGTATGTGCACCTTGTCCAGCATGTTCAATCCTGAACTTCTTCCAGTATATGATCCTCCTCCTGATTCTCCCCCTTCTTAACCTCATTAGCAAGGGAGGTTAAGAATGACCTAGTCAGAGAGGAGGACAATCTTGACTGTATTGACTGTACAGAGACAGTGACTGCACTAAGCTGAGTTTGCATGGTTTTAAAGGTTGTTTGAATTTGAAAAGCATGCTCATTCATAAGAGTTGAGATTATGCTTGTGGCCATCTGTACTGCCTGAAGGATTATAGAATATAGATTGAGAGGAGAAGAGGTTGGCATAGTGGAGGAAGTAGGAGCATTAGTGGGAGGGAGAATTAATGAGGGAGGTGGTGATTTAAAGGCCTGGTTTGGTGAAATAGAAAGATCTGGAGGATTTGAAAGGAAACCCTCAACTTGTGAAAAAGGTGGAGGAGATGGTTCTTTCTGGAATCCAGGCTTTGTTATCTGTCTGTTCCATTTTGTGAACGGAGAAATTGAGAGTCTCTTGTCAGGAGAAATGAGCACTCCTTTCGACTTGCATAACAGTATTTTCCCAATAATATCTATTTTATTTCTCTGTCAGATAGCTCTGCTTCTGCTTCTCCAGAAGGAATGTCAAAGGTACATCCTGCACATGTAACTCCTTTAACTAAAATTAAAGTCAATTATATCTACATTACCGTTCTTTAGTTGGGATGTCCTATGATATCCATCCTGCACATGTAACTCAAACATCAGCATGGACCCTCACTTGCTGAGGCCCCTTTCTTCTACCATCATAAGGAGTTATGAAAGAATAGGTTGGTCTTTCAGGATACCCCTTGATTTGGTGAAGTGCTGATTTATTATACCAGCAATGTTTTGTTTTGTGTCCAATTTTAGAACAATAATAATATTAAAGAGTGAGTTTGCAGAAGAGAATCTAGAATTGAAATTTCTTGAAAACGTTTTTGGAAACATACGTCGAGTAGAAGTCGATGCATCTATAGGGTTGCGTTGAAAGGAATTCGACGTGCCTGCAAAGTTGCGTAGATAAACAGTCGACGCAGGTTTCCGCTTGGGTCGAGTATCATTCGACGCACCTTCATACCTGCTTCAAATTGAAGTCAAAGCATTTGCAGAATTCCGTCGAATTGGATTCGACGTAACTTCAAAGTTGCGTCGATTTCTATTCGACACATAGTTCATTTTGTTCAAAAATTGATTGTTGTTTATGGAGTTTTCTAAAGGATGTTTATCTAGTATTCCTTGTTGATTATTAATGTTCACCCTCTTGAATACTGTAACTTTATCACGATGATCATGTAATTCTTCACCAATTTCACTGTTTTCATTTACTTGATTCTCACTAATTCTAACAAATACTACTATAGGGTTTGCTGGAAGATCCATTCCTGATTGATGGATCTGCTCCTAATCCAAGATATTTGAATCTTCTAGAAAGATTCACTGAGATATCTTTTAACATTTGACTCCTCCCATTGAGTAAATTTACAAAGGCTTTTGTCTTTGTAAGCTCTTCATTTAGTGTTAGATTTTCAGCATTTATCTTATTTATTTGTTTTTTTAGCTTTCCTACCTCAATCCTAAGTTGATAATTAACATAGTGATGATTTTCATATAGCCTTTTACTTTTCAGTTCTTCTAACTCTTTCCTAAGTATTTGTATTTAATTTTCCGCCTTTTGTTGATCTTGGCAGAAATATTTAAAGCAAGATTTAAATTCATTGGAAAGAGGGAAGGGTAGACTGAATGCAGTGACCAAAGAAGAAGCTCAGTCTTCTGTCGAGGTGATATCAGATTAGATTCTGATCTAGTTGTTATCTTGTAATTGTGAATTTAATTTCGATCGTATTAGTTATGCGTGTGATTTTATAGGCGATCCACGTAGCTCCCCAACGATTCCTCAACTTTTGCAGATATTTAAAATTGAAAGCAATTAGTTAATTCAGCAATTTATAATGACTTTCCTTCACTCGGAGGGTGAAAGCAAAGCGCGCGGCGAATAACTCCGACAAATTGATAGCGTATCACAAACAATTTTTTACTAGCAAGAAGCATAACACATATATTAATTCTGAGTCACTCCAGGTTTCAGCTATGAAACCTCTTTCTTTCTTCTTGTCTTTCTTTCTGAAGGATTGCTTCTTGTACTCCTTACTAGTTTTGTCCTCAGTCTTGGTCCACCTGCTGAACCTTTTGGCCAAGAGATTAAACATCTCTTCTTCAGAGGTTGAAGGCTCTCCTTCAGTTGTCTTCAATGCAATGGTTCTTTCTTTAGGAGTTGAGATTTCTCCTTTCCTTCTGTCTCAGCTCTACTTTTTAGCAGCAGCTCATGGGACTTCAGCTTGCCTAGTAGGG
Organism: Dactylorhiza incarnata; assembly: GCA_033032865.1. Taxonomy (NCBI): domain Eukaryota; kingdom Viridiplantae; phylum Streptophyta; class Magnoliopsida; order Asparagales; family Orchidaceae; genus Dactylorhiza; species Dactylorhiza incarnata. Next base: position 182,761 of record JAWHQI010000437.1, read on the forward strand.
CATCTGTGGAGATCTCTCTATGGCATCTGGACTCTCTGATGACCCAGATCCTTAAATCCAAGTGCTTGGGAAGCACATTAGCAACTTGTCATTAATTTCAATGAGTGAAATTTCCTTGTCCAAGCCCTTTAATTCACTCATAATGAGGCTGAATCTGACATACATTTCAGCCACATTTTCTTCTGGCTTTTTTTCGAAAGTTCTCATATTGGGATATGAGAAGAGACTTTATGCCCTTTCTTTCATCAGAACTTCCTTCAACTAATCTGGATAATGAATCCCAGATTTCTTTTGCAGACTGGCATTCAGGCACTTTCTGAAATATGTTATCTAACATAGTTGATAACAGTATATTCATAGCCTTAGCATCACAAGCTTTTACTTTCTTCTCAGCTTCATTGCACTCAGATTTGGGAACCAGTTCTTGTGTTGAGGTTCCACTAGCATCCTTTTTGTAAGGCATTGGAGGACCTGTCAACACATCATTAAAAATGTCCTCATCAATAGAATTCATATAAAGTTTAATTCTGGTTTTCCAGAGTGTAAACTTGTTCAGGTTACACATTGATGGCCTAGTTGATGCAGTCCTTAGAACTCATTTTCTTAAAATAATTTTTAAATATAAAAATATGACTGAGATGATCTTTTGATCGGTGTTAATCTTTTTTAATCAACCTAGCTCTGATACCAATTGAAAGTGCACAGTTATTCCCCTGAGAATTCTCTAGAGGGGGGAGAATAGAGATTTAAAAACGTTTCATAAAAAATGCACAGAAAATTAATTCTAATTCCTAGGCATCCAAGATTTCAACCAGAATTAAAGTTATCACAGAATAAAAATAAACAAGATACAATCACAAAAATTGCACAAACATAGAAGACATGGGAACTTATAGTAGTTCCCCAAAACTATGGGTACATCTACTCTTCTACCACCTTGGTAGGAATACATTATCACAGTGTCTGAGTCTTTTGATAAAGAGATTCTTAGAACCACTGAGTCTTTTGATAAGGAGGCTCTTAAAACCAGGGACTGAGTCTTTTTATAAGGAGATTTAGAATCAAATCAAGATCTTTTGATAAGGAGATATTGAGCTAAAGCAGAGTCTTTTGATAAGGAGACTCTTAGAACCAAGACTGAATCATTTGGAGAGGGATTCTTAAAACTCTTTACTCAGTTTATAGAATTGAGAAATAGAGAAAGAATAAGAAGAAGAATCTTCTGATTTGAATCCTCTTTCAGCAGTCAATGAGGATTCTAGCCACTAAGTGTTCTGAATCCTTTGTAAGATGATGAATCTTTGCTTAGAAGAAGGTGCAAGGATTATATGCACTGATCCTGTCTTTCAGATTTATCTTTGTATCTTTGATGCAACAGCAGTAGCAGTGGAGATGAGGAGGAAGAAGAAGATTGTTGTCTGCTCTGTTTCTCTCTGCTGTATTATCTAATCTTCTCACTAATCTCTTCTTGAAATCTGAGTATATAAATCTCTGAGAGATTTCAAATTCTTCTTAATCTGGAAACTTATCTTTAGAAAGAATGAAATAATATTTTTTTGTATTTGTCTTCATAAATCTCAACAGCCTCTTCAAATATCTTCCATATATATTCTCCTGAAATTAGATGGAGAATTCGTTCTTTAGGCTCTCTTCCAACAGCTCCAAAAATTCAAAAAGAATACCATATTAATCTTTTTCAAATAACTCTGGACAATTCTTCTGAATTTTCCATTCTGGGTTTCATTTGACGCTACATCGACTTCTAGAAGAAGATGCGTCGAGATCTGCCTAAGAGTTGAAGTTCTGTCGACTTGGCTAAATACTCGACGTTGTGTCGAGGTCATATCGACGTGCCTTTGAATCTGATTAGAAGCTACGTCGAGATCTGCTTCACAACTTTGATATGAATTCTGCTATCGACGTTGCGTCGATTCCTTATTGATGCATTCGTGAACTTCAACTTCTGGCTTCTGCATCGAATATTAATCGATGTTGCGTCGACTTCATCTTGAAAGAATGTATGCATCGACTTCTGCCTTCTACAGTTGTGCTGATATCAAGTCGGAGTAACGTCGACTTTCAGTTGACGATGCGTCGACTTCTAGTCGACACATAATTACTCTGGATAATTTTCTACATGATTTCAGTTTGTCTTTCTCATAACTTTGACTAAACTGACTTCCTAAAACTTCTATGACTAAATTACCTTTACTATACATCATGGGCAATTAACCTAGAAGGTAAAATCACATTATAGTCAATTTGTTAAGTTAAATTATAAGGGTTTTTCCCAACACTTGAGGAGACCGCTTTTGTAAGGAGTTAAGGAAATGAGAGAACACGTCATAGCTAAGAACTTCAGTGACAGAAAATTATAACAAGCAATGAACCAAAGCTTCAAATAGAAAAACACAATTCACATACCGGCGAAATACCGTGAATTGGAAAGCCTTTATTAATAAAGGGACAAGTAATATTCTTACCGAATGTGAGAATACAAAGTTATATCAACATATCTATCAAGCTAATGCATATATATCTTCTATGTTCAATTTGTTACATATAAATTACCTGTATTTCCTGGTAAGGAGTTTGGTAAACTGATCTACAAGTTGTTCCTCTGCAAAGGAAGTAGTAATCTCTCCTTCAAGAGGTTAGTCTCTAATTAAGCGCCAGTCTACTTCAAATTTCTTAGTCCTCCCGTGGATGACAATAAATCAAAGTACATAACAGTCTGACTATCACAGTGCATCTCGATCGGTAAGAGAATAGACATTTCTTACTCCATAAAATATTGCAACCAAGAATGCTCACATGTTGTAAAAACCATAGCCCTATATTCTTCTTCAACACTAGATTTAGTACGATGGTTTGTTCTTGCTCCACTGGGGTACAAAATTTCCACAAGATACAATATCATGTAGTCGATCAACAAATATTTAAGCAACGTACCCAATCAGTATCATAGTAACCTAAGATCATGAATCCCAATAAATGTTCGTGACCATTATAACCTTAGACAATATTTGACCCGGAGAGCTATTTATGCACCTAAAATAAATAAAAGCCTCTCAATGGGGTTCTTCTAGAAAGCCGAAAGCGCATAAATTACTGACACGGCTAACAACGAAAGAAATATTACGATAATTTTGTGAGTTTAGCATTTGGATCGATAGGAGTTTCAACAAATTTAATCCTCAAGAGGTCAGGCACTTTAAGAATATTACTCTTGTGCTTAGTTTCAGTAGGCCTAATTCCCCTTGTTAATTATATGCCTTAAAATCGTAACCCAAAGGGGATGACCGATGTTGAACACGACCCGCGGGGTTCGGGGCCGCGGCCCTGCCCGAAATTTTTCTGGAACACGGCTCGAGACACACATGCGTGTTCCCCAGACGTGTGCGGTTGTAACTGTTCCAAAAACCAAGGGACGCATCCAGAAGGCGGAGACGCGACTTTTCGGGGCACACGGTCCGAGACACACGGGCGGGTGCCCTGACCGTGTGTCGTTCTGATGGTTCTAGGGTGGTTGGTACACGTCTGTTGATGTAAAGACGCGTCGTTTGGGGACACACGACCGAGGCTGCCCGTGTGTCAATCTTGTTTCCAAAATTGTAATGTACAGAGTGTTATAAAAACTCCTGGTCTTTCTTGGCTTTGGGCATGGGGAAATCTGAACTCTGAAATCTTCTCTCTCTCTATAACTGTCTCTGTTCTTGATAGTGAAGATCTGACTGCTGCTGCCCGTGGGGGTAGCCCAATTTTGGGTGAACCACGTAAATCTGTGTTGTTTGTGCTTGTTGAATTTATGTGTTTTTCTTCTTCTTTCTTCTCGTATTTCCGCAACAGCCCTGGGATAGATAAATATGATTTTGAGTTATCACAACCTCTATCCCTAAGAATACCTCAGTTGAACGAGGTCTTTGATATGAAAATTGACTCAAAAGAAGTCGTTGAGATCATCTATTCCCGAAAGATCACTACCAGAAATGACAATAATGCCTAATATCCGCTAACAAGATCTACCAAACTATTAAACTTCGATAAATGTTTGAGTTGTTGATTTGGCACCTTTTAACACCAAAACCCAATTATCTTAGTTCTTGAACCAAGTCCTTAGAGATTGCTTGACCAAGGAGACAAACTTCTCCTTTGTCGACTCGAGTAACAAACCTAAGAGGTTGTTGCATATATACTTCCTCAAATTAATCGTGTAAAAATGCATTCTTGATATCTAGCTGTAATAACCAGGATTTAATAATCATAAATAATAACATTGTTTAAATAATTAATTAATTTAATTATCTTTCCTCCCTCTAATACCTAAACCGAGCAGCTCCCCTCCCGATTTTTCACTTCCGCACGGTTTGGGTTTCCCGCAAGCAGCTCCTCGTCTGTAGTCAGTCGCTCGCCCCGTCTCCCGCTCGTCGCGCCTCTCCCGTGCCCGACGATCCCTCCCCCTTCCTCCGGCAACCTCTCCTCCATCTCCCCTTCCTCTGGATGACCTCCAACAAACGGGATAAGCCTCCAACAGTCGGCAGCAACCTCTCCTTCGTCCAAGGAGGCCATCTGCTGCATTCCCCTTCTCCTTCAAGGGCCGACAGCCCTATCCCCTCTCGTCACGGGTCGGCAGCCACCTCCTCCCCTCTTCCCCGTCGTTTTGGCCAGTGATTGCGAGGGGAACAGCTAGGGTTTTCCTTCCCTGGCCTCCTTGAGGCCGGATTCGACTTCCTAGGGTAAGGATCTCGCTTTTCCCTCATTTCAGATTTTTGCTTGATTTATTTTGCAAATTTGTGCTCCAAGTTGCGTATAAATTGCATTTCAGATTTTTACACATCTTATAATCGTCCAATCTCTCGGTTTTCGTGCTCCCTGACGCCATTTGTCGCTCTAATTGGCGGGAACACTCAAGGCCTTTCCAATTTAGGGTTTCCCTAACCTAAGCGCCTCCAAATCCCCGTTCCCGCGTGGTAGTCTCCTCTCCCCTCATTTTTGAGGAAGGTAATTGGTTAAACCCTCTTTGTTTAAGTTTTTAACATGTTAATTGTATGTGTTAGGGTAGAGATTTTTGTTTAGCAATGTCGTTCATAATTGCGCTTGATCAAGTTTAAAATAAGGTTCTTGAAATTTTGCTTGCGCCGCTTAGCCGTCACCGTCAGATTCAGCGTTTCTTAAGGCAAGTAGAGGAACCTCTCGCTTGCAAATCATTGATCATCAAAAATGATAAATTTGTCTTTTCAATCAATCATGAATTAATTCATTAATAACACAAGTAAACAATTGAAAGGAAGAGATTTAATTGACGCAACTCCTTGACTTGGGTTCCCTCTTGAATCCCTAGCGAGAACAAAGGACCGGTCACAACAAGCGTGAACTCCCTGGATCAAGGGAGAAGGTTCGCAAGAGCCTCCCCTTAGGGATCATGGGCAAATATTCTGAATCTCTGATAAGTCTTGAATCTGAACTTGAATCTGTCTGAATCATGAATCATGTGCGTCAAACAAAAACACATACACTTTCACTTGTTACAATTTATGTTATTACATGTTCATCTATGTATGCTATACTCCGGAGTAGGTTAATAATTCAGTTTTATTTCTACGTGACTCTTTTACTTGCTTGTCTTGATAGTTATGCTATTTACTTTACTTTAATTAACTGTATCAATGTTCTGAGACTTTTTCCTTGTTGTTTTGTAATTTGCCTTAGCGTCCGTGACTGCGCCGTCTGGTACCTGAGCTCGCATTGCACCCAATTCCTGCGTTCCTGGAGATCCATTTTAGTATTTGTTGTATCAGGTTCTATGTTGTTTTTACTTTACTGTCAGTTAATGTTTATTATGTAATGATTATGATCAGACATTTTCTTATGTATCAAGGACAACTGTCAGGCTATATTATGTACTGAAATTTCATATTATTGCATGCTCGTCATTTTGAGGTCTTCATTACATGATTCTGTATCAGTATTTTGAAATCTGGGTTTTAATATGAACACATGTATTTTCTTTTCATTGTTGTACTCTAAAGCTTCCGCATATTTATAAAACATATTTTCTTCAAATTAATTATTTTAAACCTAATAATGCTAATTCAGCCTCAGCCTAACAGACATTGTGTTTCACCCCCTCGAGTCTGTGGCATCACGATCCGCCCGAAGCGCGCTCTGTCTTTCGCTTGTAAAAGGGTCGTGACAGTTGGTATCAGAGCTAGGTTGTTTTCTAAGGATAAATTAATTTTTTTCTAAAAACTAAAATAGCTACTAGTTTTTACTTATTGTAAATTACTTGTATAAATATAAATATGCATGCAAAATTTCTTCACTCACTTTATCATTAACTGTTGTTCTTGGCCAAAACACTCACACACTACACTCATAATCATGTGTAGTATGCGCACGAATGTTAAGGGGTTATGGGCAAACTTAACATTTATGTGCATATGAATTTCCACTAGGTTATACTCTGCTTGCAGATATTAAATGGTTATGGGCAAATTTAATATTTTCAAGTGCGATGGCATTAGTAACATAATATGCATGACATGTTAAGTGATATGGGCACTTAACATGGTATGGGCACTTAACATGGTAATATTTTCAATTGCATTTTAGGTGCAATTGCATTGCATGCATAACATAAATCATCTGCACAAGTGTCAGGCTAGGAACAACAGATAATGATTGTACACACATGGATTTATTAATTATTTACAATTTGCACGTGATTCCATTGTTGCATTTGCATGATCATTACTAGCAGTTACCCAATGAAAATACTGTAATTATTACATGATTTACATATCTGACAGTATAAGGCGTGTTAGAACCTCTAGTTTTAAATCATCGATATTTGCTGCCTTTTTCTATTTTGCTTGGCTCTCGATCTGACCCGATTCTCTCGTATCTCTTTCTAGATGGCTCCTAAGCGTCCTCAACGCAAGAAGCCCACCCCTTCTGCAGGGGAAACTTCTGATGGGGCTACTGCTCAGATTCTGAAGCAGATTCTAGATTGTCTCACTCACCTGGAAGAGGATCGTCAAACTTCTGATCCAGCCTCTGGTTCTACCACGAGGACAGCTGGAGTAGTTATCACTGCTACCACACCTCGAGCCACTCCACCTGCTTCTGGTCCCGGAACCAGCTCATCTTCCGTCAACTTGGTGACCCCGCTTGTATACAGTCTGAATGTTCCCCCGGTGGCGATGACAGATACTTTGACGTTCAAAAGGTTAAAGTCGTCATCTTTCGACGGCAATCGTGACTACTTTGTCATTTCTGAGTGGCTCGCTGTTACGCCTGGCGCCACTACCAGATTCGGAGAAGATTAATGTGCACGTCGACCAAAGGAGAAGGCAGAGGAAGATCGGGCTGAACCATCCGGTTTAGCCCGCCAATATTAAACAAGGCGCAGTGGGGCTGAACCGCACTGGTTCAGCCCCTATGGGGGCCGGCCGGCCCCCATGGGTCCGAGTGCTATATAATACCGGACCCTCTTTTGGAGAAGGCATGAAAAGAACTATTCAGGTATTCCCTCTCTTCCCCCTCAAACCCTAACCCTAATCTCTAGTTTCCTCTCTAGTTTCCTCTATTTCTCCTCTTTCTCCTTGCTAGTTCATAACATTTGGTATCAGAGCATCTTTCCTGCGACCATGGTGACACGTACCGAAGCCGAGAATGCGCGCTTGACCACCATCGAAGAAAACTATGTAGGGTTGGCGGATTCGGTGGCGGCAATCGAAGAACAAATGAAAATCTCCACAAAAAAATTTAGAGGAACGGTTGGAGGGACGCATGGAAGAAATCAAGGCGTTGTTAACGCAATCATTGAAGGGCAAGTCGGCAATAAACGACAAATCTGAAGCGGAGGCGTCACATACAGCGCCGCCGACGACAAATGGAGCGACGGGGGGGGGGGGGGGGGGGGGGGGGGGGGGGGGGGGCTCGGGCGTGACCCCCCAGGGCTGGCTGGGGCCGGACCAAGGCAGCAAGGCCGTCCAGTGGCCCGCAGCGCCGCTTCCTGCCCTAGGGCAATCGGTCGGGTACGTGGGATCGGCGGCGGAAGCGGAAGGGTTCCGCTACACCCGACCGCACCCGGCTGGGCCGGGACGCTTCCAGCAAGCAGCGGCCGCCTGGACGCCGCCGACAATGAGGCCGCCGGAATGGCCATGGGGAGGGGCCGGGAACCCCTACCAATGCAATTCCAGCCGGCCGGGACCATGGCCGCTCCTTTCGGGGGCAGAACTGGGTTGTTACCTACACCGCCACCTTTCGGAACCCCGATCAGGACGGGACATGACGAGCAGTGGAGAGAGCGACCTCCGTGGGACGGGTTTCAAGGTGGAGGACAACAAATGGGCGGCGGACATGGGGGAATGCATTTCTTCAACCCCCAAGGCCGGCCAAATCAAGTTGCAGACCAACAGAGGCCGGTGATGCACGGGCCAGAGCAAGGGAGGAACGTGGACATGCAACCGAGAGCTTACATGGCTCTGAAGAGAACCCGCATGAATTTTCCGAAGTTTCGGGGTGAGGATGCCTTGGAATGGGTGCAGAAGGCGGAGTTGTTCTTTACTTATCAGGAAATTCCCGAAGACCAGTGGGTGCAGCTCGGAGCCTTCCATCTGGAGGACGACGCGTACCATTGGACACAGTGGTTCCTGCGGGGGTATGGATACGCGACGTGGGCTTACTTTGTGGAGGGGTTCTCGGCCCGTTTTGGACCCTTGGAGTACGAGGATGTGGAGGCGACGTTACAAAAACTCCGGCAGAAAGGCACCGTGATGGAGTACCGTACAGAGTTCGAGAAGCTGGCCAATCGGGTCAGTTGGGAGGAAAAGACCCTCCTCAGTTGCTTCATATCAGGGTTGCGGGATGAGTTGCGGGATGAGGTCCACGCCTATATGCCACGAAGTTTGAGGCATGCCATCAGTTTGGCAAGGATACAGGAGGAGAGATTCAACCGACAGAGGGCCCGTACAACGGTGAGAGCTCCTACGGTTGTCCACCCTCCTCGGGGGGCTCCCCCGGCCGAGGGCCGGCCGACAGTGACAAAACTGACGTGGCAGGAACTTCAGACCAGGAAGGAGAAGAGGTTGTGCTTCAACTGTAATGAGCAGTACACCCGAGGGCACGCATGCCAGAAGGTCCAGGTATTCATGCTGCGAGAGGATGCGGAAGATGTTCCCCGCACTGAGGAGGAGGGCGAGTTGGCTATTGAAGACTTTGGAGTATCCATCCAGGCCCTGGAGGGGGGTACCCCATCTCCGACTTCACACCTAGCGGGGAGGGTCGGCAGGGAGACGGTGACGATCTTGATGGACAGCGGGAGCACTCACAACTTCATCCAACCCGGTGTGGCCCAGAAGACGGGGTGTGACATAGATCGCAGCGCAGCCTTCCATGTCAGGGCAGCGGCTGGACGTACACTGCAGTGCGAGGGAGTGATGAAGGGGGTGGAGCTCCAGATACAGGGTTACACTGGACATATCGATGTTTACTTACTGCCAATCCGGGGTTCCGACATGGTGTTGGGCGTACCGTGACTGCGGCAACTTCGGCGGGTGACTTTTGATTGGGACCAGATGGCTATGGAGTTCAGCCATCACGGGAAGGGGTATTGCTTGGAAGGCCTCAAGTCTTCTCAGGTAAAGGAGATCTCACTCTGCAGCATGGAACGAGTAGGGGCACCGGTTAGTACGATGACCATCGTTACGACGAGTAGAGCAGAGCCTACGGCTCCAACAGAGGTCTCGTCTCAGATGCACGCAAGAGCCGACTTGTTCCAAGAGCCGCACGCTCTCCGCCTCCAGCTTGAGGACAAGCTGACCCTTGATGGGGGAGGGAATGTTACGCCTGGCGTCACTACCAGATTCGGAGAAGATTACTGTGCACGTCGACCAAAGGAGAAGGCGGAGGAAGACCGGGCTGAACCATCCGGTTCAGCCCGCCAATATTAAATAAGGCGCAGTTGGGCTGAACCGCACCGGTTAAGCCCCTATGGGGTCCGGCCGGCCCCCATGGGTCCGGGTGCTATATAATACCGGACCCTCTTTTGGAGAAAGCATGAAAAGAACTATTCACGTATTCCCTCTCTTCCCCTTCAAACCCTAACCCTAATCTCTAGTTTCCTCTCTAGTTTCCTTTATTTCTCCTCTTTCTCCTTGCTAGTTCACAACACTCGCCCAGATGGAGAAGCACTTCAAGTACGATGGGATTCCGGATGTCCAGAAAGTTCTTCTTGTTGCTTACCAGATGACCGAGGATGCGTACACCTAGTGGCTTCAGCGCCGCAATCTTCCCAACTATGCCACCATGAACTGGGATTAATTCAAGGGAGTTATTATGAAGAAGTTCCTTTCTTCTGTGTAGCGTGGCCGGCTACCTGAGAAATTCCCGTCCCTTCAGCAGCCAGACAAATCAGTGACAGAGTACGAGAAAGATTTCTCCCGCCTATCCCTCCTTGCCGTGGAGTTGGTGTCAGATGAGTCCAAGAAGATCAGTCGTTTCGTGAAGGGACTCCGTCATGACTTCCGACAGCATGTAGTAGCTCATGGCGCCGCTACCTACGTCGAGACTGTGGAAGTTGCGTTCCAGGTGGAGGCTATCGATCTGGAGCGTTCTGTTAAGAAGGTCAAGCATATTACTAGCAATGTTGTCGCGGCTGATCACAAGCGCAAAGATGCTCCATTCCAGAATCACGACCTCAAGTCCAAAGAGGTGTGTGCCTTCTTTCATAAGGTGGGTCATGTTGCTCAAGTTTGCCACACTCTCTTGAAGAAGCAGAAGATGGTTGTTCCTGCACAGCAACCCCAGATGACGCTTGCCACTGTCGCCACTGTTTGTGCTTACTGCAAGAGGCCAGGTCATCTGCTGAAAGACTGTCGTCGTGAGTAGAATGCTTGTTACCGATGTGATAAGGTTGGACACCATATCCAAGACTGCCCAATTCCCGCTCAGCCTCTGCAGTCTGTCCCGGGAGTTCAGGAAACGGGTAGAGCCGTGTTGAATGTCATTACCTAGGGCGGGGCGCTTGCATCTACCGACGTCATCTCTAGTATGTAATGCATTGTTATTAGATTTCTGCATCTTATTTTATCTGCTTTAGTATCAAACAACCTTGAATTGCATCTATGTTCTTTCCTAGGGAGATTTAGGGTCAATAATAAATGGATGCAGATTCTTTTTTATTCTAGTGCATCTCATTCGTTCATCGCGCATCATATTGTGGATCTTTATCGTTGGCCTACTTCACCATTTGAGATCCCTTATGAGATCTTCGTGTTTGGTCATCTGCATCTTTCAAGTTATGGCATTCCCAATTGCCCGATCATGCTTGGTGAATTGCGAGTGTCAGCCGACCTCATAGTTTTGGAGATGCCAGAGTTCGATGTGATCTTGAGCATGAATTGGTTGGTTGCGTATCAAGCAAAACTGGATTGTGTGGCAAAGAGGGTCAACCTCAGCATCGATGGCAAGGACTTCAACGTTCATGTTCAGACCCGCAGTCACATGAAGGTAATTTATGTTGTACACGCCACTCATCTTCTTGGGCAAGGATGTTCTGCTTGTTTTGTATATGTTTCGCTTTCATATTCTGCCACTCCTCAACTTGAATCCATTCCAATCGTTTCTGAATTTCCTGACGTCTTTCCTGTCGTATTGCCTGGGATGTCTCCTGATCGAGATGTGGAGTTCTCTATTGACTTAGAGCCTAGAACGCGCCCCATATCTAAAGCCTCGTGTCGTATGTCCCCGCCCGAGCTAGAGGAGCTTAGATCGCAGTTGGATGAATTGCTTGAGCGTGGTACATTCATCCCAGCTCTTCACATTGGGGAGCCCATGTCCTCTTCGTGAAAAAGGATGGCTCCGTGAGGCTTTGTATTGATTATCGAGATCTAAACAAGGTGACAGTCAAGAATATGTATCATCTTCCGCGTGTGGATGATCTCTTTGATCAGCTCAAGGGTAGTGCAGTCTTTTTCAAGATAGATCTCAGATCAGGTTACCATCAGCTGAAGATCAAGGAATCTGACATTCCTAGAACAGCCTTCCGAACTCGGTATGGACATTTTGAATTCTTAGTGATGCCCTTTGGTTTGACTAGCGCACCTTATGCTTTCATGGATATGATGAACCGAGTCTTCCGCGAGTATCTGGATAAGTTCATCATCGTTTTCATTGATGATATTCTGGTCTATTCCAAGACTCATGAGGATCATGCAGCACATCATAAGCTCACTCTCTCCACTCTTCGTCAGCATCAACTCTAGGCCAAGCTGGCAAAATGCGAGTTCTGGCTAGATCGTGTTACTTTCTTGGGGCATGTTGTTTCTGGAGATGGACTCTCGGTTGATCTTGCCAAGATTTCTGCCGTTATGGACTGGAAGCGACATGCTACTCCTACTGAGATTCACAGTTTCCTTGGGCTTGCTGGCTACTATCGACGTTTCGTCAAGGGTTTTTCCTCTCTTGCTGCTCCGCTGACAAAGCTACCTCGAAAACATGCTAGATTCGAGTGGTCAGATCAGTGTGAGCAAGCCTTATTGGAATTGAAGCAACATCTTTGTTCGACGCTAGTTTTAGCTCTTCCTTCCGACAGACTTTTCGGTTTATACTAACGCTTCCGGAGTTGGTTTGGGATGTGTCTTGATGCAGGATGAGCGTGTTATCGCTTATGGGTCGACGCAGTTGAAGACTCACGAGCGCAACTACCCACTCATGATCTGGAATTCGCCGCGGTGGTGTTTGCTATGAAGCTTTGGCGTCATTATCTCTATGGCGTGAAGTGTCACTTCTTCACTGACCATCGGAGGTTGAAGTATATCTTTGATCAAAAGGATCTCGATCTTCGTCAGAGGCGATGGATCGAATTTTTAGCAGATTATGACTTGAACCTCACTTACGTTCCCAGCAAAGCCAATTCTGTAGCAGATGCGTTGAGTCGTCAGGCTTCTAGTTCCTCTTGTGCACCCATGTCAGCTACTCTTGTAACATTGATTGGAGACCTCGAGCGGATGGATATATCCGTCTCACCCGAGGGTCAAGATCAGGTTTTTGGTCCGTCATGGGTGGAGCAGGTAAAAGATTTGTAGCCATCCGACCCCGTTCTCCAGCACATTCGTCGAAGGGTTGAGCTTGGGACTCTTCCGGATTTCTCTATCTCTGATGATGTTTTGCATTTCTGAGGCCGTATTTGCATCCCCGATATTCCTGAATTACTTGATGCTACATGCCGTGAAGCTCATGAATCCATCACATCTGGTCGTCCGGGCAATAATAAGATGTATCAGGACTTGAAGCAGATTGTTTGGTGGCCTAGTATGAAGAATTATATAGCTCGCTTCGTTTCCCAATGTTTGACGTGCCAGAAGGTGAAAGCTCAGCGTCAGCATCCTGGTGGTCTTTTGCAGCCTCTGTCCATCCTTGAATGGAAGTGGGAGGGCATATCTATGGATTTCATCACAAGTTTGCCTCGCACTCCGAGAGGGCATGATGCGATTAGGGTCATAGTGGATCGTTTGACCAAGGTAACCCAATTCATCCCATAAAGGGAAGGTCACTCTACTGAGAAGATGACTCGAATCTATGTGTCGGAGATCGTTAGACTTCACGGGATTCCTTTGCGGATTGTATCAGATCGTGACACGGGATTTGTTTCTCATTTTTGGAAAGGCTTCCAAAGAGCTTTGGGCACCGAACTCGAGTCACGATCTGATACAATCCGAGCTTCGCACCCGGGGTTCGGCTTCGGCACCGAGATGACCAAAGAATGGACAAGGGTCGGTGTCAAAACCGAACCCCGGGTGCGAAGCTCGGGTCTCCTCCTCCCTCACATCTCCCATTGGTCGGCCTTCCCCCTAGCCATACCTGCTCGGCCGGCCACCCCATTTCCCCTCCTCCATAGCAGCAAGCCAGCAACCACAACATTCCTCCTCCACTTCCCCTTGAAGCATCGGGCCATCAGCCTTCTCACGTTTCTCCCATTCCAGCATACCACTACCACCCCTCCTCCCACAAGTGTTACATCCCTCCTTCCAAAAACAACCAGCAAACCCCCTCTCCCAAAGCCTCTTCCCTGCCATCTACAAACCTCCATTCAACCACATTTCTCCTCCACCAACACAGGAAGTTGCCGGCCCCAAACCTTTCCCAACCCATTGTCGTGGAGCCACCTCCCACCTCCCTTTCACTAAAAACAGTACCATACCCCATAAATCATCTCCGACGATCACCGGAGTTTGTCTCCGGCTACCTCCGGTGATCCTCCTATATCCCCCATACCCATTTACATCTTTTAGAGTTTTCCGGCGATCACCGGAAAACTTTTCCGGCCTCCCACCACCACCACCACCATTGATGGTTAAAATTTAGATTTGCAAGCTTTGCAAAACCTTTCTTGTGATGTGATTAGAATTAGGCGGGCATTTTCGAGGAGTTTCGAGAGTACTCCTACTTCGAGAAACTAACTGTTATCCTATTTCGAGGAATAGAAGTAACGGTCTTTTCTTCTTTCGAAATATCGACGATTACGCCCCGACTACGGCACCGAATTCTCTAAATATGTAAATAGAAAAGGAGAGAGTTTTGCAAGTTTTTTTATCGTTATTATCCTAACTAATCATTCGAAAAGGCAAGTATACCTTATCGCGTACAGTATAGGATAATTTTTTAGAAAATTATCAAGGTCGTATTTTTCCAAGAACGTGTTGATTATTTTTACTTTGAGAACGCGCTATTATTTTATCGATGAAACGAGTGATTAATTTTATAAAGTTAAAAGAGCAATGACGATGATATTTAAGCGACTACGTGCGTTAGCAAAAACAAAGAAACAATTGTAAGGAAAAAGAGATGCACACTAAATTAAAAACACACGCATTATACGAAATTGAAATGACAGAAATTAAAGGACAGAAATTGCAATCTCTATCCGAACGGGTAAAAGGGAAATAAATGCGGTGCAAGTTCTACCCAAACGGGTAGACGGGAAATAAAAGCAATCTTTACCCGAACGGGTAGAGAGGAAATAAATGCAGGACAATAATAAAAACTATGCTATTAAATTAAAATCTAAGTTAACAAAAACAAAATTTATCCACCTACACACACACACTTACAATAAATGAAAAACTAAATTAAAAACAAAAGCAATAAAATTTACACTCATACACTCACACACTCAACAATAAGAAAAGAAAAATAAGAACAACAAGAACAAGTTGAACAAAAACAAAATTTATATATATATATATATATATTCATATTACAACTTTTTGAAGAAAGTCTAAACTTGGGGAGCTCAAACAAAAGCAAGGAAATACATAAAATAAAACTCACAAGCACTCACAAAATAAAACTCACTGGAACACTCAAGAAAAACTCACAAACTTTACTTAGGTTCTAATTTTTATGAACCTTTAAAACAAGGGAAAACCCACCTTATTTATAGGCAAAAAATGGGCTGCAATTAGCAAAAAATATATATATTTAGGACCTAGTGGGAAGCAGCTGGCTGCTTCTAGAAGGGAAGAGGCGTGTTTGACTTGAGCGCTGGTGGGGTGCGAATAGCAGCTGGAAGCTGGCGGGTTCTGGATTGAGATTCGTCGAGCGCAGGGAAGATTCGTCGAACTGGGAGGGAATCGTCGAACGCAGAGAGTTCGTCGAACGACAGGCTCGTCTCAGCGGTTTGGGCCGAATCTCAGCAGGCTGGGAGCGATTTCGTCGAACGCAGGGAAGATTCGTCGAACGCCTAGACTGAGAGGGAATCGTCGAACGCAGAGAGTTCATCGAGCGGCTGGCAGAGAAAGTTATTTATATGTTTATATAATATTGTATATATATAATAATAATTATGAGATCGTCGAACGCCTGGCGCCGTTCGTCGAACACAGGGTGCTGAGCGTTCGTCGAACGCAGGGCGCTGCGCGTTCGTCGAACGCAGGGCGCTGCGTTCGTCGAACGCAGGGCGCTGCGCGTTCGTCGAACGCAGGGCGCTGCGCGTTCGTCGAACGCAGGGCGCTGCGCGTTCGTCGAACGCAGGGCGCTGCGCGTTCGTCGAACACAGGGCGCTGCGTTCGTCGAACGCAGGGCGCTGCGCGTTCGTCGAACGCAGGGCGCTGCTCGTTCGTCGAACGCAGGGCGTTGCGCGTTCGTCGAACGCAGGGAGCTGCGCGTTCGTCGAACGCAGAGCAGTGAGCGTTCGTCGAACGCAGAGCAATGAGCGTTCGTCGAACGCAGAGCAGCGTTCGACGAACCTTCAGCAGCCATATATTTATTTATTTAATATGTATTATTAATACTATATATATACTATTATTATTTATATTTTATATATTATACATATATATATATATGTAAATACATATATTATACACATATATTTATTATATTTATAATAAATTTATTATACAATAATATTTCAAAATTTTATTCTTATATAAGTATATTTACTTATTTAAACAAATATTCTGATTTTTTTCAAACTTAAATAACTCAAGTTTTTTTTTCAAAAAGATGTATATCTAGATACATATATAAAACAAGAGATTATTTCAAGAATTTATATGCAATATGTACAAAACTACCCAAAACTATGCTAAAAATTATACTAAAAATATATATAATTTGTTATTCATCAAATACCCTCATACTTAAGCTTTTGTTATTCCAAGGCAAAAGTAAGAGGTACTCATAAGACATTAATAGAATTTCTAATTTACCAAAATTTTATTTAATCGAAAGTAAGCTTGAAATAAATTTAGGAGATTAAAGAGATAAGTCCAACATCGTGATGATGATTTAAAAAGAGCGAAAAAGTTTTAGCCAACAAGACTTCTAAAGTTAGCTAAGTAGCGACCTAAATAATTGTAATAATTAGCACCATGATTAGAATAGAATTATAAGAACTTTAACTTTTTAAAGAAATTTTTTAGAATAATTAAAACTTACTAATTATGCTCTCTCAAAATTTTTTTTATTTATATCTAGTTTTCAATTTGATTGGCTGGGGGTAGGGGAGCTTGGTAGGAGAAGAGACTTTTGATTTGGGGGTGATGAATTTGATCCTCTCACCCCACTCAATTTTTTTTTGTTTGGATAGGGGAACGAAATCTTATTCCCACATATGATTTTTTTTTCTCTTCAAAAATACCCAATGCCTATGTTTACGGAACGAAATCTTATTCCCATTGACATAAGATCTTTTCCTTTAATTAATTGGGTGCCTATGTCTACGGAATGAATTCTTATTCCCATTGACATAAAATCTTTTAAACGAAATTACCAAGGAAATGGAATAATAGATTAGAGGTTTAGAAATTTCTAGATTTTATAAATTAATAAATTTTTTGAGAGCAAGTTTTAGTAGGTTTAAAACATTCCTAAAGTTTCACAAGTTTGGAGTAGGAATAATTAAAGTCTAAAGATGGTCTGCCAAAATAATACAACAAGAAGCTATTTATGGTAAACTTGAAGTTGTGCTAAAAAGTTTGTTCTCAAATTAAATTAAAAACACAATATATTATTTACAACTAAAATTCCATGAATCTAAATCTTACAAACCATGATACGAATAAGGGGTTTGGCAAATCAAAAATAATGAAAAATGCTTATAAATAAACTCAAACTAATTTTGAGAAATACAAAGTTAAGTAGGGGTTTTTATTATATTTTTTGGATTTTATCATTTTGTTTTGTTTTGTATTGTTTTTGAATTTTGTGTGTTTTGGAAATTTTTTTGGATTTTTCTAAATATTTACAAAGTATGAAATAATTTATTTATTTTTTGTTTTTAGAATTTTTTTGGATTTTTCTAAATATTTACAAAGTATGATATAATTTTTTTGATTTTTGTGGTTTTTAGAATTTTTTTGGATTTTTCTAAATATTTACAAAGTATGATATAATTTTTTTTATTTTTGTGGTTTTTAGAATTTTTTTTGGATTTTTCTAAATATTTACAAAGTTTGAAGAACGGAAAAAGAGACCCCCATACTTAAAACCCAACATTGTCCCCAATGTTGTAATTTAAGTATGAAGAACGAAAAAAGAGACCCTCATACTTAAAACCCAACATTGTCCCCGATGTTGTAATTTAAGTATGAAGAAGTAAAAAGAGGAAGATGCTGTTTGTAAAAAATTAAAGATGAGAAAATGCAAGAAAAACCCTGCAAAAATAAAGTAGACAAAGGTAAAAATATTAGATAAATATAGGGTGCCTCCCACGAGCGCTTTGTTTACCGTCGCGTAGCTTGACTAGTTTAGGGTTTTTTAGATGTTGGGGAGGGGTAATGATCGCCCGCCAAATACTGTTTTAAAAAATGACCGTTGACTTTAAACTCGCCTTTTTCGGGGTGGGAAATAAGAACGGTGCCATATGGCCAGACCTCTTTGACTTCAAAGGGGCCGGACCACCTGGATTTTAGCTTACCCGGAAAAAGGCGAAGGCGTGAATTAAAAAGAAGGACAAGATCCCCGGCGCAAACGTTTTTGGAAATTTAATTTTTCGATCGTGATAGAACTTAGAGCGCTCTTTATAAAATTTATTACTCCGGTAAGCGTTTGCACGCCATTCATCGAGCTTGTTTAATTGAAATTTTCTGGATTCGGCCGCTAAGTTCGGATCGAGGTTTAAAAATTTTAAGCCCAAAAAGCGCGGTGCTCTAACTCTACGGGCAAATAGCACGTCTTGTCGTAGACTAATCGATAGGGCGTACAACCGATGGCGGTCTTGTATGCCATACGATACGCCCACAACGCGTCGTCGAGTTTTAAAGACCAATCTTTCCTATTTGTCGAGACGGTTTTTTCTAAAATGCGTTTGATTTCTCGATTAACTACCTCTACTTGGCCGCTTGTTTGGGGGTGATAGGCGGTGGCGAGCTTGTGCGTAACGCCATATTTGGATAATGTTTTTGCAAACTGGGCATTGTAAAAGTGCGTACCCCTATCACTTACTATAGCGCGCGGCGTACCGAAGCGAGAAAATAATTTTTTGAGAAATTTGACGACGACTCTCGCATCGTTGGTGGGGAGAGCTTGCGCTTCCGCCCACCTAGATACGTAGTTGACCGCCACTAAAATATATCGATTTGTATACGAAGGAGGTAGGGGGCCTACGAAGTCTATGCCCCATAAATCGAAGATTTCGCATTCTAAATAAAAATTTTGGGTCATCTCGTCACGACGCGAGATGTTACCCGACCGTTGGCAGTTATCGCATTTGCTCGCATACTCGTGAGCATCTTTAAAGAGAGTGGGCCAAAAAAAGTCCACCTCCAGCGCCTTCCGCGCGGTCTGGTTAGCTTAATAATGCCCCCCGGCCGGCCCCTCGTGGCAGTGACGCAATATTTGCGCACCTTCCTCGCATGAAACGCATCTCCGCACCACTTGGTCCGCGCAGACTCGAAAGAGAAATGGGTCTTCCCAAAAGTAATTTTTCAAATCAGAAAAGAATTTCTTTTGCTGTTTTGAAAAGTCTTTCGGAAGGACCCGCGCAACCAAATAGTTTGCGTAGTCTGCGAACCAAGGAGTGAGAGAAGTTTTTAAATTAGAAAGAGCTAAGAGGCGCTCCTCGGGAAATCTATCGTCTATTTCAGGTTTGACGAGCGCTTCCGCGATTGGGCGCTCTAAACGAGAGAGGTGGTCGGCCGCTAAATTTTCAGCCCCCCGCTTGTCCCGGATCTCTAGATCGAACTCCTGCAATAGGAGGATCCATCGAAGCAAGCGGGGTTTGGTGTCCACCTTAGCTAATAAATATTTGAGGGCGGAGTGGTCGGTAAAAACGATAATTTTTGAAAGTGTTACGTAGGGCCTAAACTTATCGATTGAAAAGACGACGGCGAGAAGCTCCTTTTCCGTCGTAGTGTAATTAGCTTGTGCGGCTGTGAGCGTGCGAGAAGCGTAATAGATGGGATGAAAATAATTATTAACACGTTGGCCTAGTACGGCTCCCACCGCGATATCGCTCGCATCGCACATAATCTCAAACGGAAGGGACCAATCTGGCGCCACCAGAATTGGAGAATTGATAAGTTTTTCTTTAATAATATTAAATGCCTCTACGCAGGCGGAATCGAAAATAAAAGGAGATTCCTTCTCCAGGAGGTGGGTTAGCGGTTTCGTTATTTTGGAAACATTTTGAATAAACCGTCTGTAAAAACTCGCGTGGCCAAGAAAACTCCTAATTGATTTTATATTTGAAGGAGCGGGGAGTTTTTCGATGATTTCGACCTTATAGCCTTGTCTACCTCTATCCCTCTTGCAGAAATCTTGTGTCCGAGAACTAAACCTTCCCGGACCATAAAATTACACTTCTCCCAGTTTAAAACTAGGTTTGTGTCTTCGCATCGTTGGAGGACTCGATCTAGATTATGTAAGCAGTTGGAAAAGAAGCTTCCGAATACGGAGAAGTCATCCATAAAGACTTCCATTATGTCCTCTACGAGCTCTCCAAAGATCGCCAACATACATCTTTGAAATGTAGCTGGCGCATTGCAGAGGCCGAAAGGCATCCTTCGGTATGCGAAGGTGCAGAAAGGGCACGTGAAAGTCGTTTTCTCCTGGTCTTCGGGGGAGATTGGAATTTGAAAAAATCCCGAAAGACCATCGAGAAAACAATAATATGGATGACCCGAAAGTCGCTCCAGAATCTGATTGATAAACGGCAACGGAAAGTGGTCCTTCCGGGTGGCATCATTTAACTTTCGGTAGTCGATGCACACCCGCCAACCAGTAACAGTACGAGTTGGGATTAATTCGTTGTTTTGATTGGTCACTACCGTTAAACCGCCATTTTTTGGTACGACATGTGCGGGACTAACCCACGTACTATCCGATATTGGATAGATAATCCCCGCATCTAGGAGTTTGATTACTTCAGCCTTAACGACGTCCCGCATGTTCGGGTTAAGTCGTCGCTGAGGCTGGATAGTTTTGCGAGAATTATCCTGTAAAAATATTTTGTGCGTGCAAAAAGAGGGGTTTATCCCCCTAATATCTGAAATCTGCCATGCAATTGCACGGCGATGCTTAGACAGAACTTCCACCAATTCGGATGTTTCCGAATCGTTTAGAGTGGAAGAAATGATAACGGGAAGTTTTGAATTTTCGGAGAGAAAAGCGTATTTTAAATGGTCGGGGAGTTGCTTAAGCTCCAAGACCGGGGGTTCTTCGTAAGAGGTGGTGATTTTTAAACCTTTTGAATCAAAAGGCTCGAAAGATGAATCTGGCGGCAATTCGTCTGAAGGAGGGAGATTTTCCAGATCCGATTCGGCTACTGTTAAAGAGAGCAATTCTAAAAGCGAAGAACCATCATCCTCAAACGCGGATTCCAAATTAAAACAAGAATCGTCATTCGGTAAAGTGTTCCGCATCGAGGGATTAATGTGAAGTGTAACTTCGTCGTCTCCGACCCGAAGGTGGAGGCGACCGTTACTTACGTCAACTAATGCACAGGAGGTCGCGAGGAAAGGGCGACCGAGGATAATTGGTACCTCGGCGTCCTCCTCGATGTCGAGGATGACGAAGTCTACCGGGAAGATAAACTTGTCAACCTTGACCAGAACGTCCTCCACAATCCCGATGAGATATTTTATCGAGCGATCCGCGAGTTGGATGCTCATTTTCGTTGGGCTTGGAGTGCCCAATTCTAATTTTTTAAAGAGAGGGAAGGGCATCAAATTGATGCTCGCTCCTAGGTCCGCTAGGGCGTATTTTATTAATAAATTGCCGAAAAGGCACGGGATGGAGAACTTTCCCGGGTCGTTTAATTTGGGCGGCAATTTATTAAGAAGACCCGCCGAGCATTCCGCATTTAGTGAAACACGCGAAATACCCTCGAGCTTCATCTTATTAGAAAGGAGCTCCTTGAGGTATTTCGCGTATTTCGGCATCTGAGAGAGTGCCTCGCAGAAGGGGACGTTAATCTGGATTTGTTTCAAAAATTTTAAAAAATTTTGATAATGTTCGTCCTCCTTCTCTTTATTAATTTGCGATGGATAAGGAATTAGCGGGCTCGAAATGCTTGGCGTAATTGGAAAATTCGGAGCTACTAAAATTGAAGAAGAGGGTGGAGGGGTCGGAGGCGAAATGCATACCGTAGGCTCAACCCGCAATGGGGAGACGACCTCCTTGGCGCTTCGAAGGGTTATAGCATGGGCATTTTCGCGAGGATTCGGCTCGGTATTCCCTGACAGAGCTCCGTGAGGCCGCTCGGAGTTATTTTCGCAAGCTGTCCAACCTGCATTTCAAGATTTTTTAGCGATCCGGTAATATTCTGGATATTTTTTTCGTTGGACGTGGCGTATTTAGCGAAAACTTCCCTCGAGCGGAGAAGGTTTTGGAGGAGGCGGCGGATATCCCTGATGGAATCCGTGCGGAATCCTTGCGGATTCGCATTTGGGGGCCGCTGCGCATTATTTGGATTACTCCATGAGAAATTAGGGTGGTTCCTCCAACCCGGATTAAAATTATTACTATAAGGATTATTATTAGGGTTGAAGGGGGGCCGAACCGGATTACCGAGGTAATCCACCGTCTCTTCAATTAAGTTATTATTATTATTATTAATACTATTATTATTATTATTATTAGCATTCGTCCACGCGGGAGTGGAGGAGGAAGCAGACATCTCCGCCACTTTCTTGCTTAGCCGCTCTACCTGCGAGGTTAAGTAGTGGCATCCACTTCAAAAAGACCAGCCGGTTTATGAGGACGCGACCTTGGCACGTTCCATTGGTACGCGTTCATGGCCATTTCTTCGATCAGAGCTTGAGCGGCCTCCGGGGTTTTGTTATTTAACGTTCCCCCGGCGGCTGCGTCGATCATCTGTCGCGTTGAGAAATTCAAGCCATTGTAGAACGTTTGACCTGTAGCCAAGTTGGTAGCGCGTGATGAGGACACCTACGCAAATATTCTTTAAAACGCTCCCAAGTCTCGTAAAGAGACTCGAAATCGAATTGTATAAAGGATGCGATATCGGTGCGTAATTTAGCGGTTTTTTACGGAGGAAAATACTTAGTTAGAAAATTTTTCGTCAATTCGGCCCACTTGGTTATGGACCCTCTCGGAAGAGAAGTTAACCACGATTTAGCCTTTGTCCGCAGGGAAAAGGGAAATAAGCGCAAGCGAATGGCGTCATCGCTGACACCATTAATTTTGAAGGTGTCGCAAATTTCTAAAAAGTTTGAAAGGTGTTGGTTTGGGTACTCATCTGGCAAACCGTCGAACTGAATCGATTGTTGTACCATTTGGATTATGCTGAATTTTATTTCGAAATTATTATTAGCTATCGCGGGGCGAGTGACACTTGACCCAGTATCTTCCAAATCCGGACTGGAAGAGTAGGGCATGGTCCGTTGTGGGGCCGCATTTGGATTGGGATCTGCCATATTATCCGCTATCGTATCGTCGGCTAACTCTTCGAGATTTAAGGTTTGATTTTGGTCACGAGATCGATTGCGCTCGTGAAAAGTGCGCTCGATTTCGGGATCAAAAGCAATTTCCGGATTATCCGAAGAGCTTCCCCGGGTCATATACTTTTATAAAAAAAAGTTTTTTTCCTTTTTTATAAGTAAATTTTTTTTTTTTTTTTAATTTTTTTTATGATAATTTAAGTAAAAGAAAGAAAGAGCTTTTTTAAATAAATTTTTTTGATTTTTTTTAGATGAAAATATATATAGATGATTCGTGTTTTGAATTTTTTTTTGTTTAGTTTTTTAAACTTTTTCTATATTTTGGTTTTTTTTTTAAATATATGTATGAGAGAAAAAGGGGGAGGAAGAAGTAAAAGATAAAATTAATAGCGATTCTTTTTTTCGTAATAACAACAAGTCCCCGACAATGGCGCCAAAAACTTGATGGTTAAAATTTAGATTTGCAAGATTTGCAAAACCTTTCTTGTGATGTGATTAGAATTAGGCGGGCGTTTTCGAGGAGTTTCGCGAGTACTCCTACTTCGAGAAACTAATCGTTATCCTATTTCGAGGAATAGAAGTAATGGTCTTTTCTTCTTTCGAAATATCGACGATTACGCCCCGGCTACGGCGCCGAATTCTCTAAATATGTAAATAGAAAAGGAGAGAGTTTTGCAAGTTTTTGTATCGTTATTATCCTAACTAATCATTCGAAAAGGCAAGTATACCTTATCGCGTATAGTATAGGATAATTTTTTAGCAAAATATCAAGGTCATATT
Source organism: Dactylorhiza incarnata (assembly GCA_033032865.1). NCBI lineage: Eukaryota > Viridiplantae > Streptophyta > Magnoliopsida > Asparagales > Orchidaceae > Dactylorhiza > Dactylorhiza incarnata. The sequence goes on from JAWHQI010000437.1 coordinate 206,952, forward strand.
TTTCCAAGAACGTGTTGATTATTTTTACTTTGAGAACGCGCTATTATTTTATCGATGAAACGAGTGATTAATTTTATAAAGTTAAAAGAGCAATGACGATGATATTTAAGCGACTGTGTGCGTTAGCGAAAACAAAGAAACAATTATAAGGAAAAAGAGATGCACACTAAATTAAAAACACACGCACTCTACGAAATTGAAATGACAGAAATTAAAGGACAGAAATTGCAATCTCTACCCGAACGGGTAAAAGGGAAATAAATGCGGTGCAAGTTCTACCCAAACGGGTAGACGGGAAATAAAAGCAATCTCTACCCGAACGGGTAGAGGGGAAATAAATGCAGGACAATAATAAAAAGTATGTTATTAAATTAAAATCTAAGTTAACAAAAACAAAATTTATCCACCTACACACACACACTTACAATAAATGAAAAACTAAATTAAAAACAAAAGCAATAAAATTTACACTCATACACTCACACGCTCAACAATAAGAAAAGAAAAACAAGAAAAAGAAGAAGAACACCAAGAACAACAAGAACAAGTTGAACAAAAACAAAATTTATATATATATATTCATATTACAACTTTTTGAAGAAAGTCTAAACTTGGGGAGCTCAAACAAGAGCAAGGAAATACATAAAATAAAACTCACAAGCACTCACAAAATAAAACTCACTGGAACACTCAAGAAAACTCACAAACTTTACTTAAGTTCTAATTTTTATGAACCTTTAAAACAAGGGAAAGCCCACCTTATTTATAGGCAAAAAATGGGCTGCAATTAGCAAAAAAAATAGATATTTAGGACCTAGTGGGAAGCAACTGGCTGCTTCTAGAAGGGAAGAGGCGTGTTTGACTTGAGCGCTGGTGGGGTGCGAATAGCAGCTGGAAGCTGGCGGGTTCTGGATTGAGATTCGTCGAGCGCAGGGAAGATTCGTCGAACTGGGAGGGAATCGTCGAACGCAGAGAGTTCGTCGAACGGCGGGCTAGTCTCAGCGGTTTGGGCTGAGTCTCAGCGGGCTGGGAGCGCTTTCGTCGAACGCAGGGAAGATTCGTCGAACGCCTGGACTGAGAGGGAATCGTCGAACTCAGAGAGTTCGTCGAACGACAGGCAGAGAAAGTTATTTATATGTTTATATAATATTGTATATATATAATAATTATGAGATCGTCGAACGCCTGGCGCCGTTCGTCGAACGCATGGTGCTGAGCGTTCGTCGAACGCAGGGCGCTGCGCGTTCGTCGAACGCAGGGCGCTGCGCGTTCGTCGAACGCAGGGCGCTGCGCGTTCGTCGAACGCAGGGCGCTGCGAGTTCGTCGAACGCAGGGCGTTGCGAGTTCGTCGAACGCAGGGTGTTGCACGTTCGTCGAACGCAGGGCACTGAGCGTTCGTCGAACGCAGAGCAATGAGCGTTCGTCGAACGCAGTGCAGTGAGCGTTCGTCGAACGCAGAGCAGCGTTCGACGAATCTTCAGCAGCCATATATTTATTTATTTAATATGTATTATTAATACAATATATATACTATTATTATTTATATTTTATATATTATACATATATATATGCAAATACATATATTATACACATATTTATAATATTTATAATAAATTTATTACACAATAATATTTCAAAATTTTATTCTTATATAAGTATATTTACTTATTTAAACAAATATTCTGATTTGTTTCAAACTTAAATAAGTTTTTTTCAAAAACATGTATATCTATATACATAAATAAAACAAGAGATTATTTCAAGAATTTATATGCAATATGTACAAAACTACCCAAAATTATGCTAAAAAATATACTAAAAATATGTATAATTTGCTATTCATCAACCATCTCCATCAAGTTTCCTCAATTTTTAGTTTTCCGGCAATCGCCGGAAAACACCTCCGGCAACCACCACCACCTCCAGCCGCCTCTCCGGCGGCCACCTCCGGCCAGCCACCACCCCACCTCCACATTACTACCACAACTACCTCATAACTACCCATTACCCCCACTTTCTTCTCTTCCTTAACTTTAGGCATTATTCCTAAAGTTAAGGCCATCCATCCCACTAACCCATCTCCCCTTATTTCACTCTCAGCCTTCCCCAAATTCACGTGGAACCACCTTAAAATTCCCCTAACAGTTAACCCATTAACTCCACATTATTAAGGCAGCCGACCCCACTCCTTATCCCCCTCCTAACCCCTCTTCTCCATTACGCGGAGCCTCAATCAGCAAATACCCACCTCTTCCCTTCACCTGGAACCCCTTTCAGCAACCATTCCTCTCTCCAGCCCCATACTTAACTGTGATTGTTCTTCTCTTCCAGAACAGCCCAGTAAATTATCCCAAGCATCCCACGCCTCCTCTCACTCACCAATCTCCTTGAAACCTGCTGCCCTTGCTAAAAACTACCTCCCAGCACCCTCGTTATTGCTGACCCTGTTTCTAGACAGCCCCAAACAGTTTTAGAGCTCTGAAAATCAGCCCCGGCAGCCCTCTAACAGCACCTCCAGCCCTCCCCTCTACATTGTTTGCAAAGTTCAAGGTTTGTTGATTTCAATACTGTTGAATCATGTGTTTGTTCTCTACTTGAGAGATAGTGGTTTATAGACTTTGTTTTCAATTGTTTTGGTCTTTGTATTTGCTTGTTCAATTAGATATTTGATTTCGCGCACTCTCGCGCTTGTACTATCTCTCTTGTTTTTTTCTGTGTACGCTTTAATTACTGTGGTTATCGTTCATATTTGATTTTATAAAGAAAAGTTATTGCAAGTTAAAAAATTGTCAGATATATATGGTTTCATGTAGGAGTTCACACACTTATTTCACAATCACATAGGACCGTCCTGCGTCAGGCGGCTTTGCAATGGGCTCTACACTCTAGATCTTCCTTCCACCACTCTCTCTTCAAAAAGCTCTGGTGATTGGCACCGACGTCTCGGTCATGCTCTTCTTCCCATTCTCCAGAAGGCTGTCCCCGATGCGTCTTTTTCTCCTTTTAATTATGAATCATGTATCTGTGGGAAACAACATTGCTCTGTTTTCTCTCCTCATTGTACTCGGAGAGCAGCTCCTTTTGATTTAGTACATTCTGATTTTTTGGGACCTTACAAAACAGCTAGTCTATTTGGTTATCGTTATTTTGTCACGTTTATTGATGATTATTCACGCATGACTTGGTTATATATGATGTGTGAACGCTCTGAGCTTTTGTCCATTTTCCGCTTCTTTACTGAAGAAACTCGAACACAATTTACCCGCGCTATCAAAATTCTTCGTACTGACAATGCGCGCGAATACACTGGGCATGCTTTCCAGGAATTCTGGACCTCGTTGGGCATCATCCACCAAACCTCTTGTGTGTATACGCCACAACAGAATGGCGTTGTTGAGCAGCAGATCTGTCACCTTCTCAAAGTCGCTCGGTCTCTCTTATTCAAGATGCAGGTCCCCACGACCTATTAGAATTTCGATGTCTTCATTGCTTGTTATCTCATCAATAGCATGTCATCATCCATCCTCCAATTTATGACACCTCTCTCTTATTTCCTGATTGCACTCCCTTCCCCCAGACCTCGCGGGTCTTTGGCTGCGTCTACTACATTCACAATTTGGGTCCTCCCGTTGACAAGTTGGCCCCTCGTGCTACGCGTTACATGTTCGCTGGCCTATCTTACCGTCAGACGACCCGACATTTCCTTTGCGGTCAGTGTGGTCAGTCGCTTCATGCATACCCCTCGGGTTTCTCATCTGCAAGCCGTTGAGCGTATTCTTCGATACCTGAAGAATGCTTCGGGACAAGGGTTGGTGTACAAGTCTTCTACATTTCTGTCTCTCATTGCATATTGTGATGTTGATTACGTTGGGTCCCCAGACGATCGTCGGTCCACGAGCGGTTACTGCACATATTTTGGTGGGAATATGGTTTCTTGGCAAAGCAAGAAGCATACTGTGGTTCCTCGGTCTTCAGTTGAAGCGGAGTATTGCTCCATGGTTGTCGCCGTCTTAGAACTTATATGGCTAAAAAGTCTCCTCACTAATCTAGGTGTAAAACTTCCATCACCAGTTGTTCTCTTCTGGCATAGTCAAGCTGCTATTCACATCACCGAGAACCCTGTGTTTCATGAGCGTACAAAGCATATTGAAGTTGATGGTCATTTTGTCCGGGAAAAGGTTCAACTTCGAAAACTGATTCTACGACATATGCGGGTTGCTAATCAAATCACCGATATTCTCACAAAGGTCTTGTCTCACCCACTATATCAGTAATTTCTCTCCGAGCTTGACACCTACAACTTGTACGCTCCAGCTTGCGGGGGGAGCGTTAAAATAGTCAAAGCCCATGTATCTAGGCCCATAAGAGCTCTCTCCTATATCTCCTCCTTTAGTCCGACATCTTGAGTTTGCATTTTACTCTCTCCCTCTCTCTATAAATAGAGACCCATTGTGCAATGTAAGCTTCAATAATGAGAATAATTAAATATTTACTAATAGTATTCTATATTTAACAGTTCTAATAAGAGGAAAGATCGCGACATAAGAGAGTGATCAAGACACTAAGTGAAGAAGTTAAGGTGGGGATAAATTCATGGGGATTGATAGGAGAGGAGAGGAGAAAACTTGGTCGGAGGAGGAACAACACGGGAAGATTGGGTATAGAAGGCGAGTGGTGGAAGGTTATTATGGTTGGTGTAGGAACTGCGAGAGGAGAAGGCAAGGGTTGCGGTTGTGAGGAGCGGGGAGGCAAAAGCATAAAGATTTGACATCTACTGTGTAAATTGTAAACAGAGGAGTGAGTTGTCCGGAGATGAAGCAAGTGACGCAAGTGACGGAAAAGTTGCATTAACAGTATTAAGGGTAGTCAAATACGGTGGAGTCATGCGATGGTGGAAGCAGCAAGTTGACGCGAGGATGGAGTCAACAATTGTGGCAGAGAGAAATGAGTTTTCATGAACAGGCTGTCATGTTAAGCAAAAATAAGATAATTTATTTAATAGAGAAATCTTCTAAAAAAAAAGGCAGCCCGGTGCACGAAGCATCCCCGCGCAGCAAGGGTCCAGGGAAGGGTCTCACCACAAGGGTGAAATGTAGGCAAGCCTTACCAGAAGGGAGAAATCTTCTACAATAGTGAAAATACAATCACGTCATATTGACCTTTGAGGCAATAAAAAGTAATTATGAGCTGTCTTAAAATCTGCAGTTTCAATTAAGCTTGGCAGTGGTCCATTGGCTCATTAATCTGTTTATTTTTCAGGCATTCTCCAATTAAAATGGTATTTTCTGACCAATAGCTTCAAAGAAACACATGTCAGGCTGTCAATAACCACAAAGCACTGCACTCAACTTCTTGCTTCCCAATTCGACAAGGTAAAAGTTGCAAGATTTACCCGTATAACCTAGAACTCCAAAATTCCTTATATCTGCGATTGCATAATAAAGATCAAACGTTGCTAGATGTTAATTATCTCAAAGTTACTAACACTAACATGTCCAATTTGAAAAATCCAAGAAATTTCTCAAAAACTAAAAACATCCATCCAGGAGATAACTATCTAAATAACAATGCAATTAATCTAGATACAGGACATCTATTAAGGAGACAAGAAATAGCATATAATTAAATCTTTGCCCATCAAAATGTTGGCTGCGTATACAAACCTGGCACATAGGCGCATTAGAGGAGGTTTGAGTGCACTCATCAAATGATCGGACTTGCTCCATTCACTGTTGGTGGAAGATAATAACTTGTATAGAACTTCTATGCCACTTTTACCATCAGTAAGACCCCTACATAAGATTGGGTCAGTGCAACAGTACAATATTTGCGAAGCCACTATTGGAAAGTAAAAAATAAAACTTGAGAATTAGATCTATCATTCAAGTGGACAATAACAACAATAAAATTTTGCAAATACAGCTCTATCAATCATAGAAAAAATGTGATGGGGATCGGCCGCATGTTCGCGATCGGAGGAGATCGGGCCACCACTCGGCGGGACCCGTTTTTGCAGATTTACCGGAGATGCGTTGATCGGATCGGCGATTCGAGACCGCGAGCGCGACTGGAGCGTCGTTTTACATTTTATATGTATTTTATTTTATTTTTTGGGGCTTGTATTTAGTGTTTTTGGACATCGGGCGTAACGGACGATCATAGCCGTTCACGCAGGGTGCCCAACCGCCCCTCTTGTTATAAATAGGGGCGGAGGTTCTCATTTTTCAGTAATTGTTAAATTTATGAGCGAATCCAGATCCGACAATCATTCGTGGTGTGACGCCGCGAGCCCAGGGGGGGTGCGACACCTTGACTAATGTTCAGTTAACCCTTTTAATTTCCGAATTATTTCATTCATATTCTACTGTTCCTGTGTTTTATCCCACGATCCCACTCATTGGAAGGAGGACCGCCAGTTCGTCGTCCTCCTTTCCAATTCATCTCCTTCACCCTCGAAGGGATCGAAGCCCGCTCCATGATTTCACCCACTACTATACTCCTTTCTCGCTATTAACCGCACAGCCCCTTCACCGTTTAAGAAAACTGTCGGCATTGTCCTGCTCACTCCCTTCTTCCTTGACGGATAGAAGGCTCCAGTCGCGTCTCCTTTCCCCCTCTGCCGCTAAACTCCTCTCAACGCCCCTCAGTTCTTGTTCATCGTCATTTTCCAGCCGCATTTCCCCTCCAACAGCCGGAAACTTCTACAGTTGTATGTCGTGCATCCTCCATTCGATCAATCCTTCCAGGAAGCCCTACGCCATCTTCCAATCTCACTACTGCCTGGAACGCCGTTGTTCAGCTCTGGCATAACCGGAACCACCTGTTTCCAGCCTCTCCCAGTCAAGGAAGATCCTCCCGGTCCCTTTCCAGTGTCGTTAATCCTATTTTCTTCTCATGGCAGTTTCGCAAGCCCTCCAGCAACAATCCCTACAAATCTGAGGCTGCGACATTACAGGAATTAGTTTTCCTTGACCCAATCAGCCACCACAAAATTATCCAGAACCATATTCAGCAGCCCTTGTCATCCTAGCAGCGACTTCCTGTCTACACCCGTCACTGTCGGATCTCCAATGCTATGTGAGTATTAATTTAATGTGTTGTTTAATTCTCCATGTTAAATATTGGAGGATATTATATGTTTGTTTGGGTATTTGAGATCGTTAGTTTCATTGTTTAATTTCTTTTAGTGTTATAAGTCTTATTTGCACAAATTGTAGTTGAAAGAACCACTTGTGAAACGAACGTGATTGTTTGCTTACGCGCTCGAAAATTATTGTGAACAATGTGTTGTTTTGTTAGTTGTGTATAATTTAATTTTGCTAACATTTTGTTTCCGGCTAATATTTTTTTTAAAACACGCATGCATCATTTAGGTTCGGTTTGATCGCATTTATTACGTACATTCACATAGGTTTGCATTAGCGTGTTGGCACAGCCATTTTCACATAGGCCTGTCCTACGTCAGTATGATAAGGTAGGATCAGACTAGATAGATTTCTTGACTAGAACAGGCTATCAATCAATACAAATAAATCATCTTATTTGTTAAATGCTAAAAGGACCAAATAATTTAATAAACATATTATAATATTATAACGAAAACAACTTAAAGGTAAAAAAGGAGGCTCAATATGAGTCAAACATGCCAGGCCAGGCACTCCACAAAATAAATGCTATGGTGTGGGCATTAAGGGGGTATCTACGAACTCTATAGCACTTTGTTAAAAAATAATAGAGAAAATGAGTGTAGCTTTTTTCACGCTCATTATTCAGTAAGGGCTCCCCGAACACTCAAGTCGCCGACTCTGCATACCTGTGTGATGCCATCTTCTCCTTACGTTATATTGAAAACTTTTTTATTTGTATTAATAGAATATTAATAATATTACATTAATACTCCCCCTCAAGCTGGAGTCAACATGTTTGAAGTGTTTATCTTGTGACGCAGGGAAAAGTGAAGATCATGGTGTGAAAATGCACTAAGATTACTCTAATGTATGATGCAAGTGTAATGGTGTAGGGGGGAAATCTAAATGAATGCGGTGCACATGCAATAGTCCAATATTCGCTTGCAATAATTCAGAAGTTATAAAAATAATGATCAAATACCACAATCAAAATTAGACTTTAATTAAGACAAGTAAGATCGAGTTAAAATCAAATTAAGAGTACGATAACTAAATACTCGGTGATAACGCCCTTCAAATAAAACAAAGAGACCAAGCAAATGCCTACAAAATTGTAATCTCAATTCGTATGTTTTTCAACAAAATATTCAACATCGAGTATTAGAACTTCCAAAAAAGAACTTACATAAATAATTAAGACCAATCGATGAGGATTTGCAGCAGCTTCACACTTGGACAGCAAATGTGAGGCAGTTATGTTGCTGATTTTGGACTCGAACAGCACACTTTGTGTGATTCCTGCCTAGAAATACAAGAGGAGGAGAGGGAGGAGGGGGGCGTCTGGACGGCTAGAGATGATGGGAAGCCGCTGGAACTTCTGGGAAACAAACAAATCCTCCTCAAAATGGGTCGACGCAAGCGGCAGTGGGAGAGGAAGGCTCTCGAATGGACTGAAGTAATGTCTGGAAGGAGAATATTCACGTCTTCGCACTGGTGAAACATGAATACAGCACAGGGCGATAGAAAAAAGGTTTAACTTTACATTTATGAAAGCCAAATTGTTTCAACGTGCTCAAAAAATACTCAAACCAAGCACGAGGTGACTAATTCAATCCTGTAATGACTTCTTAAGAAATGTGTGAAGGGAAACTGGTTCAGTAGATTTCACCGGTTCAAAGATATATTGGCTCAGGAGAGAATAGTTCACTTAAGGCGGGGGCAATCCCAATCTACAATCAAGAGTTAAATTCTAGGGTTCCTCTTTTAAACTCGATATCAAATCCACGACACCTCTCCGCTCCGTCCTCCTATGTATCGTTTCGTCCTTCGACCACTTCAACTGCAACTGATTGAACACCATCGCGCCCCGACCTTCGAGTGCTTCAGCTGCAACCGATCAAGTACATCGCATGCGCAATGACCAACTGCAATTAATCATGCACCTTCGAGTGTCTAGCACAGGGACTACTGGATTCGGGAATCCAACAGAGGCATTAAGGCTCTTTAGGTGTTTTTCTGCAACCTTCCTCCTGCTCTGAGCATGCAACGACTGATTGTTTCCATCTTTGCCATTTTTCTTTACTTTCTTGGGTGATCTTCTAGATGGTTTGTCACAATGTCAAGAGTCTCAGGTGCCTCTTCTAGAACATCCACCGGAGCGGCTACTCCCTTGAATACTACTCGATTTGAACAACACTCCAATCAAGTAACTAACTACAATGCCTTTAGACAACATAAATTATCTTGTCTGGTCCCGATCTATTTATCTTGTTGTTTGGAAATGTCATCTTCTAGGGCATATCGACGGGACAATTGTCGAACCACCACAAAATGATCACACATGGGACATGTGGGGCGCAAATGAATCAATGATTATGTCATGGCTCCTCAACTCCTTGGATATATATATCTACCAAAATTATGCTCTGATGGATACAACAGGGGCCCATGAAAAGGCTACCTACTCTTGTCAGGGAAACTATGCACATGTGTATCAACTTCTCAAATTGCTCATATAGTGCAAGGAGATCTCTTTGTTGCATATAATACTAAGATTTTGAGAAGCTGCATTTGACTACTTTGATCATATTCAACAAAGCTGCACAGAGAATATGACCATGGTTCGAGAAAGGGATGACCAGGACCTTATATTTTTTTGTCTCCAATGGTTGAATTCAGACTTTGATCAGATTTGAGTTCAGATATTAGGTATGCAGCTTATGTCTACCCATGCTAAGACCTTCAACTTGGTCTAACAAGAATTTGATAGACGACAGTCACTTATTCAGGTCACTCTATAGGATCGTTCAACTATTGCAGCAACTGATACTCAAGTGGATATTTTGCCTGCTCGTCCCCATGGTACCACTGAGCATGTCTGAGGCTACTATCACAAACCTCGACACTCGAGGGAGAACAACTACAAATTACATGGTCGCCCTCCACACACTAGGCGCAGTACTCGTGGACGAGAAGGATGGCCCGCCCAGCAAGTGTGGGTCGCCAAACACCTGGGCTATGATTTTTACCATCGAGTTCCGCCCGGGGAGGGCGAACCGGGCGGTCGATGCCCTCTCGCGTCAGAGCCAGGCTCTGAAGCTCGCAGCTATCTCTCGTCTGATGTGGGAAGACGTTGCGACCATCCAGCACGAAGTAGAAGCCGATCCCTTTTTGAATGGGATCTGGATGGCACTCATCGCTGACTCCACCGCCCATCCACCATACTCACTTGTAGGGGGGCGCCTGTTCTTCAAGGGCCGCTTAGCCCTCGCCCCGTCGTCCTTGAGCATTCCACGCCTCCTCGCCGAGTTCAACGCATCGCCCTCTGGAGGGCAGGGGCCTTCCGTACGTACCGCCGCCCGGCGGCCTCTCTCTACTGGCCCCATATGTTCCGACAGGTCAAGTCCTTCGTGGTTGCCTGCCTCGTCTGCCAGAAGGTCAAGTACAAAACGGCGTTTCCGGGGGGACTCCTTCAACCCTACCCATTCCGGACCGCATTTGGGAGGACGTGACCATGAACTTCACTACCCAGCTACCACGCTCGCAGGGGTACGACTGCATATTGGTCGTGGTGGACAAACTGTCCAAGTACATCCACTTCATCCCCCCCCCCCGCCACCCCCAGACCGCCGCCACCGGCGCAGAGAGCTTCATCAGCGGCGTCGTATGCCTCCATGGGTTTCCTCGGTCAATCGTGAGCGATCGTGATCCGCTCTTCTTAAGCACCTTCTGGACCACAATGTTTCGGCTTCAGGGTACTCGCCTCCGCATGAGCACCGCCTACCACCCACAGACAGATGGCCAATCCGAGATCCTCAACCGATGTTTGGAGACGTACCTTCGTTGTTTCGTGGGGGAGCAGCCCCGAGGTTGGGCCAAGTGGTTCAGTTGGACGGAGTACTCCTACAACACCGCCTACCACCATGCGGTCGGCATCACCCCATTTGAGGTCGTTTATGGCTGCCCTTCACCCTCCATTATCCGCCATCTACCAGGAGAATGTCAGGTAGAGAGTCTGTCCACCGCCTTGCAGGACCGAGATACTATCCTGGACCACCTGAAGCGCCACCTCCGACAGGCCCAACAGAAGATGTCGTCCTTTGCGAAACAGAAGCGGCGCGACCTTTCCTTCCAGGTGGGGGAGAAGGTGTTCATCAAGCTGCACCCGCACCGCCAACTGTCAGGGGCCCGCAGGCGCTGCCCGAAGCCCGCCCTCAGGTTTTTCGGCCCCTTCGAGATACTAGTGCGTATCGGTGCGGTCTCATGCAGCCTCCGCCTCACCGTCGGGAGCCGCATACACCTGGTCATCCATGTTTCTCAGTGGCGTCGTGTGGTGGGCGAACATGCCACCACAGATCACATTCCGGCCGACGTTGACCTCTCAGGCGAGGTGTCGTACTACCCAGCCAAGATACTAGATCGTCGTTGCCTCATGCCAGGTGACCCCACCTCAGAGGAAGCCCTTGTCGCTTGGGATAATCATCCAGACTCCGACGCTACGTGGCTACCTCGGGACGACTTCCGCCGCCAGTTCGCCAATAACTTTCTTGAGGACAAGACACATTTTCTAGACGACGACATTGTTACTGACGTGCACGTCGACGAGACACCGTGGCGGGTCTACACGCATAGGAGGATGTCAGCATCTAATCCACCTGGAGCGGAAGAGACCGAGAGCGCGTGATGGACAGGCTTATCTTTAATTTGAATGTTGTCCTTATTTTTTTATTGGCACAGCGGACTGGTTATTCACACCCCTGCTGTTATAAAGGGAGATGTATCGGTTCATTTAGGTTATCTTTTGGATGTATGAGATTTAGGGTTGCTCTCTAACTATTTATTCTCTATCCCTCCTTCCTCCTCTTACCTCTATCGGCTCCTCCCTTGTTGGGTTCTCTCTTGAGTACGTAATAAACTTTCAGTCATGTAATTGTTTTCGTGAGAGCCACGGTTTCTCCTCCCTCCTATCTCTCAATTTCATATATTTCAGACTTCCATCTTCCTATTTCAGAAATTTCAGCAGCCCTCAACGACTCTTATCAGTGGAGTTCTAGCAGCAATCGACTCCTTTTCGTCTAGTCGATCTTCTTCCATCATTCCTAATAGTTAACCACCAAATCTCCTCCTTCCAGTGAGTTTTTCCACTAGCCTTGGTAGTTCCTTTAATTCCTCCAATGATCTTGTGTTTTTCGCTTTCGATTTCAGGAATCGAGGATTTCGACCTCCTCGTTCAGAGAACCGATGACTATTGAGAAGAGCATGATGGTTTTCACGTCTCCTATTTGAGAAGAACAGTCAGAGACCCCAACCAGGTGATCAGTACCATGTATACACCAGTAGAATCAAATCTTAATATCAATATTAAGTCAGTCAGGATTGTGGACTCAATGATTCAAAAGCTCGGGACAAAGATATCTATTTTGTTAAAGTCTTTTGAATGAATTGTGGTCGACCTAAATATACATGAGAAAGAGAAGATGAGCTCCGAAGCAATGCAGATTATGCCTTCCTTTTTGGCTCAGGTGATTGTAATTTTTGAGGGCAAAAATTTTATTATGAGAGGAGATTTGTAACATCCGAAATTAAATTACGCGTCGCCTCTCGTGATTACAGGATCCGATCGCGAATGACTACGATCGACGCCAATGGAGAATCGAGGTATTTACTATCGCTAGTATTAGTTTTACGCGGAAATCACCATGTTAAAACGGTGATATTTAATAAGATATTAATTTTGACGTGATTGTCTATGTTGCACGAGCATAGGCGGAACTAAGTGAAGACACACCCGGGCAAGTGCCCTGTGAGATTTTTGGAATGATGTATAGCTAGCCTACTAGCATTGTCACTTTATTGCTCTGGCTAAAAACCAGACCTAAAAAAAGATAAAGTTTTGCTTGTCTGACTGCTTTTCTGAAATCACGTACTTCCCCTTCCTTCCTAATCACCGCAAGGTAAAAACATTGATGCTTGTATGACCTACTTTTCTGAAATCAAGTCATTCCCCCTTCCTTCCTAACCACGGCAACTGCCATGGGCTTCTTCGACGAGGCGACAGGGGAGGCGGCAGGGGAGGCGGCAGGGGAGACGGAACCGGGGAGATGACTTTTCCCGGAGGAGGATTATTATCAGGATCCAATCCTGTGAGTTATTATTCTTGCTCTACTTCTTCTTCCTCGAGCCTTCTGTTTCTGGTGAAGCTGGAGGTGTCCGCCTTTTGTTTACGATGAGGGAAGATGGAGTTGCAGGTAACTATTTTTCTCCTTCTCTTCATTTTCTGATTCCATTTGTTCTCATCATTTTCTTATTTTATTATTATAACTTTTTTTCATATGCTTTCTGTCTTATTATGCGTTTTGTTGTTTCATGTTCCAATTTTTTGTTCCTTTTATTATGTTGTCTGCCCGCATCCTCTTCTTCTCTTACTAAATGTGAGATTTTTTTAATAAAAGTAGAATAAAATTATTTTGTATACTACCTAGTTTTACATTTTTGCTTTAGCCAATAAAATTATTTTTTATACTACCTAGGTTTACATTTTTTATTTAGCCCAAAATCCACGACCTATTGTGATTTCTTGGTACTTATTGCTAATTATTTCTTAATTTTTATTGCTCAATATATGTTGGTACTTAAGTCAACAAAGTTGTTAAGTGTTAAAAATAATTACTAGTTAAAAAATTATTAACATTTCAATTTTGTAAGCCCAAAATAAAGTGAACAACTCTGTTAATATTTAAGTTATATTTGTTTAACTTATTTTTTTAAGTTTGCCCGAGTTGAGATAAAGTTCTAGTTCCGCCACTGTGCACGAGAGCGAATCGCGCTGAAATGGCAAGTATTGAAGTGCAATGACGTCGTTGTAATTAAGGAAAAAATGCTTAGTTTTCCTCTCAGCCGTAATTTTCCCACTATTATTGTCGAGCCACGCCCCCCCCCCCCCCCCCCCCTCACACGACTTATTCGGCAACTGAAGGTTATTTCCCTCCTGTTAGAAACTTACGTCCCTCACTCATCTTATTCACGCAACCGAGAGCCTCTCGTCACTCTCTCTCAGCCGAATACCTGAAATTGCAAACCACATCCGTTGTTTCCTCCCGCAGACAACTGCCGACTACTCCCCTCCCCGCGTCGACATAGCAGACGACGATCTCGTCGATCGACTCCTTCCAGTGGTCGAGAGGGAGATCGTTCTCCTAGCCCTAATCGACGATACACGCGCAAATCTCAGACTTTCTGTCGATCCCGGTCGGTTCCTCCTGATCGATCCTGTCGTAAGGAAGAGGTTCAGGCAAGTGTTTTGATTCTCAGCAAGGATGCTCTGATTACATCGATCCCCAGTTGTTTTCTCCTATTACTTATGTAGACATCATGTACAGTTGAGCATTCCTCGTCGTTGACCACCTCCAACAGTGCACAGTGATTGTCCACCATCCGAAAAAGCGCATTTTTGGCTCCTCTCCAAGTGAATTTCATTTTGGAGGTCCTTTATGTTTTCATTATATGTTTCCTTCACTCTTCCAGTACTCATTGTGCGCTGATAACAGTAATTGAGACAGTCAGCGTCTCCTTTGTAGCTTTGGGACCAAGACCTCACCAACCTTGTTCTCGTGGTAAGCTTTTGTTCTGTTAATTCTCCTATGATTATAACTCGACGGCATTGGATTGTGAGGGTAGCCGGCCACTCCCAGTTCTCTTCATTTCTAATGTACTATTTAAAATCCCTTATCACGAAAATCAGTGGATAAGTCGTGACTCGCATTTCGTCACTGCTCTAGATCGATTAGTTTCAATGTCCCTAAGATGTGCTCCTCCCTTTATATTCAGACAAACCCTAGTAGCAAGGAGCATTATTGCTTGGATTTCGGGATCAACCTAAAGGGAAATCATGTCGCCGTGTCGCGTTTACGAATGTCGTAACTCCGAGGTAAGAAATTTTATTCCATTTAGCTAGACATACCACATAGTATAATGCATGAATTTTTTCTCTTATAGTTAGGAGAATACACGTAAATAATATGAAATCGTATGTATTGAATTGAGATCGTAGATGAGAATTTGAAATTATAATCCTACCAAAGTGTCAATATAATACGAGCAGATCATTTAGAACATAAGTAATGTGTTTTTCCTTTCAATTAAACCCATTATGAATCTTGTGAAGCTGTACAGTATATGAAATCCGTATTCCTTTAGAAATATAAGAAAATTCGAAAAATACAAGAATGTGTATATGAGACGGTTAATTATTATGAGACACGATCTAAGATGCAGGGATGAATAAGTCTGCAATCCAAAGACTAATAAAAGATAATTAGGAGGCACGATTGAGGTTTCCTCTCGTGATAGATAGAGGTGCATTATCTTACTCATAGGGCTTAGCAGACTTTATGAGCCTCAAGTTGGGGAGGCGGCACCTCATACAAAAGATTAGTAGATACGAGTCCGTATTTGTGAAAAAGAGACACTATAACACTTATGTTCGTTAGTAGGGACTCGGATCGTTAGAATGTGCATAAGAATCTATTTAACTAAGAATGAGAAGAAAAGAAGTTCGGACATCTAAAGTCTAACTATACGCCGCAATCTAGAATCCCTATAATTTAATGATTTCGAAATTGGAAAGAAAATTTAGTTTATGATCACAATAGAAAAGACATTTATGTTTAAAGTATTTTTATAGAAAAGCGTGCATAGAATTATATTACATTTTCCCTTAGTATAAAATATTGTTTAAAATCATGCACGCATTTTTCATTCAAGTTATTTTTAGTGTCATTGGGAGTAGTAGTCTTTCTTACTCGCCAGTTGAGCTGACCCGTCTTCGGACATTTGTTTTCAGGGGTCACAGGTATGGAGATACACCTAGGATAAGCGTTTGCGGTTTCTCCATTTTTGTCTGTCTTTCCTTCAGTTATATTTCATTCCAGATGTACCATTTACTTATGAAAATAATGTATTTGAATTATTTTAAATTTTCAATGTATCAGACAATGTTTAAGATTTCAGTGTTTCAGATTTGTGGGTTTTTTCAATTCTAGTTTGCTCTGTGAATCAAAAATTGAGGTACGTTTTTACCCAAAGCTTCGTACTTTAAGTCCTCTGTAAGTTTTCAGTTATTACTTTAGATTTTACATGCTATGTACTGATTTCTATATTGTTGTTTAGTTTGCTTCATATCACAAGTGTCAGCCGGGCTTATGAATTGATCTTAACTTGGGTATGGGTGTTACATTAAATGTCAGGAAGAGATGAGGTCACCTGATTTTAACCTAAAACTAAAAAAGATACATAAAATCACAAAAATTCTCTGAATGGTGTCCTTTGATCATTCAAATGATCCTGCATCTGGTTGCGGCGAGAATTGCCCTGAAGAGCCTCAGATACACGTGATGTGCTCGATACAGCTAATCCCCATCACAAATGGTTGGACTGCCTCATACACAAAAAATCTAACCCAATGAACATGTTCCAATTTCCATTAACAGATTGATCTTTCCTTAGGTGGGGGAGATACAGAGTGGGCAGGAATAGACATATTGCTTACTAAAAGAA
This sequence comes from Dactylorhiza incarnata, assembly GCA_033032865.1. Taxonomy (NCBI): domain Eukaryota; kingdom Viridiplantae; phylum Streptophyta; class Magnoliopsida; order Asparagales; family Orchidaceae; genus Dactylorhiza; species Dactylorhiza incarnata. The sequence goes on from JAWHQI010000437.1 coordinate 223,634, forward strand.
CATGGTGTACTTCAAACAAATACATTTAAATAAGTGGTGTTCTTCACATGAGTATTGGAGACCGTAGGCGGTGGAGGATGGAGATCCGGTGTCCGTGTTGTATTGGGGGATGTTGGGGAAGCACTTGGCGGCTGGCGGAGGACGGGCTAAATGGATGTTGGAAAGGGTCGAAAGGCTGGTGGGGAGTGTCGGGTGGTCCAGTGGTGTCAGGAAGGACTGGGGAAGGAGGCCAATGACAGTGGATGGTCTGGACAGTGATGGGGTTGTAGGGGTTGGGGAGGGCAGTCCGGTGGCTGTTAAGGAGTTTGCGGGGTGGGCTGCCATAGGAAGTGGACTGGACAGGTCAGTTTTTGATGGGGAAGGATTGGGTGGAAAGATGGCTGCAGCTTTTGATGTGGGGAAGGGCTGATTTACTTCAGATGGGGTCATACATGGCTGGTTGTGTAGGGGGGTGGCTGGAAGATTTTAAACAGGGGTGGAAAGGGAGAGCTCTGAGAGGGATTAGGCAATTGGAGGCTTGAATGGGGAGGGGCTGTAGCTGTAGGGTGAATGATGGTGGTCGGCTGCAAGTTTATGTAACGGCCCGTAACCATCACAGAGTAACAGTATTCATTTCAGTTCTAATAAGCATTTAACGGTAAATAACAACTTTTATATGCCACAAATGAGTATTGAAAGCAAAGTACAGAAAAGAAACTCTTATTCCAAGTAATTTACATTTTTACATTTCCAAACTGTCCAAAACAACATATATACATGATAAAGTCTAATTTAGCAAAAACTATATTAGACATTCTTCTGGTAAGTGCGGCAGTTCACATATCAACATAACCCTCATGAGCTTTGACCACTTCAAAATTTCCTACTAAGTTTTTATATCATACATGATAAAGTCCCACTTATTCTGCTTTACGCTTAGATCCTAAAAAAATTTATAATGGAAAGGGTTGGTCTTTACATAAAAGACTAAGTGAGGAAATTTACTTTTTTAACTGCTATACAGGCAAAACAAATGTTAAATAACAATAATGATATGATATTTGCTTTTATCAGTATAAACAGTCTATAAAGTCAATATACAACCGTCATTATCAAGTTGCATTGAAAGAAATATTAACAACACAAGTAAAGACAAACATTCATTCTTTAATATTTATTTGTTTTCAATTCATTTAGTTAAGGGGCGTTGTATATCAATATTTAGTCTTAGGCCCATTATATTAGGTCAAACTTAGGGTGGACAACTCGCATAAGGCCTATTAAGGCCCAACTAAGTTGACCCGAGTATTTAATCCAGTGTGCACAACTCGCTTAAGACCTTTAAGGTCCAACTCGATTTATAACAGTCTATAGATACCCTTAACTTTTGCATCGATGCTTTCAATGTGGTATGTTGTTATAGCAATTTCCATTTATATCCTTTAGCTTTTCATGCAAGAATAACATTATCACGAGGATAAGTTGATTAATGAAACTACGTGAAAGTAGAACATAATTAAAGAAATAAACTCTCACATTGAGTTTCTCTTTTCCTTTGTCCTTCCTCGGATCAACCTCACGTCTATCGGGTGAATACATCCTTCTTCGTATCTGTAAGTAAGCATCAATTGAATATGGTTCTTTGATTATGTATGGAGTGAAATTTAAGGGTGATTAAGGCTTTTAAGAGGGTATTTCTAATGTAGAAAAAATGATGTGTTTAAACTCCCAAAATTAAATCATCTCCTTAATTGCAATCGATCTCAGCTTGAATTGTATTATCATCTCAATTTATTTAACCTCTTCCATTACCGAATAGACATCATTATCATAAGATAACGGAATTCATTCATCAATTCATCATTCCAGCTTTAACAATATCAAAAAGATCAACCATATAATCCTACAACTGATTCTCTTCTTAAATTGTATTCAAAAGCATATAAGACATTCAGTTTCAGCAAAACTATCCTCATTTAGACATTAATATGCAGTTCAACAACTATTGAATTTAAGGGAATCCATAATTAATCATAATTCATGATGGGCATATCTGAAAATGTAATTATCCTATACAAAACAGCCTCTCATGAGGAAAAAAACAGCAGCCCCATGAGTGAAACTTCTAATTTCAGCCATTTCCTTTTAATGGACAGCATTTCTAAGAATAAAAATAGCATTTCCATCTATTATACATGACTTTCCAGCAATCTTTATGTATTTCACAGCACAATCTCTACTATTGACAGTCCTAATCATGCTTCCCACCAACTCTAACAAGGTTAGTATCAAAGCCCCATCAAATCCAACAAATTTCTTCATAATAACGCTTAATTATTTTGCATGCAAGTCAAAATCAGTATCTTATAAAAATTCCTACAACACACCCTATAATTTTTCAGAATATATAACTTCAATTCTTAACAATCCTCCAAGGAAATATCATTGTTCATGTCATCATAACTTTCTATAACTAACACTGAAATCTTTTCATTTAAAATCTCCAACATCAAACTAGGTTATTCCAAACTTACATAAAAGAGAAGGGAAAGAGGATGAGGAGAGCTTACAGCGAGGAAACAAATGAAAGTTTAAAGGTTTGGAGTCTAGCGGCACACCTTGCTTAGCCCTAAGCACCGAAATCCAATTTATGTTCACCGGCCAAAGGGGGGCGGCTAGAATAGGCGGAGGAAGGCCTTCCATTTGCCGAAATCCAATGGAAATCCCGTCAGAATAGGGCTTCTTTGGCGAGCAAGGATGGGGGAACCTGGGGGCTTCCGATAGCCCTAGGCGAGAGCGGCATTCACGAGAGAAAGGGGTGCGGGATTTTAGAATTCAAGAGAGGCTCGGTTTTTGCTTTAAGGAGCCGGTTCACTCTCATGCCACCGCTCAAAACCACCACCTAACCTAATTGGGTTTATTTTTGGTTTAATTGCTTTAATTGAACTCAAACTTTCTTCTTTAAATCTCTCAATGCATCAATTTTCTTTGTTGGCACGCCAATTTGCCTATTAGCACACCAACTTCATCAATTTCCTCTATTAGCACACCAATTTCATCAATGTCCTCTATTGGCTATTGGAACACCCATTTGCTTATTAGCACACCAATTTTATTATTTGCAAACCAATGTGCATAATTTTAACGCTTACAGTGTAACTAAATTGTATACACTAAATGTTCAATGAAATAACTATTATACACAAAATGATGGATATAACAATTGTTGCGGCGACATTTCTTAATGCTTCTTTTACTTTATTTTTCTCATACATAATTCTATATAAGATTTCATTCGTTTGAGATTTGGGTGTTACAGTTTAGGGCTAGTAAAAGAATATTACCTAGGAGTCAGCATCTAGGTTTGTGGAATCGACACCACGAGATGACCGGAAGACCCTTGGGAAAAAGTCCAAAATCTGCGATAAAAACTAAAACCAACCCCTACACTTGTTTAAAACAGAAACACACTAGGGCAACCATCTTGGCGCATTCATGATGACTGTCCGGTCACTAAAAATAAAAATATAAAAATAAAATAAAATACATAAAAATATATGAACGTTGCTCTAAAAGTGACACCAAACACGAATCACTCATCGGGTGATGCCAAATATACCAGTTTCAAAATCTTTCCTAGTTTGCCTCATGCTTGCATGAATAAGAAAGCAAGACACATAATTCGCAAATGAAAAGATAACTTCTGTGTAACATGCCAGATTGTTCAGCTGAAGTATGTGAGCAAAGGCACAAAGCTCAAAGGCTCAGACCACAAGATACCTACTATGCAGGCTCAAACTAAAGTACGAAAATTATAATTATCATAAAAGATCTAATGCTGCAATTGGGTTGAATCATGAGGAACAATAATGATTAATCAAGAATATAAAATTCACAATTTGTTAGCTTTCAATACATATTAAACAACATGTTATCCATAGCAAATGAGAAATACAAGTCCGGACATGAGAAACTTACTTTCCGGACTCACATATCTTTTCTTCTTCTTCTAGTAAAAGAATATTTTCTTTGAATGTAGAGCTATAACCCACCCCAGATGAGTTAGTCTTATCCTCAGTCTCCACTTCAGCAAACTTCAACTGGGTTGCCAACTTGGATAGAAGCCATTGCATATAACCTGGGATTGGGCTAAGTGTTGCAAATACCTAAGAAGAATTTGATCAAAGAAAAGAGCTTATGGCCTTAAGTGAAAACAACGAAGAAAGTCATGGGTTTTAATGGAACAAACATGGAAAGAGAAAACAAGAGAAGACTACTTACCCAATCGGACAAGAACTAAAAGTAAATAACCAAAGTTCTTACACAATCAAGATTTACGGAAGTAATATAATGATATAACACAAGCCAGCAGGCCGCCCAACCCAAACCTATCCCAGCAAAATGCCGATCCCAACCCAAGATCTGCAGCCATCGTCCAGCCCACTAGTCCCCCTCCAGGTGTACACTAGAAAGAAGACTCCGAATGAAGAGAAATCGAGAAGAATGTAGAAGAAAATCTTCAAATGAAGCCCCCTTGGAAATACTCAGCTTTTAGGAAAGAGAGCAAAGGCTCCTATAGAATAATGTAATTGGTACTCTTTGAAATTGTGAAGTATTAATGAGGGTAGTTAGGACTAAGGGAAGGAAAACCAGTATAAATAGCACTTCATGGTTGCATTTGGATCAGGAAATCTCATTGAGAATTTTCAGCTTAAGATTGGGCAAGGATTTCCTTGTGCTGTCTCCCTCCAAGTTCCTGCCATCTATTCACTCTAAACAATTGGTCCGGCTTGCCGGCTGACCAATACCCTCCCACATGCCCAGTTCCCAACTAATGGCAGAATGTATGAACGAGTTCGAGATAACAATGGCTTCCCTCTCCTCTTGTATTGACTCCTTCGAGCAAATTTTGCTCAATATTCATATCAACATGACATGATCCCCCGATTCCCCCATTTTGACGCTAGGTGCTTCCATAGCAATCAACAACCCTTCCCTTGACCAATCTACTGAACACCGTCCACAACCTCCCACTTCCTTAGCCATCTCAATTCCTTACCTCGGCGACTTGAACTCTCCACATTTGAAGGCACAAACCCCATGGTATGGATCATTCAGACCAAACAATACTTCAGGCTCAACCATACCGAGCGAAGATACATAGAAGATTTAACTCTGTATGATTTGCATGGAGGGGTCAGCATTACATTGGGCCTGTTGGCTCCAGTTAACCTGACCAGATCTCACATGGCATGGCCTCAGTCAATATCTTGTGGAGCGATGCTTACAAATGATTGAGTGTCATGCAGTCATGCAGTAATACAGCCTCGTGCACGCCAACATGGATAACATCATCAAACTCCGCACTCATGTGCCAGAACTATACATGGCTTATTACCTCATATAATTTATGCATGGATTCCAATTGGCTTATAGATGAAAAAATATTATTCCAAAATCTACACTCAACTCATCCCCCACATACCCAACTCAGCCTCGCTACTCCACCAAATACACTTTAAACACTACCACCCAAACCTCCGCTCAACTGCCCACAACTCCCACAACAAGTCGTGCACCCCCTCTACCCAACCAAACTCAAAACCTTCCAACCCACCAAATGGTTGAGCACATCCTCCTACTAGCCGCCTCACAAATCAGGATTTTAATGATCTACGAAGTAAAGAAATTTGCTTCTGCTATAAAAAACCATAGTCGCCTCTGCATGATTTTCTTCTTAAAGAACTTCGAGCATTAATCGGCAACAATGATGATAATATTAGTAGTGCTAATTTTGAAGCTTTAGAACGGGAGGATTCACCCATCTAAGTGGGAAAGGCAACAATGATGATAATATTAGTAGTGCTAATTTTGAAGCTTTAGAACGGGAGGATTCACCCATCTAAGTGATTCCCACGGCCATCATTACTCGCATAGATATTTCCATGTATTCATCTGGTAGCATCAACAGGTTATGCTTAATGAAAGTCCATGGGACAGTTCAAATCATCCACTTGGTAAATAGTGGCGCAGCCACAATTTTCTATCCCATAGGTTGATCGAAATATTTAAGTCATCATTTGATCCCTAGCCTTGCTTTTAAGTTTATCTTGGCAATGTCAGATGCTCTGCAAATGCAAGTTGATGATCAAACGTCCCAATAAGGCTGACAACTGCATAATCACCGTTGATTTCCAACTCTTTGATATTAGCGGCATCGACATCATACTAAGAATCACCTGACTACAAACACTTAGGGATGTCAAAGTCAACTATATGACCCTCTTGATTACCTTTGACAAGGCAGGGGCAACTCATACCCTCAACAACGACATTCCTTAGCATGCATGTCAATAGCTCTTTGCACCATGGTCAAGACCATAAATACTAATTTTGCGCCTTGCTTTGGCCTATGAACTCTAACTACCAAACACCATCTACAGTTGACAGAGTTACAACGACTTAAGGAAACATATTCCACATCCTTTGAAATCTTACAAACTCGCCAACAGTTTGTGTTTCGGATCACCGCATCCAACTGCACAATGGCATCCACCATATTTTTGTACGGCCACACAGATACTGACACAAAAAGAAGAGATTGAATGCTTGGTTGTGTCACCTTCAATCCCTTTTCAAGTCTAGTACTACAAGTAGAGAAAAAAAGATAAAATTTAGCAATTTTAAGTCAACTATTGTTAACTTAATAAAATGCAACAATATCAGGCAAGTACCCCATTCTTGTCATACAAAAGCTGCTCGATGAACTCGGGGCGCTTGTTTCTACACCAAACTGAGCCTTCACTAGGTTATCATCAACTGCGTGTCCTATCCGAGGACATCCTAAAACCTACATTATGTAAACTAAGCAACGGTACAAAAATTGGTACATAGCAGACATAAATAAAAGTACTAAAAAACTTACAGGGGAAGTAAGATATGCAGTTAAGGGTAAACAAGGGTACCTCAAAATCTGATTCACAGAGCCACTAGTAATAGAGAGAATCATAAAATATGAATTACTGAAATCTTAAACATAGTCTGATACATTGAAAACTTTAGATAATTCTGGTACATCAAGTCCAAGGTAAAAGTACAACATTTGAAATGAAAGACAACTGAAATGAAAGACAAACAAATATGAAGAACCGCGACGTTTATCCTAAGCACAACTCCCCATCGATGACCCCTGAAAAAAAATGTCTGAAGACGGGTCAGGCCAACTGGTGAGTAAGAAAGACTACTCCTCCAAGTAACACTAAAAATACATAATTTGTTTGTATATAAAAATATGAGCTTTTGACTTTTTAATGCATGCTTTTGAATAATTTGTCTGTAGACTTATAAGTCATTTTCTGTATATATGCATTAAAAATTCTGTCATATTATCTGAGTTCTTGCATGTATTGGTTTTTGTACCCTGAATTCTTTCTAAAAATTGGTTAATTAAATTGCATGTCTTATAATTTATTGAACTTAATCTGATTAGAGAACTCATATGGCGACCCGAAGGTGTCCTGAATTGAAATATTCCTTGAGTGGAACACGGACTCTCATTTGAAAAGTTACTAAGACTGGAAATGTGGCTGACGACCCCCCGTCTGAGGCTCATATGAACTGCTGGCCATATGAGAATGAGGTCACTGGTCTAAGATTTATTACGTGTGTCAAGCTTTCATAATTGGCATTGTTACATTTAATATCTTCGACTAACTCTGCTCGTATATTAAGGAGTTCATTTTTCATGCTCTAAGTTAAATGTCGAATTGTTTAACTGTTTGACATTTAATATTTAATTAACAGTTACGTATAACATGTATTCATGTGTCTGGTATTCGCTTGGTAACTTATTAACATGCGCTTAAAAGATATATATATTTTACGTGGATTCCTTTAGCGAATTAGGCAATATATTTCATAGCCGGTGATATATCTAACCAAGAGGAGTCGAATTTCTTACCTGGGTGGTGCGGCGCTCGTAGATGCGGTGAGGCGACATACTTTCTTATAAGAAGTATTCTAAAGCACCAAATTTGTTCTCCGACTGCCAACGACGCTCAAACTATTGGTAATTCCAAGGTGATCTCAAAGCAATCAAGTAGTTAGTCTCACTACCAACGCGATATGAGCCTATAGGGTCGCACATAAGAGCGTTTAGAGAAGTTGGAGGAAGAATTGTGCTGGCCTTACTCATATTGGACATGAGTGAAAGACTAATCCTATGACTCATTGGAGTTAGGTTAAGTCGGCTAAATATTCCATAGATATTATGAATATTGTATGGAACATGTTGGCATGTGTTCAAGACGACATTGCATGTATCGTCGAGATCATCACGACGATATTATAAATATCGTCACGACGACATAACCGACTGTGAACCTTTAAATGTATCGTTGAAGTGTTGTGCGATATCGTCGAGATCGTCTCGACGATATTTTAGTTGTCACGACGATATCGTCGAGATTGTCACGACGATATCGTCGAGATTGTCTCGACGATATAAGTCATCACGACGACATCGTCGAGATCGTCTCGACGATATAGATCTTCACAACGATATCGTCGAGATCGTCTCGACGATATAGATCTTCACGACGATATCTTCGAGATCGTCTCGACGATATTTAGTGATCACGATGATGCTCACAGAATACTCCTATTAAAGACTGGGGTATGCGGATATCTATTTTATGTCGTGGGTATAAATACAGAAGCGATTAGGTTTTCCCAGTATTATTATCTTTTCGAGACTCAGACGGAAGTGTTCCGCAAGGTTTCCGCGAGACCCAGTTTGGCCGTCGCCACCTCTCCCTTGAACGGATCTAGCAATCCGTGGGAGACGTTGAGGGCACTCCTTCTCCGACCCAGATCTTGTTGGACAAGAAGCTTGGGGTTCTCCTTCACCCGTGTGGACTGCTATAGAGGCGCGGATGTTCTTTCTGTGCTTAGAACTCAGCCGCTCATTTTCAGATCTGGTTTTGGAGCACCTTGGTTGAGTATTAACTCAATCCCTCTCAGGTATATTGCAATGTGTTGCTTTATTTATTTCTTGATTTATGAAATCGCAAGATCCGAAACTCTTTTGGGTTGTTCTTATTTGTTTATTCCGTTGCGCACATATGATGTGCTGTTCTACTCTTGTTTAGAGAAAACTCAACACTCACTCCCCAAATCGCCTCAAGAACCCTAACATGGATAAATCATCATACATTCATTCTTCCTAAAATCATAGGAACACTAATTCATTACGAAGGGGGCTTACCACTTCTCTATCGGTGGAGGCTTGCTTATTCTGAAACAAAGACGATCTCGCCAAAGCTCGGAGTTGCTAAACCAACCCCGTTGATCTGAAACCAAACCCTAATTAAGATTCCACAAGGCTTAGCTGATAGTCCTATAAGGGATGTTACACCAATGTTGACTGAAACTGAAAAGGAGGAAACACGATACCTGCACAAATCGAGAGGAAGGGATGATCAACCACAAGTCTCTACTGTTGAGTCTCGATTAGGGTTCCTGAAATTTCTGGAATAGGCAAACCATTGTCTAAATCGTCTGAGAGGAGAAGGAATCGGCTACCTACAAGAAGGGATCGACTAAAATGAAGAGGAGGAACCAAGGTGGGGCCTTACCTTGCGGGAAGAGGCAAGAGAAAGTATCCAGTCGGCAGTCTAGAGCACAGAAACAACTCCCAAAAGCTGTCGAGGGCTGCTGGTGAGGGAGGAAGAGCCGTCAAACATTTCAGCAACGTCGACCAGAGGTGATGACTACAAAAATGGGAAGGATCGTGCCGCTAGGAGTGCTTGCGAGAAGAGAAGTATGAGGCGGTTTTCGACTCGTTTCCGCTTGAGAGAGAAAGAAATAGGGTTACGGGAGACTCAGATTACTTGTGGTTGCCAAATAAACTGTGAGGGGAAAAAGGAAAACGTGCACTGGCCTCTAATTAAGGGAATTAGACATTTCAGCCTTATTACAAAATTGTCATTCCACTCTCACTACTTGTAAAATTATATGATACGCCCTCGCACACAAACTATATCGTGTCGACACCAAAATTCCAATAACTTCAAATAATTTATTGATTGACGCGGAACAATTATTGATAATAACATTGTACCTCGACAAGACGCTGGCTCAATAAATCTCGCTCGCGATCGGACCCTGGAATTTATAATTTAAATTTTTGCGTTAAATTACAGATGTTACAAATCTCTCCTCCTAATAAAATTTTTGTCCTCGAAAATAACAAACATGCCTGGGTCAAAAAGGAATGCATAATCTTCATTGCTCCGGAGTTCATCTTCTCTTTCCCAAGTATACTCCGGTCGATCACAGTTCATCCAAAGGACTTTTACAAAACGGATCTCTCTGTTCTTGAGGTTCTGAATTCTTGAATCCACTATCCTGACTGGCTTAATACTGATACTAAGATTTGATTCGATTGGTGCAACCTCAGTACTGATCACCTGACTAGGATCTCTGAGTGCTCTCATCGGATAGGAGACGTGGAATACGTCATGTAATCCACTCATTTCCACAGGTAAGGCTAACTTGTATGCAACCTCACCGATGTGTTCAAGTACTTCGAATGGAGCAACGAATCTATGACTCAATTTATGCATCCGCTTGAATTTAGAGACACCCTTAATTGGTCTGACCTTAAGGTAAACAAAATCTCCAACGCTGAATTCCACTGACTTGTGCCTCTGATCATGATATTTGGCTTGTCTTTCTTGAGCTATCTTCATGCGCTCCTGAATGAGCTTGACACGAGTCGTGGTCTTGTCAATCCATGATTCTTCATTGGAATATCTCCCTTCTTTTTCAGCCCAACATAACGGTGTCCGATAACATCTGCCATAAAGTGCCTCGAAAGGAGTCAACCCAATACTTGCCTGGAAACTGTCATTGTAGGAGAACTCTACTAAGGTAACATATTTTCCCACTTGCCTCCAAAGTCCAAAATAAACATTCGGGGCATGTCTTCCATGATTCTATTTGTGTGCTCTGTTTTCCCATCTGTCTGGGGGTGAAAAGGCTCTACTGAAATTTAACTTAGTGTTCAAACGCTCCTGCACGTACTTCCAATCCTTAGAGATAAATCTGTCATCTCTATCTGAAATAATAGTCTTCAGAACACCATTCAGTCGAACTATCTCGTTTACGTACAACTGAGCCAATCTCGGACTCTGATCTGTCCTCTTATTAGGAATGAAGTGAGCAACCTTAGAAAGATGGTCAATTATAACCCATAAAGAATCATTCCCACTCAGAGATCTGGGAAGGCCATGAACGAAGCCCATCGATATATCTTCAAAATTCCACTCTGGAATAGGAAGTGGATGTAACTTGCCCCCTGGTCTCTGGCATTCAACTTTGACCAACATGCAAGTTTCACACTTTTCAGCATGCTCTGCAACGTCTCTCTTCAACCTTGGCCGCCAAACTGACTTTTTAAGGTCTGCATACATCTTCGTGCTGCCCGGATGTATAGAGTACTTGGAATAATGAGCATCAACGAGAATGTCCTCGCGAAGGTGACTGACATCTGGGACGCACTCTTCCTTTATGTAGTAGCAAACCCTCCTGAATCGCAAAGTCCTCCTTCTGCCCCAACTGAGTCAATTCCCAAAATTCTACCATCTTTGGATCTAAAGGCAAGGCCTGTCTGATTCTATCCTTAATGTCGCACTTAACCTCTATCCAACATAAACTTGCAGAATTCAGTACACTGATCTCCAGTCTCTCTAGAGCTCACACTAAGTCCTCACGTTGAGTAATGAGGGAATAGCTCGAACCCCCTCTGCTGAGAGCATCTGCTACCACAATTGTTTTCCCCTGGCGGTATTGGATATCCACATCATAATCTAAATGAACTATATCTACCTACGCTGCCTCATATTTTCAGTGTGTGAACAATTGCTGCTAATTTCAGGTCATGAACAAGATAAATCTTCTCGTGCACCTTCATCTATCTGGAAGCGAATGTTAAGACTCTCCCATGCTGCATCAGTAGACATCCCAAACCTTGACCCGAAGCATCACTATATATCTAAAAGTCATCTACCCCCGAAGGTAAACATAAAATAGGCGCAGTCATCAAACGCGTCTTCAGCTCAAACGCCAACTCGCATTCCACTGTCCAGTTGAAGGCTTTTCCCTTATTGGTAAGTGAATTCATAGGCAACGCAATTTTTGAAAAATCCTTAATAATCTCATGTAATAACCTGCAAAACCAAGGAAACTGCGGACCTCAGTAACTGCCCTTGGCCTTGGTCAATCTCTAATTACTTATATTTTCTTCGGATCCACTGCGAGACCTCTTTGACTGATCACGTGTCCCAAGAATGCCACCTCTGAAAGCCAGAACTCGCACTTAGAAAATTTCGCGCATAACTAATTCTCCCTGAGAGTACTTAAAACAGTCCCGAGATGGGCGGCATGCTCCTCTTTGCTCCTTGAATAAACCAGAATTTCTTCTATGAAGACGATAACAAAACGGACCAAGAACTCTCGAAACACTTGATTCATCAGATCCATGAAAGCTGACAGGACATTAGTCAACCCTAACGGCATGACCACAACTTCAAAGTGTTTGTATCTCGTGCAAAAAGTTGTCTTCTGGATATCCCCGTCCTGATCTCAGATCTAACTTGGAGTAAGTGCAAGAACCTATGAGTTGATCAAATAAATCATCTATCCTCGGAAGAGAATACTTGTTCTTAACGGTGAGCTTATTCAACTCGCGGTAGTCTATACCTGCGTTATCAAGGCGCGCGCCTAGGCGCACCAGGCGCACCGGCCAGCGCCTCTGCAAGGCAGAGGCGGGCGAGGTGCCTCAGGCGCGCCCAGGCGCGCCTTACCAACTCCCAGGCGCACCTGGGCTTTTCAAGTTGTTTTCTTCAACCTGTTTTTTTGGAAGGGGGGCAAAAGCATGATCTCAGACGCACCCGAGGCACACCTAGGCGCACTTGGGCATCCAATTCACCGATTTTCAGTGAATTGGGTGTTGAATTCACTGGAAATCAGCGAATTGGATGCCCAATTCACTGTTTTTCGGTGAATTTGGTATCAATTCACTGAAAAGTTGTTTCGCAGTGAATTTGTCACTCAATTCCCTGAAAATTAGCGAATTGGGCATCCAATTCGGTACACCCAATTCACTGAAAAGCAGCGAATTGGGCACCCAATTCACTGGAAATCAGCAAATTGGATGCCCAATTCGCTGATTTTCAGTGAATTTGGCACCCAATTCATTGAAAATCAATGAATTGGATGTCAAATTAGCTGATTTTCAGTGAATTTGGGTGCCCAATTCGTTGCTTTTCAGTGAATTGGGCACCCAATTCATTTTTGCGCCTCACGTGCCTCAGGCGCGCGCCTGCGCTAGGCTCCAGGACCCCTTTGCGCCTCGGTGCGCCTTGCGCCTTTGATAACTTAGGTTTATACACAATCTCAAACTGTCGTCCTTCTTTTTAACAAAAAGAACAGGTGCACCCCAATGCGACGTGCTGGGTCTGATAAATCCTAAATCAAGTAGCTCCTGCAACTGGATCTTTAACTCTGCTCATTCTCTAGGGGCCATGCGATAAGGAGCCTTGGTTACTGGTCGAGATTCTGGAAGAAGTCAATTTGGAAGTCAACCTCTCTTACGGGAGGGGCCCAAGCAGTTCTTCAGGGAAGAAATCTGGAAATTCTCGCACTACCAACACCTCCTGTAAGGTGTTCTTATCTCCAGCATGCATCAGTACTAGTAAAGTTGTTATTAATACTCCTGATAGCCTTAACAGAGGAGATAATCAGCTTGAAAACTCTTGTCATACCACGAAAGATGATAAGGGATTGGTCAGGTCCTTCAACTGAATCTCCTTGCTCGTGCAGTCTATCTTAGTGTTTACGTCAAACAGTCAGTCCATACCCAAAATCAATTTAAATTCAACAATAGGTAGGAGGAATACCTCTGCGATAACTTCAGATTCCCCGAACAACACAACCCTGCACTTGCGACTAGTTTGCATAATTGAACCGTTAGGCATCATGACATCTAACGATGTCGCGTCTGGAAGGATTTCTAGCCCGAGTCTATGCACAAAAGATTCCGCAATAGACGAGTGTGATGCACCCGTGTCAAAGAGAACCTTGGAGGGTACGTTTTGAATCATGAGTATACTTATATGCATGCTTGTGTTGCTTTAGTTATGTGTTACTGGGAGGGAATATTTAACAATTTAATTCAACAAATTCATACATGTGACCACATCCTCCTCCTTGTTGGCCTCTTGATGGCCAAGTCCATAAGCTCTGGGTTGTACTAGACCTCGTCCTGAAGCTGGTTTTGGGTTGGCGTCCATCACCGCTTTTTCTTTGTCAGTCCTGCTTGGACCGCCAACTTCAAACTTCGACTGTAAGACATGTCACAGGAATAGGTTTTAGGCTGAGAAGAAGGGGCTTAGCATAAAATACGGAGAAGTATCAAACTTAAGGTTATGTTACCTGATTGCCCGCGGATCCTGGGCAGGAGCGGGCAAAGTGTTCTGGTTGCTGGCATTTGCGGCAAACTCCAGAAGTAGCCAAGCATTCTCCTGGGTGGAAGCGGTTGAACATTGGGCAGAGGGGATAGTCCTTGCCCTTGGCTTCAAGCTAATTTCCTCTTTTCTCACCCGTCTTCTGCTTTTTGTTCCAGATTCTTCCTTGGCTGCTTCTATTTTGATGATGATGCGGCGCATCTTGAGGTCGCATGGAACGGAAGTTATTGCGTCTTTGCACTCTTTGTTGATCTGCTTCTATCCTCCTTGTGATATCAACCAGGCTTCTGTAGTCTGCATTGACCATGGTCATCAGGGGCTGTCTCAGAGAGTCACGCAGGCCATCTACAAAGCGGTTACACTTCTCAACTCCATCCCCTTGCAATATGCACGCATAGCGAGATAGGTGGGTAAGTTTCCGCTCGTAAGCCGTGACGAACCTATTCCCTTGATTAAGCATGAGATAATTTTCCTGAAGGCTTCAGTGCTCTGAAGGAGGTACGAACCAGTTTGTGAGTGCCTTGGAAAAGTCATTCCAGGTGAACATATCTGTTGAACGACCTGGCATATGTAAATGTCGCATTAACATTACGCTAGAAAGGCAATGAATTCTAAAGTAAGGAAATTTGAACGTAAATTCTTACCAATAGGGTCGTCTGCTAAGTGTTTGGTCCACCAAAGATTGGCTTCACCCTGAAGGAGGAAAGTTGCTAGTGGTACTTTCTTGTTCTCTGGGCACTGCATCACGTTCAGTAAATCTCGTGTCTTTATCAGCCAGTCATCTGTCTCCATCGGGGTTTCTTCTCCACTGAGGTTGGAGGGGTGGAGATCTCTAAAGTTTCTCAGGTAGCGTTCCATCCCGATCTCCACGGTAGCTAATGTAGGGACTGGAGTTGAGGCCCATGTAGGTAGAGCACTCCTGAACTCCAAAAGGGCTAATGTTATTGCCCTGGCAATTTTAGTTGTCATGTCAGTAAGGGTTGGCACTGCTGGCGCGGCTGGCATATTAGCGTCGTCCATGACAATCTCAGGAGTAGCATTCTGCCACGAAGGCTCACCTGCCTCACTGGTACGAGGTGCCTAAAAGATGTAAAGAGAGAGGAATTATTAATGAACGAGACATTAATGAAGGATTTATCATGGAGAATATTTCCATACACCAGCATAATGAGAGCTAGATGAAACTTGATGACTATAACATCGAAAGAGTGATTCAGATGAAATCTTAAGGCTCTGTGAATTTTCTGGGTCATGGGATCTTAAACCTACCTTGATCGTATACTGAGGAGTTCATTTTTCATGCTCGAAGTTAAATGTCGAATTGTTTAACTGATTGACATTTAATATTTAATTAACAGTTACCGAGCAACAAGTATTCATGTGTATGGTTTTCGATTGGTAACTTATTAATATGCACTTAAAATATATATAAGTACTGATATATATTTTACGTGGATTCCTTTAGCGAATTAGGCAATATATTTCATAACTGGTGATGTCTAGCCAAGAGGAATCGAAATTCTTACCTCAGTGGTGCGACGCTCGTAGACGCGGTGAGGCGGCATGCTTTCTTATAAGAGGTATTCTGAAGCACCAAATTTGTTCTCCGACTGCCGACGAGGCTCACTCCCCAAATCACCTCAAGAACCCTAACATGGATAAATCATCATACATTCATTCTTCCTAAAATCATAGGAACACTAATTCATTACGAAGGGAGGGAACTTACCACTTCTCTATCGGTGGAGGCTTGTTTATTCTGAAACGAAGACGATCTCGCCAAAGCTCGGAGTTGCTGAACCAACCCCTTTAATGTGAAACCAAACCCTAATTAAGATTCCACGAGGCTTAGTTGATAGTCCTATAAGGGAGGTTACACCAATGTTGACTGAAACTGAAAAGGAGGAAACACGATACTTGCACAAATCGAGAGGAAGGGATGATCAACCACAATTCTCTACTGTGGAGTCTCGATTAGGGCTCCTAAAATTTCTGGAATAGGCAAACCCATTGTCTAAATAGTCTGAGAGGAGAAGGAATCGACTACCTACAAGAAGGGATCGACTAAAATGAAGAGTGTTAGAAAACACGTATTCGTCGGCTATTCTCGTACTCAGAAAGGCTACGTCTGTTATTCTCCTGCTACCCGAAAAGTCACTGTTTCTGCAGATGTTACCTTTCAGGAAGACCAACCTTTCTTCTCCACAACAACCACACATATTCCTCCACCATCCTTCCCAAGACTTGTCGTTCCCGTTACCACTCCTCTACCACTACTCCTTCCTGACCCTGCTCCAACTCTCCAGAAACCACCTTTTATTCATGTCTACACTCGTCGCCCTCCTCGCTCCGTTGCCCCAATGCAGTCGGCTTCGACCTCTGACACTCTGCGCTCTGCTGATCCGGCACCGGTCTCCACCGCTCATCCCTTGGCGAATTATGTATCCTTACATCGCCTATCCCCACACCTTCAAACCTTTGCTACTTCATTATCCTCTATTTCTATACCTAACTCTGTGCAGGAGGCTCTCCAACATCCAGGCTGACGGGCAGCCATGGACGAAGAAATGACAGCCCTCTGGGCTAACCAGACATGGAACCTGGTTGCTCTCCCTCCAGACCAGACTCCAGTTGGGTGCAAATGGGTCTTTGTCATCAAGCATGCTCCAGATGGGACCATTGACCGACTGAAATCCCGACTGGTGGCGCGTGGCTTTACTCAACAACACGGTCTCGATTATGAGGAAACATTCTCTCCAGTGGCCAAACTCAACACACTTCGTGTTCTCCTCTCCGTAGTTGTGCATCGTCGATGGCCCTTACATCAACTGGATATCAAGAATGCTTTCTTAAATGGTGATCTACAAGAAACAGTCTACATGCAGCAACCTCCCGGGTTTGAGACCACAGGGGAGTCCCGAGTCTGTCATCTCAAAAAGTCAATCTATGGTCTCAAACTATCCCCTCGGGCATGGTTTGACAAGGTCAGTAAGGCTGTCCGGGAGGTTGGTTTTACTCGCAGCTCGGCAGACTTCTCCCTGTTCACTCGACATCGGACAACATGAACAGTTCTTTTGTTGGTTTATGTTGATGACATCCTAATCATTGAAATGACTCAAAGGGGATGCAAGCGGTCAAGCAGCACCTTAGCTCTGTTTTTCAAACAAAAGATCTTAGGAACCTTCGATACTTCCTTGGTCTTGAGATCGCGAGACGTCCTGATGGACTTGTCCTCTCTCAACGGAAGTACTGTCTTGATCTTCTTCAAGATGCTGGCTACTCTGGATGCAAGCCGATTAACACTCCTATGGATGTTAATCACAAACTGTGTGCACATGCCTCTGATAATGACCTTGCTCTTCCAAATCCAGAGTACTATCGACGACTTGTTGGGAAACTAATTTACCTAACAGTCACGAGACCAGATATATCCTTTGTTGTTGGGGTTGTCAGTCGATTTATGCATTCCCCTCGAACGTCACACCTTCAGGCAGTCGAATGCATCCTAAGATATCTGAAAACAGCCCCTGGTCAAGGGCTGGTATACAAAACCTCGTCTTCTACTCCAACATTGGTTGCGTATTCTGATGCAGATTATGTTGGGTCCCTGGATGATCGACAGTCTACTAGTGGATTTTGTACCTACTTTGGAGGTCACCTTGTTACCTGGAGTAGTAAGAAACAAGCTGTGGTTGCTCGATCTTCAGCTGAGGCAGAATACTGTTCGATGGCATCAGTTGTTTCTGAACTCACTTGACTTGAAAGTCTCCTTGCTGATCTAGGAGTAAAACTTTCCTCGCCAGCTATCTTACTATGTGACAGTCAAGTTGCTATACACATAGCTAAGAACCCGGTCTTCCACGAAAGAACGAAACACATTGAAGTAGACTGTCACTTCATCGGGGAGAAAGTTCAAATGAAGAAGATTGAATTAAAGCACGTTACGGGTACTGACCAAGTTGCTGATATTCTCACCAAGGCCCTACCAAGTACTCTCTTTTATCAATTCCTGTCCAAGATGGGTGTCTAAGACTTGTACGCTCCAGCTTGCGGGGGAGTGTTAGAAAAGGCCATATTGGGGCCTCTTTTTATTTTCTTATTTCCCCCTCTTCTCTTTAGTCTCACATCATGTATAAGGTTTTCCTCTCTCTCTCTCCCTCCTATATATTTGTATTCATTGTATTTAGTACACAGAAAGGAATATACAAGCTTTGGCTCTTTCTTACAAAGAGGAACCAAGGTGGGGTCTTACCTTGCTGGAAGAGGCAAGATAAAGTCTCCAGCTGGCAGTCAAAAGCACAGAAACCACTCCCAAAAGCTGTCGAGGGCTATTGGTGAGAAAAGAAGAGTCGCCAAACCTTTCAGCAGCGTCGACCAGAGGAGTCGACGACCGACGACTACAAAAACGGGAAGGATCGTGTCGTTGGGAGCGTCTGCGAGAAGAGAAGTATGCGACGGTTTTCGACTTGTTTCCGTTTGGGAGAGAAAGAAATAGGGTTACGGGAGACTCGGATTACTTGTGGTTGCCAAATAAACCGTGAGGAGAAAAAGGAAAACGTGCACTGGACTCTAATTGAGGGAATTAGTCTTATTACAAAATTTTCATTCTAGTCTCTCTACTACTTATAAAACTATACGTTGCGCCCTCGCACCCAAACTAAATCGCGTCGACAGTCCAATAACTTCAATTAATTTATTGATTAATGTGCAACAATTATTCATAATAACATCGTACCTCGACAAGACACTGGCTCGATCAATCGCGCTCGCGATCGGACCCCGAAATTTATAATTTAAATTTGTATTAAATTATGGATGTTACAGTGTAGTGAACCAGTTTATGCATGACCCAAGGGACAACAATCTACAAGTTGACCAGATTACTCAATATTAAAAAAAAATCTGAGAGGTTTGTTGTTTAAACATGATAAAAGACTGTCTTTAAAGACATATAGTACTTCTGGCTATTGCACTTTCCTAGGAGGTAATATTGTCACATGGAAAATGTTGTAATCAAACCTAGTGTTGAGGCTTAATTTAGGGCTATGGCTCAAGGCATATGTGAACTTCTGTGGATGAAAATTTTGTTGGGCGACTAGAAAACTAAGTATGAAGTTCCAATGAACTTGTTTTATGATAATAAATCGACTATAAGTATTGTCCATTATTTTGTTCAACACGATAGAACAAAGCACATAGAAATTGATAGTCATTCATCAAAAAGAAACTTGACAATGGGTTGATCACTATTTCTCATGTTCCGTCTGAACTACAGATTGTTAATGTCTTGACAAAAGAGTTATCCACTGAGAGATTTCATAATCTCACTTGCAAGCTGAAAATGATAAATATACACACTCCAGCTTGAGGGATGGAGTTATAATTAATGCTCTATACATTTAGGTCATATATTATTTTGTCCGTATTTTTTTTACTTTCATGATAAAGGGGCATGGAATGAAACTATAAGGAAAGATATGTGTACTTAGGCATTAGTGAGGTTATGATTAAAGACAGGGCGCAATGGCTACAAAGGGTCCATATAGTCGACCCCACTATGGTGGGATAAAGGCTTGAGTGTTGTTGTTGTCATGATAAAGGGGTTCTCTAGTCTTTATGCCCCCCCCCCCCCAATGTAAGTGTGTGTGTATGTATATATCCCGTTTAGCTTAATGGAATATTAAACTCTTATTTCCTACTGTTACAAAACGGGGCGTTACGGTATTAGAGCCGCACGATGCCTCTGACACCATGCCTTTCATCTTCCATTGAGTCGAGCAAGACCGACCGCTATCTGGTTGCTACGTGCAATGCGCCCGACGAACACGACGCCCATTCTGTGCTAGCCCCACTTGCTCCAACGACTGCACGCCGCTTTTGTTTGATCTGTTCCACAGCTGTTAGGGCGCCTTTCCCAGTCCGGTATAGTCGACAACCCCACTCTCCATTTGAGTAGTTCGAGTCTCCTTCTGACACCTCCGACGTCTCTTCTGAAACCACCACTTCCCTCCACACGAGTTCTCACTTCCATGGACGAAAGGGGTTCACATTGGCTCAACTCATGGAGATGTTTGAAAAAATGACGGCGGACCAAGCCGCGCAGACCGCGCAAGAACAAGTCATATTAACGGCCATCTCCGCTCAGATTGATAGCATACATCAGCCTCAACGCGCCCTGACTAATCCTTTCCATGACGGCCACTTTGAACCCCCACGCTCGAGTTCCAAAGGAACTACTCGGAAGATAATGACGTTTGGTATTATGTGAAGATGGATTTCCCGCTTTTCAACGACTGCGAAGACCCATTGGTATTGCTGACGCGTTGTAAGTGGTTTTTCACAGACCAGCGCACCACCTATGATGAGTGGATTGGCACTTCCTCCTTCCACCTCAGGGGCTTCACCCAGTTATGGTTCGCACAACTACAACGCAAGAAACCCCATCTGGGGTGGGATGACTTCACGACCAATTGCAATCTGCGTTTTAGGCCGCCCCTCCGGCGAAACCCCATCAGCGACCTCATCTCCCACAAACAGATGGGTTCTGTCGACGAATACTTGTAAAGCGTTCAAAGCTTACTCACGCGCCCCCTCCATCATCCCAGAACATTAGATACTCATATTCACAATGGGCCTTCGAGAATGCGTCCATTTGGAAGTTGAGTTTGAAACTCCACGAATCTCTCCACCACAATGAGTCTTGCGTGGGCTAGTAAGAAACGGCAGATGATGGATCGCCCATGCAGCAGGCGCAGGGGTGGCTAGGGCCCCTCCTGAGGATACACCGCCCAGCCCCACTAGCTTAGGAGTCCTCTGACCAGGGGAAAGGTGGGTGGGGGGACGGAAACAGTTTGTTAGACATCTCTTGAGCGCCGAGATGGCATAACGTTGTGCCAAGGACCATTGTTTCAACTGTGATGAACCTTACACGTCGGGACACAAGTGTAAGCACCTCTTCTGTTTTGAGGTGCACGATGACCCAACGGAGGAGGGCAAGATAGACACGCCTCAGGGGGTCCCGAGATTTCACTCCGTGCCATCGCGAGCCCCCGCTCGGATGACACCACACAAATGCTCATTATAGTAGATTTCTGAAGGACGTCGCTCGGACTTCTGGAGAACGCATAAATTTATCAGCAAGCACGTCGCACATCGACTGTTGCTTCTAGTGACACGCCGCACGAGCATCAGTGTGATGGTGTCCAATGGGAGCAAGATGGGCTGCCCTGGGGTTTGGCATGACAATGGTCGAGGACACCCATCCCGAGTCCATTTTTTAGTGATTGCCTTTAGGGTATTCAAGGCTACTAGGCGTGCGATGACTGCGCACAATGGGGCCATTGAAATGGGATTTCTATCATTGGAAGATGCGAGTGAAGCTGGCTACAAAACGGTAGAGTGGCAGGATTGCACACCTGCGACCGTACCAAAGACCTTTTATTTGGGGGGTAGACGCCTAGGCCATGCGGAGATGATGAATCTCACGACTCATCTGGTTAACTCACCAATATTTCCTCAGGTATTTTTATTTCTGTAATCTTTACTGTGTCTCATGTTTGTTATTTTATTACGCATCTCTATTTATGTACTCACTTTTTAGTTCCAGCTTGTTAGCAGAAGGTGATGATATGCAAGAAAATTAATATTAGGTGATGATATGCAAGCAAATTAATATTAATTGCATGAATATTTATAATCAGTTAATTATTAATAAATTTTGAAATGTGCACAATTCCGAAATTTATTTTATTTTTTACTCTAATGAGGAGCTCAAAAGCATAAGTGACCCTTTGATTTTCCCCTAATGACACTTTGTTTTCTTCCCCTCATAAATTACTTTTCTCATATTTAAGAGCCTACCCAACCCCTCTAATTCGGCAGCTGGAGAACAAATCAAACAAGATCCGTACTGTCTCGCTCGGTTCCCCTCCAGCACATGCCTTTCCCTTCGACTCTACACCTATCAAAGCCTCAAACAACAATGGAGAGCCTTCCAGTGGGTTGATTGACGTCCAACGAGCCTTTGTCGACCTTCTACCGGCGGGATTGAGCCCTCCTAACGCCTGTCGTTCGTCTCCCTCCACTTCTCCCTAACACAGAAGCCTTGTCGCTCCTCCGTGAGGGTCGATTGACTACCGACGACACATTCCCGACCCTCCTCTGGAGACTGTGACGGGTCAGGCCTCTGTGATCACGACATTCAATGACTGGTCATCTCCTCCACCCCTCAGCTGACTTCCATTTTCCCCAGGCACAACCAATCTCAAGACACCACCCGCCACAGTCCTCCCTATACCCGGTCTACTTCCCTCTATACTCCCAGTCCACCCACGACTTCTTCCACCAAATCTCCTCCTCTCCACAATGTTCACCAAGCCCACGAAACCCAAGCCATACATTGTTTCCCCACCTAGACAAAACCTAGAGTTCCTTTCAGCTCGGGAAACCACTGCAGATATTGAATGTGCTCCCCTCAATTAGCTTAAATTATTGTCATTAAATTTAAGTGATCATACCTGAAATTGCTTGCTTATCCATCATTTTCCGTTATTGTCATTTCTCGCACTTTCTTATGTCCCTTACAACTAGTCAAATTGTGATTCTCTCACGGCATATTAAATTATATTTTGCTCGCTCGCTAAACATTTAATTAAAAGTTTAAGTTTAGATTTCCTATCGAGGTTCCTTAGAGAGAGAGAGAGAGAGAATTTAGTGCGGCTTGAAATAATACTCGTGGTACTAATTTATTCCAAAATATTTTCCAAGTTAATCTACGTCAGTTTGATATCATAGCTAGGTTTGATTCACTCTCATCATGAATTAGACAATCACTGTGTTTACAAAAAGTTATTCTGCTCTTTTGAATTTAAAAAAATATTTTGAATAAAGATCAACAACAACAACATCATAACCCATATAGTCCCCAATCATTGGGGGTATGGGCGGGGGAAGATTGGAAACAGACCTAACCTTTGGCACTATGCACAAAGTGGCTTCTCTCAGAGGAGAAAGACCTAACCTTTGACAATAAATGCACAAAGTGGCTGCTCACAGAGTACCACTGAAATAGTGGCCCCCTATACCGTCGCGTTTGCTGCGGAATCATGCCCTCAAATCAAAGCCAAAGACATCAGAGAGGGCAGACCCAAGAATCCATTTTGATTTACGTGCACATAACCATGCTTCCTTCATTCAGCATCCAGAGCATTGGTGAAGCACAATATTTTGAATAAAGATTTTAAAAAAAAACTCTTTTTACTTGTCTCATTAGAACTATTGAGACATTTTTAAAAAAATTAAATTTTTCAAATATTTTAAATTTGAATTTATCTCTCAGTCAAAAGGAAAAATATATTTAAAACTATTATATTCCATAAACAAACAAAAATAGTATTTTAAAATGGATAATCCAGTAGATCGCTTAGAAACAAGCGTTACCTCATGCATTTGGTTGAGACACTCACCACCAACATGGTGGATGTCTTGACAAATCATGAATGGGTTAAGGACCAACATTAACAATCTTGAGGATACCATCCATTTCGGTGGGAATCAAGCCCCTTCCCCTGAAATCCACCTAAACCCTAAAGGTAACTATTCCCCAACATCCTGAGCCTCGAAATCAACCACATTGGGATGACGACGTTAAGTTGGAAGTAGGAGATTTTGTGGGATAAGTAGAACCCGAAGGATGTCTAGATTGGTGCAAGTGTAAGGAATGATTTTTGAAATGGAAGAAAATGGCAGTGAATCGGTAGATAGAGTATCTCACCCTTAGGCTTAAGGGGCCAATACTAGTTTGGCATGTCCAATTGGAGCGCACACATTTCAACCAAGGTATAGCCCCTATCACCACATGGGTAGAATTTATAACCCAACTACGAAAGTGATATGTTCCTCCGGATTATTTTCAAAATCTTTATCACAAATTACATAACCTCCAACAGGATAAACTCTCAGTGGATGATTACACCGAGTTTCTTATTCTTCAGTCTATGTTGGACATGGGAGAAAGACGATATGATTGTGTCTCGCAACTTAAACGGACTTTGATATGTCATTCGAGAGCAATTAGAACTTCGTGACTTGAGAGACTTAGATGAGATCTCCAGTAGGGTCCGACGCATAGAGTCCTCGCTACAAAAGAAAACTTCTGGCCCTAGGACTTTGGATAGGCCACTTAATGTAATGCTTCAGACTACTACGCCTAAACCCTCCACGTTAAACAGTCCATTTGCAACTAGTGCCCATACACCCCTGCCTGCCTCATCTAAAGGAAAAGAGATTATTTTCTCCTGATCCAACCATGTGGCATTTTGTTGTTTTAAGTGTATAGAGCGTGCACAAAACCTCTGAGTGTCCCCGTAGACAATTTGTAGTAGTCACCGAGTCTAAGGATGGCCAGGAACCTGAATATGGAATATTTTTTAATGAATCCCCGACTAATAAGGTAGACAATAGCAAAGTAGAGGTTGAGGGAGAGTAAGTTGACCAGTAAGTATGTCACCAACATAGTTTGCTCTTCCCTAGAATTTCGGTTGAGGATAAGTGGTTGAGACATAACATCTTTCGTACCACCGTTGCATTCAGGGACAATTTTTCTTCATTATCATAGATAGCGGTAGTATGCAGAATTTGTGTCTCAGCAGATGGTTGAGAAATTAAAGTTAAAAACGCAACATCTGGGGAAGCCCTATGATTTATCTGATCACTAGTACAATAACGATATCAATCACTCAACAATGCCTCGCAGAATTCCTGATAAGAGGAAATTATCAAGATTTTGTTTGTTACCACGTTGCTACATTAGAGGTTGTTAGGCAGACCAGGGAAATATGATCGGCGTGTGATTCACGATGGCGCGAGAAATTCTCACACCTTGGAAAGGAACATGCGTAAAGTTGTTCTTCTGCCTCAGAAGAACAGTCTTGTCCCCAAACCACCAGAGAGACCCGTGACCCCCTCCTAGAGTAGCATCTCACCTCTTATCTCTGCTATCTCTTTCCCGTCAACATCCACGCTTCTGTCGGGATCTCAGTTCCATGAGGAAATGAAGGGTAGTGTGGTCTTTTATATCTTAGCAAGTTTGGACTCTCGTTAAGATCTTATTGACATACCTGGTAGAGTCTGACCTTCTCAAACATTATGCCTGATGAACTTCCCGATCAGCTTCCCCCCATGGAGACATACAACACTGTATTTGTCTCGTTCCTAGTGTTAGTCTCCCACACCTTCCCCACTATCATATGAGTCCCAAGGAGCACAAAGAGCTATACTGACAGGTCATTGAGCACATCCAAAAGGGGCACATTAGCGAGAGCATGAGTCTCTACGTCGTTCCTATACTCTTAGTTCTAAAGAAAGATGGAACTTAGCGCATGTGTGTACAGTCGAGTCATAAATAAGATAGCATTAAGTATCAATTCCGATCTCCCAATTGGACAATATGCTCAACATGCTCAGTGGATCCAAGAGCAATTATTATCAGATATGGATTCGACACGGGGATGAATGGAAACCCTCCTTCAAAACTAAGGATTGTATGAGTGTCTTGCTATGCCTTTTGGGCTCTCTAATGCCCCTAGTACCTTCATGGTTGATAAACCAGGTCATGCGACTGTTGATTGGAATTTGTGTGTTCATCTATTTTGATGATATACCGATTTATAGAGCGGACCCTGACCAACATTTAGGACACCTACGACGGGTTTTACAAATTTTACAAGATAATAAACTCTATTAATCTTATGAAGTGTACTTTCTTGACTACTGGTTTGATTTTCATGGGATATATCGTTTCTTCGGAAGGAATCAAAGTCGACTGCGAAAAGGTCCAAGCAATTACATCATGGCCTAGCCCGAAAACTATTACAAAGGCTCGTGGCTTTCACGGATTAGCCTCCTTTTATCGACGGTTCATAAGGAATTTTAGCACCCTCATCTCATTTGTGACCGACTGTCTTAAGAATGGTCATTTCGTTTAGACTGACGGGCGAAGCGTGCCTTCATTCATGATCGTTTATGTAGGATGTAGTCTTAAACACCTAGAGGGGGGGTGAATCGGTTTCTTTTATTTTAGGCTTAGTGTTTTCTGAATTTAGGTTAGCAAATTATCAAGCACAGAAAACACAAAGAGATTTATAGAGGTTCCTCAAGACAGGGTGTCTTGAGTAGTCCTCTTTCCCCTTTCACATTTCTAACAATGAGTTAGACAAGGCCAACTTCTCCAAACTCAGCTCCAAGAGCCTACAGCACAGATCCCACAGGATCTCTCAGGTTTTCCCAAACCCTACCTCAGGCACAGCAGCCCTACCTCAGAGGAATCCACCTCCTACAACTCAGATTACCTCATGGTCCTACCTCAAGCTGACCTCTCAGCTCTACAACTCAGGCCAATCAGCCTTACACACTCAGGCAATAAAGCCCTACAATCTCAGAACCCAAAGGCTCCTACAAATGATACAATAAGGTTTACAGATTGAAGGAAGAAGAGATCAAGCCTGTTCTTCTTCTTCTTGACAACTGTTGCTGCAGACTTGAACCAGGGAGGAGAAATGCAGCTCCAACTTGATTCTTCTTGATCAGCCCTTCAAAAGTTGGACTTGATCTACTTGCTCTATCTTGATATGAATCAAGATAAGCAATCTCTTTTCTCCTTGCAGCCTTGTGTGAACTCAGTTCTTGGCTGCCGACAATGGAACAATATGTTTCTGCTTCTTTGTGTGTTGGAGAGTAAGATCAATAGCAAAAGTTTTTTGCTCAACCCTAACTTATTCTTTTCATACACCACTAACCCTCAAAGGCTCTTAGCTGTCCTCCTGACAGGTATGGGAGTGATTGGTGGACCCCAATATGCATTTCTGCAGCTTGCGTCAAAAGCAGAACCCGCCAAGTCACTTTTGAAACTGTCTCAGCGGTTGGGCTGAGATGGTCAGCCGTCTCAGCTGCTGCTTCTGTCCCGTCTCAGCGGATCCGCTGAGACAGACAGTTGTCTTAGCGGTTTCTCCTATCTGCAGCTCAGCTTGACCAGACACCTTCTCAGCGGCTCCTGGTCTTGTATCAGCGGTTCAGCTGAGACAGAGAGCTCGTCTCAGCTTATCATACATTATACCATGGTGTGCCCTAGTCCTGCATACTTATGAGATAGAAATAGGGTTTATCAAATACAACTTGTACTTAGCATTGAGTGTGAGGTCTCTTCAAATCAAGGGAACATTGAGGGTCATTTTCCCAACAATCTCCCCCTATTTGAAGAAGGCAGGACACCCTCAAATGCTAGAGTACATAACTCATAAATTCTTGATATGTATCATTACTACAAAGAATTCATCATATCATGCTCATTGCATCAAAAAATTTATAATAAATAATGTTTATGAAAGTCATATTACCACAGAGTTTAATCAATCCATCAGTGTGATTTGATAAACATGATAATGCAACACAGATTAATTTAACCAATAATACCAGGGTAAAATTTAGATAAATCTCAGATTAACAATTCAGATAGAATAGTAATTCAAAGCTCAGTTTGCATTCATATATTCATAAAACATTTCAGACAAATTATAGTTCAATTATCATCCAGCCATTCCTAAGATATTTATGCATTCATTTAGAATTTTCTTTTCTTAGAAGAGGAGCACTCAGGAATATCAGCAGCTGCTTCTTTTCCTTTAGCTGAGACCAGTTGGTCTGTTGCAGCATCCATGTCTTCAGCAACCACTTCTTCTTGTGTTGGGAGCTCCTTATCTTCAGCATCCATATTTTCAGCAACCACTTCTTCTTGGACTGGAGGCTCCTTATCTTCAGCAGGTACAGCCATGTCTTCAGGCAGATTTGTGGCTGTGTCCTTTTCAGCATTTGTTGTTTCAATCTCAGCTATCTTCCTCTTGTTCTCTTGCCTTTTAAAATACATGAATGTCTTTGGGATGTATTTAGATGGCATCTTTATTGGGTTATCTTTTCTTACAAGGTTTGCTTTGAATACTTTATCTATTTTTGTGTTCCTCTTTAAATGCTTTATCCATTCCTCAGATGGATATAGCTTATCAATGTCTTTGCTTATTTGTTCATGGCTTAGCCAGGCATTTAGGATTACCTCTTTGGAGTCATCACTCCAATATTCAAAATCAGGGTCTCTACTGTTTTCATCCCTTTGTTTGGCCATGAATTCCTCAGTGAGCAACACATGCTCTCTTTCTCTTTTCTTTTTCAATCTCTCACTTTGTGCTATTACCTCTTGATGAGGGAAATCCCAGTCTTCTGCCCTATTAACATCTAATATAGGAAGATTCAGAGCTATCCTTGTATCATGTAGGACTTTCAGTGTGAGGTCAGAATTGATGACTGCATTTGTATCCTCCCCCTTTCTGACTTCTTCATAGATTTGTTGATGGAGGTCTTGCTTAGCTGTTGTTATTGTGCCAGAGAGAGTTTGGAATACATTCTCAAGGCCAGCTTGAAGTACATCTTTTAACTTGCCAACTTCTTCATTCAGATGGGAAGAGGTGGCTCTTGCAGCAATGGATTGAGAGACAGTTGCAATTTCTGCTCTCAGGTCTTCCTTGTACCTGTCAGCTTCTTCATTTAACTGCATAGCAGTTGAATAGACATACTCTTGAAGATGATTGGTTGACTTCTATATCACCTCATTTGTCTTACTTACATAATTCTTGACATATCTCATGTCCTGTTCAGACAGCTGGAGATGTTTGTCCATGGATCTTAGAATGGTATTCTGAGAAATTACTAATTTTTCAGCAAGTTCAAACCACCTGGTCATTTGTTTGGTGAGCATGTCAGTGTTTTCCTTTATTTCTTTGACCTCAGTCATGATCTCAGCTTTCACATTCAAGATGGACTGATCAATGTATCCCCTGACAGATGTAATTGATTGATCTACATGTGACTGCATGGTAGTGAGATGGGACTGTAGTAGCAGGTTTATGGCACTGAGAAGAGCCTCATTAGGTGAGGTGGAGGAAGAGGCTTGCTGAATGTTGATAACAGCAGCTGGGGCATCATCCTGCTCATCTTCAATGTCGGCATCTTGATGATCACTCAGATTGACATCACCAGCATTATCATCCTCCTCTCCCTCAGAGAGAGTATTCTTTTCTGTTGAGTCCAGGAATGCTGGGACAATGAGTTGGAGTTAAATTAAACTACTTAGAGGTTCTAAGGATAATAATGTAAGATTTACCTAGAAGTTCATCTTTCTCTGCAGGAGGAGCATTCTGCACCTCCTCCTCAGATATATCAACTTGAATGGATGAATCTAGGAATTCTAGAACAAGAACTGTAAAGTTAGATTTTATGATTCTGAATGTTTAGGCTGAGTTTTTAGGGCTTACCAATAACCTGATCTTTATCAGCTGATGGCTCTTGTGGCTGCTCCCCCTCAGATGGGGCATCAGATGAACCTTGTGAAGGTAATGACCACAGGGCTGGTGCATTTTCAGGAATGTTTCTTATTCTTTCTTCAAGATTGAAGATAATTGTGTCAATCTGACCTTGTAAATTTTGAGGTGATGATCTTGTGTTCACATCATCATTATTGATTTTTGTAATATCAATGGGTGATGGTTCTTGTTGATACTCCCCCTCAGATGAAGCACACACCAGTTGTTGAGGATCTGGGTTCCACATTAATTAAATGTCATATTTGACTAACTATTGTTATTAGCTATGATTAATGAGTTAGGAGTTGAATTAGTTACCAGAAGTTATGACTTTGACCAGCTGCTGTGGATGGACAGGTTCAGTTGGCAGGTCATTTGGTGTAGCCTCTTTGTCAAGAATGATGTGTGACCCAATGTCAGCACCAGCATCTTCATCTTTGTCTGAATGATCAGACTCAGGACTGGACATGATCAGCCTTGTTTTCTTAGAAGATGAGGGGGTTGTCTTCTCTTTTCCTTTAGTTTCAGAGGGCTGACTCATAGGCAATACCCTGGTGAATCTTTCTAAAGTCTTGATGTTCATTCTCTTGAGATAATGAAGATTTGCTCCTTTGGATGTGTTGAATTTGTCAGGGTGGGTTTGCAGGAGGTATAGGGAGAGAATT
Source organism: Dactylorhiza incarnata (assembly GCA_033032865.1). Lineage (NCBI taxonomy): Eukaryota > Viridiplantae > Streptophyta > Magnoliopsida > Asparagales > Orchidaceae > Dactylorhiza > Dactylorhiza incarnata. The sequence goes on from JAWHQI010000437.1 coordinate 254,210, forward strand.
CTTCCCATATTGGGTGCCTGAAGGCATTCCTTTATTCTTTGAAAGATGACCTCTCCCCAAGAGGTTTTCTTTTTCAGAATTATTCTTGTCATGAGATCAAACATGTACTGTGAGATTGTATCATGGGACCCTGGTTTGCAAAGAATGGCTTTTCGCACAATATCTGATAAAAGTTTTCCCTTTTGGTTGAAAATTTTCCTCTTCAATGAGCCAATTTTGGCATCATTGTACTCAGTCCATTGTAGAGCCTTTTTCTTGTCTTTTTTAGAGATGTCATCCTCCTCACTTGGACTCCGGGATGGAAGATGTAATGCTTTTTGTAGTTTTGTTGGGGTTATCTTGATTCTATCTTTCTCCAATCTTTGACTCAAGGGAGTATTTGGAGGTGGACAACTTGACATTACCAAACCATTCCAGAACTTCAGTTCTGAGAATGACACAGGGTTCAGATAGTAGAAATTCCAGACTTTGGTCTTCTAGGAGTTGAATCACTCCCTTAATTTCTTCTGGAGCATGGCCAAACCCATGCCTTACTATCTCATATCCTTCAAGAAGATCTTTAGAGCTTTTGGGAGTCATTGCAGTGGTGGAGGAATGCGTTGGGACGGAAGAGTAGGTGATTCATCTCGGCGACTGGAAGAGAAGGGTCGTGTGCTTTTCACTAATCAGATTGGCTATTTATATGGCTTAAGACTTAGGTAAAATTAAACCTAGTAATTGGATTTGATTGCTCTTCTAATTGTAAGTGTAAATGAACCTACATCATAAAGCTGAGTTCGTCGAACACAAATTGAGTTCGTCGAACACAAAGCTGAGTTCGTCGAACTCAAACTGGAGTTCGTCGAACACAAAGCTGAGTTCATCTGAACCTACATCATAATGCTGAGTTCATCGAACACAAACTGAGTTCGTCGAACACAAAGCTGAGTTCGTCGAACTCAAACTGGAGTTCGTCGAACACAAAACTGAGTTCATCTATAAAGCTGAGTTCATCGAACACAAAGCTGAGTTCGTCGAACACAAAGCTGAGTTCGTCGAACTCAAACTGGAGTTCGTCGAACTGAAACATGACGTTCGTCGAACCCAGGAAAGAGTTCGTCGAACTGAGACTTTTCCCAGCTGTCTAAGTGCAACCTGAAGCTCAGCTGAAACAGATTGTTCTGGTTAAGCTGATCATACTACTTTAAAATAATTAGAGATAGGATTACTTGAGTGCCTAATCATGTCTCTCATAGGGTTGATGTGTCAACATTTTAAGTTATATCAAATCAAGATTGGAAGAATGAAGTGTTTTACACTATTCTATATTTAACATTCCTAGTTCAATCTTGAAGGCATTAAATTTGGCCTCATCCAATGACTTAGTGAAGATATCAGCCACTTGACTGTCAGTGGGGACAAATTCAAGGCAGATATCTTGAGATTCTACATGTTCTCTTATAAAATGATATCTTATTTCTATATGCTTAGTCCTGCTGTGAGAGACAGGATTCTTAGCAATAGAGATAGCACTGGATGAGTCACAATAAAGAGAAGAGTTACTTACCTTGAGGTTGTAGTCCTCTAGCTGGTGTTGAATCCACAATATCTGTGCACAACAGCTCCCTGCAGCAATGTATTCAGACTCAGCAGTGGAGATAGCCACACTTGTCTGCTTTTTGATGCTCCATGATATCAACCTTCTTCCTAGGAATTGACAAGTGTCACTTGTGTTTTTCCTGTCTTCTTTGCAGCCTGCAAAATCTTGCATCTCTTGAATTGTAGAAGTTCTTCTTGCATAGCTTGAATCCAAAAGGTGTCTTGGTTGGCTTCTTCAAATTTCTTGGGCTCCATTTGTGATAGGAAGCTCAAGAATATGGCTTCATTATGAGCCATGTTTCTGGTTAATACACCTTGATTCTGATCTCCAATTATTTGTTCTCTTGGATGATCCCTTAGATGTCTTACAGCTGTAGGCAGTCTGTTCTCAGCTTGCTGTGTTGTTTCTGCTAGTTCAGTAGTGTCTTCATCAGCATTGACTTCTTCGTCTTCAGGGATGGCAGCATCAGAATAAGTTTTGTTGCTGCTGGGTGTGTCTTGTATAAACATCATTTCCAAATCCTGTTCATTTCCTGCCAAGACAGAAGATCTATACCAGCCCTTATATATTAAGTTGGTCTCATCAAATACTACATGCATAGACTCATCTACAACATGAGTTCTCTTGTTATACACTCTATAAGCTTTACTATGTGAGTTATAGCCAACAAGAACACCCACATTGCATTTCTCTGCAAACTTTGTTAATTGAGATTTTCCATTGTTTAAAATGTAGCAATTGAAGCAAAAGATTCTAAAGTAAGAAATTGTAGGTTGTTTGCCTTTCAGAATCTCATAGGGAGTTATTCCATGAACCTTATAGATGGAAGCTCTATTGAGAACATGACATGCAGTATTGACTGCCTCAGCCCAGAAATATTCTGGGAGTGAGGAGTCACTAAGTAGTGTTCTCCCAGCTTCTATCAAGGTTGTATTCCTCCTATCAGCCACACCATTTTGTTGTGGAGTCCTTGGGGAGGAGAACTCTTGGGTGATACCATATTCTTGACAAAACCTTGTCATAGCTTCAGATTGAAATTATGTGCCATGATCAGTTCTAGTCCTGACCACAGCACATTGCAAGTCATTCTGAATTGCTTTGACATGAGTTATAAAGATATTTAGAGTATCAGACTTCTTCTTTAGGAAGAATACCCATGTATATTTTGAGTGATCATCAACAATCACCAAAGTATACAACTTCTCAGCTAGGCTCTGAATTGGCAAAGGACCAAACAAGTCCATATGCAAGAGATAAAGACATCTTTCAGTGTCTTTGGAGCCAATACTTCTAAAGATGGCCCTTGTTTGCTTACCCATTTGGCAAAGCATGACAGAGACCACTTTTAATACATTTTATATTAGGACTATTCCTAACAAGGTTTTTAGAGAATAGTCTATACATTGTCTTGTAGTTAATGTGAGCAATTCTCTTGTGCCATTGAACACAAAGGGACACATTCTCATTAGCTACTAGACAAATAGATGTAAGAGAATTACTGCATATAAAGTCTAAGCAATAAACATTCCCACTCCTAGTGCCTGAGAGAATGGTCTCTAAGTCTTTAGACTTTTTAATCAAGCACTTGTCATTGTGGAATTCAATGACATATCCTAGATCACATAGTTGACTTATGCTTACAAGGTTGTGTTGCAACCCTTCAACATAAGCTACCATTGCAATTGAGACTATGACATTGGAGATCATACCATATCCTTTGGTGATTCCCTTTTCTGACCCTCCAAAGATAACTTTGGGTCCATTCTTCACAGCCTTGTAGTCCTGTAAAAGATTTCTTGTTCCTGTCATGTGCCTTGAGCACCCACTGTCCAAGTACCAAATGTGGTCGAGGCTAGTACTTGAACTATCCTGCAAGAAGAAGTTTAGTTATCCTTAGGAGCCCAAATAGCTTTGGGTCCTAGGTACTTGTTAGCATGATGAAATGACCTTACACTAGCTGCACCCTTTGCAGGAAGGCTCATCTTTGCACATGGCACGTTAGATTGTGCCAACAGTCTATGGCAAAGTGTCCTACTTTACCACAGCACCAACATTCATGAATGTTGTATCTCCTCTTCTGAACATTTCCTGAGGGGTGTGCAGCACAGTCCACATGTTCAGGAGGAGAGACAGTAGCTTTTCTCTTGTTTCTTTCAGCAAGGATTTGACTGAAAGTCAATCTGTGAACAGTCTTAGTGGTCTTTGTATTGATGGCATCAGCTTGCTTTGACTTTTGGGCAATGCAAGTTTTAATGGCATTAGACACTGAGCAATTAGACATGTCCACTGATTTGACAGCTGTCATGTTCTTGGTTGAATCAACCTTAGAAGGGCTTGCTTTCTTATTCTTGAATGAAGGGGCTGATGTACCAAATACAAATGGTCCAGGTTGGGCCATTTGAATTTCCTCATGGGGAGCCTTCATAGCACTCAATCTCATTCACTTTCTTCCACTATGGGAAGGAGTGTTTTCCTTCCTATAGGTACTTCCATTCTTCCAGTGACCATACATGCTTTCATGGTCATACCTGTTGGAAGGAAGTAATACCTTTTGAAAGGTGGTTTGAGGCTTAGCCTTACCCCTGCTCTTTTCTCCACTCTCTTCTCCTGCTTCCATTTTATTGAATCCTAGTCCTCTCCTATTGGATTGAGAAGAGAAGGAGTCAATAATAGGGAGCACAGATTTTGGCTTGAAGAATTGAGTCACTAGGCTTCTTTCTTTCACAAGCTTCTCCTCAAGATCCTTGATGACCTTGTTCTTCAGGGATATGGTGCTCAGATTGGTGATAGTTATCCCCTTCAGATGGCTAATTTCCATATACATCTAACTCATCTTGGTAGAAGATTCAGTGCATTCTTGTTTTTCCATCTTAAGGGAATCAATCTCTTGGGCTTGCCTCTTGGCTAGCTTTTTGCTCCTTTTCAGAGCTTCCAAGAGAGCATCATACTTGTCAATCAATTGATTGACATCTACCTCAGCTTCTGAATCACTTCCACCAATTGATGAAGGTGCTCCAGATTCTGGGTCAGTCTCATAATCAGAAGAGGATATGGAATGAATTAATACCTGTTCATTTTCTGAGATGTTCTGACTGTCCTCCTCATCAGTGATGGCCATGAGGCCTAGCTGAACATTGTCCTCTTCATCCTCCTCTATATCACTATCTGAGTGTGATAGAGGGGCCCTGACTCCAACCTTGGCAGCAGGATAATCTTCATCTTCTTCTGCTGCAAACAGCCCTATGTAGGCTTCTTCTTCATTCTCTGAATCTGAAGTTGAGGATTCAGATTCACTCCAGCTTTTTCCTTTCTTTGCTAGGAAGAATTTTTCACCCTTCCTATCCTTTTGGTGATGGTATTTTTTATCACCTTTCTCCTTTCTTTTGGCTGGACAGTCAGCTATGACATGTCCAGGTTTGCTGCAGCAATAGCAAATAATGTTATTTGAAACATGTTTACTAGATTTGGAATCATACATGTCACCCTTTGGGTGCTGTCTTTCAGGTTTCCTGTGGTCTTTCTTGGAGTGTGATGAGGAGGAGGGCTTGTTCTTCCATTGTTTCCTTCTCATCATCTTCTTGAACTGCTTTGAGAAGGAAGCAAACTCTTCATCAGAGGAAGAGCTATCTGAGGTGCTGATTTCAGATTTTTCAGATTCAGCCTCTCCTTGGAGGAGACACCATCCTGCTCTTGCTTATCTTGGAGCTGTCAGCTTTGAGAGCTACAGATTTCTCCCTTGCCTGAGCCCTTGTTGAGGTGTCATCTTCCTTTCATGCAGACAGCTGCATCTCATAAGAGAGCAGCTTTTCAAACAGTGTATGAGTGGGGGTCTCACCAAGCCTAGCCACTTCCCTGATAGCACAGATTTGTGTGTCTCAATCCCTTGTTAGAGATCTAAGGAACTTATCATTCAGCTCATAATCAGTGAACACTCTCTCATAGGTTCTCAGCTCATTGACTATTCTGAAGAACCTCTCATAGCACATAGAGATGCTCTCCTGGCTGAGCTGCCTGAAGGCTTCATACTCTTTGTTAAGGAGTGACTTTCTATCATCCCTTACTTCAGCTGTCCCTTCCATATATACTACTAATGTGTCCCACATTTCCTTGGCAGTAGTGCAGTGTACCAAGTTTTGAAATGTGGAATCATCAATAGCATTAACTATGAGGTTCTGGGCTCTTTTGTCCATGGTGAACAATGCAAGTTCATCCTTGGTCAAGTCATTGAAGGTCTTGGGCACTCTTCTTGTTGGATCTATGGTGGAGGCAGTTTGAAAGGTGAAAGGCCCTTGCTTTACAGTTATGTAGATCATTGGATCAGATGCTTCCATAAACAATCTAACCTTTTGCTTCGATATGTCAAAGTTTTCTTTGTTGCATATGGGCAACTTCATGGATCTCATCTCGTTCTGCAATCCAGAGGAAGCCATTGGATTGATAAGACTATTCCTTTATAGGATATGGTCAAACAGTTATGTCCTTGACCAACCTGGCTCTGATACCACTTGATAGTTTATGTAGGATGTAGTCTTAAACACCTAGAGGGGGGGTGAATAGGTTTCTTTTATTTTAGGCTTAGTGTTTTCTGAATTTAGGTTAGAAAATTATCAAGCACAGAAAACACAAAGAGATTTATAGAGGTTCCTCAAGACAGGGTGTCTTGAGTAGTCATCTTTCCCCCTTCACCTTTCTAACAATGAGTTAGACAAGGCCAACTTCTCCAAACTCAGCTCCAAGAGCCTACAGCACAGATCCCACATGATCTCTCAGGTTTTCTTAAACCCTACCTCAGGCACAGCAGCCCTACCTCAGAGGAATCCACCTCCTACAACTCAGACCACCTCCTGGTCCTACCTCAAACTGACCTCTCAGCTCTACAACTCAGGTCAATCAGCCTTAAACACTCAGTCAATAAAGCCCTACAGTCTCAGAACCCAAAGGCTCCTACAAATGATACAATAAGGTTTACAGATTGAAGGAAGAAGAGATCAAGCATGTTCTTCTTCTTCTTGACAGCTGTTGTTGCAGACTTGAACTAGGGAGGAGAAATGCAGCTCCAACTTGATTCTTCTTGATCAGCCCTTCAAAAGTTGAACTTGATCTACTTGCTCTATCTTGATATGAATCAAGATAAGCAATCTCTTTTCTCCTTGCAGCCTTGTGTGAACTCAGTTCTTGGCTGCCGACAATGGAACGGTATGCTTCTGCTTCTTTGTGTGCTGGAGAGTAAGATCAATAGCAAAAGTTTTTTGCTCAACCCTAACTTATTCCTTTTATACACCACTGACCCTCAACGGCTCTGAGTTGTCCTCCTGACAGGTATGGGAGTGATTGGTGGACCCCAATATGCATTTCTGCAGCTTGCGCCAAAAGCAGAACCCGTCACGTCACTTTTGAAACTATCTCAGCGGTTGAGCTGAGATGGTCAACCGTCTCAGTGGTTGCTTCTGTCCCGTCTCAGCGGATCTGCTGAGACAAACAGTTGTCTCAGCGGTTTCTTCTATCTGCAGCTCAGCTTGCCCAGACACCTTCCCAGCGGCTCATGGTCTTGTCTCAGCGGTTCAGCTGAGATAGAGAGCTCGTCTCAGCTGATCATAATTACACCATGGTGTGCCCTAGTCCTGCATACTTATGAGATAGAAATAGGGTTTATCAAATACAACTTGTACTTAGCATTGAGTGTGAGGTCTCTTCAAATCAAGGGAACATTGAGGGTCATTTTCCCAACAATCTCCCCCTATTTGAACAAGGCAGAACACCAAGGCTCGTGGCTTTCACGGGTTAGCCTCCTCTTATCGACGGTCATAAGGAATTTTAGCACCCTCATCTCATTTGTGACCGACTGTCTTAAGAATGGTCATTTCGTTTGGACTGACGGGCGAAGCGTGCCTTCATTCTTGTGAAAGACAAGCTGACTAGTACCCATGTACTAGCGCTCCCTGATTTTGAGAAGATTTTTGAGGTTGACCGTGATGCTTTGATTATTAGCATAAGAGTCGTTCTTAGTCAGGAAGGTCGCCCTATCGCCTTCTTTAGTGAAAAGTAGAATGACACAAAAACTATGTACTCCACGTACATCTTGAGTTTTATGTCATCGTACAGACTCTTCATCAACGGCGGCATTACCTGATGCAGCGTGAGTTCATTTTAAACATTGATCGTGATGCACTTAGGCATATTAACTCACGGAAAGAGGTACGAAGGCATGCGAAGTTGACAGCTTATATCTTCAGGAATTCACAGTCCACCTAAAGTACTAACCTACAGTCTCGAATAGGATTGCAAACGCACTTAGTCGACGAGCGCATATATTAGTCACGTTACAGCCACATACTCTGGACTTAGACTCACAAAAAGATTTGTACTCCTCTTACTCATACTTTAGTGAGATTTGGGCTGCATGTCAGGCTAGTGGAACTGATTCCACCACAAAATATATCTTCAGCGAAGGATTTTTATTTAGAGAAACCCGCCTCTGTGTTTATGAAGGGCCTCTTCAGAAAACCCTACTTAGTAAGCTTCATTCCTCAGGTTTAGGGGGCATCTTGGACAGTCTAAACTTTTAGACCTCGCTAGCATCGATTCTATTGGCCCAACATGAAAGAGGATGTCGTCAACTTAGAATATACACAACTTGTCAATTATTTAAAGGTCACGCTTAGAATACCGAGTTTTACACTCCCTTGTTCATTCCTGAAAAACAGGGGATGTCGGTTTGCCATATACAAAGGAGGGTAGATTCGATTTTTGTAGTAGTCGATAGGTTCTCAAAAATGACACATTTTATACCATGCTAAAAAACTTCGAATGCTACTCATGTCACTGATTTTTTCTTTCGTGAGATTGCGTGCTTACCAAGATTTCCCGCACGTTTACCTCTTATAGAGGCACGCGTTTCATGAGTTATTTTTGAAAAACATTATGAGGTAAATTAGAAACCAAACTAGACTTTAGCAGGGCCTATCATCCTCAAGCAGATGGGTAGACCGAAGTGGTAAATCAAAGCTTAGGTGATTTTCTTAGGTGTTTAGTAGAAGAACACCAAAAGCAATTGGATTTAGTCATTCTGCAAGCATAATTCACATATAACAGCTTAAAAAATCGTTCCACCACCAAATCTCCTTTCTAAGTCGTCTATGGCTACCTGATACCCCTCTTACTTGATCATCACTCTCTCCCTTCTTTTGAAAAAACTTTTGATGCTTTATCATATATTAATCACTTAAATTCTTGCATAAATTTATTGCTAACGGTTTGCGAGAATATTCTGAGAAATATAAAGTTATGGTTGATGAACATCCAAGAGTTATATTTCTCTGAAAGAGATTGATTTCTTGTATTTTTCAAGAAAGAGAGATTTCTCGTGGGATCAGAAACTGCAACAACGACGGTTTGGTCATTTTCAGGTTAAAAACGACTGAGACTAACAAATATCTCTTTGATTTACCAGTCGAATTTGGTATCTCACTTATTTTTAACATTATCGATCTTGTGTCTTTTTTTGTGAGCCTCCCGTTGCAGCTCCTAGTCCACCACACCCCTCCTTACCCACTGACACTCCACACCCTACATTGCCCCGATCTATACCCACACTTAAGGAGATTGAACAGGTATTGGATGTTCGTAACCTTTAGACACGCATTGGGACGTATCAACGCTACCTCATATCTTGGAAAGGCGGGACTATCTCTAACAGTACATGGATTAGTGCTTCTGAGCTTCGACGCCTTCGAATAGATCTTTCTATTGCAAGTATTCGTCATTCCTCAACGGAGTCAAGCCCTTCCAACCTCTGAGGAATTGATGCATCCTACGACAGATCATTTTAACTCACCGTTATTTTCTTATGCATTTCTATTTATGTAATCTTTACTGTGTCGCATATTTGTTATTTTACTATGTATCATTATTTCTATAGTGTCGTTTTTTAGTTCCGGCTTGTTGGCTCGACCGGTCAACAAGACCTTAAAATAAATAGATCTGATAGCGCAGAAGGTGATGATATGCAAGCAAATTAATATTAATTGCATGGATATTAAAAATCAGTTAATTATTATTAAAATTTGGAATATGAAAATTTTAGAAATTTAATTTATTATTTACTTTAATGAAGAGGAGCTCAAAAGCCTAAGTAACCCTTTGATTTCCCCCCAATGACCCTTTGTTTTTGCTCATAAACTTTTCTCCAATTTAAAAGCCTACCTGACCCCTCTTATTTGACAGCCTAGAGAACAAATCTAACGAGACCCATACTATCTTGCACAGTTCCCCTCCAGCACACGCCTTCCCCCTTCCATTCTGCCCATCAGATCCTCGAACGACGTCGGTGAGCCTTCCAGTGGGTCGATTGATGTCCGGCGAGCCTCTACAGACCTTCTACCGGCGGGATCGAGCACTCCTAGCGTCTGCCAATCATCTCCCTTTGCTACTCCTTGCCGCAGAATCCTCATCGCTCCTCCCTAAGGGTCAATCAACTACAGACGCCACTTTCCCGACCCTCCTTCGGCGACTGCGATGGGCCATAACTCTATGATCACAACATTCAGAAGTTGGTCATCTCCTCCACCCCTCAATCGACTTCCATTTTCCCCAATCACGACCGATCCAAGCCACCACCATCCACGGTCCTCCTTGTACCCAGTCAACTTCCCTCTGTACTCCCAGTCCGCTCGTGACTTCCTCCACCAAACCTCCTCCTCTCCACTGTGTTCACCCGAGCCCACAAAACCTACGCCATCCATTATTTCCACACCTATGCTAAACTCACTCCCCTCAATTAGCTTAAATTCATGCAATTAAATTTAGTTCCGCTTAAAATAATAATTGTGGTACTAATTTATTCCAAAATATTTTCCAAGTTAGTCTACATCAGAAGATGGAGTCCTTGTTACAGGAGTTCGGTGAGACACTGCTACCACCTGAAGTCTTCCATCACCCCGCTGCCAGAATCACCGCATATATCTCCTACCCTGTACGACACTTGTAGTTGTTCGACCATATTGATACCTCTTCCTCCAAAAGTACGTGGTTGAGCGCTAGTGCAGCACCATACTCCACCAGTGCATCATCATACACATTGTTTTTTCCCTTTTCATCCCTCCTCTTAGTGCACAAGAAGGAAGGGACATGGCGGTTTTGTTTTGACTACGCAAACTAAACACCAAGATAATCAAAAACAAGTTCCTGATTTTGGTGGTTGAAGAGCTCCTTGAAGAGTTGCATGGAGCCTGTTTCTTCTCCAAGCTGGACCTCTGCCAGGATCCATCAAGTGTGCATGGCCCCTCCAGACTTGGAGAAGACGGCATTTCAGACCCACCATGGGAACTTCGATTTCTTGGTGATTCCTTTTGGGCTCACTAATGTCCCCTCCACTCTCTAAGCATTGATGAATGAAATATCTCAAGACTTCATGCGAAAATATGCATTTGTTTTCTTCGATGACATCTTAGAATACAACAAGACTTGGGTGGAACAACTCGAGCATTTGCGCTCCATATTACAGCTCATCTGTCAACATCAGTTGTTCTTGAAACACAAGACGTGCACGTTTGACATGAACAAGGTGGCCTATATGGGGCAAGTAGTACGACTGTACCGGGGTGTCGGCAGACCCTGAGAAGATTTAGGGGGTGACTGAGTGGCCCTACTGCAATCAGTGAGCTTTGTGGATTTTTGGGCCTCGCAAGCAACTATCATCGCTTTATCAGAGTTTACATTACCATAGTAGATACATTCGTCAAATTGCTGAAAAACAAATTTGTTCGGGGAGACATGACCATAATTGCCTTCAGGGTGCTTTAGCAAGCACTGGTTTTTGCCCTTGAGTTTAGCCTTCCTGACTTCACGCAAGAATTCCAAACTGAGTGTGATGCTTCGGGACACAGAAGCAGGGCCATAATCCAACAGAGGCACATGATTGTGTACTTCAACAGGAAGACGATCATTCAGCACATGATCTTTGCACTTACGAGCAGGAGTTGGTCACCTTGGCCATGGCAAACCAACATTGGAGATCTTATCATTGGGGATAGAAGTTATTGATACGGACAGATCACTTCAGCCAGAAGTTTCTCCTTGAGCAGCGGCTCAGTGCCACACCAGAGCAAAGTGGGTGAGGAAGTTGTTGGGCTTCGAATTTTGGGTGGAGTACAAGGCAGGCGCCTTGAATCTGGCGGTGGACACCTCCTGCGCAGGGATCATCCAGGGAGGTGTTTTTGTCATTTCACAGCTGCAGTCAAAACTCCTCACTACCCTTCGACTAGAGATACAGGATTCTATTGCGCTCTCGGAATTACATTGGTGCCTTAATGAGGGGGAATGCCACGAAGAGATCCACAAGCCCCTCCAACGTACCAAAGCAGAGTATTTTTGGAACGGACTTAGACAACGAGTACATGAGTTTACTGCGTGTTGTAATGTTTGCCAGCAACAAGACCGATAACTTCCTCCCAGCAAGTCTCTTACAACCAATATTTGTGACACGGATCGATGTGTTTATGGATTGTGTGGAATGGCTTACAATATTGAAGGGGCCATCAGTCCTTATTATGGTTATCGATAGGTTCCCCGGGGGGGTGCACTTCGTTCCACTAGGCAGCCCCCTTACTGTAAAAGGCAACACTCGTGTGTTCTTTGAGCAGGTGTTGCACCTGCATAGACTTCCCGAGACCATCTTATCTGACCACGATAAGGTCTTCACCATGGTTGTAAATATCAGATGTCGATGACATGTCGGATCGAGTATTAAATGTCAAATATCGAAAGTCGGAGAGATGTTAGAGATATTTTAAAATATCGGATTTCCTAATATTTTGATGTATATTAAGTATAATTATATGTTCTAAAATTTAAAATTAGCTAGTGAGTTTATGAATACTTAATCATGTATATCTCATAATAATTTCAAAGAGTATCCAAAATAAAATAGTAATAACACATATTATGACAACTATTAACAAATGCAAATAGATACATTAAAAAATATATTTAATATTAAACAATAATTTTATTTAGATATTACAAAGTTTTATAGCAAATAAAAAATTTTAAAAACTAAATATTTTTGGGTGATTACAAGTCTTTTCAACTTTAACAAATTTATGTTAAAAATATAAAAATAAACAACTAATAAATGTATCAAAAGTTTTAATATTTTTGTAATGTGAAAAAAGAAATAAATAGTGGGAAATAATATAAAAAATTGATTATAGGAATAACACATTAAAGATAATGAAGCAATAAATCCAAGCGATTTAAGCATATATAATATAATGTATATAAGTGATTTAAACCTATACTAACATAATATAAAATAAAATAACGGATGATATATTCAAAAATCGTGAAAGGTGATATAATCAAAAAATTGGATATATCGACTTATATTTTACAAAAGCACAATATATTTTCTTAGAAAAAAATATTGTTTTGCCATCAACTTGTTTGACATGTCGGTCGACATGTGGGGCATGTCGGTCGACATGTGGGGCATGTCGGTCGACATGTGGGGCATGTCGGTCGACATGTGGGGCATGTCGGTCGACATGTGGGGCATGTCGGTCGACATGTGGGGCATGTCGGTCGACATGTGGGGCATGTCGGTCGACATGTGGGGCATGTCGGTCGTTGATGACGCATATTTTGACTTAAATATGCTTATCATTATCATTATATTTTTAAAATAAACTATATATATTTCTCTAAATTATATTATAATTATCTTCTTATTATTATTTTTATATTATTCGCACTAATATTATTTTGTTTTATTTTATGACAGGCCTGGGGGAATTTCAGCACGATTCAACGTAAAAGTCTGTTGTCAATCTTTTATACGAGAAAATTATCCCATGCAAATAATATTTTCATGCATGTAGCCATATTTTCTCTCTCCTCCTCGTGCATGGATTATCCATTATTATTATATTAAGTATTTCATGCATGGCCGACCTTTTTCTCCTCATCTTCATCTATCTTTAGTCATTTCATTTATAGTGGCCGGTCACACCCCTTCACCTCCTTATTTTAATACATGTGGTCATTATTAATAGTAATTTTTATTCTCATGTGGACGACCCTCTCTCTCCTTCTCTTCATTTTCTTTTTCTTTATTTTCTTTTATTAGTGGTCAGCCACCCTTTGCTCTCCCCTAATATTTCTCCATTTTGATGAAGTGGTCTTTCCCCTTCCATCCATTTCATGGCCGACCCCACTCCATTTCAACCAATATTTTAATTTTCCAAATCATGTGGTCGGCCCCTCTCATATTCTCCATATAATTTAATTCATAATAGCCACCCCATCATATTTCACCTCACCATCATATGACAATTCCACCCTCCATTTAATTCCTCTTTCAATGCATGGCCGGCCGCATCTCTCTCCCTTTTTCATTTCTTTTTCTCTCTCATCATTACATGCAACCCCTCCACTTCCTCCTCATATTCCTCCCATTATTATTATTTCAATGCATGGCCGGCCCCTCCCTTGGTGTCTTTTCATTTTCCTTCCATGATGGCTATATAAGGAGCATGAGGCCAAAGCTTTGAAGAGGTTTGAAAGGTTGAAGAGTTGGAGAAGAGAGAAAGTTCAAGAGAGTTCTACCTTGTATGAGAGTTTAATTTCATGTTGTTTCTTATGCCCTTGTTTCCATTTTGCTTAATATAGTTGTGTACTTTTATAATTTCCTTTTAATGAAAATGCAATCTTTCTCTTCTATTGTTGTTTCTTTTTCTATTATGCGTAACTAATCTTTTCTTAGTGCTTGATGGGCTAGTATTGGGATGAAGATTAAATTATAATTTATCGTCTCTAATTCTCTGATTTTTCGTTTCGAATTATTTCTAAATTAAATTTTGGTTGCGAGTTTATATTACTAGTATATAAATCTCGCTATCCGAATTGGTATTCTAGTTGGCCGAGAGGCCCGTGGATGTTTTAGATCGCTCGGAAATAAAGGGTTTGTTGTATTTTCTTTGAGAATTAAAAATATCGTTTCTTTTGGGTTCGGAATTAACGTTTATGCCATTTTAATTTATTCCAAATTTTAAGAGATTATGTTTGAAGTATTATTAAAATTAGGCGGTAGTTGTCTCTAGCGAGCCTCTATCGTATTTTTCAATCCTCCAATCGAAACGGAATTTTTAAGAATTAGAACGCAACTCTTGTAATCAGATCCCCAAGAACACCCAATCAAGTGCAAAGGCTTTTTAAATAGCGAATTTCTCTTTAGTATTCCTTCCTTCGTTTTTGCAATTTAAAATTTTCAAAAATCAAAATCAATTTTTTTTCGGTAGGATAATAGTAACGGCGTGAGTAGTAGTAATTGACATCCCCGCGTTTAAATACGACCTTGATACAACGATTCGATAGGTATACTTGTCTTTTTGGATTGATAGTAAATTATCCATCAGTCGCCGTTGCCTATGTATGTATATATGCGTCGTTCTAGGCATTGTGTTGTATATTATGTCATCGTTTGTATCTTTGTTCATCATGATCCTTCAACAACTCTCGAGTTTTCATCCCCACTACCATGCAAAGCTAATGAAGCTATGCACATATTTCATGGCACACCCAAATGCAAAAGCTAGTTTATTAACTATTTGTATATCAGAAAACAAACGTTAGCCATTAGCAAAATAAGAAATAAGAAGTGCAGTCACATATAGCAAAATAGAAATAAGAAGTGCAGTCACAAATAGCAAAATAAGAAATAAGAAGCGCAGTCACACATACCATGATATTTGGCATATCCCTTCTTACAAGCTCAATTACACGCTTTATAAGAAACTTCCCAAGGTTGATCCCTGTTAAGCCTGCCTGTTAGTATGAAATCAAATTACAGACATGAATGAAAAAGCTAATAAACTGCAAATAAAAAAAACAGAAAATGGGAATCAATATTAATGACTTAGTATTGATGTACTTAAATTTAACTCAATAAACAAGACAGTAATATATGAATCTTCAAGTGATGTGATAGCACAAATTTCTAATAAAGTAACTTAACAATTAGTATTCAAGGTGGGAAAAAAGATACTAGAACAAAAAAACTAAAATGATACAATTTATTTGCTAAAGAGATAAGCCCGTATTACACCAGTAATAAGCTTTATCTAAACAACATACAAATTACGGTTACAACAGAACATGACCAATAAACAATTGTGAGAGAAACATGTGAATATGTTCTGCACCACGCCGCAGAAACACTGGACCCCAAAGGACAGCGGCAGGTCTACTTCAGGAGAAATCTTCAAAGATCAAATGAAGAAATTGGCGCAGCCACCTAAGCATGTTAGGGCTTCCACAACTCAATATTGAAAGGCAATCATGACTGGGTGATGGGCCTTTTGGGGAAGGAAGAAGAACATGCAAGGGAATAAATGTGGGGAATTGGTAGGTGCAAGTAACATAATGAGGGAGAGTTAGAAGACTAGGATGCAATAAACCTCAACTCCATGTAAACTACGATACTCAGCAGTTTTTTTAAAAGAGATGACTAAATACAAAGTGTGTTATGGACGCACGTAGGGGGTGACGACACGCGACCGCGAACGACGTGCATTTTCTCTTTTGCATTCTATATTTATTTCTCGCATTTTTATCCTTTCGCACACCATAATTTACCAACACAACATGTTAGCCCGGGTAAGAGTGATGGAAATTTTCGTGCAACACGATGATTGGATCGATATTTTTAGATAGTCAGATGGGTGAACGGAGTCCGTGATCGAGTCGGGCACAATTTTCTGCATTTTTTCATGTACATGTTTTTTCTGACACATATTTTGAGAATTAGGTCAAGTAATGCAATCGGCCGATTTGGGCCATCAGATCATTTAACTTAATCTCACCATCTATATTATGCTAGTTATCGGTTCTTTACAGGCATCGAGGATTTAGGTTTCCCAAAGTAAACCGCTTGATCTTGGCTCTCGATGCGACGTCAAGAGCCACTTGCGGTGTGACGCCGCAGGTTTCCACCTCCTGGGATTTCGACTCCCCGGTATGCCACCTTCTACCACCCTTACAACCTCTGGTGATCCTCCCCGGCCCTCCAGTCACCATCAAAGCTACCAGTTGCCTCCTCCTTCTGCAGAACTCTTCTCAGCCACCGCCGCCACCCTTTCCTTCAGCCTCGCCGCCATTCCCTAGCGTTCAGAACCCCCGCTCACCTCTACCTCGCATTAGAGCCCATGTCATAGCCTTCCATCCCTCCTGCAGCCTCCGCCTCCCCCGTCCTAGCACCATCTGAAACCCCCTACAACAACAGACGGTCATTTTCCCCTACCATGCTACAACCAACCATCCCACACACTCCATCCTTGGTCGAATCTCCTCCATAGCCCCTATCTCCACCTCAAAATCCAGCTATTCAGTCCCTATCCAACCTCGAAATAGCCACCCTCCCTCCTCCGGCAACCCCGTTCAGCAACTGTGTTCCTCCGGAGTACCAGCACCACATCTATAACAACCAAATTTCTACACCTATACCGACCACCCTTTACTTGGTGAGTTCCACACTTACTTTCAAAATTTACATTGTACGGATGCACTCTTTAGAAATATTTAGCTTTCATTAGCTTTGTATGGGCTCTTCATTTAGACATATATCATTTATTAACCTTATACTTTAATTTTAGTATACTCTCAATTTATTCTGCAATCGTCGCATAATAACTAACCTTCGATGTTCGTGCTTAATTGAGGTCAAATGAGTGGGTATTTTAAAATTAATATTGTTTAATTAATTGTGCGCCATAATTAATTATTTGATTGAGTCTTCGCTCCCATTAGGGTTAGCCTTCATTAGTTCGTTAGATTGCGTGTGTGCATTCGTTCACATCTTCATTTTAGGGTTTATTGTAGGTTCATTGCATTCGTTGAGAGTTCGCTTGAATTGCATTTAGGGTTAGGGCATTGCGTGTCCGACACCTGCAGATTCGTCCTGCGTCAGAGGGGCATAATGGAAATATTTTGGAGTTTGTCTCTCTCAGTTAAGGCAAGGGTTAAGCAAGATTCCCATCTCTCCTCCTCTCTCAATCGGCTCCCGTTGTATCTTCCATCATTGGGAAGTCTAGGTCAAAGAAGGGTCAATACGATCCTCTTCGAGGATTCTCCCTCTCAATTTTGCACACTCGCTCGCAATCCAAGGACCATAACAACTTGGTATCAGAGCCTTATCCTCCTACACGTGACTCTGCTTGTCTCCTCCACTCGCAACCTAGACGGGATCTATCTTCTCACCAGCACGACTCACATGTAACATCCCATTTTTATTTACGGGTCGTCCCTCGTATTTACAGGATCCGATTTGAATGAATATGATCGGCGTCAACTCTGATCGAGGTATTTATATCCCTTACGATAAACTTCTCATTTTAATCTTAATTTAATTAATTTATGAATTTTGGTGTCGGCGCGTTTTAGTATTTGTGCGAGGGCGTAGCGCGTAGACTTATCAGTTTAGTGAGGAATGGCAATATTGAAATAAGATTGAAATGTTTAATTCGCCCGATTCCACTTCAACCCACTTCCAACAACAACTATGCGGCCACAGATCATCTTTCAGCTCGTCGACGTGCCCCCAACTACCTTCGAAGGGGTTCCCAACCATCTTACGCCGCTTCCCCACTTCTGCCAATGTCATCTGAGCGCCTAGCACTATGACCTGGGCTTCCCAACCCTCTACCTCCACTTCTGCCACCTCCAGACAGCCCCCCAAGCATGTTTTACGTCCGTGGATGAGGGCGGTTTTACTCTCGCACAGATTATGGAGGCCATGCAAAACTAATAGTCGTTCAAGCTCAACAATAGATAGCATAAATTGTTATTGTTGTCGGCATCATGTATCTGCCACCCTAGCCATCACACCACCCCACGACGAGTTATGTGAAGTTGAATTTTCCCTTATTTGATGGCAAGAGCGATCCCCTGGCCTGGCTCATGCTTTGTGAGCAATTCTTCACCAAATAGCTCACACTGTTGATTGGATATGGTTGTCTTCCTTCCACCTCATGGGCTCAGCGCAGTTGTGGTACGTCCAACTCAGGCAAAAGACCCCCAATTTAAATTGGGAGGCCTTCAAACATTCCTGTAATTTGCATTTCGGTCCACCTCTCCGCAGCAATCTACTGGGCAACCTCGTCTCGCTCAAGCAATCAAGGTCAGTCGATCATCGCTTGGAGAGCTTTCAGATGTTACTCGCATGTGTCCCTTCTATACATCCAGAACATCAAGTGCATATCTTCACTGCCAGCCTACATGACCGACTGCATCTCGATGTCGAATTCCAAGCCCTGCGGGACCTCAGCACATCCATAAGCCTGGCCTGTATCTATGAGAAATGCATGCTTATGGGCAACTAGTATAGCAGCCGCCACGGCGGGAACGGGAACAGTCGGAAAGAGGACACCCCTCCCTCGCATCCCAAATTTAAATTGGGAGGCCTTCAAACATTCCTGTAATTTGCATTTCGGTCCACCTCTCCGCAGCAATCTATTGGGCAACCTCGTCTCGCTCAAGCAATCAAGGTCAGTCCATCATCGCTTGGAGAGCTTTCAGATGTTACTCGCATGTGTCCCTTCTATACATCCAGAACATCAAGTGCATATCTTCACTGCCAGCCTACATGACCGGATGCATCTCGATGTCGAATTCCAAGCCCTGCGAGACCTCAGCACATCCATAAGCCTAGCATGTATCTATGAGAAATGCATGCTAATGGACAACTAGTATGGCAGACGTCACGGCGGGAACGGGAACAGTCAGAAAGAGGACACCCCTCCCTCGCATCCCAATACCTTTTCCACCACACCGAAGAGCAAGGTATTCAATGGCCCTTGAGCCATCAAATGTCTGTCACGAGCGAAGATAGAGGAATGATGTGCACAAGGGCTTTGCTTCAACTTTGATGAACCATATACAGTCAGACACAAGTGCAAGCGTCTTTTTTGGCTAAAAGTTAACGATCTAAAGGACGACGACAATGAGGATGCTCAGATGACGAGAACATTGTACCTCAAGCTTGAGGACCTAGAAGTTAACGATCTACCGGACGACAACAATGAGGATGCTCAGACGACGAGAACATTGTACCTCAAGCTTGATTCGCACATGTGAGGTGATGTTATGGGCCCACATAGAGGGTGATGACGTGCGACCGTGGACAACTTGCATTTTTTCTTTTTGCATTGTATATTTATTTATCACATTTTTATCCTCTAGTGCACCTTAATTTACTCACACAACATGTAGCCCGGGTGAGGCATAATGGAAATATTTTCAAACTTTTCACTCATTATATATATGAGTGAGGGGGCCTTAGATGGTTGCATGAATGAAACTCTAATTATCTTCTCTCCCCCCTCTCATCTTCTCAAGCTATGGTTGGGGTTGAGCAAGGCTCCCCTCTCTCCTCCCCTTTAGTTCGATCTCGGCTCATATATCTTCCGCCATTGAGAAGGCAAGGTCAAGGAAGGGTCGGGACGATCTTCTCAGAGACTTCTCCCTCTCAAGAACGGACACCCGCTTGCAATCTGAAGACCATAATAGAGTGTTTACCACTTATAGGCTCATTCACCAGCAAGACTAGGGACAATGGAATCTATATGGTGCTTGTAAGTTAGTGCATCCTGAATTTTGAGTTTCATTCTTGTCATTGGTGAGAGTTTACCTCTAAGCGTTATCATCAGCATTCACCTCCATCTGTTTCATCTTTAACATTTTGCCATGACATGCCGCTCAACCTCCTACACCTTCATTCCCCGAACCAAATTCATAGGGAAAGCACGTTTTGAAGAGTTAGAGAAATCAATAGATATCACATCTTCATGCATGATGCACTACGAGGATTCTCTCCGAGGTCAAGTCCCTCCTCCACGAGATCCACATGCATACTAAACATGTAAACGACTGTGCCATAAATATAGTGAGCATCACGGACACTTAAATCGATTAGTTCATTGAAATCGTCACTCATGTGTTGGACCTCGCAATAACTCATTATTTGGGACATTTTATGCATGGATTACAACCCAACATTCGTGCAAGGCTTTGCATACACAATCCATCTTCCATTATTTATGCAATGGAGATCAAGCGCCTCATGGAAACCAAACTCCACATCACTTCCAACCCCAATACCATTCGTTGCTCCAAAATGGTATCATCCAATCGGCGACATACCTATTAGCAGTGTTTTAAATGTCGGCCGACATGTCCTGTTTGAACAGAAAACGACTTGCATAATGAAAATATAAAGGTTATGGCGTTTTGCAATATGTCGCCCAACATTTCGGATCAAATCTATTATGTCGCCCGACATTTCGGATCAAATCCGCTATGTCGGCCTTAGAATCTTTTGTGATTGAAGAGAAAATATTTATTTTTTGAATTAATCGATTCAATGTTTCATATGCTTTGTTATTCATTCATTTTACATATACTTGTGAGGATATAAATATCATGATAGTTAGAAATACTAGATAATTGCACTCAGTTCAAGTATAAAATGATGCAGCTAGCATTTTGCCTTAATACTTACTGGTGGTTGAAAGAGCAGATGCATAGAAACATATATCCAAAGTTGTTATAACTTATAATATAAATATTTTTTAGGAATCCGACATTTTAAAATGTCCTCGACATGTCTCCGACATCCGGCATCTAAAAACTCAATCCGACATGTCCCCGACATCCGACATCTGCAACCTTGCCTACTAGTTCAAAACAACAATACCTCCATCATGTGTTTTCTCTGTTGAACCGTAACCTCGCCACCCTGCATTAATACTCTTGCCTCGAAACTACCAACACCTATAACAACCCAACCCACAATATCTGAGGTAATGTCCCTTTTGGTTCATCTCAACCTATACTAAGTTGAACCGCAATGTATTATCTTTTCCGGAGGTGGCCTACAAGCACTTCCCAGGCGGTTACCCGTCTCAGAATTACTCTCACTCATAGCTCATTTAACTATGGAGTTTCTAACATAACTTCACCGCTTATTATAAACTATTACTTAAGCCCGATAATTTGATTGCAGGGCCCGACCGCGAGCAGTCTTGACCGGGCAAATGTCTTGTAAAGGTATGACGTTGTTTCGGCCAATTATCGCGCGCTGATGAATAAATAAATTGTAGCCACTATAATATGTTCGACGCACTTAGTATAGATGCTAGGTCGTAATGTGCAAATTTTAAGATAGCATAAGGGCGAAATGCAAATTTTGGTAATTAAAATAAAATAAAATATTTGCTAATTCCTCCCCTCATTAAAGCCCCAGCCGGTTCTTTTAGAAGTAACTGCAGCCCACGAATTATTTCATCTTTCCTCTCCATTACCATAACCGCAACCCCTCAAACGGTTTGTCATTCCGATTAAAAGCTCGCACCCCCCCCCCCCCCCCCCCCCCACGTATCGCATAACCCTATTCCTCTCGAGCAATAGCTGAATCAGCCGCTCACTGCTCTTCTCCCAGACTACTCCTTTCTCGCCGTCTCCTCACGCAGAAGCCCCGCCGAGCCTTAGTTTTCCCTTCTCGTCTCAGTCGATCGGCGTCAGATACGTCTCCTCTTCCCGTCGACGACAACATCTGTTGGTGTCCCCCATCCGGCGACTGGAATAGTGACCTTCAACGACGGGATTAGTCGAATGCTTAGGTTCCGGCGTTCCCTTCTCAGGTTCAACGTGTACAGCAGTGGCTTGGGGGCTTTCTCCTCCTGCAAAAACCCCAGTCGACTCTACCTCTCTCTAGGAGTTTGGTCGACATCCCCTACTGAGTTTGTACCGCAGAAAGATCTCCCAGGAAGAGTTCACCCTGCGTCCTCTAAGGAATTGCAGCAACCTTGTGAATTTTGGAACCCGGTTCAGTGGGTTGCCCTGTTTTCCCTTCTACCCTTTTTGTAAGAAATCTCTTGCCCTAATTACCTTTAACTGTAGTAGCATATTTATGAGTTGTAGTTTGTGGATTTTTCTTGCTGTTGATCGCAGAAATTATAGATCCTAAATTCTCTGGGTCGGTCCGTCAACCCCGTAGTTATATCCACAGTTAGAAAGAGATTTGGGTTGCAAATTTAAATAGATCGGAGGAGGTTCCCTTTCGTCAAGTATTTTAGAAGAAATCATGCCACCGCGACAAGTATATGAGCGTCGTAATCCCAATGTAAGAAATTCTATTCTTTTTGGCTAGACTTATCACATAATTGTATGCACAAGCTATTTCTCATATAGCAAGAGAGTACGGTGTAATATTATGCAATCGTCTACACCTCGACTTCAATGTGTATCATGTTAGGAAATATTAAACCCGTATGAAATATATGAATTTGTATAGTACATGTAACCACGTATTTCTTTAGACGTGCAAATATATACTAAGCTCCAGAAAATGTATACGAGGCGGTTCTTTAGCGTAAAATACGACCTACGATATTCAATTGAATAAATATGAAATCCAACAGTTAATTAAAATAATTAGGAGGCATGATTAAGGCTTTCTCTCGTGATAGATAGAGGCGCACTATCTTACTCGTAAGGCGTAGTATACCTTATGAGCCTCAAATTTAGGGGAAAGTTTCTCCATCTAGAAAATTAGTAGATGCGAGTCTGTGTCCGTGAGACACTAGAACCTCTGTGTTCATTAGTTGGGACTCGGATCGTTAGAATGCGCGTAAGAAGTTACTCCACCTTGAATATAGAGAGCGATGGGCATAAAGTGAATAGAATTCGAGTCGATACCGAAAATTTAGAAGAAGAAAAAATCCCATAGTTAAATATTATCGGAACTTAAATGAATATGCATGACATGAGTATACTAGAACAGATTTTTATTTTCCCAAATTCCATTTTTGAAAAGCATGCATACTGTAACAACAAATATTTTTCCATAGCATAAAAATATTGTTTTTAAAAAAAACATGCGCACATGTTTTTCTTCAAAATATTATTAGTGTCACTAAGGAGAATGGTCTTTCTTACTCTCCAGTTTGGCTGACCCATTTTTTGGGCTTGTCATTATAGGGGTCACAGGTGGGAAGTTGCGCCTAGGATGATCATGTTTGCAGTTCGCTCCTCTTTTAGGGTGTTTCCATTTTGTAGTTTGTTCTTTCAGTACTGTTCTGTAATATTGGCATGTATCAGAATTTTCTAATGTTTCTTGTATCAGACTATGTTTAAGATTTCAGTTTTTCAAGCGTCGTGACTCTTTAAATTTCAGTGGCTCTGTGAATTCAGATTTTTTTTTGAGGTACACTTTAACCCTTAGTTTATCTTCTTACTTCCGCTGTAAGTACTCATTTAACACTTTTCTTTTATACCTGCTATGTATCAAAGTTTATTACCGTTACTTGGTTTGCTCCTTATCACGGGGCCCGGACGGACTGCTGATTTGTGGTAAAACTAAGTTGGGGTTTAACAGTTTGTATCAGAGCCAGGTTTAGGATCCCACGACCCAGAAAATTCTAAGAGCCTTAGGATTTCATCTGAATCACACCTTTGATGATTGAGTCATCAAGTTTCGTTTAGTTTAGTTATGCATACGTATAGAAGTAGCTTTCATAGGGGATCTTTCATTTTGTCATGCACAACAATAACCATTTTCCTTCCATTTTTAGGCACCGCGTGCTAGCGAGGCGGGCGAGCCATCACGTCAGAATACCACTCCTTAGATAGTCATGGATGACGGTGGTGCACCAGCAGCACCAGCAGTACCAGCAGCACCAGCAGTACCAGAACCCACCGATTTAGCAGCTGTTATCGCCAGGGCAGTGGCCTTAGCTCTGTTGGAATTCAGAAACGGGTTGTCTGCAGCAGATCCAGCAACTAGAAATGTAGCCGGTTTGAGGACGGATTGCGGGACTCTCTGAGGCAACCATTAATGACGATGGTCAATGCAGATTATAGGAGCTTGGTGGACACTGCAAGAAAGTTGGAGGCTGATCAGCAGAAGGTTCAAAAGCGCAATAGCTTCCGTTCGAAGCGGACTCAGGATGCACCGCAGCAGCAGCAACAACAGAACAAGAATGGTCAAGGAATGATCTGGAGCAAGAAGCAGAAAACTGATGATATGAGAGGTGGTCAGACCGGGGCCAAGGTCAAGGATTACTCCCTCTGTCCTAAGTGTTATCGCCACCATCTGCGTGAGTGTTTAGCTACTGCAGGAGTTTGTTACAAGTGCCAGCAATCGGGGCATATAGCCCGTTGCTGCCAGGGGGCTCCCATGGTTCAGGTAACGAAAGTTCGTTCGTGTAATCATCTTAATTTATACCCTTTCCACATTAGTCTTAAAATCGTAACTCTTTTGTAGTCAAAATTTGAGGTTGGTGGTCTTAGCAGAACCGACAAAGGAAAAGCACATGTAGGATCTGAGGCGAAGCCAACTCCAGGACGAGGTCCGGTGCAACCCAGAGCTTATGGGCTAGGCCAACAGGAAGCCAAGGAGCAGGAGGACGTTGTGACAGGTATGTGTATGTCCTAGACGATTTAGTTCTCCTCCTAGTGACACTAAAATAAACCCATGTTGCATTTATGCATGTAGGAATTCTTATGATTCGAAACGTACCCTCCAAGATTCTCTTTAACATGGGTGTCTCGCACTCGTTCATAGCAGAATCTCTTGTTCATAGACTGGATTTAGGAATTCTTCCAGAGTCAGCATCATTAGAGGTCATGATGCCTAATGGATCTCTTTTGCAAACCAGAAATAAGTGTAGAGTTCCAATGCTGTTTTGAGAAACCAAAATTATTGTAGAAGCTTCACTCCTCCCTATAGCAGGATTTGACTTGATAGTGGGTATGGACTGGCTATCAGATGTGAATGCAAAAATTGACTGCAGGAACAAGGTTATACAACTCAAAGGACCCAAACAAGATGCCTTGACCTTCCAGGGCATGAAGGGAGTCTCCAAATTAATTATTTCCTCAATCAAGGCTGTTAGATGCATCAATAAGGGTTGTGCAACCTTCTTAGTACTGATGAGTGCTGAAGCCAATGTTAATTTGCTAGAAGTGTCTGTGGTTCAGGAGTTTCCAGATGTCTTCCCAGAGGAGTTACCTGGTGCCCCTCCTACTAGAGAGATTGACTTCCAGATCGATCTTGTACCTGGAGCCGCGCCAGTGGCCAGGAGCGCTTACCGAATGGCTCTCAGCGAACTTGCCGAGTTGAAAATCCAGTTGCAGGAATTGATCGATTTGGGTTTCATTCGCCCCAGCAGTTCACCGTGGAGTGCCCCAGTACTGTTTGTTAAGAAGAAGGATGGTAGTCTTAGGTTGTGCATATACTACCGCGAGCTGAACAAACTAACGAATAAGTATCATATTCCCATGATAGACGATTTATTTGATCAGCTTGAGGGATCTTGCACGTTCTCCAAGATAGATTTGAGGTCGGGCTACCACCAGCTGAAAATTCGAGATGTGGACATTCAGAAGACGGCGTTCAGCACTAGATACAGACACTATGAATTCGTGGTCATGCCGTTCGGACTGAGTAATGCCCCGTCCGCCTTTATGGATATGATGAATAGAGTGTTTGAGGAATTTCTATATCGATTCATTATCGTCTTCATAGATGGCATTTTGGTATATTCAAAGAGTCAAGAAGATCATGACGAGCACCACAGAACAATTTTGAGCACTCTCAGGAAGAATCAGTTGTATGCAAAGTTTTCTAAGTGCGAGTTCTGACTTTCGGAGGTTGCATTCCTGGGACATGTTATCAGTCAAAAGGGGCTCGTTGTGGATCCGAAAAAGATAGAGGCAATAAAGGATTGGCCAAGGCCGAAGGCAGTTACTGAAGTTCGCAGTTTTATCGGTTTAGCAGGTTACTACAGGAGATTCATTAAGGACTTCTCAAAAATAGCTTTACCGATGACTACACTTACCAGGAAGGGGAAAGCTTTCGTGTGGACTATTGAGTGTGAGCTTGCTTTTGAGGAGTTGAAATCTAGGTTGATGGCCGCCCCGATCTTGAGCCTACCTTCAGGTTCAGATGGCTTTCAGATTTATAGCGATGCCTCAGGTCATGGGTTGGGTTGTGTACTTATGCAGCATGGTAAGGTTATAGCTTTCGCCTCCAAACAGTTAAAGGTTCACGAGAAAAATTATCTTGTACACGATTTGGAGCTTGCAGATGTCATCCACGCTCTGAAGATTTGGAGACACTACCTCTATGGAATTCGTTGTGAGATATTTACGGATCACAAAAGCCTTAAGTATATTTTCGATCAGCAAGAGCTTAATATAAGGCAGCGTAGGTGGGTAGAATTCCTTTCAGATTATGATATTGGTATCCAGTACCACCCGGGGAAGGCAAACGTGGTAGCTGATGCGCTTAGTAGTAGGGGTTCGAGTTATTCCCTCATTACTCAGTAGGAGGAGCTTGTGTGAGATCTGGAGAGAATGGAGATCGGTGTTATACCACGCTCCAGCTTTAGTTCTGCGAGTATGAGCTGGATGGAGATCACTTGTGACATTAAAGATAGAATCAGAACAATTTTACCCCTAGATGCGAAGATGGCAAAGATTTGGGTTTTGACTCAGGTAGGTCAGAAGGAGAAGTTCAGCATTCAGGAGGGTCTACTGCTACACGATAGTAGAGTGTGCATTCTAGATGTTAGTCACCTTCGAGAGGACATACTGTTTGAGGCTCATAATTCTAGATATTCGATGCATCCAGGTAACACAGATGTATGCAAATCTTAAAAAGTTAGTTTGGTGGTCAGGTTTGAAGAGTGATGTAGCAGAGTATGTTGGTAAGTGTGAAACTTGCAAATTAGTTAAAGTCGAGTGTCAGAGTCCAGGAAGCAAGTTGCAGCCACTACCCATTCCAGAGTGGAACTTCGAGGATATATCGATGGATTTTGTTCACGGACTTCCCCGATCGCAGAGTGGGAATGATTCTTTATGGGTTATAGTTGATCGTCTCTCCAAGGTTGCCCATTTCATCCCTAATAAGAGAACATCGAGTTTCGATTATTATGCTCAGCCCTAACGAGGTCGAGTCCATTTCATGTAATATTATCAGATGAGCATAAGAAGCCCATTGACCTCATTCTGGTCCCCTTCAGAGTCACGCCCTCGTGAGTCTACCGAGACTTTTGTGCATCATTTGCATGAGTTACATGAGACGATTGGATATAGCCATATGTGGATAGATTTTTCGCGAAGGCGAGCAGGTAAGGGTCTAAATCCGTGTTGAGAGGCTCCTTAAGGGGCCTGCAAAAAAGATGAATGTCAAGTGAATGGGGTCCCTACACAGCCATGAGAAGGATCGAAACAAATGTCTATGATCTTAACATCCCTAAGAGTATGGGTATCCACCTCTCATCCAATATTGGAGACTTGACATTGCACTTAGAATCTCGTGAGTATGTTGACCCATACCTTGGATCCTCCTCTGAGCCTTAGCCACCACAACATCAGTCACACCCCTACCTTACTCTTAAGACTCAACCACCTCTAATTCAGGAATCTATGGTTCTATCGACACCACCAACGGTCTCTCTAGAACCACCAACACATGAGTTGTCTTTTGAGAGTATTACTGACATCGTGGTGCATGAGTGCATAGCCACGCCCGACGGACAAACCCAGAGATATTTGGTTCACTAGAGTCTGGAGAGGATGCTCTTTCATCAAGGACAGCTAGATGTCATTCGCAGAGCTTGACTGGCTAACCCCGGTGGTACGACGACTTTATGATGATCTTCATTCATTGGAGATGAATGTTTTTAAATTGGGAGAAGTTGGTGATGATCACATTTCAAGCATTAGTCGTCGCACAATAGGGCCCACATGCTTTATTCTCGCAGCAGGCATCGATCGGATCATATCATCTGGACGATCTGAGTCTATAATTTTTTGATGCATTATTTAGAGAGATCAATCAGTTATCGTGTACAGTCAATCATAGTTGTTCACAATGGTTGCCCTAAGTAAGAAAGGTGGCTGCATTTTCAACATTGTTGATTTTGGAGACTTCTCTCACAAAATCCGGCAATCTATCATGTGTTGATTACACAAAACCCCGTTGTGTTCACTCCTTGGTTTGTATTCTTGCATTACCTTGTATTCTCTTAGTTTTTTGCTCCCCTTCCCCTCTCCAATACTCTAGCCAAACATCCACTCCTCAGCCACCCTATCAAACCAGTACCAAAGCCCACATTTAGTCGCATCTAGGCCTCGCTCCTCTATTTTTCCTTCTCTAACAGTCGTCAGATGTGCATAAACAACACCAAAATCCCTCCATCAGCCTACCTACAGCCCCCCTTCCAGCACAATCGGTTGCTTGTACTGCAGCCGCCAGCTAGGGACGAGCATTAAAAACTGTCCACAGCTCAAACGCACTAATTTTTAAACTGAACGGCGTATTTTTGGTGAGGTACGATATAGGATTTTATAAACCGAGCGCGGACGATTTTTCAGATCTTGAAAACCGAAAAAACCCTATCGCACCGACTGCCCACTTAATTTTAAAATATATAATAAAATATAAAATAATAATGTTAATGATGAACTATCGCATCGCACCAATATGAAGTTGAATGCTGAGATGAAACATACCAAATGTACTATAATTTTATCACTCATCCTTCTAAATCTTGCATGATTTTATGGGCATTTGTCTTGGAATTCTCTTTGCAAAGTAACGATGAAACATACCAAATGTACTATAATTTTATCACTCGTCCTTCTAAATCTTGCATGATTTTATGGGCATTTGTCTTGGAATTCTCTTTGCAAAACTTTGTTACTGTAATGTTTGAACTCATGTTTGGCTAAACTTCATTTAGAAGTCTTCCTCATGATGTCATATATGAGATTTATTTGATTTGCGTCTTTTAAATAATCTTTAAAAAATTGGGTTTCTACTTTGATTTTTAATTTTTTTTTCAAATCATCCAATAATTAGCATACAAAAAACAGCATCGAAGCCGCACCGCAAATTTTCGGTGCGGTACGATTTTGCTCGGGCCAAAATCACACCTTCTGTTGCGGTTTGGGCCCAAACCGCGCCGCGCACGCCCCTATCACCAGACACCCATTTACCACTAACAACACTCGTTGAAACCCCCTCCCAACAACCACCTCCATCGAACCCTAAACCCTGCCACCAACCGCCATTTTTTGCACCATAGGGGTTGGACCCTCCCCCTTACCTCTTCCAGCCCTAATTTTTGAGTTCCATATCCCATCCATTACCAGTCCCCAAAACAGTCATCCACTCCTACGATAACCACCATCCAACAACAGTTACTCTTCTGGGTCACCGTCGCCGCTTCTACAATCATCGAATCCGCAACCCGTCGCCCACGACCCCTCCTTTGTAAGTGTTTATTGCATGGGTTTCATTATTCTTCTTCATTGTTGTGTGAACATGATTATTTATATGATTATGGATGTCTTGCTCTGTTAGTTCATTTGTCTATGAGTAATCTTGGCTTGCGGGATCTTTATCGTTTCCGCGTATTAGCTTTTGGCCATCTAAACTGAGAAAAGCCTAGCATGCTCGCTTACAAAAATTATTTGCAATCTGTTTGTGATAACTGCATAAGACTTGTACTTTCATTATTAACTGCACATTATTGTCATACTATCTTTTGTCTGCATACATCATACTGGTTTAGCGTTCAGTTTCACATCCAACCCTACGTCAATAATCAGCAATCACTCAACCAACCAATTAAAAATCGACTCACAATGTTACATTATTAGAGTTTTTAAGCTTGAAAATTGTGCTCCGTGACAAAGAGAATATCACATTCAAGAAGTAAAAATGAGTTTCTAAAAATCATAAGTGTCTAATTGATGACACAATTCATACGAATCGATTCATAAGTAACAATATGAGTAACATGAATATCACTTCAAACCTATATGAAGAGTACAAATTTGATCTAACTTCTCTACCAGTATTTATATCATGACTGATGCAACTGTTAGAGATGAATAATAAAATTTGCAATAGAAAGAGACAGCCAAATAGCTCCTATTCAAATGGAATATTGACTTACTTGTGTTGATGATATAGAGTAAAACAATGCACAAGTTGCTTCATTCTCAGGGAAGGGAGGATCATCCCATAAAACCTCCTGGTGACCAAAATCTAGAATAATGACCATCATAATGACAAGAAATTAATATACGAAAACATCAAGTTGTGTAACCTGAATGGTTTTCGCAACTGCCTTCAAAAGAGCGACTTCAATGAAAATAAGTGGCTCACCTACAAATTTTGAGCAATTATATCAATTATATCAATGTTAGCATGGCAAATATATCATATGATTGCATGTTATGCATAATTAGCCTTTCTTACAAACTTGTGTGTCACTTAAAAGAATGAGTAAATGAAAGATGAACATACTACTTGGCATTGATATGCTTGAAACATGAAGATAATGAGATAAAAGAAACACAAGGATACTAAATTATATATAGAGGCAGTCATTCAGTTGGTATGCTTGTCAAGGAACAGCTAACCTGGTATTGCTGGATGAAAGTATCCAAAACAACGTCGACCAATACTCAACCGTCTTCTCAAATCCAGTAAGCTCCTAATGGGATGTACGGCCTAACCATGTTTCAAGGATCAATGACCAAGTTTATAATTGGAAACAGCTGACTTGATAAGAACTTATGATAACGTATTCAAAGATGACCCAACCTCATATACTACAATTTTCTCCAGCAAGGATGCGGGATCATCCCATGTAATCTGATGAAGGTGCAATGCTGCAGGGCTCAGCCAAGTTATGAGTTTTTCCTTTAGATACGAGTCTAATGCTCGCAAAGATGGCATAGTTTCATTCCTGCGTAGAAATATTGATATATGTTACAAATATTTATGCATGTCAAGGGGAACACCTACATAACACCCTTTTAGAACCATGGATATGAAAAGTGGGTTATGAGATAACCACCATGGTTTACAAGATACAGGATTAACTGTTCCAGGAATGCTCATATTGACTTATGACTCAAAAATAGAAAGGTGTGCATACTGTGTGGAGCTCTCCCTAATGCAATTTCTGAGGGGTTGATGTATACAGCCTTATCCCTATATAGCGCAAATATTATTTTTGTGATTTGAACCCATAACTAAAATTATACAAGGTGAGCTTCCTATTGAAATACAATTTTATAATCTTGTAAGATATCATGTGGTGCAAACAGAATCCAAGAGAAAAGACATATCACCACCATACATACCCAAATTTTGTACAGAGCCATCTTCATTAGCCTTATATTGTTCTTTGGGGTTGATTTAATGAATGAGCATTCTTCATTGTCCCTGCTAAGCATTGTACGAGATTTTTAATTAATTTTGTACATGCCATTTTCCACAACTATCCAAGTTGCATTTCGTTTGCTCGTGTCTTCAACCCTATGTTGTATAAAGCCAACCCACTGAAATCTATTCTACAATATTGTATCCATGTATGTTACTCCCAATTCCCTTCAAGTATAATCATTTTTAATCTATCCTTCCGAGTTTGGACACATATCAAAGTATTTGCAAGTCTATTACACTCAACTCGTCTATCAATAACTTGTCTACAGCCTAAATCACATATCCATACAATATAG
The DNA here is from genome assembly GCA_033032865.1 of Dactylorhiza incarnata. NCBI lineage: Eukaryota > Viridiplantae > Streptophyta > Magnoliopsida > Asparagales > Orchidaceae > Dactylorhiza > Dactylorhiza incarnata. Next base: position 286,386 of record JAWHQI010000437.1, read on the forward strand.
CATCCTAACTCTAGAATTCTAAAATTTCTTTTTCAAGTTTGATCGATACTGCCTCATCATAGTGCTCATTGGCATTTCGAGAATAGAGGTAAATCTTGAGTAACATTTTTTAACCTTTTTAACTTAATACTTACTCCAACCAAAGTCTAACTAGATAGAACTATGTTATTTACAAAAACAAAATCCAAGTACCTCCTTTTGAATATTTGTATGCATTTTCATATCCAATACAACTACATATTGATCCTTAGTAGTCCATCCTTTTTCAAAATCAATAACATTAGTATACTTTCTAAACCTGTGCAAACACCCATTTTTTATGAACTCATGGATTTATTTGCATAAATATAAATAAAGAGTTATTTACCGAGACCTCCCCCTCAATGTTTGTACTTTGTAAAATTACAGGTTGCACCCCCTATCTTTTGAAATTACAAAAACATCTCATATAAGTTTACATTCCATAACATGCATGCACAAAAATACCCTCCTAAAAGAAACCGTCAGGGGGGCGCAATCTGTAATTTTGCAAACTTTGAGGGAGGTCCCGGTAAATCTTTACTACTATATAAAGATATTCACTTATGATGTAACTGTTTACCATCAAGTCAATCATAACCGTTCAAAAGATAGGGTGGATTTGATCTAGTAATATATTGAATCAAGACGGTATAGGAGATTTAGTAAAAATAATATGTGGCTGGATTTGATTTCAGCGAGATTGAACGGTTATGATTGACTTGATGTAAACAGTTACACCATAAGTGAATATCTTTATATAGTAGTCACTTATCTTCATTAAAATTTTAATAATTGCAAAATTGCGCTTGCATGGGATCGAACCCAAAACCTGTAATATATTGAATCAAGACACAACCACCACACCAACTGGCAAGTTGTTGTAAGCACTTACATTACTCTATATATGAATGGGCAGTTTTCTTTTACTTCTCAAGACACAACCACCCACCGGCGGTTTTCTTTTTCTTTTTCTTTTTTGTTTTTTAAATTTTAAAACAGTAATTTAAAAATTAAAACTATAATAGAAAAAAAATTTAAAAATGAATAATTTAAAAGATAAATTAAAAAAAAAACGCCGGCAGGGGCGGGCGAAGACCGCCGATCTGGGGCTAGCTTGGGGCGGGCGAAGAAGGGGCGGGCGAAAAAATAAAACGAAAAAACGGTTGCATGCCGGGGGCGGGCGAAGCCAACCGGGGGCGGGCGAAGCCAACCGGGGGCGGGCGAAGCCAACCGGGGGCGGGCGAAACCCGCCGGGGGCGGGCGAAGCCAACCGGGGGCGGGCGAAACCCGCCGGGGGCGGGCAGGGTACTGTCGCGCGGGGCACGGGGGCGCCCCGTGCACTGTCACTCGTAACCTTACAAGTAAATGAAAAAAGATACCGTCTGGTTTAAATGCACTGCCTATATATCATACAAAGGTATAAAATCAACATATACCGCTAGAAGTCAAGCACAATATAAGAAATCATACTCCATCACTGTTAGCAGATCAGCACGGAGAACAGCCAGTATCTTTAACCCACCAGGATAGGCATTCAACCTTTCAAAGAAATCACCATACATAGGCTTCAGAGCAATACGAAGGTTTCTCTCCATCCTGTAACAGGAAGCCAAAAATGCCTCATCTCTGACGCCACCTCCAGATTGTTCATCGTCAGGAACTGTACAAGCTAAAATCACAATTTGAAATTCATCAAATCAGTAAAAACAAGACTACGCCAACAAAGTAGAATCACCATTGCCCTCTGAGTCGTGGGGAAACTCTAGGTTTAGATACTGCTGCACCAGCTCACGAACTCTGTTCCGGTTCACATCGTACTCTTTTGCCAGAACAAGCAGCAGCTCCCTTCTGTGTTCCTGGGAAAGGCTAGTGTAACCCTGCATTCAAAAACAGACCTCAAAAAATAGATCGAACCGTTTATGTTCATCGTTTTCGTAAATGATTGACGAACCTTGGAGAATTCTTCAAGGTTGGCGTCCACGGACTCGATTTTATCGGTGGGGATTATGATGGAGGCTCGCATCCGCTCCTTGACATCAGCCAATGCATCCCTAGGCGGAGGATTGGTTTCTTGGAAGTTGTTCAAGGCCGAGGAGGAGGCATCCTGTGATCAGTAACATGAAATCAACGGATTGAAGAATATGGATGCTTGATCTCACTGTAAGGGAAAAAATAGCTCACGTTTGTTGGAGGGAAAGGTGGATTTGATACGAGCTGCTGGCTTCGGTTAGTGGCGGCGGTCATCGGAGTTCTCATCAGCACGGCAAGTACCTTCCGATTCCTGCTCATTCCCTCCGGCGAGTCTACCTAACGATGCCCATCAAAGCAATAACTACTTGGGAAAACCCGAAAATCGCTCCAGAACACGCAAAATTACGAATGTCCCAAAATTTTACCTATTTTTTAAGAGACGCATAGCCCAATATCACTATGCAATTGATTACTAGGTCTAGGCGTGCAAATTAGGCCTGCAAGGCCCAGGCCGGGCCCAGTTCACCTGAACCCGGGCTTTTTTGATATCAGGCCCAGGCCGGACCTTGACCTAACCGGGCCTAGGCCGGGCTCAGGCCTCCTCTAGAAATGGAGACATACCAAGGCCCGAAAGCTAGGTCTTGACCGGGCTTTGACCGGGCTCGGGCCAAGCTCAAGCACATCTTTTAAAAATTTATAAAATATATTTATTAAAAAAATAATTTTTAAAATTAAATAAATAAATTTCATTTTTTTAATATAAAATTAGGACCATTTTTGACATTGTATAATATTATAATTACATAAATAAATTTAATTTTTAACATAAAATTAAGGCCAAACGGCCATAAGGCCGTTTGGCCTTAATTTTATGTTTTAATTAATTTTATTATTTATATAATATCTTGACCATTTGATATTATATAACTATAATAATACTTATTATATGATAAAGAATAATAAAATTATAAATTTAAATTTATAAATAAAAAGTCAAATCTATAAAATAAAAATTTTAAAATTAAACACAAATGAAAAATAAAATTAGTTTTTATTAATTCAAAATGAAATTACAAGTTTAAAATTACAAGATACGAAGATAATACTATATTACTATGATAGTCTCAATTCTCAAATATTACAAATTATAAAATATTACATAAAATTCAAAAAATTATAAATTGAAGTGTATCCAAAAGAAATCTACTCTTCGTCGGCGATATTCAACGCACTCATGTCTTCTTCAAACTCCGAGGCGCTCGTCTCAACTTGTGAAATATGCTGCGTTCGTTTCATGGCATCAAGGTAGTCCTTGTAGCAAATGCAAATTTGTAGTGATTCGTCGGTTAAATGGGATCTTTGCTCGTTCAATATCCCGCCACTCAAAGAAAAAGTAAATTCGGAAGCTACGGTGCTAGCTTGGATTGTTAGTATATCACGAGCCATAATCGACATAATAGGATAACTTTGAGTTTTAGATTTCTACCATTCTAAAATATTAAAATTATCTATTTCATTTGTGCTCATAAAATCACGAAATATTGTTGATATATATAATCATAATTCATTTAAAGAACTTGTCGCTCTAGCTTTTTTTCGTGATATGATATTATTAAGCATATTTTTATAATTATCGGATGATGGAGCTGGAGTAACTTCTTGGCGAGGTCTTGAACCATATAATTCATCGTAATAATTATAACATTGCGTAAAAATATTATTATAATGTGTTAGAGATAAATGTGTATTTATATCGTCAGTTGAATCTACGTATAAACAACCGTTAATACATTCTATTAAATTATCAACTTCTCCTACGTTAATTGTTGGATTTAATGCAGCTGCAACTGTAAACATTGAAGGCATTTCGCGATAATATTTTAAAATTTTTGTTTCCATTACTTCAATTACAAGACGCCAAGCAGAATTTTGTTTTTACATATGAAAAGTTTGTGTAATAATTACAAAATGTTCAATAACAGCACAACTAGTAGGGTAATAAACACCAGATAAAGCTATCGTTGCTCTATAAAAACGTTCCAATAAATTTAAAAACGATTCAATAATTTGTCAATCATCTTCACTTAAGTCATGTATTATAATACTCGAATAAAATTCCATAAGTAATGTTTTTTGTCGCACGGCTCTTTTTAACATTTTATACGCTGAGTTGCAACGGACGGGCATATCAAATTCGGGTTTTAAATATTTTTGACCTTGCGAATGAACAAATTTTTTAAAATCGTGTTTTATTTTATTAGAACCATAAATAAATTTATTCATAACTCTAATTTTATTAACATATTCTTTCATAAAATTTAAACTATCTTGCACGACTAAATTAAATACGTGACAAACACATCGAGTATGAAAAAAAAAGCGTCATTTAGAAAAGGTTTTAAATCTCTTTTTAATAATTCTACCGTCGCAATATTATTTGACTCATTATCAAAAGAAATACTAATTATTTTATCTTTTATTTTAAATTCTCGAACACATTTCATTATAACCTGATAAATTGCATTTCCAGTATGTGGTGATTCAATGTTTTCAAAAAAAATTATACGTTTTGATAACACCCATGAATTGGGATCAATCCAATGACAAGTTATGCAAATGTACGATAGTCCTACATGTTGTCCGGACGACCAAATATCGCTCGTTAAGCTAACTCTTCCTCAAAACTATTAAAATATTTTATTAAATCTTTTTTTATTTTAATATAAGCTTTGTATGCATCAGATCTAAGAGTCGTTCTACTTACTTGATGATATTTTGGTTGAAGCTCGCTGCGTATGTATGATGTTTTGTCATCGTTGTCGTAATGGTTGAAGGGTAATCCACGTATGATTACATTCTTCATTTGTGACTCTCGTTGTCTAGCTTGATCATAGGTCCAAATTTGTCCAGCCGAAGATAATTGTGTCTGACTCGATTCTGGCACTTTTTTGTCCAAACAAGCTTTCAAATGACGCATCAGTGTTGTGTTGCCTTTTGTTTTGAGTAATTTCGTACAATGCCGACATTTAGCTTTCAACTCATCATTGACGTGAACTTTGTCGAAATGCTCCCATACTTGTGCACGATGCTTGTGCTCCACGATTTCGATCTCTGGATTTGTGGCTTGAGAAGCGGTCGCCTCATTGTGAGAGGCCATCGATGCGGGCAAATGGTATTATGATGAGAGAGTAGAGAGAGTAGAGAGAGAGACATAATTAAAACTTAAAAAAAATGATTTCATCTTCTCACTATTATATAGAGTGAGGAGAGAAAAAAATCAAACGGTCTTATGCCCGTTTGAATTTTTTAGAAATTATTTAAAAAAAAGGTTATTTTTAATATATTAAATTTAAGGCCAACGCCAAATGGCCTTATGACCGACATTAACTTTATAAAAGTTATAACTATAATTTTATTAAAGATATATATTATTATATATTTATAATGTTTATATAATATATTAATAAAATATTATTATATAAGTACCAATGTACCATTAACGTACTAGATTCCCGCCTAGGCATGGCCTAGCCTGCCTAGCTAGGCGGGAATCAAAATATCAAATTATTAGCCGCCTGGCATGGTTCCACTGTGCTAGGCGGCTAATCAAAATCAATATATAATATTATAAATATGTAATATTAAAAATATATAATATTATAAATATACTGGTGCATGATGATTGCCTGCATGGTGTTACCGTGCTACCCAGGCATTGCTATTTGCTGCCATTTTTATTGGGCCAGGCCCAATGTGGGCCTAAGGCCGGGCCTTGCCCAGGCCAGGCAGTAGGTCGCCCGGTGCCTGGCCCTATGCCTGGGCCTTGCCCGGGCCGAGCTGCAGGCCGGGCTGGCGACCAATATGAGGGTCTTATAAGGCCCCCTAGGCCTGGCCTGGGTTTAGTTTGGGCCTAATCGGGCCCAGACCTAACTAGGCCCAGACCCAGGCCGGTCAACCAGGCCCGGGCTAAATATGCACGCCTACTAGGTATACATCAATTGTTATTTGATTACTGAGTCTTTAAAAGATGTTATTTTAACATTCAATAAATTTTAAAACACATTAGTTGTAAAAATTAACACATGTAGTTTGTTACACTAATTATTTTAATCCAAAAATAACATATGAAGTCCGTTACAAAAAATATTTGAGTCTAAAACTTACATATGAAGTCAAAATTATTGTCTTAATCTTTTAAAATTTATGTAAATATTGTATTATATACAGTATGAGTAAAATAAGTAGAAATATAAGTTTTTACCTATATTTAGTGAAGTCATGTTGTTGACGCCAGAAAAATCATGACCTCAAGATTCGGACCAATGCAGCCCGAGGTTACTGATCCTGCGGTCCAGCTCCACGCCTCGGATAGCTAAATAGGAGAGAGAAAATGACTACAAGCACACCCCAGGTGCTCCAGCAGGGAGGTCCCACCACGTACCTGAAAGTTTGGGAGAAACTTCCCCTCCGCAACCAAAAGCTGGGCGTGGTACTAGACGGACATGGATTTGGCGAGTATCCAACTTGGGGGGACCTCGACCACTTCCAAAAGTGCCATTTCTAGTACCCCTGGGGGGCTATTTATAGAGAAATCCTAGGGGGGTACAGGCGAGTATACTGCCTCTGCTCGCGAGTTACAAGGGCTACTCGCCCATACTCGCGAGATACTCGCCCATACTCGCGAGATACTCGCTCAAGCTCGCCTCTGCTCGCCGCTTGCTCGCCATACTCGCCCCTTGCTCGCCATACTTGCCCCTTGCTCGCCATACTCGCCTTTGCTCCTGCTGGCTGAGTTGCCTTGTGTCTTGGACTGCCGGCTTCTGTGCTGACATTTTGACCTTGACTTCTGCCTACGTGGCTTTGAATGGGCCTACCCTCGGAGAATGAGGGTTGTACACATGTTATATAGTTGATCATCAAAGAAACCTTAGAGTCCAATAATCTGCACAAGATACATTAGAAAAAAATTAGTGATCATGTTATTCGCGGGTATTGCTTATGTCTATTAATTAAAAAATAAGTATACCTCATTTTCAAGGATCCACCAAATTAATTGCTTCTTCCAATTTTATCATAGCATCATCTTCTCTAATTCTTGTAATGTATGTCAAGTCTCATTCTTCCGCAATGGTAGCATGATACCGAGTCCACATAGTAATTATTGGAGGTAGGGGACAATCCTCCCGCATCAACAGTTGAATGAAGTGGTTGTCGTTCACAAATCCAATAAATATAATTTTTCGGCTCGGCGGAGGGGACGAGTGCAAAGAAAAAATGTGAACGATTGAATCTTCGAGTAATAACAACCACCACATTATAACAAGAAGCAATCATTAATCCAATGTCCGACATTGTCATTCACTTGTCTAGCGGTGCCGTTTCAGCAGTGCAATCCAAAGATGATAGTAGTTCTGCTTGTCTGACATTACCAAATAAGTTGTTGTACAAAAATTCAAAACATCTCATTTCATTTGCAAGATCTTTGCGGACTTGTAGCCAATTTTCACTTATTTCAAGTGATTTACTTACCACTCGAAAACCACAATGCTCATCATCGATCACATTTATGACATCAAATATATAATTAGATATATGATGGCATCTCCTTCCGAATGCACTCGACAAATGTATCGGTCCCCACTTTTCTTCTTAGAAGGAGCTTCTTAGCTTTATGTTAGTGATGTTGTTCGGCTAACAAAACATGCTCAAAATGTGATAGCTCCATTTTAGTTAGGTGTAATTATTTTTGAATTTCTTGTAACTTCCGCGTGGTCTTCCTTTCAATTTTAAGGGCATGCGTGGTTCTTTGTTTTAAGTGGTAGTAGGCTCTATTACTTCCCGCAATTTTCGTTTCATTTCATGTCTTTGAGAATCGGTAATAGCATTGTACTTTTGTAGTAACCCGTCTAACTCCATTTGTATGATGTTAACTGGTTCATCCTCCTTCTTTATTTTTGTAGCGTTGCATATTTTTAAAGTAAGCTGACGCCAATGTTTGTGAACCATTCACATAGGAAATGTCAAAGATTGATTCAGGCAAGTCACTAGTTCATGGGCACATGACAATCTCATTGTGTTTCGCATTTTATGCAAGCATTTAGTGGCTTCTACACAACCACGCTTAGTCAACTCTTCTTTTTTGATTAAATCTAGGGTCGTAATAGAAACATAACCAAGCAACTCGATATATAATGATCCCCTATACACGGTGTTGACTTGTATTGAACTTTGCCAAAAGAACGCTCAATTTCGGTATGTTGCAAATTAAGCATTTGATCAAAAGTTTTCCATATTGATGTCAAGTTACACGCAGATGCCTCCAAAAATCTTTTAAGATGACTATGTCCACTTTCCACTCGGTTAGTGGTCATATTCCCAAAATGCATCAACTTATCAATCCAGACTGTAATAAAATACTCCTTATAAGGTTCGAGCCAAGTAGACACCACATAATGCAAAACATCAGGATATTTTTCAGTGTATTTGGTTAACAAGAAATTGAAACACATATTGTACTTGTGAACTGTTTGAGAGTTGACCAAACTTTGTCATTTTGACAAAAAGAGCTCGCATTCTTTCCCGTTTTTAAAAAATTTCTTGCAATGTGTTAATATATTCCGGCTGATATGAACTTGACACAATATAATTCTAGCTTGAGGGAAAACAACTTGTATGGCATTTATCAACACAATCTCCCTGTCAACTATCAATACACCGGGCAAAGCAGAGAGATCTAATGAACTTTTAAAACATTCTAATGCCCACCTGTAGCTACTTTCAGTTTCATTCGACATGAATGAGAAAGCGGAGAAAAAAGTCAAATTTGTTAGCGTAAGTCCAACTATAGAAAGCAAAGGCAATCGGTACGGATTAGTCTTATACGCGCAATCCATAATGAAAACATCTGGAAACATGTTACTTAGTTGAGTAGACGTTGGATGCGCAAAAAACAAACTGTCCCAAGCATCATTAGTCGAATTGACATGATTATAGCTTGTGTATGCCGCATCTCTAATGCATCTATACAAAAATTGAATTGGGGTGCTTCCATCCAATTTCTTCCAGTACAATATCATTTTTTCATTATAAATTTTTCTCATTATGGAAGTGTTGAAATGATTCATTTTCTTTAAAGCAGAAAGTATTTTTCTAGGCTGCACACCTGATGAGTACATTTCTTCAACAATTTTTTGTTCGTTTTCATTTAGTCTACTAGCATAACGGTGTGCCTCAAGATGAACAAAAAGATGGTTATGCATTCCACATTTAACTTCTAATTTCCATTCATTACTGGTTGCATCTTTTTGGCCTAATAAAGAGAGAATATTCGCAACATTTAGAGCTACTTTTCCTTAAATTCTGCTACACTCTTTTTAAAAGGACACGAGGGGAATCCCATCTATCACAACCTAGATAAACTCTAGGCTTTGTCCTTCCAACAACCTTATCTGCTCTTTGAACTACAACCACAAAACCCAACCCATTAACAACATTGCGAGCCCATTCAATCAAATCCTCTTTACTGGGGAATGTGGTATCAGTAGCGAAATGCATTCCAACATTTACTTCACTGCCTTTACTTTACACACTCAATACCAATAATTTTTGTTCTTGAGTCATCTAACCTTTATGATAAAATAATAGTATACAAACATTTAATTTTACGGAAAAACTAATTGAGAACAATATCATTCATTGAGAACCCAAACAAAAAAACTAAATTATTTTGATATTATATCTTTAAAGGATTGCAATCTGGAGATCTGCTATCGGGATTGGTTATAATGAAGAAATTTTGAAGAATCTGAAAACCTGAAGTTAGCCTGAAGTTATTTTGATATTATTCATTGACCATTATCAACAATGCAAGATGAAAAAAATGAAGAATTAAAGAGTGTTGTAGGGAGACGAAAAATTGAAAAAAAAGGAAAAAAGGAAGAAATGAAGTAATGGCGAAGACAAAAACCTTCTATCGGGAGATCTGCTATCGGGATCGGCAATGGTGAAGACGACGGGAGACGGAGACGAATCGACAATGGCGAAGACGAAAACCCTAGAAATCACGGGCTGGAGAAGACATGAAGGGGGCGGATGAGGGAAGAAACTGAAATAAAAAATAAAAAATGGAGATCGAGAAGAGGGGAAATCATACCTGCACGTGGTCGCGAACTCGGGGAGGAGGAAGGAGTGTTTTCCTGCTGGATCGGGGGAGGCACTGGCTCGCGGCTAGGTCGGGGCGAAGGGGGGTTCAGGCGGTGCTAAGCCAAGGGGAAACGATAGCCAAAAACAAGAAGGTTGCCGGTGAAGGGGGGTTCCGGCGGCGGTGCTAAGCCAAGGGGCACGGCTAGGTCAGGGCGACGAAAAACTCGGGCATGGTTGTACCTAGCGGCTGAGAGAAAGTAAAAATATTAGGTTCTTAGAAGTTTTATTTTAGTATTAAGGGGTGTACATAGCCATTATTGGTGTGTCCATAACACCACTCTTTTTTAACAAGAGATTTTTATGTCCGCGACCCGGATCTTAAACATAGTCCGCGTCAAATCTGACCGTGTGATCAATTATCAGATCGCTTGAGAAATTCGCAATTAAAAAAAGTAAAAAATAATTTTCGATCAGATTTTAAAGGGCATGATATCCGTCCGACTGGATTTTTAGAAACAATTATAGTAAAATTGGATCTTAAAATAACGATAAAAAATCATAATTAATATTTTATAATTAATTTTATAAAAATACATTTTTTTGTTGGGGTAAAAATCATTTTTGGGGGGGGACTCGACCATGCTTTTCCTTTTTAATGAAGTTCTGTTATTTCATGATTACGAGTATTTAACAATTTATGATGTGTACTTTAATTCAATTGCAGAAATATTTAAAGAAAAAAATAAACAGTGATGCACCACTAATATAGAAGATTAAGTGGGAAGAAAGATTAACATACATCAAAGATGATTACATCACACACTCACAGACAATATTTGAAAATAAAACTGTACCAACGGTTTACAATATTTGAAAATAAAACTTCTCCCGCGTATTGCTAATAATTGCACGCCACACATAATAACTGCACCAACGGTTTACAATATTTGAAAATAAAACTGTATCAATACCCCTCCTTAGAGATCCTTGTCCTCAAGATCGAAGTTGGGAAATGTCGCATTGATGGACTCGTAATTCTCCTAAGTAGAATCTTCTGACTGAGAGTTGGACCATTGGACAAGAATCTGAGCTACAAGTTTTCCTCACTTTGGTATGAGCCGCCGATCCAAGATCTTTCTGGCACTTTTAGAAGAGCTCCTTCTTCTGTCATAAATTCTGGTAAGTCCATCGAGTTGGGGGCTGCTCCAATATGTTGTTTTAATTGGGAGATGAAAGGAATTATGTATCTTAGCTGAAGAAGGCAACTGGAGTCGATAGGCCACTAGACTTAGCTTTGTGATGATTTGGAAAGGGCCGAAAAATCATGGTGATAGCTTGATATATTCCAGCAAGTGGATGCTTTGCTCCTTGGAATTCTCTCTCCTTTTCTCTTTCGATCAGCCAACTATTTCATCCTATTTTGAATCATTTGAAGGTGATGTTTGAGAAGTGTGATGATTTGCTCACGTGCTTGCAATGTGTGATCCACTGCTTCAACAATTGTCCCTTTCATTAAGCATGACACATGTAAAGGTGGGGCTTGTCCATAAACTACTTTGTATGGAGTTAGTTGGATGACGCTATGGTATGAAGTGTTGTACCACCACTCACCGAAGGGCAACCATTGACTCCATGATTTAGGCTTATTGAAAGCAACACATCTTAAATAATTCTTGAAGCATATATTCACCACCTCTGTTTGGCCATCTGATTGTGAGTGATAGGACGTAGAAGTATTTATTTGGACATGTAGTAGCTTGAACGGCTCTTGCCAAAACTCACTCATAAATATCACATCCTATATGACACAATTGATTGAGGTATACCATGGAGCTTAAAAATATTATCCATAAATAGTTGAGCAATTCTTGTGGCCAAATAAGGATTTTTGAGGGGTATAAAGTGGACACTTACTTAAATGATCCGCAACTACAAAGATAACCTCATATTCATTCGACATTAGAAGATCTTCAATAAAATCCATAGAAATATCCCTCCAAATCTTGTCTGGGATTGGTAAGGGTTCCAATAAACCCAACGACCATTCATTTGGAATGTTACAGTGCTGGCAGACTGCACAATGTTGAATATATTGTTGAATGTACCAAGGTTTTGAAAACCGGACCGAACCGTTAGGTTCAACCGGTCGGACCGCTGACCGGTTACCCGGACGGTTTGGTCTGGGATACAAAACCGCCTATGCCGAAAACCGCTCGAAAACTGGTGAACAGGGCGGTTTGTTGGGGAAATGATTTCTCTTAACCCCTAGAAATAAGTTGAATATGAATTCTAAGAAAGAAAAACATGGTTAAGTAAATATGCGTCGAATAGTATTCGACGCAACGTCGAAATGTAGTCGACGTTTCCTTCAGATTGAGTCGAAGTAACTCTAGGAAGATTTCGACGTATGTGTTGTCGACGTTACTCTGATTTCTAGTCGACGCATATGGAGATGTCGACGCACCTTAGTCGACGCACCTTCCTTATTCTCCTTTCAACGTTCAGCCAAGAAGAACTCGACGTTTACGTCGAGTGGTAATCGACGCACGTCGATTTATATGACAGATTTAAATATGCGCCAGATCTCTTTCCTTCTTTCAGTAGATCTGATTTGTATGGAATAAATGTCAATATTTTATAGCCGTTCTGAATCATTCTTTCCTTCTATCTGATTCTTGGCTAATTTGATTAAACTTATTTGGACATTATTTGAAATCAGAATTAGTTCTTTCCTTCTACAGAGATAAATATTATAGAAACATTTTCATCTTTCTATTTCTCTGACTGATAATTGATTATCCTCCTATAGTATTATTTTGAATTAACAGAGCTATAAATAAAGAGGAGGTCGGCAGAAAAAGAAGAACAAGTGATTCACCATATACATTTGAAATAGAGGAAAAGCTCCCAAAAGAATAGAGAGATAAGCTGAGAAAAGTGATAGTGTGCTGCAGAGACAAAGCCTTCATCTTCTCCTTCTTCTTCTGAAGCCACTCTGCTGCAAGTTCTGATAGCTCTCACAAAGAGAGAAAAAAACTACAAATCTTCTTCTCTCTATAGAAGAAAGATTTAATTCACTTCTTTTGCTTCCAATCTTCTTGCTAGGAAGAAGATTCATTCTTGTTCTTATTTCTTTCTTCTTTCTTATTCTTACTTAAATATTGTACTGGTTCTAAGAGTCTCCTTGTCAAAAGACTCAGGGTGGTTCTAAGAGTCTCCTTGTCAAAAGACTCAGGGTGGTTCTAAGAGTCTCCTTATCAAAAGACTCAGTGCAAGATAGTGAATTCCTACCAAGGGGGTAGAAGAGTGGACTACCCAAAGTTTGGGGAACCACTATATTTTCTTGTGTTGTGCTGTGATTTCTTTTCTTGCATTTACTTTATTTGTTTAATTCTTGTTGGTGTGTGGGAAGCTCTAATCTGTGATCATACACATATTTATATATATTGACTTTGCACAAAATATTTTTAATCTCTATTCACCCCCCCCCCCCCCCCCCCCCCTCTAGAGAATTCTATTGAGGTTAACTGTGCACTTTCAATTGGTATCAGAGGGAGGTTGATCTAAAAAGGTTAACTCCTTGATCAAAAAGATCCTACCTCTTATTTATATATATATACTTTTCTAACAATCAATTTTCACATGGAACAAATCAAAGATTATGCTTCCACCAGACCACCAATGTGCAATCTTGAAAAGTTTGCAGTTTGGAAAACAAGAATCAGAATTTATATGAACTCCATTGATGCTGACTTGTTTAATATTACTGTGACAGGTCCCCCAAAGCCCTATAGAAAGGATGCAAGTGGCAATGTCACACAAACACTTGTTCCAAGATCTGAGTGGACAGAAGATGAGAAGAAGGCTAGAACATATGATCTAAAGGCCATGAACATACTTGTCTCAACTCTCTCAGATGACATCTTTCAAAGGGTTGTTGACTGTGAATCATCCACAGAAATTTGGGATGCTCTTACAAAGATGGTGGAAGGAAGTGCTGATGAAAAGAAAGATAAGACGTCCCTATTGATCTCCCAATATGAGAACTTCCAAAAGAAGAATGAAGAGAGTATCTCTGAGATGTATGACAGATTCAGTCTAATCATCAACCAATTGAAAAACTTGGATAGAGAGATCTCCCTCACTGAGATTAATGACAAATTGCTAATGAGTCTCCCCAGTTCATGGGACTCAAGAATATGGGCAGTAAGAGACACAAGAGGACAAAAGGAAATCTCTACAGATGCTCTCTTAGGAAAACTCAAATCCTATGAGCAACTACTAAAAACTAGAGAAGAGAAGAAAAGAAGAGAAAACACTCCAATCTCCTCAAAAGACAGGAACATAGCTTTAAAGGCAACAGAAGATAGGACTCCTGTCACTGAAGAAGAACTATTCAGTTTCCTAGCCAGAAGATTTAAGAAATGGGTCAAGACAGATGGATCAAAAAGTAGGGAGTCAAAACCAAGGTATGACAAAACTCCCACTACAGAAATTATTTGCTATTCTTGCAGGAAACCTGGACATATTGCCCCAGAATGTCCAGAGAATGCTGAAACAAAGAAAGATCTGAAAAGAAAGGATCTCAAGAAAAAAGGGGAAGAAGAATGAAAGAGGCTTTATTGCAGAAGCCTGGAGTGAAACAGACTCTGAGGACAGTTCATCCTCTGAGAGTGACAATGAAGAATCTAGGCAAGAAGACCTATGTTTGATGGCCTTTGAAGGCCCCAAGAATGATGATGGTGCTAAATCTTGGAGTGAGACAGGATCAGAAGAAAGCATATCTTCTGAAGATGAAAAAGAAAATAGCTTTATTCTCATAGAGGAATCTAAGGATAAGGATGAGGTAAGCATCTTTAATGAAATAGATTTTCAAAGTGATAAATTCAGAAATGATTTTATGGGAATGTGTCTAAATCAATTAAAAGCTAAACAAGAAATCAATGACCTAAAAGAACAAATTCATATGGTCAAGAACCAAAGAAATAAAAAGGATATAAGCTCAATAGATCATGTATTAAGGGCTAACATAAGAGAGAAGGAAATAGAAAGGGCTAGAATAGAAAATCAGTTCCTTAAGGATAAGGTTTCCCAGGCAAAGGCCTTTGAAGAATCAATAAAAATGAGAAGCCAAACTCTTAAAGAAATCACTGAAAAACAAACAATAAGACACAAAAATCTTGGGCTAGGGGTTGATCCATCAATCAGCCTAATTCCATCCAACAAGCCTGCATGGATGAGCCCTGTAAAATTCACTAAACCCATCCAATCAGCAAACCAAGAAAAAGAATTACAACATAAGAAAGAACACTTCTTCAAGGAAATAAAGGAATTTGATGAAACATCATATTATTCAGCTGATGACTCACAAACTTCATCTGAAGAGACCATTAAACCAAAAGAAACAACATACAAAGGAGTAAAAACAGAAAAAGATAAAATGAAAATTTATGAAAACACAGTCGTGTCGACTTCATATCGACGCATGAATGATAATGCGTCGACTTCTACTCGACGTACCCTCTTAGATGCCTCGACCTCTACTCGACGCCTGAATAAAGATACGTCGACATCCAATCGACGCAACTTCCTCCATGCGTCGATACCAGATCAACGCAATCTAAGGAATGCGCCGAATATAAATCGACGCAACTATCAACATGCGTCGAATAGATATCAACGCACAAAAGTTCAGAGCAACTTAAATACCTTTCCTCCAAAAGCCTTTCATCCTAACCCACATTCAGGACCCATTCATCCCAATCATGATTTCTATCCTAATCAACACCTCTATCATGATTTCTACCCTAAACATGGTAACCAAAATTCCCATTTTAACCAAAATTTCTATCCTAACCAAAATAAAACTTTCTATCCTGATCAACCCTTCTATTCTTCTCTAAACTCAAATTATCATAATAATAAGAAAATCAAGTGCCATATATGTAACAAAAGTGGCCACCTTGCCAAACAATGCTGGTACAACCAATCAAACTATCTGTAAAAATTAGTCCAAGGCTGACTTAGAACTAGACACCTAGAATTCTTCAGGAAAATTAAAAGTCACGTCGATCTCTAATCAACGCTCCATCGATAATTCAACTCAATAAGTAAAATAGACGCATGCGTCGACTCCACTCGACGCATACGTCGATAGGAAACCCTATCATCCCAAATCAGACTATATCGACGCTCACGTCGAATTCCTCTCGACGTAACGTCGACTTCATGAAAACGAGCGGCAATACCAAAATATTTTCGGTCACATCCACGGAAGTACCGAATAAGCCTCGACTTGAGCCCAGTTTCGATGCTTCACCCGACTTAAATAGTCTCTTCAGTTAGAAGCCTTCACTTCTTTGCATCTTTCATCCTTCTTGCTCCTCAGACTAGCCGACTTCTTCCTCTCTCTTTCATTAACCTAAAATGGCTCCAAAGACCAATTCAGGCTTCGACATTGACCTTGAGTCCTTCCAAGCAGCCGCAGAAAACTACAAGAGCATCATTGCTCTCTTTACTGAAGCAGGACTGGACAAGCTCATCTCCACTAGGTGCAAGCTCCTGGAATCAGAGCTCACAGAGCTAATAACTCATGTTCAGATATCTGAACAAGGAGAAATCCAGGGAACACTATATGAGACACTAGTCTCAATCTCAGCAGAACATATTAGGGCCACCTTTGATCTACCATCAGGTATATCCTAATATCATCTTTGTTTAAATGAAATAAGGAAAGTAAAAGAGCCTCTAAAAAGAATGACTAAACAAGTCTTAATTATTTCCCTATTAGGTGTTGAATCCATTGAACTCACACCTGATGAAATCAAGCACTTGCTCACCACCATGAATTTCTCAAAAGATAGGCCAATCCATCTGAAAAAGATAGACTTTTCTGATGAGTACAGATTGCTGGCAGATATAGTAGGGAAGATACTACTATGCAAGATATCAGCCCATGATGCAGTGCCCAAGCTGCAACTGAACATCATGGGGGCCCTTGTGCTGAAGAAGAAGGTGGACTGGGTCAGCTGTCTTCTCAAAATGATAGCTTCCAAATACTCTCACAAGGAAAATGCCTACATGAGAATCATGAGCCAAGTACTCTTCCACTCCTTCCCTGACCTATGTAGGTCAAAAGGAATCCCCATTGCTCCAGGGAAGAGGATGTCAATTGCTCTCTTTTCTAAGCGGACCAGGCAAATCCCTAAGCCTGGTTCCATCCCTGAAAGAACTCCTTCTCCTCTTTCTCCTCCTCCTCCTCAAAGAGACAACCCTTCTCCACCACCATCATCCACTCAAATACTCTCTACTACCCTCACAACTCCTACTCTACCTACATCTTCTCAAACACCTGCTCAAACAGCAGTTTCTCCTCCTATTTTCCCATCTTCTCTACCTCCATTATCACCCATACCTCATGAATCAACTCACTTCTCTCCTCCTCTGTCACCTCTTCCTCCTCCATCACCTCCTCAACTTTCACACCATGAAACATCTTCATCCACTGAGGCTCTCATCACTCAGTGCATCAAATTAGCAGCTGAAAAATTCCAAGTGATGCTGGATGAGCATTGCTCCCAAATTCATTCCTCCATCCTTCATATGCACACCCAAATAGATGGGGTCAGTGCCTCTGTGCAAGGCCTAAAGACCTCTCTCTCTTCCTCTAGAGTGTCAAGGTCTTTCTTAACCTCCCTGGCCAAGAAGGTCAAGAAGGGGGAGAATCTAGATGAAGAGCAGCCCTCCAATCCTAAATCTCTCTCTCACAAGTCCCCTCCTTCTTCAAAATCTGACAAAATCCTTGGGAATGAGATAGTACCTGAGCTACACAATGATGAACAAACTATAGAGGTACTTCATATAGCAAGAGAGGCTGCAAGTCAAGTAGTACTATTACAAGGGGAGGCAAGCAGAGCAGAAACTGAAAAGGAAGATATGGCAGTTGGGAAGAAAGATAAAGAAACTACAAATCAGGGGGAGCTGGATACTGATATGAATAAAGCTGGAAATGAAAAAGGACAGCTAGATGCAACTGGAGCTGGAGATGATAGAGAAATAGAAGAAGTAGAAAGATTAAAGGAAGTTCCATCCCAGTGGGAGCAATCTGCTCAGGGGGAGCTAGGTGAACTTCCTACAAATGAGAAAGAGAAACCCTCCTCTCCTACAACAGTAGTATTCAAGAGAAAGAGAAAAACCCCTCCTACCCCTCCTGAGTAATATTTGAAAACAATGCTGATATATCTTACCCTATAGTTGAATACTACTTGGTATGAACATGAAATCTGTTTATATGATTTTGAAAATTTGTTTATATGATCTTTTCTTCTAAATTTCACTTTTGATTGAGTGACATATTTCTTTTCTATACAAATGCTGTGCTGGGTTGATTTTATGCTAATACAATTTCTCTCTAAGTAGGGTTAAGACAAATAGGGGGAGATTGTTGGGGAAATGATTTCTGAAATAAGTTGAATATGAATTCTAAGAAAGAAAAACATGGTTAAGTAAATATGCGTCGAATAGTATTCGACGCAACGTCGAAATGTAGTCGACGTTTCCTTCAGATTGAGTCGAAGTAACTCTAGGAAGATTTCGACGTATGTGTTGTCGACGTTACTCTGATTTCTAGTCGACGCATATGGAGAAGTCGACGCACCTTAGTCGACGCACCTTCCTTATTCTCCTTTCAACGTTCAGCCAAGAAGAACTCGACATTTACGTCGAGTGGTAATCGACGCACGTCGATTTATATGACAGATTTAAATATGCGCCAGATCTTTTTCCTTCTTTCAGTAGATCTGATTTGTATGGAATAAATGTCAATATTTTATAGCCGTTCTGAATCATTCTTTCTTTCTATCTGATTCTTGGCTAATTTGATTAAACTTATTTGGACATTATTTGAAATCAGAATTAGTTCTTTCCTTCTACAGAAATAAATATTATTGAAACATTTTCATCTTTCTATTTCTCTGACTGATAATTGATTATCCTCCTATAGTATTATTTTGAATTAACAGAGCTATAAATAAAGAGAAGGTCGGCAGAAAAAGAAGAACAAGTGATTCACCACATACATTTGAAATAGAGGAAAAGCTCCCAAAAGAATAGAGAGATAAGCTGAGAAAAGTGATAGTGTGCTGTAGAGACAAAGCCTTCATCTTCTCCTTCTTCTGAAGCCACTCTGCTGCAAGTTCTGATAGCTCTCACAAAGAGAGAAAAGCTACAAATCTTCTTCTCTCTATAGAAGAAAGATTTAATTCACTTCTTGTGCTTCCAATCTTCTTGCTAGGAAGAAAATTCATTCTTGTTCTTATTTCTTTCTTCTTTCTTATTCTTACTTAAATATTGTAAAAGAGTTTTTAGAATCTCTCTTCAAAAAATTCAGTGTACTGGTTCTAAGAGTCTCCTTGTCAAAGGACTCAGAGTGGTTCTAAGAGTCTCCTTGTCAAAAGACTCAGGGTGGTTCTAAGAGTCTCCTTATCAAAAGACTCAGTGCAAGATAGTGAATTCCTACCAAGGGGGTAGAAGAGTGGACTACCCAAAGTTTGGGGAACCACTATATTTTCTTGTGTTGTGCTGTGATTTCTTTTCTTGCATTTACTTTATTTGTTTAATTCTTGTTGGTGTGTGGGAAGCTCTAATCTGTGATCATACACATATTTATATATATTAACTTTGCACAAAATATTTTTAATCTCTATTCACCCCCCCTCTAGAGAATTCTATTGAGGTTAACTGTGCACTTTCACGGTTCAACCTGTAAATCGGAAACCGGGCCAGTTTTGTGGCAACCGGGCGATTCGAAAAGCTACCGTTGATTTGTAATCGAACGGTTCAGAATTTCAGTTTCTTTTTTTGTTGATAGGTTTACAACTTTTGGTTGAATTCTGAGAACTTATTCCATTCGGCGGCCAAGGCGAGAAAATGAGAGCGACGACGACCTGGATATTTGTATCTTCTTCTTCCTTACGGCCACTGGGCGACTTCGACGGCCACCCCTGAATCACACTGCTCTCGACGGCAACTTCACACTCTTCTCGACGACGAATTGCTTTGGTGACTTCGACGACGACTTCACACTGCTGTCAACGGCGACCACGACTTCTACTGCTCGCGATGTTGAACTGCATCAATTTTGGGGACGGTAACTGCATCAATAGTTCAATTAGCAATACCAGAATTCCTCGGCCTCCAAAATCTTTGGGTACTTATCTGATCTCTACCTAGTTTGGATTTCATAAAATACGAAAAAACCTAGTTTGAAATTTGAGTGTAACTAAGAACAACTTTAGGCTCGGCACATCAATCCATTGCATCGGAAATATGCTACTCTAAGAATTTGCAATCCTCGCTAACCAATTGGTTCAATTCCGTTGTAGCTGAAGTAATTTGCTACTAATTTTAGGCAAAAATGTTATATGGTAGAATATCCATCGTTGTCTTTCTTCTGCTTACTGGCATGCTTCATTTTTCAATTAGTGTTCAACCTCTATCACATTTTAGAGAGCTTAATGACATGTGCAGAAATGCTATCTGGTAGAAATAGGAAATTCCAAGTTTCCTCATATCAGAAATTGAAGCAATACATCAACATAATTTTATAGAAGTAGTATTTATTCTGGATTTAGTATTTCTGAAGTGAAACTAATTTGGGAAGGTAATTTTCAAGAGCTAATTGCTAACATGTCTTAGAGTGAAGTAACGTATTAGTTGTGTTGTCATTGTTATGAAATTGTTTTAGTAGATGATGCTTGCTGATTTAGTAATCAAAATGATGACTGCTGATTTTTTTTGTTCAAATTGCCATGATGTTTACACTTTATTGTCGACAACAAAGTTTCCACTATATAGTTTATTTTAATTTATCAATATTTTTTGTTTTCTATTGATACCAGAGAATGGAAGCTCCTTTGAAGATATCTAATACTTCTTTACAATCTGTTCGCGAAAAAATGATCATGTCTGTAATCATTTTGTTGGGAAAAACACTCTTTGATTTATCTTATAAATTATCTACAAGTGATTTCATAATCTAAGATATATTACCCATGTTGTATAGAGAGGGTAATTTGGTCATTAGATGTCCTAGGATATCACACTCATATTAGAGTGTCAAAATCTGTCCAAAATAAAAACTAAATTCAGGTGAGTTAAACTTGCGTCGAATAGAAATCGACGCAACTTCGACTGAAAGTCGAAGCAACTTCAAATACAAGTAGAAGTAACTCATACTGAAGTCCAAGTCGACACAACTTCGATATGCACTCGACGCAGAAGACAGAGTCAGTCGAAGCAGTATTAGAAGTCGACGCAACTGCGACTTGAAGTCGGCGCAGAAGATGAAGTTCAAAATCCAAGTCTTTAACTCGATGGATACGTCGAAAAGGATTCGACGCAACGTCGATATCTGAGTTCAGTTCAAAGCTGAAGAGGAATTCGAAGCATCTTCTATTAGAACCCGGATGTGCGTCGACTAGAAGGTAAATATATTTGACGCTACGTCGAATACAGGCACAGAAATAAAATACTTTATGTATTATTTTCTGATGCTTTTTCAGAAGGTATCCAAGAATGAAATTTGAATTCTAACGGATCATTTATTGCCAAGAATGGAATGGAGTACTCCATAAAGACAACAAAGATATTCTTGGAAGTTATTCAAATTCAAAGTGACGGGTCATGAACAAGAAATAGAAAGAAACATTCATTATTCAATGTACATTCCTTCTAAGTACATAATAGAAGAGTAAACAAATTCAAACACTATTCGACAGAGAATAAGAATACGAAGGAAGAAAGACAGCATATTTATTATTCAAGCTATTCTATTCTGCTCTTCTTCTTCCTCAAGCTCTCTCTCTCTCAGATAGAACAAGAAGAACTTCTCTGTATAGGAAAAATACATAGGCTTTGCTTCTTCTTCTTCACTTACAGCAGGAAGCCATCAAGAGTACAGAGAGATCATCAAGATCACAAACTCATAACCCTTGCATTCTTTTCTCCCTTAATCAAGGGTTCATTCAAAACAGATCCTGAAGAACACCAATAGAAGAAACATCTTTACAACTTCTTCTTCCCTTTTCTTTTCTCCATGGCTTATTCTGTAACTGTGAAAAGAGTCCTAAGAATCTCTCTCCAAATGATTCAGTGGTTCAAGATCTCCTTATCAAAAGGTCTAGATTCGTTCTAAGAGTCTCCTTATCAAATGACACAGTTTTTAGTTCTAAGAGTCTCTTTATCAAAAGAATCAGTAGTTAGTTTTAAGAGTCTCGTTACCAAAAGACTCAGTGGTTCTAAGAGTCTCTTTATCAAAAGACTCGGACACTGTTTAGTGTATTCCTACCAAGGTATTAGAAGAGTGGATGTACCCATATTTTGGGGAACCACTATAGCTCTTGTCTTGTGTTGTGAATTTTGGTACTGTCTCTTTACTTGTTTTTTAGTTTAGTAATCTGTGTGTAATTTATTCTGAGTTGGTATTCTGATTGCATAGTTATTATAAGTTTTATTATGTGTGCATATTCAGTGTAAAAAAGGTTTACAACTCTATTCACCTCCCCTCTAGAGAATACTCAATGGTCACACTGTGCACTTTTAATTGGTATCAGAGAGAGGTTGATAATAAAAAGGCTAACACGTTGATCAAAAAAATCTCCTCACTCATATTTCTACTTTCAAAACTATTTTCAGAAAAATGAGTTCTAAGGAATATGCATCAACAAGACCACCCGCGTGCAATCTTAATAAGTTTACACTCTGGAAGGCAGAATAAAATTGTATATGAACAATATTGATGAAGACATCTTTGATGTCATTATTTCAGGTCACCCAGCACCAGTCAGAAAGGATGTCAGTGGATATGTGACACAACAAACTGTGCCTAGTGCTGAATGGACCAATGATGAAAAGAAGCAGAAGGCATGTGATGCCAAAGCCATAAATATTCTGGTCTCTACAATGTTTGATGACATTTTCCAGAAGGTGGCTGACTGCAACTCAACCAAAGAAATCTGGGAATCCCTTTCCAGATTGGTTGAGGGAAGCTTTGATGAAAGAAATGACAGAAAGTCCCTTCTCATATCTCAATATAAGAACTTTCAGAAGAAGGCTGAAGAAAGTGTGACTGAGATACATGAGAGATTCAGCACCATTATAAATGTGCTGAAGTGACTGGACAAGGAAATTTCTCTGTCATAAATTAATGATAAGCTCCTCATGTACTTCCCACAAGCTCAAGTCCAATGAGCTTCTACTAAAAAGCAGAGCAGAGACAGAAGCCAAGGAGAAACTCTCAATTCCCAAGAAAAGGACACTTGCTCTAAAGGCTGCTGAAGGAAAGCCCTCCACTTCTGAGGAAGATATGTTCAATCTCTTGGCCAGGAGATTCAAAAGATGGGTCAAGACAGAAGACTCCAGAAGAAAGGAGATGAGTTCAAGGAAACCAAAGTTTGATAAAACTCCAAAGCAAGAAATAATCTGCTTTTCTTGCAGAAAGCAAGGACATATAACTCATGAATGTCCTGAGGAATAGAGGAACAGAAGCAGCAAGAAGGAGCACAAGAAGAAATCCTTCAGGAAGAAGGATAAGAAAATGGGGAAAGGTTTCATTATTGACATCCAGAGTGACTCAGAATCTGAGTTAAGTTCCTCTTCATCTAACATTGATGAAGAGATTGCAATTGAAGAAGCCTATTTAATTGCTTTAGAAGATTCTACTGAAGAAAATCAGGTAACTATAAGTGATGAATTTGATTTATCTTCAGAAGATTTTAAAGTCTGTTTTAAAGATTTTTGTCAAGATTACATTAATAGTCAAAAAGAACTTAAAACACTTAGAGAAGAACTATACGACCTTAAGAAAGATAATCTGTATTCTGTCAACTATGAATTAAGAAATCAGATGTATAGAAAAGAAACAGAAATTGATACACTAACTACTGAAAACTCTAACTTAAAAAAAGACCTCACAAAGGCAAAAGCCTTTGAAGACTCACTTAACAGGAGGAGTCAAAAGCTCAAAGACATTACATAAAATCTCTCCATGAGATTTAAACATCTTGGTCTGGGAGCAGATCCATCCACAAGCACAATACTCCTTAGCAAACCTGCTTGAGAAAATCCTATAGTGTTTATTAGACCTAGTGTAAAACAAACTAATAACAACCTAGAATCTTGTAAAGAATTGAATATAAACCCTAATAAAATCATTGTGTTCAATAGGGTATATACAACTGATCAAACATGAATTCTAGGTAAGCACCTCTTAGAAAATCCAATCAAAAATTATAAAATTCTTAGTAAAAGGAATCATGAGTCGAATAGAACTCGACACCGTTTTAAAGATGCGTCGAATGAAACTCAACGGAGTTCTGCATATGCGCCAACATCAACTCGAAGCAAGTACGAGGGTGCGTCGAATTCTACTCGATGTAACCAATATTCTGCATCGACTTACTATCGACGCAACTAAGCAAACACGTCAAATTCCACTCGACGCAACTCTAAAGTTGCGTGATTTTGTCTCGACGCAAGTTCCCGGTAAATAATTTTCAAACATCTAGACCCTTCTCTCTTATTTCTACTTACAATTTTAGATGTTTTAAATTTGAGCACAAAGCCAAACATTGTTGGCATAATAAATCAGCACTTCTTCACTTAAAGGGGTATACTGAAAGACCAACTTATTCTTTCATAACTCCATATGATGATAGAAGAAAGGGACCCCAGCAAGTGAGGGTCTATTCTAATGTTTAATTTTATGTGCAGAGAGGAGATTGTTCTACCACAAACCAGCAGTGGTATCTGGATAGTGGATGCTCCATGCATATGACTGGAGCAAAAGAATTGCTGGAAAACTACAAGGCCAAGGAAGGCCCTAAGGTAATTTTTGGGAATTCACACTCTAGTCAGACCAAAGGATATGGTGTACTCATGATTGGGGAAATCTCCTTCTCTAAGGTAGCTTATGTTGAAGGTCTCCAACATAATCTAATTAGTATTAGTCTATTATGTGATGACGAATACAAAGTTGTATTCACTAAGTCCTTATGTCATATAGTTAGCTCTGTAACTAATCAAATAGTATCGACTGAACTTAGAAAGGGTAAGGTCTATGTAATGGATTTTGAGTATGCTAAGTCATAAGTTTGTTTGTATAACTCCCACCTAGAAAACAATGAATTGTGGTAGAAGGGACTTGGTCATCTGAATTTTAAGACAATAGCTAAGCTATCTAAGCCTAACCTAGTAAGAGGCTTACCAATTGGTAAGTTTAAAAAAGACCATCCCCGCAGAGCCCGCCAACTAGGAAAACAAACCAGGTTATCATTCAAACCAATTGGTAAGAATGATTCCCCTATAATCCTATATTTGTTGCACATGGACCTATTTGGTCATATCTCCACTCAAATCTTAGCAGGCAAGTCCTATACATTAGTCATTGTATATGATTTTTCTAGATTCAGCTGGGTGTTCTTTCTAAAAGCTAAGTCAGACACCTTCAAGATCCTCTCAAGATTCATTAGATAGATTCTATCTGAATTCAATACTCAGGTTGCTCTGATCAAGAGTGATCATGATACTGAGTTTGAAAATCAGTTAATTTGTAGATTATGCGAGGATGAAGGGATAAGACAAAGTTTTTTAGCTCCTAGAACCCCCCAACAAAATGGGGTGGCTGAAAGGAAAAATAAAACTCGAATTGAATCAGGAAGGACATTATTGGATGAATCCAATTTGCCAAAGTCCTTTTGGGCTGAGGCAGTGAATACTGCAAACTATGTTCTGAATAGAAGTCTTATGCACAAAACTAAGTTGAAGACACATATAGTCACATACTTTAGGATTTTTGGGTGTACTTGCTTCATTCTTAATAATGGGAAGAGTCATATTGCCAAATTTGACAAGAAAGCTGATGATGAGGTATTCTTCATCAAGCAAGGCCTATACGTGTTATAATAAAGGCTCTCTCAAAATTGAGGAGTCAATGCATGTGGTGTTTGATGAAACTAACATGTTCTCCAAGTGGATAGAAACTTGCACCAATGCTATATTGCAGGAAGAAGATCAATTTGCAGATCAAGTGGAAATGCTGAACATCATGGATCACCCATCAGATTGCCAGGACAAAGGCAAATAGAAAGCTGACAATGATTCAGATGAAGAATCAACAGCAGATGAGGATGACATTAGAGCACCATCTCTACCAGACACGGAGGTCACTCTATATGAATGAAAATGGTGTTCCCACAGTCAATGAGCAGGAGGAAATTCATGAGGAGGTGAATCCACTGATCAGCTCAACAAGAACCAGAATGACCCTAAAGGATCATCCTCCAACTCAGGTAATGAGAGATTTGACAGTCGGAGTGAAGACAAGGAATCAGATAACAAATGAACCTATGTTGCAATGCTTACTCTCACAATATGAGCCAAAGAAGTTTGACGAAGTAGACAGTGATCCTCACTGGATAGCTGCCATGCAAGAAGAGCTAGCTCAGTTTGAAAGGAACAATGCCAGGACCTTAGTTGAGAGACCAAGAAATTACCCAATAATTGGAACCAAATGGGTACACAAAAACAAGATGGACTCAACTGGAGTCATTGTCAGAAACATGGCAAGGCTTGTTGCTCAAGGATATAGGCAAGATGAGGGAATTAACTTCAACCAGACATTTGATCCAATGGCAATGCTGGAATCAATCAAGATGTTTCTTGTTTATGCTGCACATATGAAGATAAAGGTCTACCAGATGTATGTGAAGAGTGCATTCCTAAATTGAACTCTTCAGAAAGAAGTATTTGTGGAGCAGCCCCCAAGTTTTGTCAATCCATCATATCCCTCTTTTGTTTATAGATTAGATAAAACACTATATGGTCTCAAGCAAGCTTCAAGAGCTTGGTATGAGACCTTATCCACCTTTCTTCTAGAACACTATTTTGTAAGAGGTAAGGTGGATAAAACACTCTTCATTAGAGCACATAAAAATCAGCTACTTTTAGTACAAATATATGTAGATGATATCATATTTGGCTCAACAGATCAAAAACTTTGCAAGAGGTTAGCTGACCTATTGCAGTCTAGATTTGAGATGAGTAGCATTGGGGAACTATCCTACTTTCTTGGTCTCCAAGTAAAGCAAACTGTAGATGACATTTTCATATCCCAATCCAAGTATACCAGAGAACTTATCAATAGGTTTGGGATGGAAAATGCCTCTGCCATGAAAACCCTTATGGCTACCAATACTGTTCTTGATAAAGATGAGAATGGTAAGTCCTTTGATCAGAAGACTTACAGAGCAACCATTGGCTCACTCCTCTATCTGACATCTAACAGACCAGATATCATGTTTGCTACATGTATATATGCTAGATTTCAGGTTGGCCATAAGGAATCCCACATGAGTTCTGTGAAAAGAATACTCAGATATCTAAAGTGTACACCTGAACTTGGCTTATGGTATCCTGCAGAATCTGGATTTGACTTAGTAGACTATTCTGATGCAGATTATGCTGGATGTACACTTGATAGAAAAAGCACCTCAGGAATCTGTCAATTCATGGGTACTAGACTGATCTCCTAGTTTAGCAAGAAGCAAACGCTAGTCTCCACTTCTACAGCTGAAGCTGAGTATATAGCTGCAGGAAGCTGCCACTCACAAATATTTTGGAAGAAGAATCAGTTGTTAGATTACAACTTCCATATTGAGAACTCCACAATATTATGTGACAACACTAGTGTTATTTCTATAGATTCCAATCCCGCTCTCCACAGCAGAACTAAGCACATAGAGATAAGGCAGCACTTTCTCAGGGATAATGTAGAGAAGGGTAAGATCAATCTTCAATACATTTCCACTGAAAATCAAAGGGCTGACATATTCACTAAGCCACTTGATGAAAACATGCACAATTTCTTCATCAATGCACTAAGAATGCTTGATGGAGCTCTTTAGGTCACCTTTATTATATACCAAAACCTATTTTTCATAGAAAGGTATTGCTGGGAAAAACAATAAATTTTTTGAGAAAAATATAAATGTTTATCCAGAGCTGCATCAAATACAAATCGACACACCGTTGATTTCAACTCGATGTTAGCTTCGAGAGCTGTCTGGGATAATTCATTCGAATAGTACTCGACGTAGCATTGAATTCTTATCGACGCTTACGTCGACATCATAGTTGCTGACTTTATTTGGAGCCACGTCAATTTTTACTCGAAGTTTCGTCGACTTTGTGCAACACGTGCAGAAATGATTTCTAGAAGCCACTTCGACATGTTTTGGTGCGCTGAATCCACCTCCTATCGACGGTGCTTCGAATAAAACTCTAAGTTGCGACGATTCATCTACTCAAAACAACTCAGTCGTTAGATCATATTATACTTTCGAATTCTCTCTCTCTCTTTAGCTCTCCTCTGTGTTCCTATCTACTTCTCTCTTTCTTTTTCCGTGCAGGTACCCACAGGTAATCAATGGCTTCTCCTTAAGATCAAAGAGACCTTGTTGAAGCAGTTAATCTAGCCTTATAGACACTATTGTCTCATTTCAGTTCTCTATATCTTGATTTCTCAGAAGACTGCTACCGACAAATGTGTGATCAACATAGAAGGTTACAGAACATCACTGCTCAAACAAAAGCCCTTGAAAAGGAAGTGAGGTTGACAATGCTTCCTGCTGATGTCTTTATATCCTTCTTCAATAATATAAAGCAGGGGGAGAAATGTGCCAACAGGACCCTCTAGACTCAGTGTATACTGCAAACCTACCCTCTCCTTATGTGTCTGAAGGAGAACCATCTCCTTTAGACACATAAGGAGAGGGTAGGTTTGCAGTATATACTGAGTCTGGAGGGGGCCTGCTGGCACATTTCTCCCACTGCTTTATATCGTTGAAGATGGATATAAAGACATCATCAGGCAACGCTGACAACCTCACTTCATTTTCAAGGGCTTTTCCTTCTTCAACGATATAAAGCAGGGGGAGAAATATGCAAGCAGGCCCCCTTCAGACTCAGTGTATACTGCAAACCTACCCTCTCCTTATGTGTATGAAGGAGAACCAACTATCTCCTCTAAACTCCTTCTGCTACCTACATCATCCTCTCCTCCCAGAACCCTGTCTTCAATTCAGGGGAGCCATCACAACAGGGGGAGGGTGATCTCTTTTCAGATGACAATGAACACTGGAGAAGTCTGAAGGAATACTCATAATGGACTGATTCACATGTCCCTGAGACACCTGACTTTAGGCCCTATTCGGAGGAGTCAACAACTGCAACTGCACCATCATCGGTCAAACCTGTTCTTAAACCTGCTCCCTCCTCTCCAACACCAGCTCAGCTGCCTCCTGCACTTACTCCAACATCTATTCCAATTGTCCCAGTACCAGCTTCTAAAGGAAGACCTCCATTCAGAGGAAGGGGCATGGAAGAGATTACAGAGGAAGGGGAAGAGATTTTAGAGGAAGGGGATATGGAAGAAACATACCTATTTAGGAAAGGTATACAAAAGAACAAAGAAAGCAGTTCAAGAAGGACAAATCTTAATACAAAACATATAAGAAGGTTGAAATCCCTAAAAATAAAATGAAGATATATAATGACCCAAAGCTTGACAGAGCCCTAAATGAGATTAGAGAAAGTGATCAATATGAATTTGAAGTATATCAAAGAGAGCTGGAAGAAAAGAGAAGGTTGTTCATTGAAAGGCTGAAGAAGGGCAAAGATGTTTTGGAACAAGAACAATTAAAGGTGTCAATTCAAATTCCAAGCACTCTGTTTGATCCTACAAAGTATGCTGCCAGGAATCCTCATGCAAAACTTCTTGAAAATAAAGGGCAAGTTCACAAAGGAGGCCTTGGATGTGATCAGGATGAAGCAGAGCAGCCACTTCAAAAGAGAAAGAAGATTATGTTCAAGTCAACTCCAGGTGCTGGAGTTATACAGTCTACCTTTATAGTACCTGATCCAAAAGAGCTAGATCTGGAAGAAATAAACTTATTGTCTGCTAAAGTCATTGGTTTGGGATTCAAGCTTAAAGATATCTATCCTGAAGCAGAAGCTGACTTGGAGAAGCTTTTCAAGGACATGATAGAATTCAGAAGGATCCAGAGAAGGCTATCCTAGCAAACTTCAAGTATATGGAAAGAAAATTCAGAAAGATCTATGAGGCCATATCTACTTTTCTCAAAGAGAGAAAGTAGATCACTTCTTAGGTAACTAACTCTGATAAATATTTATTTATATTAATCATAAGTTTTCACTTTACCAGGTCATTCTGTCTATGATACATTTGTATGTACTTTGTTTTTATTTAACAGTATGATTGAAATCACTTAAAAACTTGTAAAATTTGTTAAGGTAAATTGGGGAGATTGTTGGAAAAAACACCCATTGATTAATCTTACAAATTACCTACAAGTGATATCATAATCTAGGATATATTACCCATATTGTATAGAGAAGGTAATTTGTTATTAGATGTCCTAGGATATCACACTCACACTAGAGTGTTAAGACATATCCAAAATAAGTACAAAATTCAGTTGAGTTAAATTTGCGTCGAATAGAAGTCGACGCAACTTTGAATGAAAGTCGAAGCAACTTCAAATACAAGTAGAAGTAACTCAGACTAAAGTCCAAGTCGACGCAACATTGTGAAAGGAGTGTTTAGTTCATAATTATTTTAAAGGCTCTTGTTTAAGTTTTACTTCAAAAGTAATGATATATATATATATAGTTGTGTGAGTGTTGTATGAGTAATAATAACAAACAGTAAATAGGCACAGCAATACAGCACAAATAAGAAATAAAACATAAAACAAACAAGCAATGCAAACATCCAGATGACACAAGATATATAGTAGTTCCCCAATCAACCTGTGTACATCTACTCTTCTACCCACTGGTAGGAATCCACTGGAGGTTGTTGATAAGGTGCACTCACACCAAGGTTTTTTTGATAAGGTGTCCACACACCAATGGAGGTTTGATCAGGTGCCCAAATCACCAATAAGCTTTTGATAAGGTGCTTAAAAACCAAGGGAGCTTTTGATCAGGTGCTCTAACCAAGATGCAGGTTTTTGCTAAGGTGGCCTGTCACCGGGAGTTAACTTTTGAAGGGAGTTATAACCCTTTACAAGATGGGAGAAATAAAGAAAACAGAAAAGTTATGTTGTTCTTCTCTTTGCTGAGAAGACTCTTGATGATGATGATGTTGAAGAGAGCTCCCCCTGTCTGATTTAGATTAGATGACAGCTTGTGGATGGAACTCCTTCTCTAGATTGCAAATCCTCTTTTCTACTTCTTCTTGCAGTTTTGATCCTGAGCAAATAATGGTGATTGGTGTCTCAGGATATAGATGATCTGCAAAAGAAAGAGTTTAGCAAAAAGAAGATATAATATATTTTTGATCTGCTTCTTCTTTTTGCTGCTGTTCTTCTTTTCCTGTTTCTGCCGCTAGCTGTTCTATATTATCTGCTATTCTTCTCTGCTCTTTTCTTTGTATATATATTCTGGAGATCTTGTGGCTGATTTGAATTCTTGCCAACCAAAGAGGAAAGAAATAATATCTCTTTAATTCTGATTCCTCGAGCAGACAAATCTTATCGTCTTTGGCTTGCTGCAACGGCTACAACATTTATTATTTCTGCCAACGGCTATAACATTTAATGCTTCAACAACTGTAATGTTAAATCAGCAATATATATATAGAAATATATAAATAGAAATAATAAATATTGCTTTAAATAAATCAGACAGCATATTAGTCGAGCTGGGACTAATATAAAATAATAATGCAGATATTTCGTCGAGCTGAGCTTCAAGTTCGTCGAGCTCATCATTTGATTCGTCGACCTGAACATTTGATTCACTATTCTGAACATCTGCTGAATATTCGTTGAACGCAGACGTGAGTTCGTCGAACGGAAGGATTCGTCGACCGCTGAGCCTGGATGATTTCGTCGACCGCTAAAGTATTGAGTTGTTCGTCAAACGCAGACTTGAGTTCGTCGAACGCAACTTGAAATAGTCGAGCGCTGCACTTAGACAAATTCTTCGACCGCTGAGATGGGAGCGTCGAGCGCTGAGCTGGGTGATCTTCGTCGACCGCTGAGATGGCTGGATTTCGTTGAGCGCAGAATGAATACCATTCGTCGAGCGCAGAGCGCCGTTCGTCGAACACAGGTAGCCGTTCGTCGAACGCAAAGAACTTATGTAAATTTTATTCTTCTCTTATTTCCAGCCTATTAAATATACCTCTTTTCAGCCTTCTTTCTTAATGGGATTTAATCTAAGTTATAAGATATGTTATGATAGAAACTTAGACAATAAAGGTGGATCCTAACTCAAATCAAAACTAAGGTTCCTACAATCTCCCCCTATTTGAGTTGGGATCCTAATCCAAATTAAGACTAAGTTCTAACAATCTCCCCCTATTTGGTTTAGGATTCCTAAGCATAAAAAGTCTTTGAAGTTTTAGGGTCAGAGATTATTTTCTTCTTATAAAATTCATTTAAGCAATTTCAGATTTCCTAGATTTTGATTTAAATATGAATTTTAATAATATGAATTGCTAGCTGTTATTAGATTCTAAGAACTTTAAAATCATAAAGACAATGTCTGATAGCTTCTTTCTATAGAATCCCCTTAATCAGAAGAGACTCACACTTAGTGCTTTGATCATTTCTGATCTATGCAATCTGAGTAGAATGCTCAAACTGATTTTGGAGAAAATCTGGAAGAATGTGAAGTTATCTGACTTGTTTTTAAGATAGAAAAATTCAATGGAATCATTTAACTGCTGTTTAATTATAATTTGAGTAAAAATATTAAACAGTTAAAAAAATGCCTTATAGATAAATGTTTTGGCCTTTTTATTTCATTGAAATATAAAGTTGAAAATTTATTTTGATGTTGCTGAACATAAAATTTCCCTTTTTTCTTTAAAAGTTTGTTTAAACTTATCAGTTTTAATGAACTTGTTTTTAAAAAAAATAATTTGTTCTGCTGATATTTTAAAATTTTCTTTAGGTTTGTTATATTCAGAAATCAAATTAGTTATTTTTGTTAACAATTTTCTGATTTTATATTTAGAATTTATTAAATCTGTATGACCATCATGCAGAAAGCTTTAGCTTTTTCTTGTTGTTCTTCTTCTTCTTCAGTTAGACTGAATGATGGTTCTGCATCAAACAAACAGTTAGTGGAAGAAGTAAAGGTGGATTCATTTACCATCCTTGAGAGGGAGTTCCAGATGCTCCTTGCTGAAGTGCAGTCATTAACTCTTTGATAAATGTCATTTGACATTGATTGAGCTAATATCTTCATGGCTATGGCATCATCACTTTTCATCTTTTCTTGATCGTCTGATGAGGAAATTGAAGATGGAAATCCTGTCAAAATGGAATTAAAAATTTCTTCATCTATGGCATTCATATATAATCTGATTCTAACTTGCCATAAATCAAATCTATCCAAATTACATATTGGTGGATCTGAAAATGAAAAATCTGATTGTGCCATTTAGAAAAACCCTTTTAAAAAAAATAAGAACTAAGTGATCTTTGTAATTTCAGGTGTTAGCCTGTGTGAAAAATCAACCTACCTCTGATACCAATTGAAAGTAGATTAATATGCGCTGATACCAATTGAAAGGAGTGTTTAGTTCTTAATTATTTTAAAGGCTCTTGTTTAAGTTTTACTTCAAAAGTAATGATATATATATAGTTGTGTGAGTGTTGTATGAGTAATAATAACAAACAGTAAGTAAGCACAGCAATACAACACAAATAAGAAATAAAACATAAAACAAACAAGCAATGCAAACATCCAGATGACACAAGATATATAGTAGTTCCCCAATCAACCTGGGTACATCTACTCTTCTACCCACTGGTAGGAATCCACTGGAGGTTGTTGATAAGGTGCCCTCACACCAAGGGGTTTCTGATAAGGTGTCCACACACCAATGGATGTTTGATCAGGTGCCCAAATCACCAATAAGCTTTTGATAAGGTGCTTAAAAACCAAGGGAGCTTTTGATCAGGTGCTCTAACCAAGATGCAGGTTTTTGCTAAGGCGGCTTGTCACCGGGAGTTAACTTTTGAAGGGAGTTATAACCCTTTACATGATGAGAGACATAAAGAAAACAGAAAAGTTATGTTGTTCTTCTCTTTGCTGAGAAGACTCTTGATGATGATGATGTTGAAGAGAGCTCCCCCTGTCTGATTTAGATTAGATGACAGCTTGTGGATGGAGCTCCTTCTCTAGATTGCAAATCCTATTTTCTACTTCTTCTTGCTGTTTTGATCCTGAGCAAATAATGGTGATTGGTGTCTCAGGATATAGATGATCTGCAAAAGAAAGAGTTTAACAAAAAGAAGATATAATATATTTTTGATCTGCTTCTTCTTTTTGCTGCTGTTCTTCTTTTCCTGTTTCTGCCGCTAGCTGTTCTATATTATCTGCTATTCTTCTCTGCTCTTTTCTTTGTATATATATTCTGGAGATCTTTTGGCTGATTTGAATACTTGCCAACCAAAGAGGAAAGAAATAATATCTCTTTAATTCTGATTCCTCGAGCAGACAAATCTTGCCGTCTTTGGCTTGCTGCAACGACTACAACATTTATTATTTCTGCCAACGGCTATAACATTTAATGCTTCAACAGCTGTAATGTTAAATCATCAATATATATATAGAAATATATAAATAGAAATAATAAATATTGCTTTAAATAAATCTGACAGCATTTAGTCGAGCTGATAATAATATAAAATAATACTGCAGATATTTCGTCGAGCTGAGCTTCAAGTTCGTTGAGCTCATCATTTGATTCACTGTTCTGAACATCTGCTGAATATTTGTCGAATGCAGACTTGAGTTCGTCGAACGGAAGGATTCGTCGACCGCTGAGCCTGGATGATTTCGTCGACTACTGAAGTATTGAGCTGTTCGTCGAACACAGACTTGAGTTCGTCGAACGCAGCTTGAATTAGTCGAGCGCTGCACTTAGACAAATTCTTCGACCGCTGAGACAGGAGCGTCGAGCGCTGAACCGCTGAGACGGGAGCGTCGAGTGCTGAGCCGGGTGATCTTCGTCGACTGCTGAGATGGCTGGATTTCGTCGAGCGCAGAATGAATACCATTCGTCGAGCGCAGAGCGCCATTCGTCGAACGCAGGTAGCCGTTCGTCAAACGCAGAGAACTTATGTAAATTTTATTCTTCTCTTATTTTCAGCCTATTAAATATATCTCTTTTCAACCTTCTTTCTTAATGGGATTTGATCTAAGTTATAAGATATGTTATGATAGAAACTTAGACAATAAAGGTGGATCCTAACTCAAATCAAAACTAAGGTTCCAACACATTGAGATGTACTCGACGCAGAAGACAGAGTCAGTCGAAGCAGTATTAGAAGTCGACGCAACCGCGACTTAAAGTCGACGCAACCGCGACTTAAAGTCGACGCAGAAGATGAAGTTCAAAATCCAAGTCTTTAACTCGACAGATACGTCGATAAGGATTCGACGCAACGTCGATATATGAGTTAAGTTCAAAGCTGAAGAGGAATTCGAATCAACTTCTATTAGAACTCAGAGGTGTGTCGACTAGAAGGCAAATGTATTCGACGCTACGTACGTCGAATACATGCACATAAATAGAATTCTTGCTGTATTCTTTTATGGTGCTTTTTTAGAAGGTATTCAAGAATGAAATTTGAATTTAAACGGATTATTTATCGCCAAGAATGGAATGGAGTACTCCAGAAAGACAACAAAGATATTCTTGAAAGTTATTCAAATTTAGAGTGACAGGTCGTGAACAAGAAATATAAAGAAACATTCATTATCCAATGGACATTCCATCTAAGTACATAACAGAAGAGTAAACAAATTCAAACACTATTCGACAAAGAATAAGAATACATAGGAAGAAAGACAACATATTTATTATTCAAGCTATTCTATTCTGCTCTTCTTCTTCCTTAAGCCCTCTCTCTCAGATAGAATAAGAAGAACATCTCTGTACAGGAAAAATACACAGGATCTGCTTCTTCTTCTTCACTTATAGCAGGAAGCCATCAAGAGTCAGAGAGATCATCAGGATCACAAGCTCACAACCCTTGCATTCTTTTCTACCTTAAGCAAGGGTTCATTCAAAACAGATGCTGAAGAACACCAATAGAAGAGACATCTTTACAACTTCTTCTTCCTTTTTCTTTTCTTCCTATTTTATTCTGTAACTGTGTAAAGTGTCCTAAGAATCCCTCTCCAAAGGATTCAGTAGTTCAAGATCTCCTTATCAAAAGATCTAGATTAGTTCTAAGAGTCTCCTTATAAAAAAACTCAGTCATTGGTTCTAAGAGTCTCCTTATCAAAAGACTCAGTAGTTGGTTCTAAGAGTCTCCTTACCAAAAGACTCAATGGTTCTAAGAGTCTCCTTACCAAAAGACTCAGTGGTTCTAACAGTCTCCTTATCAAAAGACTAAGGCACTATTTAGTGTATTCCTACCAAGGTGGTAGAAGAGTGGATGTACCCATAGTTTGGGAAACCACTATAGCTCTTGTCTTGTGATGTGAATTTCTGTGTTGTCCCTTTACTTGCTTTTTATTTTAGCAATCTGTTTAATTTATTCTGAGGTGGTATTCTGAATGCATAGTTATTATAAGTTTTATTGTGTGTGCATATTCAGCGTAAAAAGGTTTAAAACTCTATTCATCCCCTCTAGAGAATACTCAGAGGTCACACTGTGCACTTTCACATTTTACTCTCATTCAGAGTTCTGATGGTAAAAAATAAAGCACTATAAATGTTTACATTGTGATGTGGTTTAAAAGGGATGAGAGAGTAATAGAATGAAGCAACATCTAGTTTGAGTGAAGGGGAATATCGCGGCTTGCAAAAAAGTTCTTTATGACATTCAAAATTAGATGATAGAGAATTTAATGGAGATTAGAAATAAGAATCACAAGAATCTGTAGGTAGTGTAAATCCTGTTGGATCTGTAGGCGCCCTTAGAGGTGGGGGGGGGGGGGGGGGGGGGCGGGTGAATAAGGGTTTTAAAAACTTATATTATATTTTGATATATTTGAAATTACGAGAGATTTAAGATAAGAAATCATGCAAATAAAATTGAGACATTATTTTATTAATATGAAAAGAAGAGTTACAAAACTAGATTTCTTATAACGCTAGAAATCGAAGGCGAATAATAAAAAGACTTTTTCATTTTCTATCCCGACTCGTATCCCCACGAACCGGTGGCTTTAGCCTATCCTTCCCCGGATATGGACTCAAGCCGCTCTAGCCAATCCTTCCGTGGATATGTCCTCGAGCATTATCTAGACCTAACCTAGATCTAGTAGCCAACACGAGGCGAATTTCTGCCCTAAGTCCTACCCAGACCTAGTCGCCAACACGAGGCAAATTCACTAAACGATTACAAGAAAAGATGTGAAATTAAATGACAATAATATTAAAATCTCCCTCTTGAAGAACTTCTGAAGTTGGAGACGAAGGACTGTTGTAGAATAAGCGTTGATGAAGCGATCTTCGGTCGGATTCAGCGTGAAGAAATCCTCCTTCAGAAATTCACAGAACTTTGGTGGGAGATCACTCTTCAGCAGAATAAGGCTCTGGAATTGTGGAACTAAACCTCTTCTTGAACTTGTGTGTCAAAAATGAGAGAAGAGGCCTCCTTTTATAGGAGTGAGCGCTAGCGCTGCCGCCGGCCTTATCCCGGTATAGAATTATTCTGAGCGTGCATATCTTTCATTCCAGGGAAACTCTGTCGCCTTGCCTCTTGTGCTCCGTGCTACCGCCCGCGCTATCCGCTACCGCCTGGCGCTAGCGCCTTCTAAAGATCCTCCCATAATTGTTCTAATCAAAGCTAGCGCCTGCGCTAGGTGCTACCGCCGATGCTAGTGGGCATGTTGGAATTCTGGGATCAAATATGGGGGCAACCTTCTTAGGTTATCCTTGAGTCATATGGACTTGTTTCCTGCACACTTAAGCACACAAGATCAAATACACATAGGATTTGTTATTCTCAAACCTAGGAGATGCGAAAGACCATGTTCCAACAAACTCCCCCTTTTGATAATAACAAATCCATTAATGATAAATCAGAGCATTAATATATAAGCATGATGAAACCTACTTGTGTGTGAGTGATGACTTAGGATAATCGTCGATTTTCGTATTTAGAATTGCTCCCCCTAAATACATGCCCCCTATGTGAATGCTCCCATAATATGTAAGCTATCATCTTAATCATTAGTCATGTTAGTTTTCCCATTTGATAGCGATTAATATTTATCATGTTAGTTCTCCCCCTTTTGTTATTAGCAAAAGTAGGTAAGGAAGCAATAAACATAAATTTTTTTTATAACAAGATAAGTCATGATCGAGCTTTTTAGTGGAAATGAAATGAGAAAGAGTTTTAATCACAATAATTTTATAGAAATAGATCAGAGTTATTGAGCATAAAGAGAACAATATAAAATTTACCAAACAAGTCTACCATTTTGTTGAATAAAAAGGAATTCTGAGTTTTAAGACTTGAGATAAGCATAAAAAACACAGGGTAAAAGTTATATGGTAATGTTGCGAAACGACTTATAAAAATACAAGAAACATCATTTTGTAAACATGACGATTCATAAGAAGAAATATAAGTGAAAGTCCAAAATGATAAGATGTTTTTGTAGGTCATTTTTCTTCTTATAATCTTTAAAGATTACCAGAAAGTAACCATGCATGAAAGAAGGATATCAAAAAGAAACTACCACAATGTTATTTATAATTTATAAATTCAAAACATACCAAACATTGTAGAGATCATGCTAGGTTATCTAGTGCATTTATATATAAAGAGTAGTATAGAATTTAGCATTAGGATGCAATACTCATGAGAAGAAGTGTTATAAAAGATAATGATGTGCATATAAGTATATTTTGAATAGAGTAAACAAATGATTTAATCAATAATACAAGATATATGTAGAGTAAAGTGCACAATAAAACACAAATAATTTTACTTCCACACCCTTCAACGCACATAGAAAAGAACAAGTGGTGAAAAGATAAAATTTATGGTTTGCACAAGACACTTTACTATTCTTCCCAAGGTGCACAACCTCACAATGCTCATTAAGACTTATCAGGAGGTTCAAGTAGTGTTTGGCGGAGTTATCTTTGTCAATTTATTCCATTTATTTTTTTGTTTTTTACAAAGTTCTTCGAATACACTTGTTTTGCAAACCAAATAAAATTTTGAAAGCACAACCACTTTTCTTAATTTTAAGAGTGCAAATAAAAGTAGTGTAGGTAAGATACTTGTGCAAATTTTATTCATTTTATATTTACGATACACAAGCAAGCATTCTTAGATTAAAAGCACATGTAAACTTTGCCAAAATAAGTGAGTGAATGAGTATAATTATCAATCATAAAATATTTACTCATACTTAGAGGCATGTTAAGCTTAGTTCTACATAACTTTTACAATACAATTTGATGCACATGTGATTAGATATATCAAAGCATGATAAAAACATTGTTCAAGGTAGTTTGAAAAGATAAATTTCAACATTGAAGAAGGACTAAATGATAGATTAGACTATGCTTGATATGAACAATAAAAATTCATACAGTTTTTTTATATATTTAAAAGATTTTGTTGTAAAGTTTGAACTTTTATAATTGATCTTGGACTTCCCGAGGTCTACCCTGTGAGGGGTTCGCCCGGTACTAGGAGATGAGATGGGATTATAGCCCAAATCTACCTTTCGCAAGATACATGTAAATAGAAGAGTTAAGTTCAAAAGATATTTTTGATAATTGTTATGTTTTATATTTTGTATTTGATTTTTGCATATAGGAATAGAAATCAGACACAACCAAAGAAAGGGAGTGAAAAAATATTTTTTGTAATTTGGCTTTTGTAGTTTTTTTGTTTTAATATTTCAAAAATCAATCAAAAACAGAATTGAAAAAATAAATAGTACATATAATAGAGCATATTTTTAGGGATTTTCCAAAATTTTCAAAATACAGAAAATCAGACAGGTGCGCTAGCGCCGACGCTAGCAGTAGCGCGGGAAACAGTACACTAAATTTTAGGATTTTAAAAATCTAATTTTTGATATTGGTTAAGTGTCCAAAGGTTAGTTTTATGTAGAAATTTCAGAAGATTTGAAGATGTTTAGATATGTAAAAATTGCATAAAATCATTGCGTTTATGATTGTGATTTAGCCTGAAAGATCTAGGGCACCTAATTCAAGTCGTAATAGTCGAAATATTGCATCGGGGAGAGGTTTAGTGAATATGTCAGCAAGTTGGGAGTCCGTACCAATGAAACTTACTTTTACATGCTCTTTTTTAATATGATCCATAATGAAATGATAACGATCATCTATGTGTTTGGATCTAAAGTGGTGTACGAGATTATTTGTAAGATCTATGACACTTTTGTTGTCACATTTTAGATCAATGTCTTTGAGATGGAAACTAAAATCCTCTAGAGTTTGGCTCATCCATAAAGCTTGTGCACAACAACTCCCAAGAGCGATGTATTTGGCCTCCGTGGTGGAGAGTGCAATCGAACATTATTTCCTACTCACTACAACAAATTACACTTTTAGTAAGGACTAAAAACGTTACAAAAGGTAACTAATATCGTTACACAATGTTTTTGTAATGAAATTTACTTTATGTGACGACCGTTACCTAAGGCTCGACGCTAGAAGTTCTCGTAACGAATTTTTGTTTGTCGTTACAAATAATTTATTTGTGACAAACATTACTTCCTCACAATAAGATGAGTTATAGTAAAGAATATTTCGTTACAATTGTTAAATTTCTTCCTCACTAAAAATAAATTTATTTATATATCAAATTTATTAATATTAATTTGTCGTTACAAATAACATTCTTATAATAATCATTATTTCATTACAATATAATATCCAATTGCTAAAAATGACCATTAATATAAACATTTTCTTTTATTTATATTAATATACAAAACTAAGGGTGGGAGATAGCCCAAACCCCTTAATACAATCCAATAAAACTTTAAGCTCTAATACACATTGTTCATGAAAAATATTAAACCTAGAGTTTTTACAAAATTAGAACATCTCTCAATAATTAAAATGCTTAAAATTTTACAACATGATATTTAAGAATTCCAACTATATAAGCAAATCAACTTGATGTCATTTTCATCGGGAAGCGGATCAAACTCTGGTCATACTTGCTCAGTTTTGCATTTGATTCATCCTCGATGCACTAAATATAGTCTGAAA
Organism: Dactylorhiza incarnata; assembly: GCA_033032865.1. Taxonomy (NCBI): domain Eukaryota; kingdom Viridiplantae; phylum Streptophyta; class Magnoliopsida; order Asparagales; family Orchidaceae; genus Dactylorhiza; species Dactylorhiza incarnata. The sequence goes on from JAWHQI010000437.1 coordinate 327,844, forward strand.
ATGTCAACAAAAAATAATAACGTAAAAATTTGTTAGCTAATGATATCTTGGCACTAGAAGTTGAAGACACATGATAATATTAATAAAACGAACTAAAGAATTATAACTCACATGTAAGTATTAATAAAAATGAAACAATTCATTCGAACAAACCAAACATCCAAGCTTGCAAACATACACTTAAAGCCTAGCCATAACGTCATCCTTTTATTTATCTCAATTGGCACTTTAACAACTGAACTACAGAATGTTAGAGCACTTTAACAACTTTGTACTATTGGCATGAAGGCACAACCCAAAGAGATTCTAAAGTAAGAAAATATATAGAAACTAGATAAGATACATTTTATCTAAGATGAAAGTTAATATTATTCAGGAATCTAATGATCATAGAGCATGAACGAACAAACAGGTTATATTATCTTGGAATCTAATGACCATAGAGCATGAACAATTTACTTTATGAATTCAGAGTAGGATTGACATGGTGTTAGAGTACTGTAACAATTTAATAAAGAAAGAAAATAAAAGGAGTGTAGTGTTAATAAAGCATGACAATAGAGCATGAACAAACAGTTAATATTATTCAAGAGTGTAATGACCATAGAGCATGAACAATTTACTTTATGAATTTAAGAAAGAAATCATTCAACTCAGCGTATGGATTGACATGAGTAGAGCACAAAATTTAGAAATATAATATATAGTAGGATTAACATGAGTAGAACACAGATTAAAAAGTAAAGCAGAAGTGAGCATATGGATACCTGAAATGTACAAAATAATTGCTCCAAAAGGCATCGATCGCGTAGGGCGCAGCCCGCAGACACGTCGAGCATGGGCGAAGCCCGTTCGGAGGCGGGCGTAGCCTGCCTGGATGCGGTCGAAAGCCGCCCGACAGCATCGCGCCGGAGGCGGGCGAAGCCGAAGCCCGTCGTCCCGGCTGGATACTCGTGTGTGTATATATATAACTGAATGAAATTTAATATTAATTACTATTACAATTAATTAAATTAACATTAATATTGAATTAATTTTTATATATCATAATGTATATAATAATTTTATAATAAAATTTTATATTAAAGTTTTATAATAAAGTTTTATATTAAAGTTTTATAATAAAGTTATATATTTTAATTTCAAAATAATATTTATATTTACTAAATTATATATATCTATATTAATAAGCCTCTTTCGTTTCTGAGGCTGTCAAGAATCTCGGTCACAGTAAATGACACTTTTGCCCTCTGTAGGAACGAAAAAAACGGCTGCAGGCTGCGGCTCGGTTCGGTCACGCGGGATCCCGGGGGGCGGGCGCGCTCAAGCGGGGGCGGGCGGGCTCACGCGGGTCAGGACGGGGCGAGCAAGGCGGGCTCAAGCGGGAGCGGGCGGGCTCAAGCGGGCCAGGAATGGGCGTGCTAGGCGGTTGTGCCCGCCCGCTTTGATTTTTGAAAATACAGCGGGTTTCCGCTATATAAACAGCCGAAACTCGCTGTTATTGGCGACGTAGGACTAAAAGTCCCACATCGCCATGATATTTAAGTGGGCGGGGCCCGCCTGTGGGTCCCGCCTGCTATTTTTAAAAAAAACCATGCATTTAAGCGGGCAGGGCCCGCCTGTGGGCCCCGCCTGCTATGTTTTTTTAAAAAAATAGTGCGGGTTCATCCGCAAATGTCTTCAAAATTTAAAAAACAAATGTTTTAAAAAAAGTTTAAACCGTTTTTTAAACCTTTTTTTTTAAACTTTTTTAAAAAAATGTTTTTTTAAACCATTTTTTTTAAGTTTTAAACCATTTTTTTAAACCATTTTTTAAAATGTTTTTTTAATAAAAAAAATGTGGGCTTTTTAAAAAAAATATTGCGAAGATCGGCGAGCGAATACCGTCGAGGGGCGGGCGAAGCCCGCCGACGCCGAGGGGGCGGGCGAAGCCCGCCGACGTCGAGGGGGCGGGCAAAGCCCGCCTTGAATGCCAAGCGGGCGAAGCTCGCTTGGTTACGGGCGAAGCCCGCATTGATGCGGCCGAAGGCCGCCCGAGAGCATCGAGCACGGGCGTAGCCCGTGCGAATGAATTATGAATTGACTGTGAAAGTAGGTCAGGTCAGCTTGAAATCCGGTAAATTTGTAAATTCCCATGAGAGTGGCGTCTGTTCTAGCAGAGCAGGCTGGGTCAACTTGAATTAATTAATGAAATTTTGTAAATTTCAAATAAAGCTTAATTTATTTAAACTCAATTTGGTGTCTGTATATATCTATATTTTGAACTTACAAAGCCACCTTTGCGCCCGCTGATCTAGAATTTTAACTCAATCTGTCCGTCAGATAAAAATCTAAATATTGCGGTCTAATTAATGTTCTGATGAACAAATTGGATTACTCATCTAAGTTCAAGAAAATCAAATGAACACACAGTCAAAAAGAGTTAATAACAATATTATTGTTATACGCAGACCATAGATGCCTATTCACAGACCAATTTTTTTTAGTTTACGGCGGGCGAAGCCCGCCGACGCCGAGGGGGCGGGCGAAGCCCGCCTTGAATGCCAAGCGGGCGAAGCCCGCATTGATGCGGCCGAAGGCCGCCCGAGAGCATCGAGCATGCGCGTAGCCCGTCAATTTTTTTTAGTTTACGGCGGGCGAAGCCCGCCGACACCGAGGGGGCGGAAGAAGCTCGCCTTGAATGCCAAGCGGGCGAAGCCCGCTTGGTTGCGGGCGAAGCCCGCATTCCGAGAGCATCGAGCACGGGCAAAGGGGGCGGGCGAAGCCCGCCTTGAATGCCAAGCGGGCGATGCCCGCTTGGTTGCGGGCGAAGCCCGCATTGATGCGGTCGAAGGCCGCCCGAGAGCATCGAGCACGGGCGTAGCCCGTGCGAAGATGTTCGTATATATATATATGGGGATTGATCATGTGCGGGCAATCTTATATGTGGGTGTACGGGCAAGCCATTTTGAGTGTCAAGATGAGTCCAAATCAAAAAGTGGTTAACATGAAAATTGTAGATCTCGGCGAGATCTACAATTTTCATGTTGATCACTTTTCGATTTGAAGCTGTTTTGACCCTCAAATCAGAGCCCGAAAATCGAATTTTCGTAGTTCAAATATAGCAGACAGATTTTGAGCCCCAAATTGAGGGTCAAAACAGTTCCAAATCGAAAAGTTGTCAACATGAAAGTTATAGAGATCGATAACTTTCATGCTGATCACTTTTCGATTTGAAGCTGTTTTTACCCTCGATTTGGGGCTCGAAATCTGTCCGCTACATTTGAACTACGAAAATTCGAATTTCGGGCTCTGATTTGAGGGTCAAAACAGCTCCAAATCGAAAAGTGGTCAACATGAAAATTGTAGATCTCGGCGAGATCTACAACTTTCATGCTGACAACTTTTCGATTTGGACTCACCTTGACCCCCAAAAATGCCTGCCCGTACGCCTGCACCTAGGCTTGCCCGCATATGAGATATATATATATATATATACGAGTATCTTCGTACGGGCTACACCCGTGCTCGATGTGTGCTCTCCGTTGCGACAGTATCCCGACAACGTCGACGTCGCTACCTCAACCCAAACTCTAGCCCGCTCTCAGACGCTCGTTCAACTGAAAGTGCATATATAGGAAGCGCCCGTGCCCCGCGTGACATTACCCCCGCCTCGATAGTACTACAGTCCCATGTGTGATAACGCTCCTGCAGGTCGCAAACCCCGTGCGCGAAAATACCCATGCCGCAATAGTACCACATGTATATGTGTCTTCACTTAAAAGTAAATCTTATTTAAAAAGTAATTAATTCTAGCTTAATATATCATTAAACAACGTGTTTTATTTATCGATATGATGACTTTCTTTATATCTATTTTCATTAAGCCACGTGTCTTCTAGCAATCGATATGACATATATGTACGTGTTTTCATACTTTAAGTTTATGTGTTTTTTTATTTAAGTTTATATTAAAAAATAGTGTCATGTTTTCGTTCATTTTAAAATTTAATATATTTATTGTAACAAAACTTTGGTTGCAAAAAAATACTAATTGTAAGAAAATTCTAATTGTTACAAATACTTTCACGGTGTTGTCATAATTGCTACTTATTGTGAGGACATTTTACTATTTGTAACGTAAAACTAGTTTTGTTACAAATACCTGCGCTTATTGTAACAAATATTTAGTTATTGTAACAAATCATAAAATATTTGTTACAAAAAATTAAGCTTTTGTAACGATAGCAAAATTTCGTTATTAAATATAGCTATTAGTAACAAATTTTTTCTTCGTTACAATTTAGTCCTTACTAAAAGTGTATTTTGTTGTAGTGACTTGACCAAGCAACTAATGACGGTCCTAAAAAGTGACAAGTACCACTAGTGCTTTTTCGATCTAGTGAAGAACTGGCGTAATCCAAATCGGAATAGCCGTGAAGTGTAAATGAATCATTGTGTGGGTACCATAATCCTAATTTAGATGACCCTAATAGATAACGAAAAATATGTTTTACCATTTTTAAATGAGATTCTATTGGATTGGCTTGAAAGCGAGCACATAAACGTACGACAAACATTATATCTGGTCTAGATGCACTTAAGTAGAGAAGAGATCCAATCATACCTCTATATAAAGTTTGATCAATAGAAATTCCAGATTCATCTTTTCCTAGTTTTAAAGAAGCACACATAGGTGTAGAAACTTGTTTAAGATTTTCAAATCCAAATCGTTTAAGCATATCGTGAACATATTTTGTTTGGCAAATAAAGATACCATCATCTCATTGTGAAATTTGAAAACCAAGAAAATAAGAGAGTTCTCATACAAGACTCATTTCAAATTCATTTTTCATTACTAAGACTACTTCATTACACAACTCTTCATTAGTGGCTCCAAAAATGATATCATCGACATATATTTGTTAGATAATTAAATCGTTATTATTATGCTTAATGAAGAGTGTGTTGTCGGCACTTCTCATGACATAACTGTGCTTTAACAAAAACGATGTAAGTCTATCATACCATGCACGGGGCGCTTGTTTTAAACCATAAAATGTTTTTTCTAATTTATAAACATGATTTGGAAATTTTTCATTTATAAAACCGGGGGGGGGGGGGGGGGGGGGGTTGTTCTACGTAAACTTCTTCTTTTATAAACCCGTTTAAAAACACACTTTTAACACCCATTTGAAATAGTTTTATCCTTTTAAAATCACAAATGCCAAAAATATTCGTATAGATTCTAAGCGAGCAACGGGTGCAAAAGTTTCTTCAAAATCTACCCCCTCGATTTGAGAAAAGCCTTGAGCGACTAAGCGAGCTTTATTTCTTGTAATCATAGATTCACCATCTAATTTATTTTTAAAGATCCATTTTACGCCAACAATGGGATGATTAGATGGACGTTCTACTAGGTTCCAAACTTTATTTCTTTCAAATTGATCTAACTCTTCATTAATAGCCAAAAACCAAAATTCGTCATTTAAAGTGGTTGAAACATTTTTAGGTTTAATTTCGGAAACAAAGCAAATATTTGAAAACGTTTCATGAAGAGAAGATCGAGTTCTTACCCCAATAGATGGTTCCCCAATAACTAGCTCCTTTGGATGATTTTTTAAGAAGTGTAAGATGCTTGGGGGGCACATATTCATCTTCCTCGGCCTCCTCCTCCTCTTCTTTGGAAGGTTCCTCTTAGTCGTGCTCCAAAGATGGCAAAGGTTCATCATCTGTACCTGTAGGAAGTCTTTCTACACAAAGAATAAATTCATCAAAATTTAAATTAATAGACTCTTCAACCATACTCGTTCTTTTGTTAAATATTCTATAAGCTTTACTAGTTGAAGAGTATCCAAGAAATATTCCTTCATCACATTTTTCATCAAACTTTCCTAAGGCATCTTTTGTTTTTAGAACAAAACATTTACAACCAAAAACTTTAAAATATGATACGTTAGGTGTAACACCCCAAAAATTTAGTAGTTCAGCGAAGTAGGCGGAGTGGTAGTGCTGCGCTTGAAGCAGGCTAAATTTTCCCTGTCTGCTCTTAGCGCACGATCAGTGGCCTCTTCGCGCACGACCAGTGATCATGCGCCAGCAATCGTGCGCTTATTCGCAAGAATTCGGAGTTCTGTCTCCTCTTATCGCACGACCATTTCTCCTCTTAGCGCACGACCAGTGATCGTGCGCCTGTGATCGTGCGCCCTGTTTATTCTGCTCCGCGATTTTGAGCGGAGAAGCCGATCCGACCGATCAAATTTCTTGGAAATTGATCCAACGGCTGGGATTGGTTGCTGGGGGGTCTTAGGGCTTTGGAGAGGGATTAAACCCTCATAATTCCATAGCCTTTCTCTCTCCAACCCTAGAGAAAGAAGAAGGAGCCATGGAAGAAGAAGGAAGATCCCGCCATTGACGGAGCTCCGGAGCTCCGTTTCGCGAGCCGTTTCCAGATTTGGAGAGTGCAGCCCGGTGCGGTCGTTTCTCTCCGTGTAGAATCTCGGATCCATGGCGAAAAAGAACGCGTCTAGGGTAACGATTCTTCCTCCCGAACTTTGGACTTGTATTTTTCCTTTCATTCCTCTTTCTATGCTTGCATGAGGTGTCTCTTTCACCAAATGGGTGAAGTGTAGGATTCCCTCAAGTTCTTTGGAACTCCGGGTAGATTGTGTCCATCCCCGGCATTATTGCATGTAGAAAATCCGGCAGTCGTGCGGATTTAGGCATTTTGTGTGAAGCCTATTCGTGGTCGTGAGCCCGAATCGGTGATGCTTGATTTGCGACGTTGCATTTAGGTTAGGCCTAGAATGCGTGCCGGAGAATGACTCCGTGAAATCATCTATAGTATTGCGGGAATTAAGTGTAGGCGTCTCGTGAAGATCCTAACGAAAGCCCCATGCTTTGAGATTTGGATGAAGGCAAACCTTCACCACGAAATTGATGCGGAGCGTATGTACCTCCCTTGTTGAGTATTCGTGAAGCCTAGATCCTTGTGAAGGGGGTTAGGTGCGTAGCGTATATTTAGTGTAGCACTTGAAAGTGCTAAACCCTTACGGGCCGAGGTGAAGCCGTACCCGCGTCGTGCGATAGATCGCGATGATTAGAGCACGGGCAAAGCTAAATCGAACCCGTTTCCATGCAGATCGGTATGAGGTCCCTACCTCATGAGAGCCGTGTGATCATGGGAGAGGTCGTGGAAGGTGTCTTACCTAGTCCGACCAAAAGCTCTATTCCCCACCTAAGGCAATGGCCCTTACGGTGGAGTGTTTTGTGAAATGGATGTTATGTTAGCCTCATGCGATTGCTTAGGCGGTTGTGGGGAACCTTCGGGTGAACCCAACCAACATCATGTGCATACCTAGGTTCCCTTATCTTGATGCTCAACCTAGAAGATTGATTGTGCTTGAAACCTCACCTTGTGTAGTTGCACTTTCTTTATATTAGTACTTGTGCTAGTATGGCTTGCTTGCAGGGTAGAAGCTCCGCCACCCCGGGAAAGGGGTGGGGTCATTATAATTTGGTCAGCTGTGCTGACCGTTACTTTGTTTGTCACCGCTTGGTGGAATGTTCTTATGCAGGTGCAGGTGAGCCTAGCGGGAAATAGTGGGCGATGGCCCTTTTGCTGCGTTGGCCCCCGAAGGCCAGCCTTTTTCATGTTTTTCATGTATTGCCGGCCTGCGTGCCGATGTATGCTTTATGGAGCTTTGTGCTTTGGGTAAATGTAAGGCCTTAAGGCCGTAACTCTTTATTCTGGTTTCATTCCTATGATAGTGGACAGTTCTAAATGAAATGGTTTAATTAATGCTTCCGCTTACGTTTTGTACTCTCGTGTAGTTGTTACTTTCTGGTTATCACCTTTTAACTCCTAGCTAGTGTGGTTTGTATGGCGTGAGGTCCCGGCCGGACCTGCTGTTATACTTTTCTTACTGGCAGGGTGTTACAATTTGGTATCAGAGCTAGGTTTCGATCCTAGGACCTATGGGTTATGGGCCCACCACGCTTCCGCTAATAAGAATGTCCACTTAGGAATGAAAAAAAACATACTTATTTGCGGAACCTGAGCGTTCCATGATTGATGTTTGATATGTAGTGGGTCACTAAATTGTGCCTTGCATGATTATAGGTGACTAGAAGTGCTGCGGGGCAGTCTCGACCCCGTAACACCGCTGAAAGTAGTGGGTCGGCTGAAGTGCCAGCGACCACCCCTTCGGCTGAGATGATCAGAATGGTCGCAGAAGCAGTCTTCGTGATGATCAATGCTCAACCGCAAAGGCTTGCGCAGCCTGCTACGCCTATTACAGATGCGCCCCGGTGATCGAACCTGCAGTGGAACCTGCGGTGGAACCGAGGGTTGAGGCCCCTGTGCCAGTAGCTGCAGTGGAACCTGCGGTAGCGCCGAGGGTGGAACGTCAAGTTGCGCAAGTAGCTGTGGGGCGAGCGCGTGACCAACAATTAAAGCACTTCCTGAGCTTTAATCCTCCTACCTTCTCGGGATCTGAGTCCCCAACGGAGGCAGAAGACTGGTTGTCAAGAGTTAGAAGAACTCTGAGGGCGACAGCGACGGACGAAGCCATGATGGTCACCTTAGCCACTTTCCTTCTTGATGGAGAGGCTGTGCTGTGGTGGGAAGAGCAGGAGCTGCATAAGTTCTGCGGTAGAGATATTATCGAAATCACAATGGCTGAGTTTTCAATGTCGTTCCTCCAGAGGTTTATCCCCTCTGCCCAACGCATTGCGTTACAAAACCAGTTCTTGAGGTTGACACAAGGTGATCGCTCCGTTGACGATTACTTGCATGAGTTTACCAGACTGAGTCGCTATGCGGGGTCCTTGGTGGAGGATGAGGAGACAAAGACAAATAAGTTCTATGAAGGGCTTCGGGACGAGTTGAGGCTGCTCCTCGCAGGCCCTATGACGTTTGGCTTCCAAGTGATGGTGCAAACTGCCAGATCTTTGGAGTTGGACATGAAGAGGGTACAAGCAAGGGGTGTTGTAAAGAAACCTGAGTTTCATGCGCCGGCCTCTCAGTCCAAGTCGGAGTTCAGAAGGAACAAAAGGAAGTTCAAACAGGCGGAACCAGCTCCTTCAAATGTTTCGGGAGCTACGACCGCGCGGGGTCCTATTACGTGTTTCACCTGCGGGAAGGTGGGACACAAAGCTGCGGTGTGTCGAAGTGGTCCCCCGAAGGCTGGAAATCGAGCGGCAGATTATCCTCGTGCTGTGGAAAAGGGCAAAGCTGTGGATTCTTCGGCTTCCCAGCACATTCCGACTCAGCCGAGAGTCTATTCGCTTGGCCAACAAGAAGCTATATGACAAACTGATGTCGTCACAGGTTTCGTCCTAATTTTCAACTATCCAGCGAGAGCTCTATTTGATACGGGTGCATCGCACTCTTTTCTGTCTGAGGACTTCGTGGTGCGAATCGGAGTGCCGTCTACCTTCGTAGAGGATAGATTGGAAGTAGTGCTACCCAATGGATCTCGAATGAGTGCGGATAGGAAGAGCCGTGTGAAGGTGCGGATCGGAAATCAGGATTTCGATTTGGAAGCATCGTTATTACCGCTAGCCGAATTCGATGTGATCTTTGGCATGGACTGGCTCTCGGAGCAGCGAGCATGCATAGATTGCAGTACAAAGGAGATCACTCTGGGAAGGAACACCGAAGGTGAAACCACGTTCGTCGGTATGCGAGGAGCGAGCAAGACGCTGATGTCTGCTCTCCAGGTGGTTAAGGTGGTGAGAAAAGGCGCCGAGTTGTTCTTCACCTTGTTGGAGGCTTCAGAGCCAAAGCCCTGGTTATGTGATGTCCCAGTTGTAGCGGAGTACGCCGACGTGTTTCCTAACAAACTCTTTGGGGCTCCGCCTCAGCGAGAGATCGATTTCTGTATCGAGTTGGTGCCAGGTGCCAAACCTGTGGCCCGCTCACCATACCGAATAGCGCCAAAGGAATTGGCAGATTAGAAGGTCCAATTGCAAGAGCTGCTAGAGCAAGGCTACGTACGTCCAAGCTCATCGCCTTGGAGTGCACCAGTCCTCTTTGTGAAAAAGAAGGACGGGAGCTTGCGTCTATGCATCGATTATCGAGAGCTAAACAAGTTGACCGAGAAGAACCGATATCCGATTCCAAGAATCGATGATTTATTCGACCAACTGGTTGGGTCGACGGTTTACTCCAAACTGGACCTAAGGTCCGGCTATTATCAACTGCGAATAAGGGAATGTGACATTCCAAAAACAGCGTTCAGTACCCGTTTTGGGCACTACGAGTTCACGGTGATGCCGTTCGGTCTGTCTAATGCACCGTCGGTATTCATGGACTTAATGAACAGGACGTTCCGAGAGTATTTGGATCAATTTGTGATCGTCTTCCTCGACGACATTTTGGTATACTCTCAGTCGGAAGAGGAGCATGTAGGGCATCTGCACGCAGTTCTTAGCACCTTGAGGAGGAGTCAGCTATATGCCAAATTCTCCAAGTGCGAGTTTTGGTTACCGTTAGTAGCATTCCTTGGTCATGTCGTTAGTGGAGCAGGAATTGCTGTTGATCCGTCGAAGATAGAAGCGATCCGAGCGTGGCCTTTGTTGAAAAACGTAGCAGAAGTCCGAAGTTTCTTAGGACTTGCCGGCTATTATAGGCGCTTCGTGGAAAACTTCTCGAGGATCGCACTTCCTCTCACAAAACTGACTAGGAAGGATCATAAGTTCGTTTGGTCGCCCGAGTGCGCACGAGCTTTTGAAGAGCTGAAGAGCCGACTGACCACGGCGCCCATTCTATGCTCGCCACAAGGTACGGAAGGCTACGAAATTTATAGCGACGCCTCAGGAAGTGGTTTGGGTTGTGTCCTAGTGCAGTTCGGGAAGGTAATTGCCTACGGCTCCCGACAACTGAAGGTTCATGAGAGGAATTACCCGGTCCATGATTTGGAGCTAGCGGCCGTGGTTTTCGCCCTCAAACTTTGGAGGCACTATCTATATGGCGTGAAGATCGATATCTTTACCGACCACAAGAGCCTCAAGTACTTGCTAGATCAAAGGGAGTTGAATATGCGTCAAAGGAGGTGGATGGAGTTCCTTGGGGATTACACCTTCGACATCAAATATACTCCCGGTAAAGGAAATGTAGTTGCGGACGCGTTGAGTCGCCGGGCTCCCGCACAAGCAAATTGGATTTTGATGCATGATGAGCGTCTAATCCGTGAGCTGGAAGAAATGGAGATCATTTGCATTGATAGGAGAACGTCTACTTCAGCATGCTTGAACTGGACGGAGGTTCAGTACGACCTTGCCGACCGAGTTCGACAAACATTGGAGCTGGACGAGAGCATGAAACGCTATAAAGCGGAAACCGTTGAGGGGTTAAACGCTGATTTCTCCTTCGAAGACGACCTTATGTGGAAACAGGAAAGGTTGTGCATCCCAAACGTTGGCACTCTACGGGCGGAATTGATGTACGAGGCTCATCATACCAAGTACTCGATCCACCCGGGGAGCACTAAAATGTTTATGGATATGAAGAAACTTTTCTGGTGGCCGGGTATGAAGAAAGACATTGCCCTTTACGTGGCCAAGTGTCATACTTGCGCGTTGGTGAAAGCGGAATGTCAACGTCCCGGTGGGTTTCTGAAGTCCTTGCCGATTCCGGAATGGAAGTTTGATGATATTTCTATGGATTTCGTGCATGGATTGCCGAGATCGCAACATGGAAACGACGCCATCTGGGTGATCGTGGACCGTTTGACAAAGGTATCACACTTTCTTCCGAACCGGAAGGATGATTCTGTAGAAAAGCTAGCGAACCTCTATGTTGATAGTATTGTGAGACTGCACGGTGTCCCTCGTAGCATCGTCAGCGATCGTGACGGGCGTTTCACATCGAAAGATTGGAGTCTTATCCATGAACTGTTGGGCACGAAATTGAAGTTCAGCACGGCCTTCCACCCGCAAATGGATGGACAGACCGAGAGAACCAACAAGACTATGGAGGATATGCTCCGAATGTGCGCCTAGACTTTGGGAAGAGGTGGGAAGATCATCTCTATATGATCGAGTTCGCCTATAATAATAGCTACCAAGCCAGTATAAAGATGGCTCCCTTCGAGGCCCTCTATGGTAAGAAGTGTAGTACGCCGTTGTCTTGGGCGGAAACGGGCGATACTAAGCTATTGAAGCGAAAGGATGTTGAAGAAGCAGCTTCGACGATCCGAACTATACGTGAAAGGCTATTGATTGCCCAGGATAGGCAAGCAAAATATTTCAACGCCAAGCATAGGAACCTAGAGTTCGCAGTCGGTGACCGGGTTTACTTGAAGATCAAACCGTTCAAAGGGGTATCAAGGATCCGACGCTTGAAAAAGCTCAGTCCAAGGTACTTAGGACCGTTTGAGATCGTGGAACGTGTTGGTGATGCGGCTTATCAGCTTGCACTATCTGTAGAGCTGAGCGGTCTGCACGACGTGTTTCACATTTCAGTGTTGAGGAAGGCAGTGCAAGAGCCTACTCATATCGTTGCGGTCGGCAAAGTGCCGGTTGATAGTGGGTTGTCGACGAAAGTCAAGCCCTTACACATCGAAGATACCGAAGTAAAGCAACTGCGGAACAAGTGCATTCGGATGGTAAAAGTCCGGTGGGATAATTGCGGCCGAGAGGAGCTCTCTTGGGAGAGAGAGCAAACAATGCTTGCGGAGTACCCCGAGCTATTTCTCTCAGGTAAATTAACTGTAATTCATGCTATTACTGTTTTCTGAATTTCGGGACGAAATTCTTTTAAGGGGGGTGGAGTTGTAACACCCCAAAAATTTAGTAGTTCAGCGAAGTAGGCGGAGTGGTAGTGCTGCGCTTGAAGCAGGCTAAATTTTCCCTGTCTGCTCTTAGCGCACGATTAGTGGCCTCTTCGCGCACGACCAGTGATCGTGCGCCAGCAATCGTGCACTTATTCGCAAGAATTCGGAGTTCTGTCTCCTCTTATCGCACGACCATTTCTCCTCTTAGCGCACAACCAGTGATCGTGCGCCTGTGATCGTGCGCCCTGTTTATTCTGCTCCGCGATTTTGAGCGGAGAAGCCGATCCGACCGATCAAATTTCTTGGAAATTGATCCAACGGCTGGGATTGGTTGCTGGGGGGTCTTAGGGCTTTGGAGAGGGATTAAACCCTCATAATTCCATAGCCTTTCTCTCTCCAACCCTAGAGAAAGAAGAAGGAGCCAAGGAAGAAGAAGGAAGATCACGCCATTGACGGAGCTCCGGAGCTCCGTTTCGCGAGCCGTTTCCAGATTTGGAGAGTGCAGCCCGGTGCGGTCGTTTCTCTCCATGTAGAATCTCGGATCCATGGCGAAAAAGAACGCGTCTAGGGTAACGATTCTTCCTCCCGAACTTTGGACTTGTATTTTTCCTTTCATTCCTCTTTCTATGATTGCATGAGGTGTCTCTTTCACCAAATGGGTGAAGTGTAGGATTCCCTCAAGTTCTTCGGAACTCCGGGTAGATTGTGTCCGTCCCCGGCATTATTGCATGTAGAAAATCCGGCAGTCGTGCGGATTTAGGCATTTTGTGTGAAGCCTATTCGTGGCCGTGAGCCCGAATCGGTGATGCTTGATTTGCGACGTTGCATTTAGGTTAGGCCTAGAATGCGTGCCGGAGAATGACTCCGTGAAATCATCTATAGTATTGCGGGAATTAAGTGTAGGCGTCTCGTGAAGATCCTAACGAAAGCCCCATGCTGAGATTTGGATGAAGGCAAACCTTCACCACGAAATTGATGCGGAGCGTATGTACCTCCCTTGTTGAGTATTCGTGAAGCCTAGATCCTTGTGAAGGGGGTTAGGTGCGTAGCGTATATTTAGTGTAGCACTTGAAAGTGCTAAACCCTTACGGGCCGAGGTGAAGCCGTACCCGCGTCGTGCGATAGATCGCGACGATTAGAGCACGGGCAAAGCTAAACCGAACCCGTTTCCATGCAGATCGGTATGAGGTCCCTACCTCATGAGAGCCGTGTGATCATGGGAGAGGTCGTGGAAGGTGTCTTACCTAGTCCGACCAAAAGCTCTATTCCCCACCTAAGGCGATTGTCCTTACGGTGGAGTGTTTTGTGAAATGGATGTTATGTTAGCCTCATGCGATTGCTTAGGCGGTTGTGGGGAACCTTCGGGTGAACCCAACCAACATCATGTGCATACCTAGGTTCCCTTCTCTTGATGCTCAACCTAGAAGATTGATTGTGCTTGAAACCTCACCTTGTGTAGTTGCACTTTCTTTATATTAGTACTTGTGCTAGTATGGCTTGCTTGCAGGGTAGAAGCTCCGCCACCCCGGGAAAGGGGTGGGGTCGTTATAATTTGGTTAGCTGTGCTGACCGTTACTTTGTTTGCCACCGCTTGGTGGAATGTTCTTATGCAGGTGCAGGTGAGCCTAGCGGGAAATAGCGGGCGATGGCCCTTTTGCTGCGTTGGCCCCCAAAGGCCAGCCTTTTTCATGTTTTTCATGTATTGTCGGCCTGCGTGCCGATGTATGCTTTATGGAGCTTTGTGCTTTGGGTAAATGTAAGGCCTTAAGGCCGTAACTCTTTATTCTGGTTTCATTCCTATGATAGTGGACAGTTCTAAATGAAATGGTTTAATTAATGCTTCCGCTTACGTTTTGTACTCTCGTGTAGTTGTTACTTTCTGGTTATCACCTCTTAACTCCTAGCTAGTGTGGTTTGTATGGCGTGGGGTCCCGGCCGGACCTGCTGTTATACTTTTCTTACTGGCAGGGTGTTACATTAGGTTTCTTTTGATAATATAGTTCATATGGTGTTAGATTTAAAGATGGACGAAACATGACTCTATTCATCACATAACATGATGTGCTTACGGCTTCGGCCCAAAAGGACTTAGGTAATTTATATTCAGATAACATAGTACGTGCTAGTTCTTGGATAGTCCTATTCTTTCTTTCTACAACACCATTTTGTTGAGGTGTGCGTGAAGCGGAGAACTCATGCTTAATACCTAACATTTCACAAAAATTAAAATTTTCATTTTCAAATTCTCCTCCATGATCTGAGCGAATGCGTTTTATTTTTAAATCTAGTTCATTTTGAATACGAGTACATAATTTTGAAAATTCGCAAAATGCATCAGATTTGGAAGAGAGAAATAAAGTCCAAAATCATCTAGAGAAATCATCTATTAGAACAAAAGTATATATTCTACCACCAAGACTTGCGGTGCTAACGGGACCAAAGAGATCTATATGAATTAATTGCAAAGGTTTTGAAGTAGAAATTTCGTTTTTTTTGCTTTTAAAAGAGGATTTTATAAAATTTCCTTTTTGACACGGAGAACATAGTGAAGATAAATTTCCATTCAATTTAGGAAATCCTCTAATCAATTCCTTTTTGGCTAGTTTTAAAATGAGTTTTGTACTAGCGTGACCTAAACGTCTATGCCATAGTTCTAACTCGCCATTTTTAGTTATAAGACATTTTATAGATGATTTGGAAAGTGAAACTATATAAACATTGTGATTTCTAGGTGCAGTTAGTAAAACATCTTTTGTGTTAGGATTAAATATTTTGCAAAGATTTGTGGATGACTCAAATAAGACATTTAATCATTTATCACACAATTGACTAATATATTAATATATGTTTTAATCCTTTTACATAAAGAACATTAGAAATAAGAAAGGATTCGTTACCCACTGTACCTATACTCTCATGATTCTTCCTTTACTGTTATCTCCAAAGGTTACGATCCCTCCTTTCTTTTTTTCTAGGCTAAGGAACTTTGCTTTGTTGTCTGTCATGTGCTTGGAGCAGCCCGAGTCCAAGTACCACAGGTCCTCCGTTTCCCTATCCTTCCTGCAAATCTAGGAAGATGGGAGTAAAGATCCGGATACCTAAGAGGTACCACCCATAGAATAGGTGGATGCCTTAGGTACCCGGATTTGCTTTAAAGATCCCTATTTTATTTTCCTGCAAGAGCTAGATGTGTGACCAAACCTATGACAGTTTGCACACGAAATAAAGGGGGTTGAGACCCTTTTTTGAAATTCTACACTGCTCTTACTGGATGAGGTTTGATTTTTAGAAAAAACAGAAGAATTTTAAATGATGGGCTACCACCGGCGTTAGTGGCTAGCACCGGGAGGTAGTGGTCACTTTGATATCCATGCCCAAATTTTCCAGAACCATAACATTGGTTTCCCAAAATCATGTCCAGGGATTTTTGACCAATTCCAAATTTTTTGATGGTCATATTAAGGTCATGAGTTTGTTTTGTAAGAGATGAATTGTCTTTAACAAACATGACACATTTATTTTCAAAGCCTTTTTTTGTTATTTTCAATTTGTAAGAGAGAGATTTTTAGTTTTCTCTCTAAATCCCCCTTTTCTTTTGTAAGAGTTTTGATTTGTGAGAGGGCCTTAGAAAGTGAATCTTCAAGTTCTTTTGCCTTACATAGGGAGTGCTCACAATCTTGACATGAAATCTTTCTCTTTCAAAAGAAATTAATTTTTTTGTAAGCTTATGATTTTCTTTGATGATAGATTCATTTTCACGATTTAAAATAATATTATCTTCTATACTTTTATCATAGGTTTTGCAAGTTAGAACAAATTTATCATAAAGTTTTTCAAAGGTGGGAGGAGATACCTCAGTGTCACTAAGAACACTGGTATCGTCATCGTTGCTTTTTTCCATTAAACATAAGTTTGCTTCCGCCTCGCTGCTTGACTCAGATCCGCTTGATTCTTCAGAGGAAGAATCATCCCAAGTTGCGGCTTTCAACACTTTCTTTTTCTCCTTCACTTTATATCGTCCTTTTTGCTCCTTTTGATACTTTGAGCACTGGCTCCGAATGTGCCCGGTCTTTCTGCAGTGATAGCACTCCGGTGGTGGTCTTTCTTCTTCGTCTTCACTTCCTTTTTCTTTCTTTGATGAAGAGGAAGACCCTTTTCGTCGAGCATCTTTTTGGAAGTATTTCCGGAAGGTGTTCCTTCTTTCCGGGTTGCTATCACTGCAGAAGATCGCCGCCTAGCAGGTGGGAGGAGCCCATTCAATGAGGAGATTCTCGCTACCCCCATGCCGGAAGGGTTCAGTGAGCCCGTGATGAGTTACTACTTAGGGAGGGATGATCCTGCCTGACACCTCCAGTGGTTCGAGGATGTAGTCTCCATCCGAACCATGTCAGACTCCTTCAAGTGTAGGCTTTTTTCCATCACTTTCTGGGGGAAGGCCAGAGACTGGTTCCACCAGCTGGTAGCAGGTTCCATCTACTGCTTCGAAGACCTTCGCCGAGGAGTGATGATGTGATTCACCACAGCGAAGAAGAAGAAGAAGGAGGCCACGACCCTTTTCTATCTAGTGCAGGGAGCACGAGAGACGTTAGGGAACTACATCGACCGCTTCCAGGAAGAAGTGTTGGACATCCAGGAGGTGGATGGCTTCACCCTGCAGCTTGCCCTAACGTTCGGCCTAAGGGAAAGCCTCTTCAAGCTAGAGATCAGTCGGGATCCTCCCATATCCTACGAGGAACTTATTGAAAGGGCCAATAAGTTTTTTCAGGGGGAGGCTTCGAATCGTGGCTTCCTGACCAAGCTGACCAAGATAACCAAGGAGGAAGAGGAAGAATAGGAGAAGGTCCCTGTGCACAGGAAGGAGGAGGTGCTCCAAAGGCAGGGGAGGTAGAGGCTGGAAGAAAGGAAGAGGCCAGAGGAGAGAAGGAGAGAAGAGCCGAGGAGAGAAGAACCCAGAAGGGAGGAGCCCAGGAGGCGAGAAGAGAGGAGGCCCGCAGTGGCTCCGGAGCATCAGGAATAGGAGAGACGCTACTAGTCCCTACAAATAAGCCGCCATGATGGCCTATAGGGCGGTCGCAATGTCAAGGTCAGGGAAGAAGGGTCTCCCCGGAGAGGAGGGACTTCAACCAGCAGGAGAGGCATCAGGAAAGAGGACGTGAAAAAGCAATGGTTGTTTCCCGTCAGGGTAACAGGCCACCCCGAAGGAACAAGCGGAGGAGGCCTCAAGCAGAAGAAGTTGTTCCCCTCTATTGTGAGCTCCATCAGGTAGAGGGACACGGGACGATGGCCTGCCCAAATTTTTGGTAGGCCACGAGAAGGCTAGCCACTGGAGAAGCGGGAGGAGAGCCTAGGAGGCTAGAAGCCCCTGTCGAGCCATAGGCAATGCAAGCTGCCGCTCGAAGGAGGAATGAAGATCAAATCGACCAAGGAGGTCGAGGAGAGGTCATACAGGGAGCAGAAGGCGGAGTAGGAGGAGCCACAGTAAGAGTGATCCACAGGGGAGCAGGGCTAGGAGCTTCCCGCAAGGGAAGTCTCCACTAGATCTATTGCAGGAGTGTCGCTTCGACCTCGCAGACACCACCACCGTTGGAAGAGATCACCTTTTCGGAGGAAGAAATATTAGTAAATGAGAACCCCTTCCATGATGCATTTGTGATTCAGGCCGCTGTGGAGGACTACAACGTCGATCGGATTCTCGTGGACAATGAGAGCTCTATGAACATTATCTTCAAGACAATATTTGATGGATTGGGAGTCAAGGCAGGAAGGGTGTTGGCGCCGGATGGTCCCATCTTTGGCTTCTCAGGAGAGAGGAAAGAGGTGGAAGGAGGGGTTGATCTGCTGGTGACCCTTGGTGTCACCTCACTCAAGTGTCGATTTATCATCGCCGATGCCCCGAGATGCTACAAGGCGATCTTTGGGAGGCCGCTCATCAACTACTTTAAAACTGTCCCATCATCCTACCATCAGTGCCTGAAGTACTGCCAGAGAGAAGTTCAGGTGAGGATCAGGAGTGATCCAAGAGCCGCCCACGAGTGCTACCTCAGCGCGGTCAGCACCATCACCTGGATGGCAGACACTGAGGAGCTGGAGAAGGTCCTGAAGGGAGTAGCCAAGATGGAAGCGGCAGAGGAGGTGGAAGAGATCGAGGTGCTCTCCAAGGTAGGAGTCCCTGGATTGCTGAAGATAGGAGGGTCTCTAAAGACCGAAGAGAAGATCGAGATGGCGACATGTCTGCAAGAGAATGTCGACATCTTTGCCTGGAGCGCTGCCGAAATGCTAGGGATTGATGCGGAGGTTGCTTGCCATCACCTCAATCTGGACTCCCCGGTCAAGACCATCTGGCAAAAGAAGAGGTCAAGTGACGTCTTACTGGCCGAACCTATCAGGGAGGAAGTAAAGAAGCTGCTCGAGGCAAGCCTTGTGTCAGAGATCCAGTATCCAGGCTGGGTCTCGAATGTTGTAATGGTGAAGAAGGGTGGAGATAAATGTCGCATATGTATCGACTTTTCCCTTCTGAATAAAGCTTGCCCGAAGGATTGTTATCCCTTGCCTCGAATCGATGTGCTGGTTGATTCAACCGTCAGTTTTTCTGTGATGAGTTTTCTTGATGTATTTTCAGGATATCACCAGATCTGAATGCATCCCCCTGATTATCTTGATGTTTCCTTCATCACTGGAGATGGCTGCTATAACTAAGGATGATGCCCTTCGGGTTAAAAAATGCGGGGGCTACCTACCAGCGGATGATTGATCATGTCTTCAAAGGGCAAAAAGGGAGGAATCTTTAAGTGTATGTGGATGATCTCTTGATCAAAAGCAAGAGCGTCCAGAAGCATGTGGCCGATCTGGTAGAGACCTTCGCGACGCTAAGAAGATTCAAGATGAGGCTCAATCCGGCAAAGTGCGTGTTCAGGGCCGGAAGAGGAAAGTTCTTGAGGCATCTCCTCACCCCAAAGAGAGTAGAGCCCAACCCTGACAAGGTCTTGGCCATCCTGGAGATGACCTCCCCAAAGAGCCCCAAAGAAGTCCAGAGGTTGAATGGAAGGATGGCAAGCCTTAGCCGCTTCCTGTCAAAGGTGGGAGAAAAGTGCTCTCCATTCTTCAAGACGCTTCGAAAGAGCGAAGACTTTGAGTGGTCCGAAGAATGCGAGAAAGTGTTTGAGCGGTTAAAGCAGCAGCTAACCCAGACGCCTCTCCTCCAAAGCCCAAAAGAAGGTGAAGACCTACTCCTTTACCTGGGAGTAGGGGCGGAAGAGGTAAGCTCGGTGCTCATAAAAGAAGAGGGAAAGAAGCAGCTTCCCTTATACTATATTAGCCGAATGCGAAGAAGGCAGAATTGCGGTACCTTATCCTGGAAAAGCTTGTCGGCGCGGAAACTCCAGCCTTATTTTCAAGCTCGCTCCATCCAGGTCATCACTGATCACCCCCTTTGGAGTATCCTGGAAGGAGTGGAGCACTCGGGAAGATTGTCGAAATGGTCGATAGAACTCAGTGAGTTCAACATTTCTTTCTCACCCCGGGTGGCAGTCAAAGCGCAGGCTATGGAGGATTTCTTAGCTGACTTCTCGGGAGAAGTAGATCCAGATAAAGAGCCTTCTAGTCTGGTCGCCTGGAAAATGTTCATCGACGGAGCTTCGGGCAAAATCTCTGTGGGAGTGGGCATTGTGCTTGTCAGCTCACATGGAACTAGGAGCGAGCAAGCAGTCGAGATCCTCTTCCCCGTCACAAACAATCAAGCAGAGTCTGAAGCCATAGTGACAGGCTTGCGTCTCGCCAAGGAATTGGGTATCCAGGATGTTTGAGCTTTTACGGACTCAATGGTGGTCGCGTCGCAGATTCGGGGGGAGTTCGAAGTGCATGACACCATTCTGCAGAAGTATCTCGTCAAGATAAAAGGATTGATTGGAGGCTTCCAATCCTTCTTCGTTGAACATGTACCAAGAGAGTAGAACTCGGCTGCAGATCGCTTGGCTAAGTATAGGCTGAGAGCGGTAGGAACTATCACTGAGTTGTTTCGACCATCCACCGAAGAAGGAGAGATGATGGAGATCGAACAACGTCCTTCCTGGATGGATCCCTTCGCAGCATTTCTAACCACCGGTCATCTCCCAGTAAATGACGGGGATCAAAGAAAGTTTAGATACAAAGCGGCGTATTACCTTCTGCACGGTGGGGAACTATATCGCAAGACCATCTCAGGCCCCTTGGCTAGATGAGTTTCGGAAATTGAAGTACCTCGGTCCTGGAGGAAATCCACTCGGGAGAGTGCGAAAGTCATTCAGGGACTCGCACTTTAGAGCAAAGAATTCTGAGGCACGACTACTTCTGGCTGACTATCCGGACGGATGTCGAAGCCTTCTCCAAGAAATGTCAGAAGTGACAACTGTTCGCTCCTCTCCAACTACAGCCGGCTCGTCAGCTTCGTTCCATTACGGCCCTGTGGCCATTCGCTATCTGGGGAATGGATCTGATAGGCCCTTTTCCCCATGCTAACGGCCAGAGGAAGTTCATTCTCGTCATGATTGACTATTTATCCAAGTGGATCGAGGCCAAAGCTCTAGCCAAGACCACCTCTCAAGTCGTGAAAAACTTCATTTGTCGAGAAATAACTTGCAGGTCCGGGATCCCTCTCGCCATCATCACCGACAATGCTCCTCAATTTGTCAGCTTGGAGCTAGAAGATTTATGCAAGCAACTGGGGACCGATCTCTGGTTCACCTCAGTACATCATCCTGTTGGATCGGTCAGCGCCCTTAGAGGGGGGGGGGGGTGAATAAGGGTTTTAAGAAACTTTATATTATATTTTAAAACTTTGAATTATTGCAAGATTAAAGACATGAAATAAGTGAAGTAAAACAAAAAGAGACAAGCTTTATTAATGATAAATAAGTTTTACAAAACTTGATCTCGATGACGCTAGAGATCGGAGGCGAATAAAAAAAACTCTTTTTGTTTTCTATCCCGACTCGCCTCCCCACGAACCGGTGGCCCTAGCCTTATCCTCCCCGGATTCGGCCTCAAGCCGCTCTAGCCAATCCTTCCCCGGATGTGGCCTCGAGCACCCCCTAGAACTAGCCTAGATCTAGTCGCCAACACGAGGCGAATTTCAGCCCTAAGTCTACCCCAGACCTAGTCGCCAACACGAGGCGATTTCACTACCGTTTACAATGATAAAAGAGAAATAAAATAACAAAACCTCCCTTAAGATGAACTTCTGAAGTAGGAGATGAAGATCCGTTGTAGAATCAGCGTTTGTTGAAGCGGACTTCGTCTGGATTCGGCGTGATGGAATTCTCCTTCAGAAATTGGCAGAGCTTCGCTGGGACCTCAAATTTCGGCTAAGACAAGCCTCTGGAAATCTAGTACTCTCTCTCTGAGGTGTATACAATAGGTGCGTTGAAAACAAGAGGAGAGGGGGTCCTTTTATAGCCCAAGCGCTACCGTCGGCGCTAGCCCGAATTAGGAAACGTTTTGCGTGGCAGGATCTTCAATCCGTGGCAACATTTTGCTCTATGCCTCTTGTGCGCCATGCTATCGCCAGCGCTAGTAGCTACCGCCGGGCGCTAGCTCTTTCTAAAAACACTGCCGGAATCACGCTAATCATCGCTAGCGCCGGGCGCTATCGCTACCGCCGGCGCTAGTGAGCCTTTTCGAATTTTTGCCTCAATTTTGGGGGCAGTCATCATGAGTACTCCTTGAGTCATATGGACTATGTAAACCTGCACACTTGAACACACAAGATCAAATACACATAGGATTTGTTATTCTCAAACCTAGGAGATGCGGAAGACCATGTTCCAACAAACTCCCCCTTTTGATAATAACAAATCCATTAATGATAAATCAAAGCATTAATAAATAGGCATGAGGAAACTCTACTTGTGTGTGTGTGCGAGTGATGACTTAGGATAATTATTAATTTTAGCATTTAGAATTGCTCCCCCTAAATACATGCTCCCCCTAAGTGAGTGCTCCCCTAATATGTAAGCTATCATCTGAATTTGTCATGTTGGGTTTATGATAGCGGGTTATATTTATCATGTTAGTTCTCCCCCTTTGTTATTAGCAAAAGTGGGTAGGGAAACAAAGCACAAAGAATTTGTAAGTAGAAGAGAAGGCATGATCGAGCTTTTTAAGTAAATGATAAGGAGTTATAGAAATGTTTTTCATTGAAGTAGATCAGAGTTATGAGCATTACAAAATTTTCAGAGTTTGTAGCATAAAAGATTTTTATGTTTGAAGTAACCAATAAAAAGTGTTCCAAGTAAAACTATCACGTAATGAAAGATAGGAATTTTGAAAAATAAGTGAGGATGCATAGAGTACAAGATATTAAGTAAGCATGGAAAGCGCAGGGTAAAACACTTATATGGTTAAGATGTGGAAGACTTATAGCAATACAAAAACATCAAATAGTAATGATAATTCAAAAAATATGAGTTAAAGATCACAAAAAAATGATGTTTTTGGAAATCATTTTGTAGTTTTAAATTTTATAATAACCAAGCATGAAATAATGTTTATCAAAAAGAGATGACCACAATGGTACTTTAATTCTTAGTTTCAAAAACATACAAAACATTGTAGAACACATGCTAGGTTATCTAGTGCATTTTATAAATAAAAAGTAATATAGAATTAGCATTAGGATCCAATACTCATGAGAAAAAGTGTTATGGAAGATAATGATGTGCACATAAGTGTAATTTTGAGGAGAGTAAACAAATGTTTTAATAAAAAATACAAGTAATATGCAAAGTAAGAAGCACAATAAAACACAAATAAGATTACTTCCACACACTTTAATGCACAAAAAAGGTACAACTACCAAGGTGCTTTGCACACACAATGCTCATCAAGACTTATCAGAGTGCAAAGTAGTGCTTGGGGGATCACATATTTTATTTTGAATTTTGAGACTAGTGATCCGGTGTACTTAAGAGAAAGTGGTTTTTCTTATTTTTGAAAGAAAGATTTGATTTGCACAAGACACTTTATTATTCTTTCCAAGGTGCTCAACCTCACAATGCTCATTAAGACTTATCAGGAGGTTCAAGTAGTGCTTGGTGGAGTTATCTTTGTCATTTATGTTATAATTTTATTTTGTACAAAGTTCTCTGAATACACTTGTTTTGCAAATCAATAGATTTTATGAGAAAAAACTATAACCACTTTTCTTAATTTTTAAGAGTGCAAAAGAAGGAGTGTAGGTAAGATACTTGTGCAATTTTAATCCATTGTACTAATACAAAACATACACATACACAAGTATTCTTAGATTAAACACATATGTAGACACTGCCAAAAAGAGTGGGTGAATAAATATCATTATCAAACATAAAACATTTACTCATACTTAGAGGCATGCTAAGCTTAGTACTACACAACCTTTAAGATATAATGGATGCACATATTAATAGATATATCAAAGCATGAAGAAAGACAATGTCCATGTAGTTTGAAAAGATAAATTGCAACATTGTAGAATTTCTAGATAATAGATTAAATCATGCTTGATTTTTCACAAAAAAAAAATCATAGAGTTTTTTTTATAGTTTTAAAGTTTTATATTTTTGTATTTGATTTTAGCAAATAAAAGCATATTTTTGTAATTTTTGCTTTTGTAATTTTTATATTTGATTTTTGCATAAAGATGAACTTTAAACAAAGGAAACAACACAAGCGAAAAAGAAAAGCATATTTTTTTTTGTAATTTGGTTTTTGTAGTTTTGTATTTGATTTTTCAAAAAAATAAAGAAACACAGAAGTGCAAAACTAAGCAAAAAATATAGATTTATATATTTTAAGGCATTTTTAGAAATTTAAAAAATACAGAAAAATGAACATGGACGCTAGCGCCTGCGGTAGCGCTAGCGCGGGAGACAGTAAGTGATTTTTGAAGATTTTGAAAATTTTGATTGTTGATTTTGATTAAGTGTCCCAATAGCAGTTTCATGCTGAAAGTGCAGATTTTTAGGAGATGTTTTTGATGGTTAACAGTGAAGAAGCTTGTATTTGTGAGCATGTTTTAACTTGTAAGATCTAGCACACCTAACTCAAGTCGTAATAAACGAAATCGTGCATCGGGAAGAGGTTTAGTGAATATGTCAGCGAGTTGAGAGTCTGTCCCAATGAAGCTTACTTTTACATTTTCTTTCTTAATGTGATCCCTAATGAAATGATGACGAACGTCGATGTGTTTGGATCTAGAATGGTGTACAGGATTATATGTGAGGTCTATTGCACTTTTGTTGTCACATTTAAGATCTATGTTTTTGAGATGAAATCCAAAGTCCTCTAGTGTTTGGCTCATCCATAACGCTTGTGCACAACAACTACCAAGTGCGATATATTCGGCCTCCGTGGTGGAGAGTGCAACCGAAGATTGTTTTGTACTAGACCATGCAACTAAAGAGGGTCCTAAAAAGTGACACGTACCACTGGTGCTTTTTCTATCTAGTGAGCACCCGGCATAGTCCGAATCGGAATAACCGTGGAGTGTGAAAGAGTCATTATGTGGGTACCATAATCCTAGTTTAGATGACCCTATTAGATAACGAAAAATACATTTTACCACTTTTAAATGGGATTCTTTTGGATCGGCTTGAAAGCGAGCACATAAACATACGGCAAACATTATATCTGGTCTAGATGCACTTAAATAAAGAAGAGAACCTATCATTCCTCTATATAGCGTTTGATCAATAGAAATTCCAGATTCATCTTTTCCTAGTTTTAAAGAAGCACTCATAGGAGTAGAAGCTTGTTTAAGATTTTAAAATCCAAATCGTTTAAGCATATCGTGAACATATTTTGATTGACATAGAAAAATACCATCAGTTCTTTGTGAAATTTGAAAACCAAGAAAATATGATAGTTCTCATACAAGACTCATTTCAAATTCATTTTTCATTATTAAGACTACTTCATTACACAACTCTTCATTAGTGGTTCCAAAAATGATGTCATCAACATATATTTGTAGAATGATTAATTCGTTATTTTTATGCTTAATGAAGAGTGTGTTGTCTGCACTTCCCATAACATAACCGTGCTCTAACAAAAACGATGTAAGACGATCATACCAGGCACGCGACGCTTGTTTTAAACCATAAAGCGCTTTTTCTAATTTGTAAACATGATTTGGAAATTTTTCATTTATGAAATCGGGGGGTTGTTCTACATAAACTTCTTCTTTAATAAACCCGTTTAAAAAGGCACTTTTAACATCCATTTGAAATAATTTTATTCTTTTAAAACTCGCAAATGCCAAAAATATTCGTATAGATTCTAAGCGAGCTACGGGTGCAAAGGTTTCTTCAAAGTCTACCCCCTCGATTTGTGAATAGCCTTGAGCAACTAAGCGTGCTTTATTTCTTACAATCCTAGATTCACCATCTAGCTTATTTTTAAAAATCCATTTTACGCCAATAATTGGATGATTAGATGGTCTTTCTACTAAATTCCAAACTTTATTTCTTTCAAATTGTCCTAACTCTTCATTCATTGCCAAGAACCAAAATTCGTCATTTAAAGCGGTGGAAACATTTTTAGGTTCAATTTCAGACACAAAGCAAATATTTGAAAATGTTTCATGAAGAGAGGACCGAGTTCTTACCCCAGTAGAAGGTTCCCCAATGACTAGCTCCTTTGGATGATTTTTGGAGAAGTTTAGAATGCTTGGAGGTACATATTCATCTTCTTTGGGCTTCTCCTCCTCTTCTTTGGACGGTTCTTCTTCGTCGTGCTCCAAGGATGGCAAAGGTTCATCATCGGTACCTGTAGGGAGCTTCTCTGCACAAGGAACAAACTCATCAAATCTGACATTAATTGATTCTTCAACCTTACTTGATCTTTTATTAAATATTCTATATGCTTTACTAGTTGAAGAATAACCAAGAAATATTCCTTCATCGCATTTGTCGTCAAATTTTCCTAAAGAATCTTTGGTATTAAGAATGAAGCATTTACATCCAAATACTTTAAAATACGATACGTTAGGTTTCTTTTGATAGTAGAGTTCATATGGTGTGAGAGTTAATGATGGGCGAAGCATAACTCTATTCATTACATAGCATGCAGTGCTTACGGCTTCTGCCCAAAAATACTTAGGTAATTTATATTCAGATAGCATGGTGCGTGCAAGTTCTTGTATTGTCCTAATTTTCCATTCTACAACACCGTTTTGTTGAGGTGTGCGTGGAGCAGAGAACTCATGCTTAATACCTAACATGTCACAAAAAGATTTAAAATTTTCATTTTCAAATTCACCTCCATGATCTGAGCGAATGCATTTTATTT
Source organism: Dactylorhiza incarnata (assembly GCA_033032865.1). Taxonomy (NCBI): domain Eukaryota; kingdom Viridiplantae; phylum Streptophyta; class Magnoliopsida; order Asparagales; family Orchidaceae; genus Dactylorhiza; species Dactylorhiza incarnata. Next base: position 354,903 of record JAWHQI010000437.1, read on the forward strand.
TTAAATCTAATTCATTTTGAATGCGAGTACATAATTTTGAAAATTCGCAAAACGCATCAGATTTGGAGGAGAGAAATAAAGTCCAACAATATCTAGAATAGTCATCTATGAGAACATAAGTGCATAATCTACCACCAAGACTCGCAGTGTTAACGGGACCAAAAAGACCCATATGAATTAATTGCAGAGGCTTTGATGTAGAAATTACATTTTTTGCTTTTAAAAGATGACTTAGTAAATTTGCCTTTTTGGCATGGAGAGCATAATGAAGATAAATTTCCATTTAACTTAGGCAATCCTCTAATCAATTTTCTTTTTGCTAGTTTTAAGATAAGCTTTGTACTAGCGTGGCCTAAGCGTCTATGTCATAATTCTAATTCATCATTTTTTGTTATAAAACATTTTATAGAAGATTTAGAAAGATCATGAAATGAAACTATGTAAACATTATGAATTCTAGGTGCAGTTAATAACACATCTTTTGTTTTAGGATTAACAATCTTGCAAAGGTTAGTGGAAGATTCAAAAAGTACGTCTACACCTTTATCACACAGTTGACTTATAGATATTAGGTTATGTTTTAATCCTTTCACATAAAGCACATTCGATATAAGAAAAGATGTGTTACCCACTATACCAACTCCCATGATCCTTCCTTTACCGTTATCGCCAAACGTTACTATTCCTTCTTTCTTCATTTCTAGGCTAAGGAATTTTGCTTTATTGCCCGTCATGTGTTTGGAGCAGCCTGAGTCCAAATACCACACGTCTTCTGTTTCCTTAGCCTTCCTGCAAATCTAGAAAGAGGATGAGAGTAAAGACCCAGATACCCAAGAGGTACCACCCATAGAGTAAGTGGATTTCTTTGGTACCCAGATTTGTTTTAATGATCGTTGATTTATTATATTCCTGCAAGAGCCAGACGTGTGTCCAAATTTAAGACAATTAGCACACGAAATAAAGGGGGTTGAGACCCTTTTCTGAGTTTCTATGTAGCCCTTGCTGGATGATGTTTGTACATTAGAAAAACCAGAAGAATTTTTAACTTTAGAGCTACCGCCGGCGTTAGTAGCTAGCGTCGGGCGGTAGTGTTCACTTTTATATCCGAGTCCGATTTTTCCAGACCCAAAGCATTGATTACCCAGAAGCATATCCAGGGATTTTTGACCAATCCCGAATTTGGTTATGGCTAAATTGAGATTTTGATTTTGTTTTTTAAGAGATGTATTTTCTTGAACAATCATAACACATTTGTTTTCAAATCCTTTTTTGTTCTTTTCAATTTGTAATATAGAAGTTTTCAATTTTCTCTCTAAGTCCTCTTTTTCTTTTGTAATGATTTTGTTTTGTGAAAGGGCATTAGAGAGAGAAACTTCAAGTTCCTTTATCATAAATAAAGAGTGCTCACATTCTTGACATGAAACTTTTCTTTTTTCAAGAGAGACTAATTTTTTTGTGAGCTTACGATTTTCTTTTATAATAGATTCATTTTCAAGATTTAATAAAACAAATTTATCATAAAGTTCTTCAAAGGTAGGAGGAGGTACCTCAGTGTCGCTAAGAACACTGGTGTCGTCATCGTCGCTTTTGGCCATTAAGCACAAGTTTGTTTTCTCCTCGCTACTTGACTCAGAACCGTTTGACTCTTCAGAGGAAGAGTCATCCCAAGTAGCGGCCTTCAGCACTTTCTTCTTTTCTTTTGCTTTCTTTTGTTCTTTCCGTTCCTTTTGGTATTTTGGGCACTGGCACCGAATGTGCCCGGTTTTTCTGCAGTGATAGCATTCTGGAGGCGGCCTTTCTTCTTCGTCATCGCTTCCTTTTTCTTTCTTCGATGAAGAGGAGGATCCCTTTCGTCGAGTATCTTTTTGGAAGAACTTTCGGAATGTGTTCCTTCTCTCTGGATTTCTGATGAACTTCTTGAAATTCTTCATCAGGAGTCCTTCTTCATCATCATCGTCCTCTTCGATGCACTCCTTCTTTGATGTTAGCGCCAACGCCTTTTTCTTCGGCTCCTTGTTGTATTCGTCATGTTGAATTTGTAGTTCTACCTCATGGGTTTTGAGATTCCCAATGAGATTCTCGATCTGGAGCGTTCTTAAGTTGTGCGACTCCGAGATGGCCGTCACCTTCGGATTGAACCTTGGAGGTAAGGAACGAAGAATTTTCCTCACCAAGTCCCCGTCGGAGTAGGTCTTTCCAAGCGCCTTTGATGCGTTGACAATCTTTGTGAAGTGAGTGTACATTGAGTTGATGTCCTCTTCCGTTTCCATTCTGAATTTTTCGTATTCAGATTCCAGTTGAAACAGCTTAGCATCTTTCACCTGCGATGTACCTTCGTGAGTAACTTCCAATTGATTCCAAATATCATAAGCAGTTGTGCATGCAGAAATTCTATTAAACTCAGTCCTATTTAAAGCGCAATATAAAGCGTTCATTGCTTTAGCATTATTTTTACACCTTAGTTTATCGTTGTCATTCCATTTATCTTTAGGTTTTGCTAATGTCGCCTCTCCTACTATAGTTGTAGGCGGAGAGTACCGTACTTCTACCATGTTCCATACTTCTACATCCATGGTCATAAGAAAACACATCATTCGATTTTTCCAGTAGTTAAAATCTGACCCAGTAAAGAGAGGTGGTCGACTAACCCCTTGACCCTCAGGAAAAGCGAGATCATGAGACGCCATTGTTCCCGGTTGTTAAGCCGATTGGAACAAAACTGCTCTGATACCACTTGTTGGATCGGTCAGCGCCCTTAGAGGGGGGGGGGGGGGTGAATAAGGGTTTTAAAAAACTTTAGATTATATTTAAAAACTTTGAATTATTGCAAGATTAAAGACATGAAATAAGTGAAGTAAAACAAAAGGAGACAAGCTTTATTAATGATAAATAAGTTTTACAAAACTTGATCTCGATGACGCTAGAGATCGGAGGCGAATAAAAAAAAACTCTTTTTGTTTTCTATCCCGACTCGCTTCCCCACGAACCGGTGGCCCTAGCCTTATCCTCCCCGGATTCGGCCTCAAGCCGCTCTAGCCAATCCTTCCCCAGATGTGGCCTCGAGCACCCCCTAGAACTAGCTTAGATCTAGTCGCCAACACGAAGCGAATTTCAGCCCTAAGTATACCCCAGACCTAGTCGCCAACACGAGGCGATTTCACTACCGTTTACAATGATAAAAGAGAAATAAAATAACAAAACCTCCCTTAAGATGAACTTCTGAAGTAGGAGACGAAGATCCGTTGTAGAATCAGCGTTTGTTGAAGCAGACTTCGTCTGGATTCGGCGTGATGGAATTCTCCTTCAGAAATTGGCAGAGCTTCGCTGGGACCTCAAATTTCGGCTAAGATAAGCCTCTGGAAATCTAGTACTCTCTCTCTGAGGTGTATACAATAGGTGTGTCGAAAACAAGAGGAGAGGGGGTCCTTTTATAGCCCAAGCGCTACCGCCGGCGCTAGCGCTAGCGCTACCGCCGGCGCTAGCGCTACCGCCGGCGCTAGCGCTAGCGCTACCGCCGGCGCTAGCGCTAGCGCTACCGCCGGCGCTAGCGCTACCGCCGGCGCTAGCCCGGATTAGGAAACGTTTTGCGCGGCAGGATCTTCAATCCGTGGCAACATTTTGCTCTATGCCTCTTGTGCGCCATGCTACCGCCAGCGCTAGTAGCTACTGCTGGGCGCTAGCTCTTTCTAAAAACACTGCCGGAATCGCGCTAATCATCGCCAGCGCCGGGCGCTATCGCTACCGCCGGCGCTAGTGAGCCTTTTCGAATTTTGGCCTCAATTTTGGGGGCAGTCATCATGAGTACTCATTGAGTCATATGGACTATGTAAACCTGCACACTTGAACACACAAGATCAAATACACATAGGATTTGTTATTCTCAAACCTAGGAGATGCGGAAGACCATGTTTCAACACATCCTAGGAGCAACATACAAGTGGAGGCCGCCAACAAGTTGATCATCAACCTCCTGAAGAAAAAGGTTGAAAACTAAGAGGGAACTGGGCAGACCAGCTTCCCTCGCTCTTATGGGCTCTGAAAACCACTCCTAATTCGGCCACGGGAGAAACTCCTTTCAAGCTCTTCCATGGTTCCGAAGCTCTCATCCCTGTAGAGTTTGAGGTCAGAAGTCCAAGAGTAGTTGCGGCAGAGGAAGGAAATGAAGAATGGCGGCTGGAAAATGAAGATGCTCAAAAACGATTATTCCCGACTACATCGAAGAGCTTCAGGAGCCTCGGTTAGGCAAGAAGAAATCAAGAGACGGATGGAAAAATATTTCGACAAACACATCCGCCTCAAGCAATTACAGGCAGATGACCTCGTCCTGAAGAAGGTGGATGCGGCGGGACGATCAACCAACTTTGGGAAGCTTAATGCGAGTTGGGAAGGACCCTTCATCATCCACGAAGCATTAGCAACTGGCGGATACCGTCTGCAGAATCACGAAGGAGAGCTACTTGGGAACACATGGAGTGGTGATGACCTAAGAAGTTCCACCCCCAGCAGGAATATACATGTCCCCCTTTTTTGAAAAGATTACTTCACTTCAAGAAAATCCTCGTCCCCTGAAACATGGGCCACGAGAGTTCCTTTTCTCTTCTAGAAAATCTTTTCGAAGTAGGTAAAATTGATCTCCATGACCGGTTTGGGGGACAGGCCTCCCACTCAACTCTCGTAAAAATCCAAGTCGAGTGGTGGGACAGCGCCTCGGGAGTGAGTTCTCCTCAGACCAAGCTGAAAGTTCCTCTAATACTTATTGAAAGTGAGGTTACATCTTAGATTTACTCTAGAGGGGTGTGAATAGAGTATTAAAAGTTTTTAACTTATTTTATAGCGGAATTAAAATACTGATATATATATGTGTGTATAACAGAGTGAGTGTAAAAACAAAACAAGAAATCACACAACACATCATAGAAAATAAACACAAACACAGAAGACACAGCTTGGAACACCCTTCCAGCTCAATCCAAATACGTAAAAAGGGTTGGGGAGCACCATGTGCTTACCCCCAACAATATGGAGCACAAATGCACACCAAAACGGGCCTAAATAGTGCACATAGCGTGAAAGCATGTACAAGTGAAATACAAGCGATTATGGCTTAAAAGTGTAGTGCACACAAGTGAAAACTATCCCGGATTAGTCCATAAAACAGTGTTAATATCGGACTCATCACACCCCTAGACTTAATCATTTGCTCGTCCCGAGTTAACTATCCCTTACGTGGACGAGAAAAACGCTAGTTGGCTTAGTAATTGTGGGAATGGAGTACAATGTGTTGAAGGGAGTTAGAACCCTGTACAAGATGGGATAAAGAGGGTTTATAAAGTTCTTCACTGTCAACAAGCTGAGAGAAGACTAGTGGATTTGTTGTTGTAAAGCTCCCCCTGTCTGATAGAATTTCTTGACAGATAATGGATGGAGCTTCCTCTTGAATATAAATGATCTTCCTTGATAGCTGATGAATCTGAGAGACAAAAGTTTCCCAGATTGTTATTGCTCTTGAAGATTAGAACTTGCAGCTGAAAACTGGGAGAATGTTCTTGTTGATGTTCTCAGAGAATAAGAGTGCTGATGTTGAAGATGAAGTTCTATTTTTCTTTTCTGCTTTCTGTATTTCTCTCTCGACTGTTTCTTTTTTTCTCTTCTTTCTATCTTTCTGTGTTGCTGTAAATCTTCTTCTTCCTTTTTCCTTAGAGCATATATCTCTGATTTGAATTTCAAATCCTCTGAATAAGGAATAGAATAATCAGGAGGATTATTTCTTGGAACTGCAAGCAAATCTTTAATTTCTTTTCCTTTTCAATAAATGTATCCTTTTCCAATAAGACAAACAGCTACTTTCTTGAGAGAAGACAATGGAAAGGAATAAATAAAAGGAAGGATTAAATCCTGACTTATCTGATAGGAATAAATCCGTTGCTGATTAGTCGATCTGAGTTCAGAGAATAATATAACTGATCCTTCTGAAAATTCGTCGAGCTCAGATCAGAGTTCGTCGATATGATGGTTGAGTTCGTCGAACTGAAGTTGGAGTTCGTCAAACTGAACATCTGTTACTGATTCGTCGAACACAGTCTGGAGTTCGTCGAGCTCAAGTTGGAGTCCGTCGAACTGAAAGATAATCTACTGAATCTGGCTGGAAGAATTGAGTTCGTCGATCTGAGAAGCACTTTCGTCGATCTGAACATCTTGTTAGTTATTCGTCAAGCGCAGAGCTGAATTCATCGATCTCAAGTTGGAGTTCGTCGAACTAAAAGATAATCTGCTGAATTGGCTGGAGAACTGAGTTTGTCGATCTGAGAAGCACTTTCGTCGAACACAGAAAGGAGTTCGTCGAACTCAATGTGAAGTTTGTCGAACTGAGAAATAAACTTGATTCGTCGACCTGAAGCACACCGTTCGTTGAACTCAGGATGGAGTTCGTCGAACGCAGTTTGGAGTTCGTCGAATGCAGAAACTTGATCTTTTCCTTACGTTCTAGCAGCCTAAAACCTTGACCCTTAGACTATACAATGGGGTCAACTTAGTCCTAGTCAACAGATAGTGATCCTAGCCCAAATCAGTAACAGGGTTGTTCTAACACAATCCTCTGCATTGACGGTCGAGATTAGCTCCCCCCTTGCATGTTGGTCGAGTAACCCCCCCCCCCCCCCCCCCCGATTGCACTTCTTATCCGACTGGAGATGTTATCAGAAGAGAGTCCGGACACCAACCCCCCAACCCGACGAAGAGATGACCGATTTAATCGACCAAAATACCCCTGAATAAAGGCATCTTTTACCCACAGAGGTTTAAAAGCTCACAACAACATGTAATTTCTCTATGTTTATTCTGATCATAAGAGTTGGTGTGATTAATCCCCTCTGATTGTAGGCAGCAGGAGAGATCTTCATCAGCTTCCAGCATTCAAGTAGGATGGAGGCCTCGGGATGGTGAGTCCCCTTGGACCTCCCCGACTGTCATTCCCTACTCATTAGCTTCCAGCATCAAAGTAGGAAAGAGGCTTCGGGATAGTGTGTCCCCTCGGACCTCCCCGACAGTCATCCCTGCTCATTCTTCATAAACCCTATTATTGTTATCATGATGCCCTAACAAGCTCATCAGGTGCAAGTAGAAGCCTTGAGAGTGCGCATCCTGTAGGAACCCTCAAGTACCCTTCACAGTTCAAGCATCATCAAAAAACTCTGAAGCAGGCGAGGAGGTCTAGGGGCGAGCATCTACAGTGCAAGCAAGGGGAGCGAGTATATCATATGCGAGTAAGGTATGCTTGTCGACCGCACCAAATACCCCGCATGGTCGCACTAATCGTGATGACGATCACTCAAAGCTCGCTTCGAGCCTATGATTCTGGCGAGCTCTCTTCACTTCTAGCCTATGAGCCTAGCGAATGAGCACTCAAGCGCGGACGATCCTATGAGCCTAACGAGTATCAATGCAATATCATAAACAAGGAGAGTAGATGGTCCCATTTCCAAAACAATATTACTATATCATTCAAAAATTGTCACATATCACTCTCGCAAGAGTTATAAAAATTGTCCAAGTATAACAAGATTAGCACGGCGAAGGAGCATAGTTTGAAGAATTCGACGACCCATCATCCTCCCCATCTTCCTGCTCTTCATCCTCATCGCTGGCACTGAGGATATCAGCGAGCATATCCTCCGTCGTCAGGGTCTCGCCATCTGGGGTCAGGAACCCTCCGACCTGGAGCTTGGCAAAGACCAGATCGCCAATGGTGATCACAATCTCATGCCGAAGAGCGGATCACTCCTGTGAAGATTTGGAGATCTCCCCTTCTGAACGAGAAGGTCCGGCCTCCGAGGAAGGCTAAGCCTGAAAGTAAGGTTAGATCTTAGATTTACTCTAGAGGGGGGAGGGGGGTGAATAGAGTTTTATAAGGGTTTTCACTTAATTTTATAGCGGAATTAAAATAGTGATATATATATATATGTGTGTGTGTACTGAGTGAGTAATAAAACAAAATAAAGAAACATAGCACACAACACAGCAAAATAAGCACAACACAGACGACACAAGAATTTAATAGTAGTTCCCCACTAAACCTAGGTACGTCTACTCTTCTACCACACTTGGTAGGATTCCACTACAGGTTGTTGATCAGGTGCCCTGCCACCAAGGGAGTTTTGATCAGGTGTCCACACACCAAGTGAGCTTTTGATCAGGTGCTCTAACCAAATTACAGGTTTTTGATCAGGTGCCCTGCCACCAATGGATGTAACTTTTGAAGGGAGTTACAACCCTTTATACAGTTAAAAGAAAACAAAAATATATTGTTCTTCTCTTTCAGAGAAGACTCTAGTGAATCTTTGATGATGTTGAAGAGCTCCCCCTGATTTGATTAGTGTTTGATGATCAGGTGAGGAAGCTTCTTCTCAAGAATGTAGTAACTCCTTTCTTCTTCTTCTGCAGTTGAGATCTTGGGCAAATGATCTGGATTGAGTGTCTCAGGATGAAGATGATCTGCAGAGAAGAGTTAACAAACAAGATAGATAAATATATGTTGGTCTCTGTCTTTTTCTTCTTTGTACTTTCTCTGTATATGTGATCTGGAGAGCTTCTCTCTTATTTTGAATTCTTCAGTCTTCTATCTTCTTGGAAAGGGAAGAGATAAAGTCACTTTTTATTAACTGGACTCCTCGAGAAGATAAACTGCCATCTTTAATTTAAGATGTTCTGCAACGGCTATATCATTAATTGTTCTGCAATGGCTATATCATTAATTTGTTCTGCAACGGCTATATCATTAATTTGTTCTGCAACGGCTATATCATTAATGTAAGGCAGTGATAATTCATACAAAAGAGGGGCAGCAATATACAAGTAGAAATGATTCAAAATATTGCTTTATCAGATCTAGAATTTTAGTCGAGCTGAGAAAAGAGATTTTATATAGCTGATAATAATTCGTCGATCTCAGCTTGAAGTTCGTCGGGCTGAGCTCGACGTTTGTTGATCTGATCACTGATTAACTGCATAGAGAACTTTTGTCGAGCGCTGCTTAGATTTCGTCGAATGTAGCTTCAGAGTCCTTTCGTCGAGCGCTGCTTGGTTTTCGTTGAACGCAGCTTCAGAGAACTTTCGTCGATCGCAGTTAGCTTTTTGTCGATCGCAGCTTCCTTGATATTTCGTCGTGCGCTGCTAGCCTTTCGTCGATCGCAATTTATATTATATTTTCTGTGTCTTCTGTCTTAATGAGATTTGATCTAGTTTATACAAGATGTGTTATGATAGAAACTTAGACCAAATATGGATCCTAACTCAAATCAAAATTAGGGTTCCAACAATCTCCCCCTATTTGAGTTGGGATACAAATTTGAAATATAAGACAAATAGGGATCCTAATTAAAACATACAGGGATCCTAATCCAAATCAATACTGGTGATCCAACAATCCCCCCTATTTGGTTTAGGATGCCAAGCAAGAGAAAATAGAATAACTCAAAGCATAAAGTATTTCAGTAGATATTATAAAGCTTTAAGGAGATATACATAATAAGCAGATAGTAAAATTGATTGTTCTTTTGAAAACATTTAATCATAAATTACTAAATTTCTTCTTCTTTTAATTTTTCTTCTTCTTTTAAATTTCTCCTTCTTTTAATTTTCTTCTTCTTTTAATTTCTCTTCTTCTTTTAAATTTTCTCTTCTTCTTTTAATTTCTCTTCTTCTTTTAATTTTCTTCTTCTTTTAAATTTCTTCATCTTTTAATTTTCTCTTCTTCTTTTAATTTCTCTTCTTCTGTTAATTTCTCTCCTTCTTTTAATTTCTCTTCTTCTTTTAATTTCTCCCCCTGTCTTGATTCAGGGAACCCTGGATCAAGACCCCTAGAAGAAGGGTAAATGGGAATATATGCATTTCTGATTCCTAGATTTTGTTTTAATAGGATTCCATTAATATGATGAGTTGCTACAGCTGTTAATGGATTCTAAGGAATTTTTATGTTCTTAGAAAAACATTGTCTGATACCTTCCTTCTTACAGAATTTTCTCATCAGAAGAGATTCAAACTCAGTGCCATGATCACTTCTGATCAATGCAACTAGAGTAGAGTACTCAAATCTTGATGGACCTGAGAAAGTCTGTTAGAACATTAAAGGTATCTGACTTTGTTTTTAAGATAGAAAATTTAAGTGAATCTTATAACTTTTTGTTTGATTACAAATGGAGTTAACGTTGGCCTTTGTATCTGATAAATGTTTTACCAATTGAAGGTTTCTTTGATAATCATTAAAATATATGTTTGATAAACTATTCTGATTTTGTCGATCTCGGGTTGACAAAGTGCAGTGATTTCGTTGATCTCTGATTAAGGAATCGTTATATTTATTCTCTGTGTTCAGAGTTCGTTGAACTCTGATTCGTTGAGCTCTGATCACAAGAAAATTATGTTTGATTTATGTGTTCGGCTTTCATTGATCAGCGTTCGACGAAGTCATTTGATTTCGACGATCTCTGTTCGACAAATTTTGTTGAACACAAAAGATTTCAGTAATTTTTACAGAGTCTTCTGCTACTTCTTTTTCCTTGCAGAGACAAATTTTATAGATGTAGTTAGAGTATTTTTCTTTTGAATATGAGATAGATTAGATGAAAATCCTAAGCCAAGTATGCTGTCATTTAATCTGGCATTTATAGTGCTTGTGATATTCATTATTTTGATATTTCTTCCATTAAGAGATTGTTCAAAAATTTCAGCATTAATTGAATTATTTTTCATAGAAATAATTTGTTCTTCTGATGTTTTCAAATCTTCTTTAAGTTTAGTATTTTCAGAAGTTAAATTGTTTATTTCTATTAACTCTTTTCTGAGAGATTTGATTTCTTTCTCAGATTTTATTAAATCTTTACATAGCCATTTAAAATCTGATTTGAAATGTTCAGGAGTAAAATCAAAACTTGAATCATCTTCATCAGATTCAGATTCTGCATTTGAGTTGTGGTTTGAGCCATTTATGGCCATCATGCAGAATTCTATAGCTTTTTGTTGTTCTTCTTCTTCACTTGAACTAGATGATGATTCTGTATCTGAATCACTTGAGGTGGAAGAAGATTCGGCTACCATTCTTGTGAGGGAGTTCCAGATGTCTCTTGCTGAAGTGCAATCAGCAAAAATTTGAAAAATGTCTTTTGACATTGATTGAGCTAATATATCCATAGCCTTGGCATCATCACTTTTCAGCTTCTTTTGAGCACTGTTGATGTTGGTGAAGTTGGAGGTCCTGTCAGAATAGAATTATAAATTTCTTCATCTATTGCATTCATATATAGTCTAATTCTAGCTTGCCATAAAGAAAATTTATCCAAATTACAGATAGGTGGTCTGATACTTGAAAATTCTTCTTGTGCCATGAAAAAGTAAAACTCTAAAATAAATTTAAGATATAATTGATCTTTTGATTCAGGTGTTAGCCTGTATACAATCAACCAACCTCTGATATCAATTGAAAATCAATTGATATCAGTTGAAAGTGAATTGATATAATCAACCACGCTTAGATACCAATTGAAAGTGAGGTTAGATCTTAGATTTACTTTAGAGGGGGGTGAATAGAGTTTTTCACTTAATTTTATAGCGGAATTAAAATAGTGATATATATATATGTGTACTGAGTGAGTAATAAAACAAAATAAAGAAACACATCACACAGCACAACAAAATAAGCATAACACAGACGACATAAGAATTGTATAGTAGTTCCCCACTAAACCTGGGTACGTCTGCTCTTCTACCACACTTGGTAGGATTCCACTACAGGTTGTTGATCAGGTGCCCTGCCACCAAGGGAGTTTTGATCAGGTGTCCACACACCAAGTGGGCTTTTGATCAGGTGCTCTAACCAAACTACAAGTTTTTGATCAGGTGCCCTGCCACCAATGGCTGTAACTTTTGAAAGGAGTTATAACCTTCTATACAGTTAAAAGATAACAAAAATATATTGTTCTTCTCTTTTAGAGAAGACTCTAGTGAATCCTTGATGATGTTGAAGAGCTCCCCCTGATTTGATTAGTGTTTGATAATCAGGTGAGGAAGCTTCTTCTCTAGAATGTAGTAACTCATTTCTTCTTCTGCAGTTGAGATCCTGAGCAAATGATCTGGATTGAGTGTCTCGGGATGAAGATGATCTGCAGAGAAGAGTTAGCAAACAAGATAGATAAAAATATGTTGTTCTCTGTCTTTTTCTTCTTTGTGCTTTCTCTGTATATGTGATCTGGAGAGCTTCTCTCTTATTTTGAATTCTTCACTCTTCTATCTTATTGGAAAGGGAAGAGATAAAGTCTCTTTTTATTAACTGGACTCCTCGAGAAGATAAACTATCATCTTTAATTTAAGCTGTTCTGCAATGACTATATCATTAATTGTTCTGCAACGGCTATATCATTAATTTGTTCTGCAACAGCTATATCATTAATGTGAGGCAGTGATAATTCATACAAAAGAGGGGCAACAATATATAAGTAGAAATTATTCAAAATATTGCTTTATCAGATCTAAAATTTTAGTCGAGCTGAGAAAAGAGATTTTATATAGCTGATAATAATTCGTCGATCTCAGCTTGAAGTTCGTCGGGCTGAGCTCGACGTTTGTTGATCTGATCATTTATTAACTGCATAGAGAACTTTCGTCGAGCGCTGCTTGGATTTCGTCGAACGCAGCTTCAGAGTCCTTTCGTCGAGCGCTGCTTGGTTTTCGTCGAACGCAGCTTCAGAGAACTTTCGACGATCGCAGTTAGCTTTTCATCGATCGCATCTTCCTTGATATTTCGTCGAGCGCTGCTAGCCTTTCGTCGATCGCAGTTTATATTATATTTTCTGTGTCTTCTGTCTTAATGAGATTTGATCTAGTTTTTACTAGATGTGTTATGATAGAAACTTAGACCAAAGATGGATCCTAACTCAAATCAAAACTAGGGTTCCAACAAAGCCACCGCCCTCGACTCCAGCTCCGCGATACGAACTTGCGTTGCCTCCAACGACTCTTGGCTAGCTCACAGGTGGCTCTCGAGCTTAGAGATCATCTCGGCCGCTGCGAGCTGCTCCCCCTTTAAAAAGAAAAAGTCGCGGGTTATAAAATTGCAAAAAACAGGCGAAGGGTGAGTTACGCAAGAATTCTAGCAAAGTACCAAGATCACCTCAAAGTCATTGCTCAGGGAGGCCTTGTTCTCGGCCGCGCGAGCCCTCGCCTTGGCCTTCGATTGTCGTGCCTCTGCTTCCTTGAGCAGCTTCTTAAGGGTCTCATTCTCCTCCTCGGCGCCGAGCAGATTGCGGGAGGTCTGATGAGCGAGTTCTGCTTCTCGCAACATTGCCCGCGAACCCTGATCCACGAGGAACCGGAGAAACGCCTCCTTTAGGATCTTTGCATCATCCCGCCCATAGAGCCTGAATGTGATGCAAAAAGCGTCATCATTCGTCACCTCGTCCTCACTCCAAGAAGGGAGTCGAGAACTGAGGCGAACCTCGCTCCTCTTTCTACTCCACGCGACGAGCAGCTCGCCATCATGGCTAGTGTTCCGCGAACCCTACCCAAAGTTGGGATGGTTCTCGGGAATGTTGTCCTCCTGCTCCCTTTGTCGGTCTTCTTGCAGTTTATGAACAATTTCTTTCCTCTTCCTCTTCTTGGTTGAGGGCTCACCCTCTTCTCAACCCGCCTCACGAAGGATCTCGGTCGGATCTCCGAGCCCAGCAAGACCTCCCGAAATTGGAGAGTCTATCTCCACTGCCTCAACTTCATCCCCGACCCTTGCTCGGTCTGACAGAGATGCGAGGGGAGGAGATTGGCATGCGGTAGGAGAATAATCGCTGGCACATGCTGAGCACCTGTAAGAAGAGTTAGCCACAACAACAACCAACTCGTCTCAAATGTTACTCGGACCACAAATAATGAGGTTACCTTCGTCAGGCTCGACGAATGCAAGTTGTCCGATGTTCTATCGCCAGAAGACGACATCGAACTTTATGCCCTTCATCACAAGGATAAATTCCTCGTGGGAAGCACCCAGGATAGGTGCGAGGAATAACCCCGTCGGCGGTTGCTGGGGTTGCCAAGGGATTCCGGAGAATTCGCCGGAGATGAAGATGAACTTCTCGTTCCAGCAATGAACCTTGTTCGAGGTTTCGGTTAGTGAGCAATGGTGGCTACCGAAGTAGACCACCCCATCCTTCATCGCCCCCATATAAAAGAGCCTCCGGAAGACGGCAAGATCGAACGCGATCCTCTCCGACCGCAAGAAGCACAAGAACCCCACTATGATGGCGATCCCATTCGAGTTGATCTGCACCGGGACCAACCCAAAATACCGAAGAATCTGGCAGACCTCCGACCAGAGGGGGAGTCGCAAACCCACCACAAAGTGGGTCAAGGGGAAGGCGAGCCTCCCCTCAGCGAACGAATTGATTCGCTCGTCCTTTGTTGGCAAGCAGGTGCGAAAGCCCTTGGGGAGGAAGCAGTGCACGAACCTATCCAAGTCGTCCGTGCGAGTGATGGGTTTCTTGAACTTCTTTGCGGAGAAGTTATGAGCATAAGATCGCTTACTAGCTTCAGCATCGCTAGGAGGCGCCATTGAAAAGAGGGAAGCTCGCTCGAATAGCTGGATGCTCGGGAGGGTCAGGAAAGCGTGTTGTTTTTGCCCCCCCCCCCCCCCCCCCCCCCCATATTTATAGACATCGCAAGGTGGGATCATGATATTCGATGTGCGTGATGCATGCTCGTAGCTAGCTCAGACCGCCCGCCGAGTTATCTTTCTCGGAAGAGATTTTCCAAAACACTGAAGTCACAAGTCGCTCGTGGACTGCGATAAGCAAACAAAACTCGTCACATCAAGTGAAGACAAGATAAAGACTTGGTGAAAAAACCCAGTAGCGACATTGATGTATACATGCGACTAAACAAATAAACCTCGCCATGATAGAGTTAAAGTTATTACAAGCATTATGAATTAAGGTTCAGGGAAAAGAAAAAGAAAGATAGAAGTTGCCTGCTGACTTCACGGCATCGCCGAAGGATCACTGATCCTATTCGAGGTAGGGGCATACCGCCCAGTAAATCCCAGCTGGCGCGTGAACCCCATCTGTTCCTTAGCCCTCGCCATAAGCTCCTCGCTGAGGCGGATGTGCTCTTCCATACGAGTAAGGGTCCCAATGGAGCCCATACTCGCTCGAAGCCCGCGAATGTCAGCCTTTAGCAGTTACTGTCGATGCTCCACATCGCCATTCGCCGCTCCAACTCATTAATGGTGAAGTGCTTGCCCTCTGAGGCCTCCAACCAGTGCTCAAACCCCTCCATGTTCGCCACACGACCTTCCAGCTGGGATAGGCGTCTATGCACCTCATATGCCATCAACCTATCAACCTTAAGTTTGAGGTCGAGGTAGGCGGAGACCATCTTTGTCTGGAACTCGCACGTAGGCAGGCCTAAGGTGTCAATAAAAGCCGACCCCGAAGACGTAGCGCGACCTGAAAAGGACAGAAGTTGGCACAAATGCACGAGAAGACAGTTCAGTACATCGCCCCAAACATGAGAACTACCTGTGCGCACAAGTGCTGCCCTGGGCTGCTGGTGTGGAGACGGAGTTCGCCGAGGAGTATCTCAGTAGCGCGGTGGAGAAAGGCGATGCGGGGATGGTGTTCGCCGAGGACTATCCCAGCGGCGAGGCGGAAAAGGACGGCGAGGCGATGATGGGCTGCGAGGAGAAATCCGCCGACCCCCCGATCGCCCACCTCGGCCATCCCCACCACCAGAGAGGTGGTGCGTCTGCATCATCTCATGATGGCGAGGAGGAGGTGCTGGCGGGGGATCCAAAGGCGCCTTCCCGCGAAGGTCAATCCTCGCAGATGTCGACGGTGGAGGTACATGAGAGGGTCGTCCACCCCCCACCCCCACCCCCCCCCCCTCTCCCCCGATGACGGAAGGCCTTGGCGGGATATCGCCGATGGGCATGAAGCTCCAGCCGAGGGATGTGGAGGCAAGATAGTGACCCTTGAATTCTTCAAGGTCATCCTCCCCACGCGAGGACTGCTCTCCCCGCGCTCTGCCGATGAGGGTGGTTGGCGAAAAGTTTCTCATTGAGGAACGACATCGGGAGGAATAACCGGCAGAGGAGGAAGATCCTCGGTCCCCATGGGCTCTTCAGCGAGAGGTGCCGACATATTTGGGTCAACCAAAGTAGCCTCTGGAGGAGCGTTCGCTATAAACAAAAGTCGGCATCAGTAAAACGCCGATGTTAAGAGTCGGTAAATTTAGCAGCAAAGTGACGATTACCTGTTGCAGTATCAAGAAGAGTGGTTGAAGACTCGTTCTCGGTGGCCTGCTGCTCGCCGGCATCCCGCAAACCCCCCTCGCTCGACCGAGTTAGAGTCGACTCAGGAGTATATGTCGCAGGATCAACCCGCGAAACATCCTCACATAGGGTCCTCTTGGCAAGACGATCAATGTTGCCCCTCTTTTGCTTACGTTCCGTGCCGCCTTGCAACTTGTTCAAAAGCTTCCTCAACATCTGAGTCTTTGCGACTATCTCCTCGGGAGTCAGCATTTCATCGGGAATTGAAAATTGGCGTGCCAGGGAAGGCCCCTGCCCTCCTATTTATAGAGGTCGATGGCCCCCCTTTGGCTTCGAGTAGGCAGCATACTCTCCATAAGTCCCTCGACGAATAAGGGTTAGATGTTTCTTTCCGAGCCACTTCGTCACTCGCAAAGAGCGGGGATTGTGTACAACCCATATTCTTTGAGGGTAGGGCCCATCAGTTCTACGCGGATAAAAGTCAAAGTCAATGTTCAAATTGAAGACATCAAGCAGCTCACCAGAGGATTGAATAGCCAAGTGCGAGTATCGAGGATACTCGCCCCAATGTGGTGACTAGAAGAAGGCCTCGAAGCTACTCGCACAAGTCGATGACTATCAGTCTGCCTTCAGGTCTACTCGCCTATGGGTGACTATCAATTGCTGCTCGCCAGATATTGTCGACGTCCTCGCCTAGTCACCTTCTCATCAAGTCTAATTACCCTATCTCGCAGGGATCAGGCATGGTCGCCTGTATCCCCTCCCCCAGGATTTGTCTATAAATAGACCCCAGGGGTACCAGGAATGGAACTGAAAAAATTAGAGCCCCCCATTCTACAATAGAGGAGATACCATCTAAGTCAGTGCCTTCCTAGTACCTAGCTCGACCACCCTTTGGTTTTGGAGGAGAAGTCTTTTCTGAGCTTCTGGGTATGTGGTGAGACATCCCTACCGCAGCACCTGGGGTCCTATTGTTGCTCTTCTAGCCCTTTCATCGTTGCCAGTCAAGTCGTCTAGTCGGACCGTTGTGCAAGTAGCCTCTTTTGGTTTGAAAACCCCTGAGATGATTCCGCTGACCATGCTCTCGCAAGCCGACAGGGCAGGTTGATCACCTAGCTGGCAGATTATAAAGATTTTTTGGAAAAGCCCCTGAGATGATTTTGTTGACTTGGTTTCCGCAATTCGACATGGAAGGTTGATCACCCAGATGGCAGGTTGTAAAGGCTTTTTGGAAAAGCCTCTGAGATGATTTCGCTGACCAGGCTCTCGCAAGTCGGCAGGGCAGGTTGATCACCTAGGTGGCAGGTTGTAAAGATTTTTTGGAAAAGACCCTGAAATGATTCCGCTGACCGGGCTCTCGCAAGCCAGCAGGGCAGGTTGATCACCTAAGTGGCAGGTTGTAAAGGCTTTTTGGAAAAGCCCCTGAGATGATTCTGCTGGTCGGGCTCTCGCAAGCCGACAGTGTAGGTGATCACCCAGGTGGCAAGTTGTAAAGATTTTTGGAAACCCCTGATATGATTCCGCTGACCGGGCTCTCGCAAGCCGGCATGATAGGTTGATCACCCAAGTGGCATGTTATAAAGACTTTTTGGAAAATCCCCTGAGATGATTTCGCTGATCGGGATCTCACAAGTTGGCAGGGCAGGTTGATCACCCAGGTGGAAGGTTGTAATGGTTTTTTTGTAAAAGCCCCTGAGATGATTCCACTGACCGGGCTCTCGCATGCTGGCAAGGTAGGTTGATCACCCAGGTGGCAGGTTGTAAAGGCTTTTTGGAAAAGCTCCCGAGATGATTCTGCTGACCGGGCTCTCGCAAGCCGGCAGGGCAAGTTGATCACCTAGGTGGCAGGTTGTAAAGGCTTTTTGGAAAAGCCCCTGAGATGATTCTGATAACCGGGCTCTCGCAAGCTGGCATGACAGGTTGATCACCCATGTGGCAGGTTGTAAAAGCTTTTTGGAAAAGCCCCTGAGATGATTCCGCTGACCGGGTTCTCGCAAGCCGGTAGAGCAGGTTAATCACCCAGGTGGCAGGTTGTAAAGGCTTTTCAGAAAAGCCTCTGAGATGATTCTGCCGGCCGGGCTCTCGCAATCCGACATGACATGTTGATCACCCAGGTGGCAGGTTATAGAGGTTTTTTGGTTATGCCCCTGAGATGACTCCACTGACCAGGATCTCGCAAGCCGGCAGGGCAGGTTGATCACTCAGGCGGCGGGGAAGTGAAGCAGATTTCGTGAGGGAGATGACAAGTCAGGATAGGGGTATGAGACAAGTCGGGTCGGCCTCACCCAAGCCACGCGAGCCTCTCACTCACTCACGCTACGGAAATGGTGAACGCGCGAGCTGTGTTGCCCGCGGCTAGGAGGGGTAAGACAGTGCAACCCCTCTTGTGAATGCGAGCACTGATACCTATGTTAAGGTACTCGTCAGGTAGAGGTATGACTGGTGTCAAAATCTTGGCAACATTAACCCCGCGCGCTAGGCAGATACATGGGACACATGGGCATCTCGCAGGATGGGTACTCGACACTCTCGCAGAACCTTGAAAGAGGAATTATTCCTAACCTTTGTTGAAAGGTTGCGAGCACACAGGGACCGCAAAACCTAGGTCTCGCAAGTCTTGAAGTGGTGAGACCAATAATTCAGCAAATTATTTGATCTCTAAGGCCGGCACTCGGCGAGTCTAAAAGAGCAAGGCGAGTCGCCATGAGTATACTTCTAAAAAGAAAAAAAGGGGAATCAACAATGGCTTGAAATTTTTTCATATTCATTCATAAAGGTTACAAAAATCTAGGGACTCGCCCCTTACATATACGAAAGCAAAAAAAAAGAGGGGCAAGGATTAAATCTAAGGTGTGGGCATGTCCTTAGAAGATTGTCTTCGCGCATCGCTGTCTTTGCCAGCCGGCGAGTAGCCGTGCGAGTTCAAAGATGAGCCCGTCGGGGGGTCGGGGAGGAAGAGCGCGGGGATCAACTCCTCTGCGGTGATGTTTTCCCACCCCGCCACGAAAGCGTTGACGTCACGCAACATGTCGAGCGTGGTCTCAGTGGCCTCTGGGTCGCCTGATCTCACTGGGAGTGAACTACAACACCCTCTTACGCTTAGAGGTGGATTCGCCGCGCTCTGTTGCAAGTAACTATGCAGGGGCCCGAGCGAGTTGCGCTTTGTGAACCCACAGCCAGCTTCCTGCATTGAATTCACGTAAGAATGAAAAAGAAAAGAAGGGAAATATGAATTCATCTCGGGTAAGACTTACCTCTTTCCCCGGAGCTTTCGCGAGAAGCCTCTCGGCGACTCCAAGCCGCATCTCAAGATCCCCAGCCTGCTCCTGCGAGAGCTCTCGGGCGGCTTCAGCTTTGTAGAACCTCTTCATAAAGGAGAGTCCGCGACGCGATGCCATGTGAGAGAGTTCGGTGGCACGCATATGGGCCCGCGAGCTCTCGTAGATGAGCTCCTGCATGGTGTCCTTCTCGTAGGCGCAACTTCTTCCCTCCCGTACATCCCATAGGAAAGGGCATAGGCATGCTCGCTAGTCAGGCCGTGCACGACCGGGTAAGGAAGGCGAGTGAAAAATGTTGGACATGTGTGTCACATCCCTTTGTTTGAGAATAACAAATCTCATATTGTATTTGATCTTGCTTTTCGTGTGTTTATTGTGTGCAGGAACTATAGGTGCAATACTCCACAGGTAGAAAGCAGCTTGGAACCAAAAAACTGAACTAAAGCACTACCGCCAGCACTAGGGGTTACCGCAGGCGCTAGCGCTAGCGCTACCTCCTGGCGCTAGCTTGAGTTCGTGCACACAAATCCATGCCACAATGGTTTCGTAACCGCCTCTACATGAACGCTACCACAAGCGCTAGGAGCTATCGCATGCGCTATCTCCAAGTTATATAATTTGATGCCTTCTCTCTCATTTTGGCTAGAGATCCCAGAGAGAATACAAGTGCCAAAATTCCATTGTTGTTATGCTGCCGAAGATGGATCTCCCACAAAAAGCTAAAGGATAATTCTGGAGGAGGACTACGTCACTCTACATCAGAAGGATGATCGCTTCGACCTCGCTCATGCTACATCGATCCTTCATCTACGACTTCAGAAATCTCATAAAGGGAGTTTTTATTATTATTATCATTATTTTCATTGCATACATTTGTAACAAGTGGTATAAGATGTAGGTTATTCCAATACGGCTTCACAACCGGGAATAATGGCGTTTCATGATCTCGCATCCACTAGAAGGGGAAGTTTTTATGAAAATGAAAAATCCTTATGTCCACCATTATTTATGGGTGAAAATTATAATGGGTGGAAAACTCTTATGGAAAAATTTCTTAAATCTTTGGATAATAAAGTATGGAATATTACAATTAAAATGCCCCCAAGTATTTTAAATAAAAATGAAATGTTTTTAAATGCCAAATCAATGAATAGTCTATATTGTGTATTAGATCAAAATATTTTCAAACTTATTTATACACTTCCTACTGCTTGTGAATTTTGGAAATTTCTTGAGAATTCTTATAGTCTTCCTTCCACAGATGATAAACAAGAGCAATTCCTTATGGATCCAAGAGAAGAAACCTATGAGGACTTATGCTTGGAGGAAGATCTATATAAGAGAGAAGAACACAATGTCACAATATTGGACTCAAATGATGACAACACATCAAGCAAAAGAGAAGACGAAAATTCAACTATGGAAGAGGAATGCGAAGAAGATGTCAAAGGAACCCTTGGTTCAAATCTTGCCACATCCCGTAGCAATGTAAGAAAATCAAAAACTTCTTTTTTTGTAACAAATTCTATTTCTACATCTCGTATGCTTAAAATTGCTACATCTCATATGCTTCAAAGAATTCATATAATAAAATTCATTATGATTATCAACATCAATGTATTTTGAAAAATAATTTGAATAAACATAAATCCCAAATGAATTATTTTTCAAACAACTATCATTCCAAAAAGATGTCAAATAATCATAATATGAATTTAAAAGATAAACAACCAAAGTATGAATGGAGGCCCAAAATTAAAAACGAAACACTAACTCCACTTGTAAAGGCCCATTCATCACTATCTCTCCAAAAGCCTACACGATGTATTTGGGTACCCAAAGGAACCATCACACATGGTCCCCTTTGGATACCTAAATCTCCCATTCACTAGGAATCACCGTATTGCATGAAGTAGAAATAAATTAAAAATGAAATATCATTACTCTACTTCATGATATGCTTAATTGCTTTTTCTTTTGTTTGTTTTCTTATTTTTGAGCCAACACGCTAAGGTCACTTAGGTATGGGCTTAGGGATTGTGTAGGGTCTTGCTCATCATCAATGGGTGACTGGAGCAATGGAGACAAAAAACCCTAGCCCATACCTCTAAAATTACTTAATTGCCCTTTTGGGCCTTAATGAAGCAACTAGGACCTAAACATATATTTAGACAACCAAACTTCATCCCTAGGTAGGGAATATTGCCATGGGGCTAGGATAATCATCATGAGACTTGTTAGAGGCACATAAGTACTTTTCTCCCCAATAAATGAAATTGCCACCTTTTCCTTAATAAAATAAAATGCAAGGTCATATGACCTTGTATGTCTTTGATATACTATCAGTGGCTGTACTAGGGTGAATTAAGGCTATGGTAATTTTGTTATGAGTTATGGAAGCATTATTCCTAGTATAGGAAGTTTTAAGCGCTTGCTAACTTAAGGGAATTTAATCATTTTAAAATATCAAATCATGGGGCAATGATGTGATACTTGGTTACCTGTAGTTTTAGGTTAATATATGCCCATGATAATTGTTTGGAAGCTTGTTGAATTATAATTCTTGTACCTCATGTAGAAATTGATAATTGCCACCCTTGAAAATAGACTGTGTAATTAAGGTTGTTAGTTTGCTGTCATGTATTACATAGCCAGCTTGTTGAGCTTGTTTGAGGATGAAACACTTGGAATTGGACCTTCAGTTCAACATAAAAATTGTAGCCCTTGTTGTTAACTTTCCAGAATGGGGTGGCACGTAAATTTTAGTGTAGTGAAACTCTCAGAATTTCAGTTTTAGTATTCTGTGTCATGGTAGCCTAAGTCTCGATGAATTTTGGAATAACTTCATTGATACTTGTTGTTGTTCAAAACAAAATTGTAGAGATGATGTTGATGATGATGTGCATATTGCTGTAGAATTTCATGATTTTTAGATGAATATTTATTGTCATTTTGTGAATAATAAATTGTGATCGTAACAAAGAAGCAAGTCTATGCTAGAGGCTTCAGCGAGATCGGAATTGAAATGGATCCTTGTTTATATATATTTTGGTGATTTACCTTGTTTTGTTTATCGGAAGATGTTTGGAATTGGTAGATAAGTGTTGATGACAATGTGGACACCCCTCTTAAATTTCATAATTTTCGGATATAAACTTGCTGTGTTTTGTCAATATTAGGTTATAAAATTATTGTGCCATAAATAGCTATCAAGATTATTCCGAATGAGCTGGGATATGGTGTAAACACTTAAGACTGCTCCTGTGGAAATCTATGTGCCCCGAGTTAGTGCATGTGTCTGTAAGATGTATGATAACCTTTACACGAAGACTGCTCCCGTGGAAATCTATGTGCCCCGAGTTAGTGCATGTGTCTGTAAGATGTATGATAACCTTTACACTAAGATTGCACTTTTTGTAACGGTCTCCCTAGCATACAGCTCGCAAGGATGACCGTCGGCACCCCCAACATCCAGCTCAAAGGGTTCAGCCTAACCAAATGGGCTGCAGCCCATGCACCCCAACCTCTCTCTGTCCCACCACTGGGCACAGTGGGTTGTTGGAGACCGCAGTCCCCCTTTGATGAGAATTGAGCCAGTTAAGCGGCAGGGCGTGGACTTCCCAGGAGGTCACCCATCCCAGAACTACTCCAGCCTAAGCACGCTTAACTATGGAGTACTTTCACTTCTCATCACCAATTGAGCTGTTGACTTTTACATTTTAAGCTTAATGTTTATCAAATTAAAATTGAATTAAATTGAACATAAAGTTATAATTTTTTGTGATCTATCTTTTTTTCCCTATGTTTCATCCTTTTTAAATCCATTGCGTATAAATGTCTTATATTATTATTATAAATTGAATGCTAAATCTGCTAAATGATATTATCAAGACTAATACAATTACTTTCAAAATTAGATTTAAATGGACTTTTAGGGGTCTTAGGCTAAAATATTAAATGCACAACTTATTGCATATTTGTCTATTTTTCGTTGCTACATATAATAGCCCCTATATTGAAAATCATAATCGAGAAAAATCAGAATCAGATAATATAAAAAACAATATGTTTTAAAATCAAATATTGTAACTCTGTTGCTAACGCCAGGCGTTATCATTAACGCTGGCGGTAGCATATTTTCCTAAAAATTCTGATTTTCTCTGAAAAATTATTTTTACTATCATTATTGTCAAATACCTTTTATTTGTCTAATTTCTAAAAATTAAAATCAAAAAGAAATTTTACAAAAATGATGAATATGATTTCACAATCACCACCATGATCTATTAATATCCTATGCTAAAATTCACTATAATCATATATCATAATTCATGATCCATCAAGACATATCTTAAATCAACTAATTCTATCAACCTTAGTTATTATGAAATATATGATTGCAATTGGTATTATAATTTCATATCTTGTTTTGTGTGTGTGATGTGCATCTTTATTGTTTGCATGAATCTCATTATTTTTAGACCTATGAATTAACTTGATATCAACAAGATGAAATCAAATAGAATTTTCACTTCTGTCTAGGTCTATGAAAATTCAAAACTTTATGTTTGAATACATGCAACTCAATCTTATATTTGTCCAATTTTACTTAGCTTTGCACCATGTTGTCATAACTCATCACACTAGCATTATCACTTACCATAGGAAGAAATTAATATCCATGCTAGTTATATCTTGCAATGCTAAAGTAAATTATATCATTAAAATCTGAAAATCATATTTTCCTTTGTAGTTATTTGCATGAATACAACTTTTCTAAATGGATTTAAAATCAATAATCTTCGATAAAATTGTAAATCCAAAACTAATCATGCAATTATAACATAGTTAATATATTTAAGGCTTACACGCTTAGTATGTCCATAATCAATAAACCTATGACATGTGTCTCACAATAGCGAGGGCGTAGGATTGTGTGCATTAGAGACCTAACCTCTAAGTCATGTCTTGTCCTTAACCGGGGAGGGTTCTTGAGAGGCACTGGGGGAAAAGAGTGCTAGGTTGAGCGTCGTCTTTTGTATGCATATGGGATTAACACCCCAACCTACGGCATGCGTGCAGCTCCTCATGCACATCCATCACTTAGTACGGGGCTAGAGTGTAGTCATGTTGTTAAGGTATCTTGATCTTAGATATACTTATATTATATTCATTGCATGAACATTATCTCACTCTTTATACATAAATCATGCATATTTGTTTTTGTTCTAACATTACATCTTGTGTTTGCATATTTTATTATTTTGAGCTTTAATGTTTTACCAAACACAAGTACTTGAAAAATCACTAAAAATATGCTAAAAGAGCCTTCAAATCTAATCAATATACTCTGAAATTTGAACTGAAGGAAGACCTCTTTATAATACAAATGAATTTTGAAAAACATTTTTCAAAAATTCAAGAAATGCAGTTCTGTTTTGGCGTTAAGAAGTTAACGCCTGGCGTTAGCTCATTTGCTCCAAAATATTTTTTTTTTTGTTTTGAATTATATATGGTATTATTTTAATATTTTGTGTGTGTTTTATTTCTCTGTTTGTAAAAAGTTTTCTATCGTTTTATTCCCTTTAAAACAAACTTTTATTTCTTTAAAAAAATTATGTATTTTCTCATACATTATTTTTGTTATTTCTCTCGCATAGAATATCATTTACTGAAAGGGCTATTAAAGACTTCTATGATTTCCAGAGAATATACATAAAAAAACAAATACAAAAACAATTTCAAAGAACAAAAATATGTTTTTCTTTATGTGTGTTTATTGTTTTGTGCATATATAAAAAATTCAAAAATTTATAAAAACTGATTGCTATTCATTGTCATTGTCAAGGATGATTAATTATATCAATTAAAGATTAAATACAATGTTTAATTTAACTTTCAAGTTTCTTAAAAGACATTGTTTTGTATTTATCATGCCTTGAATATTATCTTGTTATGTGCAATGAAATTGATTGTAGATAAACATGTGTAGAAACGCTTAACATGCCTCTAAATATGAGTAATATATTATGTTTGATATTGATTCATTCACTCACTTATTTTTGATAACCTACATATGTTTACAATCTTATTCTTACATGATTGTGTAGCGTAATAACATAAATAATTAAAATGCTTAAATAGATTACCTACACAACATTGAATTGGTTATTACAATTCTTTGTCTTTCATGCACTTATTCTGTAGAGAAATGTGGTTTAAAAAAATGCTATGTTTGCAAAACAAGTGAATTCGGAGTCCTTAGTCACTAAACTAAAAAACAAATAATCAATGACAAGGAAAACTCCACCAAGCATTACTCACCCTCCTGGTAATTTTTAATGAGCATTATGAAGTTGAGCACCTTGGCTAAGAATTGTAAAGTGTCTTGTGGCAAACAATTTATACACCACTTCTCTTAGTACACCGGATCATACAAATTTGAAAATAAAGCTAAAAAGTATAAATGTGATCCCCAAGCACTACTTTGCACCCTGATAAGTCTTAATAAGCATTGTATGTGCAGAGCCCCTTGGTAGTTGTACTATTTATTCATGTGCATTGAAATAGTGTGGAAGTAATATTATTTGTGTATTTTAATGTTGTGTTATTTCATTATATATGTCATGTGTTTTTGATTGATTCACTTGTATACTTTATCAAAACACTACTTTGTACACATCATTATCTTTCATAAAACTTCTACTCATGAGAATTGGATCCTAATGCTCATCTACTCAAATCTCTACAAACTTACGTAAATGCACTAGATAACTAAGCATGATCGCTACAATGTTTATGTTTACTTGAAATGCAAATTTTATTACATTGTAGTTTGTGTATCTTTTCTTGATATTATGAAATCATGCTTGCAATTTTTTATCTTAATGGAATTGCATCTCTTCAATCTTTAACTCAAACATCAACTTTTCAAATTTAAAACTCATTATCCTTTATATGGTTTTATCTTCTAAAATGATGTTTATGTTTAAGAGTGTTTATTATTTTTAACACCGTGTTTTCCTTTCAGCAAGTGGTATCTTAAAATAGAATGCTTACTTTATCATGTTAGCTATGTTGCTTACTACTTTATGTTACATCATGCTTATATTTTTCTCAACAAGTAGTATTTAACAAGCTTTTGATTGCATTCTATTTTTCTTCTCGACATAAAATATATTACTCCTTATCATACATACTCACTCCTAAACCCTCTTTTGATTCTACCAAAAGGGGAGATTAAATTGCATAAATATAATATTTAGGGGGAGTGCATTATAATAATATTAAACAAAAAAGGGGTATATTTGTAGGGGGAGTAATCATATAGGAGGTGCATACACTATCATATGCTCGATCATGAAAATCCTTCAATAAGTGGTTCCTTATCTATGTTAAAAGATATACACTCATGCATACCCACTTTTGTTAATAACAAAGGGGGAGAAGAAATTGAGAAAGTTAGTAAAAAGGATATTTAGGGGTAGTAAATTATAAGAGAACACTTATGTAGGGGGAGGACTTCATATATAAAGAGTATGCATTATAGCTATCAAATCTATCATGCTTTTAACCTGTTATTCATGCATATCTTATTACCGCACTTATCTATAAACACAAATGGTTTTAAGTTCACTAATTTCTCATACAGGTATTTGTTATTATCAAAAGAGGGAGATTGTTGGAGCCTATGTTTCGCATCTCTTGGTTTGAGAATAACAAATACCGTGTTGTATTTGATCTAGTATTTTGTGTGTTTATAGTGTGCAGGTTGTACAAGAACTATAGCTACACATCCATATGAATAGGTTGCTACACATCCCTATGACTGTTAACGCCCCGCGTTAACAAGAGGAGGAATGTCGTCGAGTTGAGGTTGATGAATTTGCATTCGACGAACTTGGAGTTCCGTTCGACGAATTTGCCTGCGTTCGACGAAAATTCCATTCGACAAAATGTGAAGGCCGCTCGACGAATTGGAGTTCGACGAACTGAGCTCCTGCACAACAATATTGAGTTCGACGAATTGAAGCTCCGTTCGACGAAAGTGTTTCCGTTCAACGAAATTGCTCTGTTCGACGAAAGTGTTTCCGTTTGACGAAATCAGTTCCGTTCGACGAAAGTTTGTTCTGACACGATCCCGACGGTTTGCACGATCCAGACGGTTGTGGTTTTTCCGTTCGACGAAGGGTGCGTTCGACGAAGGCGCGTTCGACGAAATTTGTTTTCGTTCGACAAAATTTTGTTCAGCCACGCTCCCGAGTTTATGCACGATCTCAGCAACTACCTCACTAACATCGCGCGTTAGCCGTAACGCACGCGTTAGCTTCCGAGGCTATTTTAAAGTAAAGCTCCTCTCATTCAAATTGAGATAGATGATTCCAGAATTCTGATACTTTGGAGAGAGGTTCGTGTACAACAAATTAAGAGATCTCCCTTGGGCTAACATGAAGATCTAAAGAAGATTTTGAAGGAGAAGGTCTACAACGCATATTCCATACGAAGGACGATCATTTCAAGAACGCCAACATCTACATCGACTTCGTCTTCACCTTCAAAATTTCTTGGGGAGTTTCTCTTCACTTATCTTGTAATCTTTTATTTTTTCTTTTGTAATTTGTGTGGAGAAATCGTTCGGTGAGAACGTCGGATTCTGGGAAGGATTCTGTGGGTAAATTCGCCTTGTGTTGGCGACTAGGTCCTTGTGAGGCTTAGGGGGTAATTCGCCGCCTTGTGCGTGACGACTAGGTCGAGGGTAGATCTAGGGGGTGGCTAGAGGTCTTATCTGGGGATAGATATGCTATAGCCAACCGGTCCTTGGGAGAAGGACCTGTGAAACAACAAAAAGTGTTTTTACATATTTTCGCCTTGATTTCTAGCGTTATAGAAATTAAACATTTGTGTATTCAATTTATTATGAAATAAAATCATGTCTTTTAATGTTCTATTCAATTGATTTTATTTCCTCTTCAAGAATGTTTTAATTTCTATTTCCATCAAAGTATTAAATATAACATTTGTATAATTATCTTTGAAATACAATAATAATTTTCATTATCTCTGATGTTCTGGAATTGTATTTCATTTAAGATTTCATAAGTAAAATCAATGTGGCAATCTTTTTGTTCTGAATAATATTCTCTGGAGAGCTAACGCCCAGCGTTAAGACTTAACGCTAGGCGTTAGCAACAGTAAACAAAAAGTTTGTTTCAATTATTTAAAAAGGAATTTTCAATATAATCTTATCTGGATTATTTAAATTTATTTTCTTATAAAATATTCTGAAACTTCAGTTGCAAACTCTAATATTTTTAATTAAGATTTAAATTCCATAAAACTCTTATTCACCCCCCCCCCCCCCCTCTAAGGACGCCGTAAGATCCAACAATTACATGCAACATTATCTCCATTAAATCACATATAATAACATTGCATTCAAACTCATCACCCTAGCATCACTTCTTAGTTTATGCTTAAATTTATATGCTAGGTATACCATCTACAATGTTATTCAAATTTCTGATAACTATGTGATTTGAAATTATAATTGAATACTAAAATTCCAACAAACACATAGTTTTTGGATTAATCTTTAGAATATATATGAATATTGTATCATGAATCATATATTATCATGCAAAATCAAAGATCAATAAATTCAATTATTGAATGCAATTTAATTATAAATTTCAAAACTTTATATATGTGATCTTTGTCTTTGATATGATTGCATGATCATCATTTTCTAGACATACAAATCAAACTTGCTCATTAAAAAGAAAATCATCAAATCATATTGTCATAAGTCTAGAAGGAATAGAATTCACATACATCATGATGATCTAACCTATATTCTATGCAAAATACTATATAATCATAAAACATAATTCATGTTCTATCAAGAAATACCTCAAATCAATAATATCAATCACCTAGGAATTATGAATCTTATGATAAAACTATGAATAAAGTTTCTTTACATTATTTGGTGTATTGATATGTTTTGTTATTGCTTGCATGTATCTCACATATATATAGAATATAGAATCAACTTTGTGATAATAAGAATAAATCATCATTTTATTCTAGATCCATAATTTGAAACTCTATTTTGGAATACATACAATATTAATGTTAATCTTATGACGTGACATTAAAACCAAAACTCATCATACTAGCATTATCACTTATTAAATATTAGTAAGTGTGCTAGTCATCTCATATTGTCATATCATAAAAGTAGAAAAACTATGCGGCTTTATATTTTTCTATAATTCTTCACATTAAACAAAAATCATAGTTTATAAATTAACCCATAGTTTAAAAAACATAGGTTGTCAAAAGATTATTCTCTTATGACTTCATATCTCACAATAACGGGGCATAGAATTGGATGCATTAGAGACCTAACCTCTAAGTCATGTCCTGTCCTTAACTAGGGAGGGTTCCAGTAGGGCCTTGCGAGGCACTGGGGGGAAAGAGTGCTAGGTTGAGCGTTCTCTATTGTGTGCATATGTGATTAACACCCCAACCTACAGCATGTGTGTAGCTCCTCATGCTCATCCGTCACTTAGTACGGGGCTAGGGTGTAGACATTTAGTCCGGGTAGTTTTTAATCTTAGAACATACTTATATTACTCATTGCATGAACATTTTTTCCCTTATCACTTAAATCATGCTTAGTTGGGTTGAACGAAAATGACCTCTTGTGTTTACATAGTTTATTTTTTTGTGCTTAAATGATTTTGTAAAACACAAGCATTTGAAAAAGCCAAAGTTTCATGCAAATTTGATCCACCTAGAGATCTCCAAAAATCTTGCAAGGTTTCAAATGTTAAGGTTAGAATTAGGAGTTTTAAACATCTTAGGATGAGTTATTTAAAAACGCTAAAGTTTTATGCAATTTTAGCAATTAAGACATCTCAAAAAATTACAAAATTTCTGCATAAGACTACTCTAAGGACTCTTAATTAAGATCAAAAAGTGAAAATTTAAAATTCTTAAAAAATCACTTACTGTTTGCCGCGCTAGCACTAGCGTCGGCGCTAGCGTGGGTTTATGATTTTTGTTTTTCAAAATTTCTAAAAATCTATAAAAATATGTTATTTATATGTACTGCTTTATTTTTTTGTATTTCTGACATTTTTTATTTTATCTATATTATGGAAAATCAACTACAAAAATTCAAAATTCAAAAATACAAAAATATGTTTTTGTGGTTTTCTGTTTTTCTTTCATTACAAAAAATTTCAAAACAACAAAAAAAACTGTATGATCTTTATTGCTAATATCAAGCATATATGAATTCTATTATTTAGAATTATTTACAATGTTAAAACTTATTTCTTCAAATTATTATGAATATTGTTTTGTTTATCATGCTTTGATATATCTAATTAAGTGCATCAATTGTATTAAAAAATATACGTAGAACCTAGCTTAGCATGCCTCTAAGTATGAGTAAATGTTTTGTGATTGATAATGATACTCTTTCACTCACTTATTTTGGTTATCTACATGTGTGTTTAAATCTAAAAATACTTGCTTGTGTATTGTAATTGTACAATGAATTAAATCTTGCATAAGTCTATTACCTACACTACATTTGAATTGCACTTAGGAATTAAGAAAAGTGGTTAAGTTTAAATATTGGGTTGGGTTTGCAAAACAAGTGTATTCGGAGAATGTTGTCTCACAAATGTGAACAAAAATAAAAATAGACAAATATAACTCCACCAAGCAATACTTGAACCCCCTGATAAATCTTCATAAGCATTGTGAGGTTGAGCACCTTGGAAAGAATAGTAAAGTGTCTTGTGCAAACCTTAGGTTATTACACCAGTTTTTTTTTCTAAAAATATGTGCATTAAAGTGTGTGAAAATTAATATACTTGTGTTTTATTGTGCACTAATGGGGCGTGGCCAAGCGGTAAGGCAACGGGTTTTGGTCCCGTTACTCGGAGGTTCGAATCCTTCCGTCCCAGATCGTTTCCTCTTCTCTATATTAATTTGAATCAATTGATAACATTGCTCAAAATACACTTATGTGCACATCATTATCTTTCATAACACTTCTTCTCATGAGTATTGGATTCTAGTGCTTTATCTATATTACTCTTTATATAATAAATGCACTAGATAACCTAGCATGATCTCTACAATGTTTTGGTATCTCTTGAACTTAAAATTAAGTAACATTGTAGTATATTCTTTTTAGATATATTCATTTCATGCTTGGTAATGTAAAACTATGAGATTTCAAAAAGGTTAAAACATCTTTATATTTTGAACCAAAACTTATATTTATACTTATGATTTTCTTGCTCACAAAAAGATGTTTCTTATAATCTTCCGTTTGCTTACAACTCTTATCTCTTTATTTGAAATCTTTTCAACACTATGCTTAAACTCTTTATCATTTTCTATATTACAAAAGCTCGATCATGATTTATCATTTATAAAGAATGTCTCCTAACTTCCCTCACCCCACCTTTTTTTGATAATACCAAAATGAGGAGATTAATTGAAGAAATCTAGAGGAGAAATCTAAACGATTTAGGGGATAATAAATAATTCATTTAATCTAACATTTAGGGGGAATATAAAACATAAATTGCATTTATGTAGGGGGAGCATTAAGATAGGAGGAGTATGCACATTCTCATGCTTATCAAATACTATAGTTGCACTTTTATCTCGCTTATCATATCCTATAAACACCTTTCTTGATTTCTTGCTAAAAGGATTTGTTATTATCAAAAGGGGGAGATTGTTGGACATGTGTGTCACATCCCTTTGTTTGAGAATAACAAATCTCATATTGTATTTGATCTTTCTTGTCGTGTGTTTATAGTGTGCAGGAACTATAGGTGCAATACTCCACAGGAATAAAGCAGCTTGGAACCAAAAAACTGAACTAAAGCACTACCGCCAGCGCTAGGGGTTACCGCAGGCGCTAGCGCTACCGCCTGGTGCTAGCTCGAGTTCGTGCACACAACGCCACGTCACGACGGTTTCATAACCGCTTCTACACAAACGTTACCGCAGGCTCTAGGAGCTACCGCGGGCGCTATCTCCAAGTTAGATAATTTGATGTCTTATCTCTCGTTTTGGCTAGAGATCCCAGAGAGAATACAAGTGCCAAAATTCCATTGTTGTTATGCTGCCGAAGATGGATCTCCCACAAAAAGCTTAAGGAGAATTTGGAGGAGGATTACGTCACGCTACATCAGAAGGACGATCGCTTCGATCTCGCTCATACTACAGCGATCCTTCATCTCCGACTTCAGAAATCTCATATAGGGAGTTTTTATTTTTGTTATCATTATTTTCATTCCATGCATTTTGTAACCGTATAGTAAAATCGCCTTGTGTTGGAGACTAGGTCCTTGCGCGGCTTAGGGGGTAATTCGCAGCGTGAGTTGGCGACTAGGTCTAGGAGATTAGATCTAGGGGGTGATCGAGTCCATATCCGGGGAAGGATTGGCTAGAGCGGCTTGAGGCCATATCCGGGGAAGGATAGCTAAAGCCAACCGGTTCGTGGGGATACGAGTCGGTATGGAAAAAGTATTTGTATTTGTATGCCTCCGATTTCTAGCAATATTGAAATCAAATTTATGTAAACACTTTTTTTTATAATACAATCATGTCTCTATTTGTGTTTACTTAATTTCTTTCATTTGGCCTTAATTCCTATATTGCAAATTAGTTTAAGCTAAATTGTTATTTCACTCTCATTTATTTCTACACAAATTAGTAATTTCCTCAAAATTATAAAAAGAATTTGTATTCTTTTATTCACCCCCTTCTAAGGGCGCCTATCGATCTAACAAAATCTGTAACCTTCTCCGCCGCCTCCTCCCAAACCCGTGCAGTCTCGAGGCCTCTCCCCCAAGCCAAATTTGGGGTATACATCTCGCACATTTTCCCCGCTTGCTCCTGCATCAGCCCGGGCCCTGGGGCTAGCTCCAAGCAGCTCGCCGTGGCGGTCTTCTTCTTTGTGTCCACAACTTTCTTAAGCTTCTTCCGCGAGCTGGAAGGGGACGGAGGGTCGATATCTGCCACATCCCTCTTCCCCTTAACGCTGCTGGACATGGGCTTGCCCAGGTCGCTAGCGCAGGCCTCTGCGGCGGCCCTCGTAATGTCAAGCGAGGAGGCCAGCTTCGCGCCACCCGCATATGGCGGGTTCGCAGGAATTAGACACTCCCCTGCAACACGTGGAAACATGAGTTAATAAGGTGGGCGAGCTAAAAAAGACAGTCTAAATAATGCGAGTAGAAGGATACCTCCCCCCTGTGGCATCAGGGGGAGCGAGTCGAGATGTTGTCGCAAATTGGTGACCTTGAAGTTCTTCTCGATGAAGAACTTGTAGAACTCTGTCGTTGCTCCATCCATGCGAGGAGCACGATAGACGAATTCGCTCTTCAGGACAGGCGCGTACGAGATATTGCTGAAGTTCCCCTTGACGAAGAGGAACCTATCATTCCAGTGGTGGACTTTATTGAGGGTCTCGCAGACTTTGAGCCGCGAGCCGGTCAGGAAGGCGACTCCATCTGAGGTCTCCCTGTAGATAAACAACTTACGGAAGGCCGTAAGGCTGGACTCTATCCTCTCCTCGCGCATGTAGCAAGTGAACCCCATGAGCATAGCAATCGCGTTCGTATTGACCTGCGCATGCACCATCCTGAAGTATTTGAGGAATTGCTTTACCTCAGGCCACAAGGGGAGGCGAAGCCCGACTTCGAAGTGGGAGAGAGGGAAGGCGAGCTCATCCTCGTAGAATGCGTTGATGGCTTCGCGTTCCCTTGGGTAGTGAGCCGAGTACCCCTCCGGTAAGAAAGCGAACTCGAACGCGAGGCGATCCTCCTCCGACACTTTTCTCTCAGGAAAGAGGTTGTCGTCGAAGTTAGCAACATAATTCCCTCGCCCATTAGAAGGGTCAGAAGATTTGTCCATCTTCAGAAGGATTGGCGAGTAGGATGAGCGAGCCGAAGGGGGAAAGGAGAGCAAGAGGGCAATTAATGTGGTAGGTGAGTACGTAAAGAAAGGGGTGGGGTATTTATAGAAAAAGGGGTGAGGAAGGTCTCGTGATTAATGACGCGACCCGCTCACCCCACACCCACTCGCCCTTACCCACACGCAAAGTCTCCTTAGCTTTATGTTGACGAGCAAGCGCGAGCGCTCTTATTCTGCAAATCTTAACATCGGAGAACGATAAGGAAAACAACACAAGTGAACCGTACCAAGTGAAGAGAAAATATTAACCCCCGCGAGGCGGGGTTAAGCACAGAGAAATAATAATGTTAATATAGCAAAAGGAAACAGTAGCGAATCGGTTACAAAGAAAATTCGATTGCGATTGAGTCGGATACACTGAGGATTTCACCTCCGGGGACCACGACCGCTCATCCGCATCCTTGGACCTCGCCTCACAAGGGCATACTCGCGGGCCGCGGCGATCTCCTGCTGAAGGGAGAGCGCACAATCTTTGATCCGCCTAAAGTGGTCCTCCAACGACGTCGCGGCGCCCTCTGCGAGTCGATGCACCTCTTCTGCGAGCAAAGTGCAGTCTCCCTCAAGGGTTTCCATTCGTAGGAACGAGCGAGGATGCGAGGGAAGGGGTCGTTGTCTGCCGAATCTCTCTCCTCTTGAAGCTCGCGAAGCATATACCCGTGCTTCCGCAGGATGCCTGTCACTCGACCCTTCATCTCAGTAGCATTGGAGGGGTCGCCCAGGTACTCGTCGATCGTGTCGGGAGAAGGTGGTGCCGAGTAGTTTACTGCATAATCAGACTCATCAGATTTTAGGTTGTCAGCATTTGGAGAAAGGCAAAAGGTTAGCGCTGAGTTGAAAAATGAAGAGACACAAATGAACCCCCTTACCAAGCGAGTCCTCAATAGCCTTCCCCTCGCGACGCGGGGTGGGCTCACGGTCATGACGGGTGATGAAACTCGGCCTCCCGCCAAGGCGGCACGAGGTAGGAAGACCAGAGACTTCCCCGAACCCGCTCGCGGAAGAGCTCAACATTGGCCTTAGTTGGGAAAGTTCTTAGTCTTCCGGGTGCATGGCGGGACCTCCTCGTTGCAGCACGCGGGTCTTATTTATAGGCGATTCAGAGCTGTTTCTTGTGTTCTCTAGCTTCTTCTTGGTGTGTCTCGTCCGATCAACCACTAGACCAGTAGTCTTTGATCACCCTCAGATCCGATCATTAGGAACTCACTTTCGTGGTTCCAACAAAAGGGTTGAAGACACTTTTTAAAATTAAATAAATATTGTACAAATTAAACTCCTATAAAAAGTTGTAAAAATTATAATAAATGGTGAAATTAGAAAAATGAATGTTTCACCAAATGATGTTTTTCCCATATATGTAGGGGTGTAAATTTGGCCCGAGCCCAGTTGCTCGACCAGGGGCAAAGCCCGGTTAGGCCCGGGCCAGGCCTAAGGGGGCTCACCAGGCTCCCTTATTTGACCAGAGCCCGACTTGATGCCCGGCCCGAGCCCGGGCCAGCCCGGGCACAATCAGTTAGTTACAGCCGGTCAAAACCCAACATTTAATGTTGAGCTGCCACACCGTTGCCAATAGGTAGCTAAAAAGTTGACTTTTGACAGCCATTAATATTCTAATTTATATAATATTAAAATTTACTTGTTTATTTGTTTTAGCCCAATTTTGTAGACTCAAGCAAGCCTCTTATTTCGGTGAGGCTCGGGAATAGTTTGACACAGACCCAGCAGATATAAAGCCCGGGCCTGGGGCCAGGTCCGGCCCGAACCCGCAAGATTTTTTTTGCATGGCTACATATATGTAGTATAGAAAATAAAATAAAATTTAAAATAATAAAGTCAATTAAGGTAAAACACTATAAAATCTAAAGAAAATTATTATACACAGCAAAATTCTCTATCTACAAATCAAATATCTAATTACTTATTTAAATTAAAGATTATTTATCAACAAACTAAATTTCTAAGCAATAATTTAAGGAATAAAAAACTATGCAAACTTTCAATTTTGCTCTGCTTATAACAATTCCAAATATAAAATATATAAATATATATATATATTTTCCCAGTGTAAACAGTGCTCTGGTTTAAAGTATTTAGAGAACATATGTGCTTTAAATATTATTGTACCCGTCAGAGAGATCCCCTGCCAATTTCACTAGCACAATAGAAATGATTATTGAAAAAGAAATGGAGCTTAAAGAGCTCTCAAATATGCCATAACATTATATCCCCGGTGAATGAGGAGCAATTACACTCATCCACTACATACAACATTAAAAGAAAAAAAAATTTACAATCAGCTGCAAATTAAACAGGTGATGCACAGCACATCTGAAGCCGAAATAATAGCCAGCCTCAGATCCACTCCCGCGGATTGATGCACGCATCCAGAAGCTTCCATTCTTCGCTCCCTTCCTCTGGCTCCTGCGTAACAACAAAGCATGCTTTCAGAATCTCGCATAGCACATGAAAAATAGCAGAATTAGGGCTTGTTTGGGTGGGTGGTTGCGGTTGGAGATGAAGATAAAACAGTGTTCTTGAATGGAGCCCCCTCACTGCGGTAGGAATCAGGCTTAAGGCTCTATTTGGGATATTGGCGGTGGTGGGAAAAGTTCTATTCCCACCGCCGCCGCTGTTTTGTAGGCATTTGTTTTCTCAGTGGTGAGAAAATGCTTGTCAAAAAGTTGTTTTCGGAACTTTTTGGAAAGAAGTGAACCCTCACTTCCAGAAAAGCTAAAAGGAGTTTTTCACGTTTTCATGCATCACTTCCCGTAGGTCAACATCCCCTTCACGTCATACTACTACTACCACAACTTTTCTAACAACTCTAATCCCAACCCTAGTTTTCCACTACTTTTTCTGCGGTCACAGTCATCCAAAACAGAGCCTAAAATGGCATTTTGGGGATCTGTGGTTTCAAATGGAGGCTATTCAAGCAGACAACAAATAAAGTTTTCATTTTTTTTTAAATGCAACTGAGAAAAAAATGCTCAAACAAACGGCAGAATTAATACTCGGGTGCCAATCTTACATGACCGTATTCCCATCTAGCAGTTAGGGGGAGCGAGACGAGAATGCTTTCGATACGGCCGCCGGTCTTTAGCCCAAATGTCGTGCCCCGATCATAGACCTTCGTAATGACATAATACTCATCAGAAGACGGAATTTGATACAAAAAGAAGGATGTATTGTTCTCGTGTGCATAAATACAATACCAGGTTGAACTCAACATATCTTCCCCGGCGAAGTTGCTGCCATGCCTTGTGTTGGTCTGTGAATGGGGTCTCTTTGCGCCGGCTTATGATAGGAATATATGCTGGTACAACAGACTTTGAACATTCTAGAAGATACATGCATGCACAGAAAAATCAGAGATAGGCACATTCATATAAAAATGTAAATACAACAATGTATTTCCTATTTATAGGAGAAACATGATCACTCTTCAGGAAAACGCCTAGCTGCTAGTGGAAAGATGTGGAGAATATTATAATTGCATTGGAGTGACAACAATGTATTTCCCTACTAATTCGATAATAAAGAAAATGACAAATTTATACAAGTCACTTTTATAAGCGTCAAAACCTTTTCTCCTACATAATCCTTCGAAGTTATCTAATTTGTGTTTTTTATAATCTTCTTTTCTACTTGTTCAAACAACCCAAGTGCACGTTATATTATCTTTTTTTCAATTAAAAAAACTCATTATTTCTCTAATATAATTATTTCTTAATTTATTTATTTTAGTTTTGACGCATTCATCAAAGGGGAGCCTTGGCGCACTGGTTGAGGTTTGCTGTGTGACCTTTGAGGTCACGAGTTCAAGTCCTAGAAGCAGCCTCTTGCAAAAATGCAAGGCAAGATTTGCCTACATTTCACCCTTGCGGTGGGACCCTACCCCCGACCCTCGTTGCGCGGGGATGCTTTGTGCACCGAGCTGCCCTTTTTATAGTTTTCACACATTCATCGTGACATTCTCATTTTTGTGATACTCAAACTTAGATACCAATGACATTTTTATCATCAAAAACTCTGATCCATATAATATCTCTATCCTAACCCTAGTTTCATAAACTTTACTTTTCTAAGTTTCCAGGATATCCTTTGGTATATTACTCCTGAGCATTTATTTATTTTTATCACTCAACCTTAACTTTAGAGGTTATATAGTCATTTATGCACTTAAGCTCAGCACACTAAGATATCTATTTATCTTCAGTAGATTGATAATTGCTAATATTACTCTTACTAAAACGTTTATCATAAACTCGTTCTTTGTTCTTCTAATTTAAAATCATTCATTTGTCATAAAATATCTCCATTGTTCTATTCCTTTATCTACAGCAGATGTCTCACAGATTATAATTATGGCTCCGTTTGGCACGGCGGAAGCGGTCCTGAACACGGTGGTTATGAACTGTCGTTCGTGAACGCCCAACTTCACCTAAGTAACTTCATTCACTTTTATGTTCAAAACTAGTTTTCTTTTCTTGGTGGCGGTCATAGCCATTGTCATGTCAAACATAAATTCTATGGCGGTGGCGTTTTTGTCCAAACTCACCGGAGCAAAAACGTCATGCCAAATAGAGCTTATATCATTTGTAAAAGCATAGGCAAAGGCATCTGCTTTGGTTATCTTTCTGAATCATCTTTACAATACATTTTATAACTAATGCAAAAAGATATGGAGCCAATGTTAAGCCTTGATGTAAAGTTATTGTGGCTAACAATTATTGGGTCAGAACACAACTACTTCTAACTACTTCCTCAACATACATATTTCAGCATATGGTTGACACACAAATTTCTTTTTAATGAGCATCAAATTAAATTTCGTGGTGCCCAATCATGCTATTTTAATATCATTAAAATTAGATAAAGACCTTTGATTAGCAATGTATATGTTTCACTAAATTGTCTCAACAAAAAATCACTTCCACCATTAAATCAAATTGATTATCCGAAACTGACTTAGTTTTCTAATCATATGCTTCATAACTCTTTCTCATTACTTTACTGCCTAGATGATAAGTTTGATTCCGTTATAATTAAGACTCTTGAACAGCTCCTTTGTTCTTAAATATTGGTACTAAAAGATTTCTTCCCCACTCATTTAACAACCTCATAATATTGAAAAATTCATTGAATTTTTTTTCAACCAAATCGCTGCAATAGCCATAACACTCCCACTCAATAAGCATCTCATCATGATCTAAAAATTTAACCAAATAAGCATCTCATCAAATTTCATTGATGTCCTTATCTTTAATTAAGATATTATTATCTTTATTTATTAATGATGCTAACTAGGTCTAAATCTCTTAATTTATTATATCTTGACTTAGTTATGTTATATATCTCATTTTCCTCCTCCATAGTACCAAGTTTATTATATAAATCAACAATTAATTTATGATTCATCATGTTTACTGACTTTGATTTATGAAAAAGATGGTCAAATGTTTACATAAACTGATGAAACTCATATTTTCATGTAGTACATAAAATGAAATGATGTCTTGGATTGAAAAACAAACATTATAAAAAATTAGGAGAATGGCCACTCTCCTTCTCAAAGAAGAAATTTTCTCATTTACATTAATTTGGTGAAGCAACATTCATAAGATGCAGGCATTTACCTGTAGCGAATGAAAGAAGCATTTCTTGATCATAGTCATTAAGATCATCAAAGAAAATCCCGCCAAGCCCACGCCTTTCACCTCGGTGCTGCACAAAGTTCAGTATCAATACTGGAAGATGAAATAGCATCACAGCATTCAGTGATATAATACACACCAAGGAAACATCATATAGGCCTGAGAAAGATACAACATTACTATAAGGGAGAAAAAACTGGTTTAGGGTGTGAAAAATATAACTCAGTAAGAATGCATGTCTCCGTGGCAAACGAAGAAACAGGTCATAGCTCAGGTATTACAGCTACAAGTCCTATATGATTAATTTTCTGAGATTACCAAGTCCACTACTAAAGGCCTATAAAATCACTTGGTGTTTATTTCATCAGTATGAGTCACCCAACCCAGCATATAGATTTAGGTGTTAGATCATCACTGGGTACTATACAAGTAATTGTCTAATTTAATAACTACTGAATTATGAATTTAATGTGCTTGCTTGTTCTGTGTATTTCACCCTAAAAATGCACAAGCGACTCTCATGTGTGCAAAGTCTGCTCGTGAGCGACTCTCATGTGTGCAAAAGTCTGCCCGTGAGTGCTTTCTTGCACTCCGGACTGATCAGTCAGTTGTGCATGTGAAAATTGTACTAAGGATTCGCTTCAAGGTCATCACGGCTTATGGATAATCTAGGAATCCCTAACTTTGAGTTTCTATTTGAAATGTTCTTAATCTACGAAAAAATTTTATTGTTTCTAACATTTATTGTTTGGGGGTAAAAATCCAATAATCTAATTGTAACTTTATTAAATTTATCTTTATTTTTTATGATTTTCTATCATCATATAACATAAATGAAGCACTTCTTCATTTGAGTCACCATTTTTTACTATAGAAGTTACATCCTCATTTACATCTGCATTCTTCTATATAGATCCCAGATACATAAACCAAACACACTGAGATATCAATTTAGCTTCCATCAACATATAATTATCGACCTCAAAACCCAGTTAAATTGAAAAGCTATACTCTGCATCTCCTCTATTATCACTAGTATCTGATAATAATTTCATCCATTACTCAACTAAAAAAACCAGTATTAATGTACATCTATAATAATATTATATGAACGAATAAGATAATTAAACCAAAGTAACTGATAGGAAAATTTCTATAGCCAAGCTTCCATCCATTACGAATGAAATCGTAGAATAAGTGGAAGCACTAGCAAGCCATTTGTATCAAATTATGTGTTAGTGTTGGAACAAAGCAGGCTTAATTGAAAATATCCGAGTAAAATTTAGTACAAGTATCAGCAAGCTTGAATATATAAATATATAACAATGTAATCTAAAGAAGAAGAAAAATAGTGTATTGGAATATAGATTATGAAGATAAAGACTAACAAGAAGCAAAACTTATATTTTGGACGACATTGCATATTTACCTTAATGAAGAAATAATCATCACACCATTTTTTGAATCTTGGATAGAAACTCGGATCAAACTTGTCACATGTTTGTTTCTGAATCTGCATGAAGGAAAACAAGTAATGTAGCATCTCCAGAGAGATTATGCATGTCATTTGATGTATACAAATAAACTTACTGTTTTGATCTCTATATCAGCATGAAGAATTCAATTAAGATGACCAAAACTTATATTATTATAAATGCTACTCAGAAAGAAAAACTGATAATTGTAGAGTCAAGGGTTACACGTAACTGTTGTGGACACTTAATGCTTATTGATATTATCAAGTTGATATAAAATCTCAGGTGGATACTAGGAAGATACAACCCTTCAACCCTACAAAAGAGGCATCTATTTCTTAGGTAACTCTAGAAAAATAAATATCCATTAATTTCCCCGGCAACTATACCTGATGAAAATGCTTCACATCCTCCTCAAATATATATGCAGGAGTCAAATCAGTACCACCACCAAACCACCACTGCCTAGGTGCTCCAGGAGAATCTGCAGCCGAAAATGTTAAAACATATTATCAAGCATGATGTTCATAAAATCTATAGTCACTGATTATGATAAAAAGGAAGGTCGCAATTTGTAAGAGTTGAGGTGCGCATACACGAACTCTGTGAAGGTAAATGGAATTTTAGGAAATTTTAATTCAATGTGTAGATGGAAGGTTCCTACAACCGATAACAAAAAATAAATAGCGTTAAGTGTTTTTTTAACCAACTAGAGCCGACTGCAACTTTTCTGGTAAATTTGATTCCCTCTCTCATCTTTAATAAGAAAATCAAATCAAGGGCATCCTAAATCAAAAGTAAATATGGCCCCATTCCCAAGATCAACTCAACTAGCAATAATCTTAAAAGGCTTCTTAACTGAGGTAAAGTATAGAAATGGGATCATTTTTTTCTTAACCATCCTTCCATTCAAAGAGCAACAACTCATCATCCTTTTCATATACATCATAGAAAAACACCATGGTCACCTCCTCTGAGGACGTGCCACCACATCTCATCTCTCTTTTCAATTCACACAGTATTACCATTACACTAGTAGCAAAGCACTTGAAAATAATACATTGAGATTAAGCTTCGGTTATCCATCTCCTCTATCACCATCAAATTAGGTAAGTAAAATCTCCTATATAACACCTGATCGACCATTATTTTGCTTCAGCTACAAGACTTGACAACCTTACTATAGAAGCACCTACTCTACAATGCCCTCTCTGCTCTGTCATCTTCTCGTAAACCTACAAAAAATATGAAATTGCAACACAAACACTTAACAACCTAAATTCGCTCTTTTACTTGCATGATAACAGAGCTCAAGTAATGAATTCTTGAAAAATGATGAACTAGAGTAAGGGTTTGATGGGGATAGCAGCTGCAATCTGATTTCTGGGATTGCGATGAGCTGGAAATCTATAATTTTTCGTGGATTTCCATCTTCCTGAGTTCAATGAAATGGCGGGCACCCCGTACTGGTTTTCCACCAAATCCTCGCTGCAGTAAATTCGCAGCGCCAAACATGTTTAAACTTTAGTAGAGGTGTTGTAGACTTGTAGATTGAAGCTCAAATAGTTCTGAGCTCATACAA
The DNA here is from genome assembly GCA_033032865.1 of Dactylorhiza incarnata. Taxonomy (NCBI): domain Eukaryota; kingdom Viridiplantae; phylum Streptophyta; class Magnoliopsida; order Asparagales; family Orchidaceae; genus Dactylorhiza; species Dactylorhiza incarnata. The sequence continues at coordinate 398,207 of JAWHQI010000437.1, forward strand.
ACTCGTGTAGCTTACACTTACATTAATATACATATTTACGTATGTGTGATACATATGCATGCATATATTTATCTATCTACCTTCATTTTATCTATATTTCCATGTGACGCGGGACGAATCTATAGGTGGTGGATAAGCGGTGTCCCCCTAAATGCAATACACGTGAGCACGCGATGAATGTAATGGGCCGATGACGAACCCTAAGATGAATATGCACAATCCAATGAACTAACGAAGGATATCCCTAATGCGATGCACATGCAATGATTTAATCACGCAAGTATTTTTCCGACGCACAGTTATATTAAACAAATTAATTTTTTAAAATCATGTGTAAGAGTTACAATTGATTACCAATATTGCAATAGAAGTACTCAAGCAACAATTACAAATTAAAAGAGAGTGCGCTAAAATTGAAATGCGAAGCGAATAAATTTGCATGTCAATAAAGAAATACAATAGCGAATTAATTCAAGCCAAGTATTACTAGCAATACGAGATTTCCGTACCATGTGAAGAAATGAATACCATAAGTAAAAAGATCACCAAGTATTTGATGCTGGTGGTGTTGGGGAAGCTCCTATGGTGTTGGTGGCTGTCCGGGAGTAATGGTACTGCTGCATAGGGGCTGTCGGAGAGGGCTAGTGGCTGCTTGGTGGGCTGGAATGGGAGACTTGCTGGAATGAAGTTTCGGGTGGTGTCTTGGGGAGGGAAGGGAGGAGGAGGCTCGAATCTGAGGTGGGGAGGGGCGGAATACCTGGTAGGAGATGAAAAGAGGCGGCGGGAGGCGGCAGGAGGTTGCGGAATGGGTTCGGCATCGCACCGAACGCTCGACGTCGCACCGAGTGGGCTGACCGAGTGGTTCCTCTTTTGGAAACCAAACTCTCGATACCTCATGTGGCTGATAGTGAAATATAAGGGGGAGAGAATTAGGTTAAAGTTATACGATGGCTACGATCGTCCGACAGATAATTTAACCTAAGTTTTAAAATACTAGCCAGAAAAATAAAAATAAAATACATAAAATATGAAAAATCGAGCTGGTCGCGATCACGGTCTCCGATCGTCTATCCGATGATCTAAAAGTTGTCGATCTCCATCACCATGTATGCAGATATCTAACTAATCTTAGATATTTGTTCATAGCTTTTAAAGAGCTTTGCATCCTAATGTTGTGTCCTTCTAGTGTTATGTCATTGATAAATAAATATATAAGGTACATGATGTAGGGTAGGGTAGGTTCTAAATGGAACTAAGGAGACTAACGGATGGAACTCTATATGCACTAACAGTACCCCATCAATTAATTTTGCAATAATAAACTATATAAACAATATTACAACAATCAAGTTGAACTCCAAAATATGAGAATATGTAATGCATTTATATGTGAGAGTGCGGAAAAATAATTACACAAGCGAACAAGTCCTAACAAGTCACATGAGATTTATAGGCGGAGACTACAAACTAATATACCCAAAACAATAAAATAAGCACGCAATTCGACACTAAAGATTTCACAATCAATCATTAAACTTTAATGATTATCAGGTAGAAGGATAGGTGGGTGTCAGATGAAAGATCGGTGGTTGGAGGAGTGACGGTGGATTGAATCTGGACTAACAGAGTGAAATCTGAGGGCTGGATGGGAAGGTTGTACTACTGGTTGGTGTTTGCAGAGCACTGGAGGCAGACGGCTGGGAGGAGAGGGGTGTTGGAGGTACTTTTCAGGTGGTTGGAGAATTGTCCGGTGGGGAGGGGTTGATTCCTAATGCTAAAATTAAATTCAAGTGGGTTCTGAAGCAGAATCTGGAGACATGGCGAGTGGGCTGGGGTGGGCAGCTTGGAGGAACTGTCCAAGGGAGGAAATGGTGTTCGAAATGGTTTGGGAGAGGATAAGGCAGTAGTGATGCAAAGGGAGGGATGATGTGTTGGTAGTGAGAGGTAAGGGGAAAGAGAATATGGGCTCAATTCTATGGACAGTAATTGCCCGGATGGCGGAAGGATTATGTGGGGATGTAAAGTGGAAGGCACTTAGTGGAGGCGGTTATGAGGTAGGGGTGAGGAGATGGTGGAGGTGATGATTACCAGCCAAGGGATGGTAGCCTGGAAGAGGAAATGGCTGGTAGTGGTAGTGATAGTGATTTCCAATGAGGTGTGATGGTTTCCAACGAGGTAGTGGTGGAAAGATGAAGTGGCCGGCCAAATCGAGAAGGGGAGGGGGAAGATTCCAAGTTTCGTACATGGACTTTCTGGCTTCGGCACCGAGTGATCAAAAGGGGAGGATTTTTCACTCAACTTTCAATCTCCATCATGAGTCTTTTACCTCTATTTATAGACTAAGTAGAATTCGTGAATGGTCATGATTTTTCGATCATGACGACCTCCAAAATATACCAAATAAAACCAGAAAAAATATAAATAAAGTACTAAAATCTTAGATCGATGATCCACTTGAAATGAATGGCCGTCATCGCCACTGGCGGTTCCTTGGTCGGCACGTGTAAACACTAATGGATCGTGCGACATGATCCCATATAGTACATGTGGCAAATGTTGAACTAATCATAACAACTTTTTCCTAATTTTTAAAGATGATATATCAATCAACCTTCATTTTTACAGATGCACATCAAAGGGAAGAAGAAAGGCTAAAAACAAATCAAAAGGAAACTAATTAAACCTGAACATCAATCTGATTACAATAAGAACTAGATGAGAAGGCAACCTATTTTGCATTTGTGACACCAAGAAGGAAACACTGCATTTGCCTCAAATAACATGTTTTGCTGATTCTACGACTCTCCTCAAGCTATATAGCAAAGAAATGCATGGAAAAAAGAGTGAAGAGATGAAATCAAACTTAGAAAAAAAATGGTATCAATTGCAAGCATATAGCTCAATCGAATCATTAAGTATATATTCTTTATAAGGAAATACTTGCATGAAAACTAAAGTACATTTCACTAACTACAGCATAAGTAATAAGTGTGGCTCTAGTATATAGGAAGCCATTGTCTGAATTATGGATTCTTCTACTGTAAAATCCAGATTACGGTACTATGACATCAGTTTTGGCATACAGCATCGAAGAAGAAAGTAGCATACTTCTATAGTGGTTCAAAGAAAGAAGGGAAAAAAAGGATGCCCAATGTGAAACATAAAATAAATGTCTCGTGCTAATAATTATTTAACAAAGTAACTTAGAACAACAAGTTTTAGATAAAAACAATTACATGAGACTATTGGGGTAAAGTATACAACAAATAAATTTGCAATTGCATACCTTTTATAGCATCGGTCTCAAAATAACGATAATTGAAATGTAATGTTGGAGCAAAAGGATTCTTTGGATGCAAAACCTGAAAAATGAGAACACAGTTTTAATACAACACACAATAAATTTCATCATCAGTTACACAACATATGTTGGCCCCTCTATTACTGCTAGAGATTTTTTAGTTAGGATAAGATGACGCAAATCTGAAATATATTTGTCAAAAACACATTATGTTGTATTCTGATAAATTATGAGTCAATTTAATTCATTATTGAGTCTAGAAGTTCACTTTTGGGTATCCTCTTTAACTTAGGTAATCAGCTTAATACCAGTTCAAAATGGGATCTTATTCAAGTATATAAGAGTTCACAAAACCCAATCCAGTTCAGTTTTTCAATCTTTATCAATGGATCATAATTTCTTTTTAATAAAGGATAATTTTTTTAATAAATTTTTAATCATTGGAGCATCCAAGGAGAAAAAAGAGCAAAATACATCTGTGATGAATAATCCTAGACCTGTAGAAATAGATTTAAGGCCATTTGTGAATTTCTGTAATTATTGTGCAGTGTTGTATCTTCCCCTGTAAGTACTCTTGTATCGCATTCTTTTGGAAATAAGGAAACAAAACCTCATTTCTACATGATATAAGAGTCAGACGGCGGCATCCAGCGAAAATTCCTCTAGAGCAATCGTCACTTCCTCCTGAAGTCGAGCATCGCCTCCTAAGAGGTGTTCCTTCTTGCAGTCGAGCGTCTCTTTGTCGCCTCTTCTTCCTCGTCTCCCATCAACTTCATGTCAGCAACCTCTGTGATTGGAGCCGTTGTGCTCTCTGTTTTTACAAATTGAAGTCGTCGAACGTCTTTTTCATGCCTCCCGAGATTCTCTCTACCGGCAGTCAATCTTGCTTATTCCGCAACAGTCGATCTACCTCGTTCCGCCGACTATCGATTGCCTGCTTCTGCCTACAAAAAGTCCCCGTACTTGTAATGAATAGGCACACAAAAACTGAGAGAAGCAAGCCAATGTGATCGATGAGTAACTAAGCCTATAGACTCGCAAAAAGATGACTCGTAAATGGAAGGACGGACAAACACAATTGGTGGTTCATTGTGAGGTTCATGGGGACGTTCATCAAAGAACTCATTAATAGGGTGATGCTCGTCTCGACGGGCATCAGTGATGACAACAGTTCTTCAAAGCAGGTAAGTCAGTCATTACCAGGTCAATACTAGGCTCTTGACTCTCGTTCGTGATCAGACACAGGAAAATGAAGCGAAGAGAGTGGGAAGAACTTGGACTCAATAATGGATCCATTGGGCAGAGTGCTGGGGAAAGGGTAGATGGTAGGGGCATGAACTAGTCCTAAGCGGGGAGTAAGAAGAGGGCATCTCACTACTACAGTCTCGTTAGGTCGTTCTTGATCGCTCTTTGTCGGTGTCATAAGGTCTGGGGCAGACTCAATCCAATTGTTAAGTGGCAGACCACTTATCGAACAAAGAATCTCAATGGAGTGGAATAACTCTGTATCAGATGTTTCGTCTTCGGTGTCCATGGGGACATGCACGTTGGTGGTCTCAAGCTGGGAAGGACTCCTCATGATGGATCGGTCAGGGTGCGAGTCTTCTCGAATAACTCTAACTGATTTCAAGGATTGCTCGTAGTGGAGTGCGAGCTGAAATTTATGCTCGTCAAACATTAAGCATAGATGGATCAACTCATTATATATCTCATCTTGAGCCTAGACCAAAATCTGGAAGTAGTTGCAACAGGCTCCTCTTGGATCTCACTCCTCTGAGTAACTCGCAAAAGCTAGCCCTATAAGTGGCAACAGACATGGGCCCTAGCTTTTGGCAAATAGCTGCCCAAGCAAACGGGTCTTATAAAAAGTTGTCAGATATTTCTGGCGATAACTTTCGCTTCATATATACCCAGCTAGCAACGGTTCGACGACGTTAGCGCTTAAGAGTTCTCTCTATCCTACTCCAATATGTTATAGCATGGTCGAGGAGTCTAGTCTTTCATGAATCTAAGGTACTCACCTACTAACTCATATCTATCAAGGTAGTACTCTATGTTGTTAAAGGTGCGCCTAAGGCTCAAGGCTCACCAGACTCATAGGTTTGCGTCTTTGTGCGTCTTATTTACGCCTTTGGAACATAAAAGGCGCACATTAGTGAGATTTCTGTTGTAAATATCGTAAAAACTCAATAATTTTTATTGATTTAGTGTTTGTGAAAGACATTTGTGCGTTTGGACTTAGATATGATGCAAGTGACCACATTGATTCTATTTTTTAAGAGATATAAATGATAGTAATGAATGATTAATTAGTAGAATAGATGAAGAATCTAATCGAGAAGATGAAATGATGTTTGATGCTGATTATTTAAATGGATGTGGTTGCACCTTGCCTTTATCAGGCGCGCGCCTGCGCCTTGAGCCTTGCACCTAGGTTCCAAGACCCCTTTGTGCCTTGCACCTTTAATAACTAAGGTAGCACTCCATATATACGAGACAATAATTAAATGTCTCGGGACTCGACAACACATCTAGGGAAGCTCTCTAAAATCTATGCACGAGGTCCTCTTTTGTATGGTGCAATCCTCGATGTAACTCCTGATAATCATCATAATAAGACTAGTCATCCTAGCATAATCGAATCGTGTCGCAAGGCCAACACGATTTATAAGTGTCGCAAGGCCAACACGATTTATAAGAACGGTTGGATGGGGTCGGGATGATTTGTAAGATAACACGAAGATCTCCCGTAAGGGTCTTTGTGGGGTCGAGCATAAATTTAAATGACCTTCAGATTCTTGAATGCAGGAAGAGCATAACAACGATGAACTAAACAACGCTCGTCCATATCATCATAAAACTGTGTCGAATGGTGACTAGACATGGATAACATGTACACTCTACTACTGTGTATCACAAATTTAAACCGAACTTGGCAAGAGTCCTTTAAATACCATGCCACTACGAAACATAAATATGATGCAAACTTCGGTCTCTGATACTAAATATGGGGCAGAGTAGGGTGGTGCATGCGTGATTCTAGGCAAACCCTAATATGCAATGTTGGGGGAAAACCTAACTAAAGCCCTAAGATGATGCAATACACAAAGAGTCCTCCGGCGATGGAGTGCAATTAATAATAAAATGAATAAAAATACATATAAATTCTCCAGCCATGACTACGATTTTTGATCATGAACGAAGCTCTCTGTATGCATCGGGCCCCAACTGCCTGCATCAGCATCTCAATAGCAGCAAACAAAATTTGATTGACACTCTTTATCTAGTTCAAGACCCGATAGTCCGGATCAGCGTACCACATTTCCTGCCAACTTTCTTATTGATATGAGCACACCCTAAGATGCCTGTCTTTGTCCATGCCCAAGTATTATAAGGAGCTTCTGATTATTACTCTCACTCACTACATGAAATAACTATCCTCAATGGGAAAACTCATTTCGTTGTGCACTTCAAATGCATGGACATCTTCACCGCATCACAAAGAAATCCCTACTGAAGTTGTGTTCTGCCATAAGCATGGGTATCCCAACCAAAGGACCAGCAACCTCACATGTCTGGCAATATCTCATCTCCTGTTGTTAATACTTCATATCCAGAGTTCAAGGAGATCCTTCACAGCCACAAGCTCATGTTTCGTCGGCTTTGATGGAAGGTATATTATGCTTATCTCATGATGCTTTCTAGATTGTAGATCACGATGCTAAGATCAATTGATACAGCAGGTACCTTTGCAATATACCAAAACCACACCCCTTAGGTATATTACTATCACAAATGGTGCCTCCACACTTGTCAAGATATGACTAGTGCCTCACCCCCTCCCAAAAACTATTTTTTGTTATGTTCTTCATGTCTCTGGTTCTAAATTCAACGTACTTTTTTGTTAGCAGCCTTACTCATGTTAATTATTGTTGTATAACTTTCTGTTCTTCTTTCTTTGTGATACAAAATCTCCAGGCATGAATAATCATGGTGGAAGATGTCTACATAACATAATTTACATTGTGAACATTCTCCCTCATGTTCTTGCTTCCATTCAACAGTTGACTGACACTATTGTCACAAACATCCTCCTCTCTTGATCCTTCGAAGGGATCTTCCTGTTGTGTCTTTTTTTTTGTGAAACTTGTATCTGCTATAAACATCATTGTTCTCTCTTTCCTTTACAACACTCGAAAAGTTTTGTACCTTTTTTTTGTTTACTATGATGTATGGGATCCTTACAGAACTCTTAGTATTCCAAGTTTTAAATATTTCGTCACTTTTATTGATGATCACTATAGGCTAATGTGGTGACCATTCGGAAATTCTTCGTATTTTTCACTTTTTTTATTACTGAAATTTGCAAGTAATTCTCACCACTTTCAAAATCTTTCATATTGATAATATCTGAGAGTATTTAAGTTATGACTTCCAAGAGATGTGCACTAACTTTAACATTGTTAGCCAAACCTCATGTTCATATTCACCACAATAAAATTATGCAACTAGATGCAAAAATCCTTGTCACCTTCTTGAGGTAGCCATATTAGCACTTACCATTATGACAACCCGCTAACTTATCCATCAATAATTATCTTATGTTTTCCATTTTGGCCATATTGTGTCTTTTCCTTCTACCCCACTATTTTCTTTTAGTCTTATTTTTAGCATCATATGTTATACTCACCACTTGGGGCCCCATATGGACAAACTTGTACCAAGCGCAGAAAAATGTGTTAGGTATCCTCGAACTCAAAAGGGTATGTTTGATATGCTTCGAGTATTTAGCAAAGTGTGGTCTCTATTGATGTTATTTGTTGGGGAAATGATTTATCTTAACCCCTAGAATTAAGTAGGCTATAAATTCTAAGAATGAAAAATTAGGCTAAGTAAATATGCGTCGAATAGTATTCGACGCAACGTCGAAATGTAGTCGACGTTTCTCTCAGAATGAGTCGAAGTAACTCTAAGAAGAATTCGACGTAATCTTTGTCGACGTACCTCTGACTTCTAGTCGACGCATTTAATAAAGTCGACGCACCTTAGTCGACGCACCTTCCTTATTCTCCTCTCGACGTCAGCCAGGATGAAATCGACGTTCACGTCGAATAGTAATCGACGCACGTCGATTTCTATAAGAAATTCAAAAACACGCCAGATCTCTTTCCTTCTTTCTGTAGATCTGATTTTTATGGAATGATATTATTCTTTTATAGCCGTTCTGAATCAGTCTTTCCTTCTATTTGATTCTTGGCTAATTTGATTAAGATTATTATGGATATTATTTGAAATCAGAATGAATTCTTTCCTTCTACAGATTTAATTATTATGGAAATTTTTTCTCTCTAATTGCTGATTGATTATTCCCCTTTAGTAACATCTTTTGAAACAGAGCTATAAATAAAGAGAAGGTCGGCAGAGAATAAAAATAAGTGATTCACTCCATACATTTGCAATGGAGGAAAAGCTCTCAAGAGAAAAGTGAGAAAAGCTGAGAGAAGTGATAGTGTGCTGAAGCAAACAACAAGACTTCTTCTTCTCCTTCTTCTGAAGTCATACTGCGGCAATTTCTGAAAGCTCTTACTAAAAAAGAGAAAGGGCTACAATCTCCTTCTCACTATAGAAGAGAGATCATATTCACTATATTTGTGCTTCTAATCTTCTTGCTAGGAAGAAGATTCTTTCTTACATATACTGTTTTCTGTTCTTCTACTTGTTCTACTTCTTCTTCTCATTCCATTTTCAAATTGTGTAAAAGAGTTTTTAGAATCTCTCTTCAAAAAATTCAGTTGTAGTGGTTCTAAGAGTCTCCTTACCAAAAGACTCAGTTTGGTTCTAAGAGTCTCTTTATCAAAAGACTCAATCTGGTTCTAAGAGGCTTCTTATCAAAAGACTCAGTGCAAGTTAGTGAATTCCTACCAAAGGGGGTAGAAGAGTGGACTACCCAAAGTTTGGGGAACCAATATATTTCTTTGTGTTGTGCTGTGATTTTCTTCTTGTTATTTTCCTTCTTTACTTGTTTAATTCTTGTTGGTGTGTGGGAAGCTTAAATCTGTGATTATTACACATATATATATATATAATTGCACAAAGTATTTTTAAATCTCTATTCACCCCCCCTCTAGAGAATTCTTGTGAGGTTAACTGTGCACTTTCAATTGGTATCAGAGGGAGGTTGATCTAAAAAGGTTAACTCCTTGATCAAAAAGATCCTACCTCTTTTATATATATATTTCTAAAAAAAAATTTTACATGGCACAAATCAAAGATTATGCTTCCACCAGACCACCAATGTGCAATCTTGAAAAGTTTGCAGTTTGGAAAACAAGAATTAGGATTTATATGAATTCTATTGATGAAGAATTATTTAATGTTATTTTGACAGGTCCTCCCAAGCCTTATAGAAGAGACTCAAGTGGTGAAGTGACTCAAACACTTGTCCCAAAGGCTGAGTGGACAGTTGAAGAGAAGAAGGCAGGAACATGTGATGCAAAAGCTGTGAACATTCTTGTCTCAACCCTCTCAGATGAAATCTTTCAAAAGGTTGTTCACAGTGAATCAGCCAAAGAAATCTGGGAGACTCTTACAAAGATGGTAGAAGGAAGTGCTGATGAAAGGAAAGATAAGAAGGCTTTATTGATCTCCCAATATGAGAACTTCCAAAAGAAGAATGAAGAAAGTATATCTGAGATGTATGACAGATTCAGTCTGATCATCAATCAATTAAGATACTTGGACAGAGAGATCTCTCTCACAGAAATCAATGACAAAATATTAATGAGTCTCCCAAGTTCATGGGACTCAAGAATATGGGCAATAAGAGATACAAGAGGACAAAAGGAAATCTCAACAGATGCTCTCTTAGGAAAACTTAAATCATTTGAGCAACTACTAAAAACTAGAGAAGCGAAGGGAAGAAGGGAAAACACTCCAACCTCTTCAAAAGATAGAAACATTGCATTGAAAGCAACAGAAGAAGAAACCTCTGTCACTGAAGAAGAATTATTCAGCCTCCTGGCCAGAAGATTCAAGAAATGGGTCAGGACAGATGGGTCTAGAAGGAAAGAATCAAAACAAGGTATGATAAAACTCCAACTAAAGAAATCATTTGTTATTCCTGCAGGAAAACTGGACATATTGCTCCAGAATGTCCAGAAAATACTGAGAAAAAGAAAGATCTGAAAAAGAAAGATCTCAAGAAAAAGGGGAAGAAGAAAGAAAGAGGCTTCATTGCAGAAGCTTGGAGTGAAACAGATTCTGAGGACAACACCTCATCCAAAAGTGACAATGAAGAGTCTAAGCAAAAAGACTTATGCTTAATGGCTCTTGAAAGCTCAAAGGAAGAACATTATGCTAAATCATGGAGTGAGACAGAATCAGAAGGAAGCATCTCTTCTGAAGATGATAAAGAAAATAGCCTTATTCTCATAGAGGAATCTGAGGATAAGGATGAGGTAAGCATTTTTGATGACATAGATTTTCTGTGTGATGATTTCAAAAATGATTTTAAAGGATTATGTTTAGATCAACTAAAAGCAAAACAAGAAATTAAGAATCTAAAAGAACAAATTAATATCATTAAAAATCAGAGAATATAGAGGATACTTGTTCTAAAAATTATGAGTTAAGGGCTAACATCAGAGAAAAAGAAATAGAGAGGGCTAAAATAGAAAACCAGCTCCTTAAGAATAAGGTATCCCAAGCAAAAGCTTTTGAAGAATCAATAAAAATGAGAAGCCAAACACTTAAAGAAATCACAGAAAAACAAACAAGAAGACATAAAAATCTTGGGCTAGGAGCTGATCCCTCAACTAGTCTAATTCCATCCAACAAACCTGCTTGGATGAGCCCTGTTAAATTCACTAAACCCACTAAATCAATAAACCAAGAAGAAGACACAAAATAAGGAAGAAGACTCCCTCAATGAGATAAACCATTTTGATGAAACATCATACTATACAGATGAAGACTCTCAAACTACTTCTAAGAAGGCAACTAAGCCAAAAGAAACAACTCATAAAGAAATAAAATCAGAAAAAGGGAAAAATAAAATTTGTGAAAACACAATTGCGTCGACTTCATATCGACGCATGAATGATAGTGCGTCGAATTCTACTCGACGCAATCTCTCAGATGCTTCGACCTCAACTCGACGCTTGAATAAAAGTACGTCGACTTCCAATCGACGCAACTTCTTACATGCGACGATTTTAGATCAACACAATCTGGAGAAAGCGCCGAATATAAATCGACGCAACTATCAACATACGTCGAATATATATCGACGCATAAAAACTCAGAGCAACATAATTACAGGACATGTCTATTCTCCAAAAACTTTCCATCTTAACCCTCATTCAGGACCTTTTCATCCTGATCAAAATTTTTATCCTGATCAAAACTTCTATCCTAATCAAAAATCTTCTCATAATCAAAATTACTATCCTGATCAAAACTTTTATCCTAATCACCATCTCTATTCCTCCCTAAACTCAAATTTCCTTAGTCAAAAGAAAATTAGGTGTTATATTTGCAATAAAATTGGCCACACTGCCAAACTGTGTTGGCATAATCAATCAAATTGCTCATAAAATTAGTCCTAGGGTAACTTAGAAAACTTCAGGATTAGGAAGAAAGAGTCCCTCAAGAAAAAAACCTGGAATCTTCAGACAAAGTAAAAGTCACGTCGATTTCTTAAATTGACGCATACGTCGATAGGAGACCCTATCTTCTCAACTCAAACTATATCGACGCTTACGTCGAATTCCAATCGACGTAACGTCGACTTCATGAAAAAGAGCGGCAATATTAAAATATTTTTTTATCACATCTACTGTAGTACCGAATAAGCCTCGAATTGTGTCTCGTTTCGACGTTTCACCTGACTTAAATAAACTCTTCAGTTAGAAATCCTCTCGCACTCTGCATCTTTCATCCTTCTTACCTCTAAGTCCAGCCATCTCTTCCTCTCTCTCACTGACCTAAAATGGCTCCCAAGATAAACTCTGGTTTCGGCATTGACCTCGAATCCTTCCAGGCCGCCGCCGAAAATTATAAGAGCATCATAGCTCTCTTCACTGAAGCTGGCCTAGATAAGCTCATCTCCACAAGATGCAAGCTCCTGGAGACAGAACTCACAGAGCTAATAGCTCATGTTCAGATATCTGAAAATGGAGAAATCACTGGAACAATATATGAGACACCTGTCTCAATCTCTACTGAACACATTAGGAACACCTCTGATCTTTCATCAGGTACATTCCAATATTATCCTTGTTCAAATCAAATAGGGAAAGCAAGTTATTTTGTAAAAGAGTAACTAAATAAATCTCCTTTAAACCATTCCCTTATCAGGTGATGAACCTGTGAAACTCACCCCTGATGAAATCAAGAATTTACTAATCACAATGAAGTTCCCAAAAGATAGACCAATCCATCTAAAGAAAATAGATTTTTCTGATGAGTATAGGCTACTGGCAGACATAGTAGGAAAAGTACTACTATGCAAGATCTCTGCCCATGATGCAGTGCCCAGGCAGCAACTGAATCTCATGGGGGCCCTTGTGCTGAAGAAGAAAGTAGACTGGGGCAGCTGCTTACTCAAAATGATAGGCTACAAATATTCTCACAAAGAGAATGCCTACATGAGGATTATGAGTCAAGTCCTCTTCCACTTCTTCCCTGACCTATGCAGGTCAAAAGGAATTCTCATCCCTCCTGGCAAAAGGATGTCCATTGCTCTCTTCTCAAAATGGACCAGGCAAATCCCCAAGCCTGGTGCCATTCCTGAAAGGAGTCCATCTCCTCCTAACTCTCCTGCTCATCCATCTTCACCTCCTCCTCCTCCTCATACAGACATCTCTTCTGTACCACCATCATCCACACCTTCACAAATACCAACTCAATCACCTGCTCAACCCTCCTCTATTCCTCCTCCTCCTCCATCAAATACACCTCATCAAAATGATACAGTCCCCTCTCCACCTTCATCACATACACCTCCACCATTATCTCCTCCTCCATTGTCTCCTCCTCCAACACAACATGAACCATCTCCATCCACTGAAATCCTCATCACCCAGTGTATCCAGTCAGCAGCCCAAAAATTTCAGGACATGCTGGATGGACACTGCTCTCAAATTCACTCCTCCATCATGCACATGCAAACCCAATAGATGGGGTCAATGCCTCTGTGCAAAGCTTGAAGACCTCTGTCTCTTCCTCTAAAGTGACCAAGTCTTTCTTAACCTCCTTGGCTAAGAAGGTCAAGAAGGAGGAGAAATTAGAAGAGCAGTCCTCAAGTCACAAATCTCTCTCTCAAAAGTCCCTTCCTACTTCAAAAACTGATCTACTCAAGACCATTGGGAATGAAGTTGTACATGAGCTACATACTGAAGAACAGATAACAGGTATACTCTCTATAGCAAGAGAAGCTGCCCAACAAGTAGTTCTCCTTCAAGGGGAGGCTAGCAGAGCTGAGAAAGAAACTGAAAAGGTAAATGTAGAAGAAAAGGAAGTTCCATTTCAGGGGGAGCAAACTGCTGTGACTCAAGGGGAGCTGAGTGAACCACCTGTTACTGAGAAGGAGCAACCCACCTCTCCAAAAACAGTAGTATTCACTAGGAAAAGAAAAACTCCTCCTACCCCTCCTGAATGATGTGTTGAACAATATTGATACAATCTATATTTTTCTTTCCATGCTTAAATACTTATTATGAAGTCTGTTTATATGATTTCTCCTTTCTTCTGATTACTTAGCATATTTCTTCTCTATATAACTGTTTTGCTGTGTTGATTAAAAGCTGATACAATTTCTCTCTAAATAGGGTTAAGACAAATAGGGGGAGATTGTTGGGGAAATGATTTATCTTAACCCCTAGAATTGAGTAGAATATAAATTCTAAGAATGAAAAATTAGGCTAAGTAAATATGCGTCGAATAGTATTCGACGCAACGTCGAAATGTAGTCGGCGTTTCTCTCAGAATGAGTCGAAGTAACTCTAAGAAGAATTCGACGTAATCTTTGTCGACGCACCTTAGTCGACGCACCTTAGTCGACGCACTTTCCTTATTCTCCTCTCAACGTCAGCCAGGATGAAATCGACGTTCACGTCGAATAGTAATCGACGCACGTCGATTTCTATAAGAAATTCAAAAACACGTCAGATCTCTTTCCTTCTTTCTGTAGATCTGATTTTTATGGAATGATATTATTCTTTTATAGCCGTTCTGAATCAGTCTTTCCTTCTATTTGATTCTTGGCTAATTTGATTAAGATTATTATGGATATTATTTGAAATCAGAATGAATTCTTTCCTTCTACAGATTTAATTATTATGGAAACGTTTTCTCTCTAATTGCTGATTGATTATTCCCCTTTAGCAACATCTTTTGAAACAGAGCTATAAATAAAGAGGATGTCGGCAGAGAATAAAAATAAGTGATCCACTCCATACATTTGCAATAGAGGAAAAACTCCCAAGAGAAAAGTGAGAAAAGCTGAGAGAAGTGATAGTGTGTTGAAGCAAACAACAAGACTTCTTCTTCTCCTTCTTCTGAAGTCATACTGCTGTAATTTCTGAAAGCTCTCACTAAAAGTGAGAAAGGGCTACAATCTCCTTCTCACTATAGAAGAGAGATCATATTCATTATACTTGTGCTTCTAATCTTCTTGCTAGGAAGAAGATTATTTCTTACATATATTGTTTTCTGTTCTTCTACTTGTTCTACTTCTTCTTCTCATTTCATTTTCAAATTGTGTAAAAGAGTTTTTAGAATCTCTTTTCAAAAAATTCAGTTGTAGTGGTTCTAAGAGTCTCCTTACCAAAAGACTCAGTTTGGTTCTAAGAGTCTCCTTATCAAAAGACTCAGTCTGGTTCTAAGAGTCTCCTTATCAAAAGACTCAGTGCAAGTTAGTGAATTCCTACCAAAGGGGTAGAAGAGTGGACTACCCAAAGTTTGGGGAACCACTATATTTCTTTGTGTTGTACTGTGATTTTCTTCTTGCTATTTTCTTTCTTTACTTGCTTAATTCTTGTTGCTGTGTGGGAAGCTTAAATCTGTGATTATTACACATATATATATATATATGTAATTGCACAAAGTATTTTTAAATCTCTATTCACCCCCCCTCTAAAGAATTCTAGTGAGGTTAACTGTGCACTTTCATTATTTTTCTTGAGGAGAAGTAATTTTCCCCTACGACTTGCATATCTGCCCATATTTCATGGCTCCGTCCTATACCACCTTTAGTTCAATTTATCATCCATGTTTGTCCAAATCCACATATATCTACCACTCAACATGATTCCTCTTCTACTCCACCTCTACATTTGTCACCAACAAACACTTTTGGTAATTGGTCTTCCCTTACCTATCAAATATTTTGTTCGTTGCAAAGCTAATCTTCCGGATCTGGCATCTGCTACTGATATTACCGTGTTTATGAATCTTCTCATTTCACATTGCAAAGGTAAGCATTCATGCATTGCTCACCCTTTGTTGAATTTCATTTCCTTTTACCTCTCGGCTTCTCATCTCCACGAATTTGTTATTTCTCTTTCTGTTGTGATCACTCCCTCATTTATCTATGAGACACTGCAACCTCGGAAATGGTGTGTGACAATGGATGAGGAGATGCAGACTCTTTCAATAGTATATAGGATCTAGTGTGTTTGCCTCTAGGCCAGTCTTGTGTTGGTTGTCATTGGCTATTTACAGTGAAACAGAAGCCGGAATATTTTGTCGAGTGCTTCAAGACACGGCTCGGGGGCATTCAGATTTACTTAACATCAAAGTATTAACTATATACTTTCTCCTCGATGGTAAATTGAATACCATTCAGGTCTTGATATCCCTTGTTGTTCATTGTCGTTAGAAGTTTCGTCAATTTCATATAAAGAATGACTTCCTTAATTGTGATCTGATTGAGATTGTTTACACGCAGAAACTGAAAGCTCTAACTTTGAGACAACAAGGAAGTCTCTTGCTTGTCATCTACGAAAATCACCGAGGCATCAAATAGTCCCCTCGAGCATGGTTCGAGAATTTTAGTTAAATTGTTTAAGCTATTATTTTTCGACTCAGCTCTTCAAACTTCTCTCTTTCTACCCATCATCGCCATGAGAATGCAATGATTCTACCCATTTACATAGATGATATTATTATCATAGACGATAGTATAACAGAGATCTCTAAGGTCAAGCTCCACTTGGTCAAGCACTTTCAAACAAAAGATGTTGGTCTTTTACGTTACTTCTTGGGTATTGAGTTAGCTTCTCATGGCGACTCTCACATACTTTCTCAAAGTATTGCATTGATCTTCTTTAAGATACCCAAATTTTAGGTGTACATGCATATACTGGTAATGGCCCTGGCGATTTTCAAGATTACTTGACTTAAGGACCTCTTGATCGGCCTTGGTGTATCGCTTTCTTCTCCTGCATCTCTTTTCTAAAATAACAAAGCTGTTATTCACATCACTGAAATTCAAAGCATATAAACACATCAAAGTTGATTGTCACTTCATCAGATATAAGGTCAAGTTTCGAGAAATCCAGCTTCAATATGTTTATGGCACCTCTCAGACCACTAACTAATAGCTGCTAAATCATAAGTCTACTTAATCTTTAATTAGCTTCCTTAATCAAATCAACCCAAAAACTTTATGAGGTAATCAACAATTTACTAGTTTAATTAAATCTTTTATTGATCAACCAATTACCTCTTTTTTAATATATACAACTCACAACTGTTAATTAATAGCAATGAAGGAGATGATGGTGCATTTTCATCATAGGAAGTGAAACCCTGAAATTCGAAAATAAAATAAAAACTTTCCTAAAAGCGATCCATCATTCTTACAAAGCTTTTTTTTAGCTTGTGTAAAACTAAACTATCAAATATACCAAAAACTGATTCACCTTAAAGCAATCGCCCAGAAATTAATACCAGCGTGTTAATTATGCTAATACTGAAAACTAGAATCCAACAGCATGATATAGAGAAAAGAAGCTCATTAATACATTTTCTTGCTCAAATTCAAAGAAATAGCATCCAAACGAAACAGATACTGCATAAACAACAGTAAATTACGAGATTTTGAAGGCACAAACCGAACTTATTCCGGCGGCAAAGAAGGGCACCGGACCCGGATTCTTTGAAGAATCGCCGCCTTTCGCCGCCCGATAAGCCTCGGGTGGCATCACACCGTAGACGACGGACACATTGACCCCGGCCTTCTCCCACACTTCGCCGTCCTGCAGCACCCGGCTTATCCCCCCTCCACCGCCAGCCCTCGACCACACGTCCTCGGTAAATTTTCCGGCTCCATCCTCTGCCTCGACTGCGGCGCAGACCACGTCCTGCGCCTCCCTTATCATCCTCTCGAACCGCGCACGCACAGAAGTAGTCGACGCAGTGACGGCGGAATGGGGGTCGTCAGTGGAGCGGAGAAATGTCTCCGGCCGCTCGTTTTCTGGGGTCTCCTTCTCGATCGCTACTGTAGCGCGGACGATGCGGGCGCGAGGGCAAGGGGAGAGGGTGGGCCGGCGAGAGAGCTTCGAGTTTTGACAGTGGAGGTAGGTGTGTTTAAGTGTTGGGGTAGAGTAAGAGCAAGGAGGGAAAAGAAGAGAGGAAGAGATGGATTTGGCCATAGCCGCCTAAGCTCGGGCACTGGGATGGAGGATTGGAGAAGGAGATGAGTTTTTTTGTAATTTTTATTTTTTTGTGAATTTTGACTCATTGGTGGAGATAATCAGTAGAATATTACATTATTACCTAAAGCACAAACTAATGAAATAGAGGCATCACGGGAAAGAGAGATATTTAGGTGCGTTCTCTCACCTAGTTTTAGGTGGGGGAAAAATACAGCCGTATGATCTTAGATCCGACGGTAGAAAAAATACTGACATTATTTTTTATTCATAAATACAGCAATATTTAGAGATAACAATGACTAAGATGCGCTTCTCTCACCATGATCTAGGTGCGAGATACTCACCTACAAATTACGCTACGGGAAAAGTGGGGAATTGATTTAATGTCTGTTGAATTAGATGATTTTATCTATACTTTGGATTCAGATTTGAAAATGTGATGTCCACTAGGAGCTCATATCTACGACATAACTTAGGCTATCTACACGACTACTCAACATCTCAATACTTTCCGTCAGTGTGCTCTCATTGGAAGAGCCAACACGGTCCACCACAACAATAACAAGCAACCCTATTAGACATGCAATGAATAGTAAATACCTTAAGGGTCCGTTCGTTAGGTCGGAATTGGAGCGTTGGAATTGGAATTCAATTAACAATTCCAATTCTACCGTTCGGCGGCCATAAAATCATGGGAATTGATTATAGAGGAAACATGCATCTCTCAATTCTGACCTCATGAGGTCATCATATGCGATTCACACCCTTACCAGTGCGCCCCAACTCTCTTAAAAAGACTTTGATGCCAACTCTATTGTTCGCCCGAGAGTGCATTTTACGTCGGGGCGCAAATTTTTCGTCATGGTCGCATTTTCCCCGGGGCGAACATTTTTTCGCCGGGGAGCGAAATTTTCGCCTGGGCGCGTACTTTTCTCCCGGGCGCGTATTTTTTGTCCGGGCGCATATTTTTTCGACCGGGCGCGCATTTTTCGCTTGAGTGCGCATTCTTCGCGCGGGCATGCATTCTTCGCGCAGGCCGCATTTTTTTCACGGGCGCGCATTTTTCACCCGGGTTAGCATTTTTTCGCCCGGGCGCGCATTTTCAGCCCGAGCACGCATTTTTCGTGCGGACGCGTTTTTTCAGCTTGGCCACACATTTTCCATGCGAGCGCGCATTTTTCATGTGGATGCGTATTGTCTGTGCGGGAGCGTATTTTCCGCGCGAGTGCAAATTCTTCCGCCCGGGCGCGCATTTTTTGCCCTGGCGCGCATTTTTCGCCCGGGCGTGCATTTTCCGCCCGGGCAAGCATTCTTCGCGTGGGCGCTCATTTTTCGCCTAGGTGTGCATTTTTTGCCTGAGCGCGTATTTTTCCTCCCGAGTGCACAAATTTCGTTAAGGCGCATTTTACGCCCGAGCACTCATTTTTAGTCAAGGAGCGCATTTTTCGCCCTGGCGCGCATTTTTCGCTTCGGACGCGCGTTCCTCAGCCCGGGAGCACATTTTTGCCTGGACGCGAATTTTTTGCCACGACGCATATTTTTCGCCGTGGCGCATATTTTCAACCCGGACGCGCATTTTTCGCAAGGACACGTATTTTCTGCGCGGGCGCGCATTTTTCTGATTGGACGCACATTTTTTTGGTTGTGCCTGCATTTTTCGCACGGGGCGCATTTTCTTCCCGGGCGCGCATTTTGTCCCAGGTCACGCATTTTAATGCCCGGGCGCGTTAAGGATGTAGTGTTTTGAAAGTTGTTTTCTTTTAATGTTCATGATCTAAAATGTTCTCACATTTTGTTCCTTGATTATGTGTTATATCTCATGATTGGTTCAGGAAGATGCTCTTGGTCCTGAACTATAAAATCCTGAGTTTAATTATATCACGTAATCTTATATCTTAACCTCACAATCGTGGTAATCAAAGAGAAACATTGATTACCGATTTAGGATTGTCATATCGATTAAAGTACATTTCAGTTCTATAAATGTTGATAAACGATTATCATTTAATCATATGGATATATATGTGTGTTTGAATCTTACACATATTGAGTTTGACATATCATATATTGTGACATTATATTGATTGTGTTTAGTGTCATTAATGTTCTCATCGTGTCTTATGAATCAAAGATATGAGATGTGTAGATTTGTCGCATCGGTATGTGCAATGTAATTGCAGTTGAAGACTGTCCCTTGATAGTGATATACATTGTGATTCGTTACACATACTTATTGTTGGGATCATTGTCCACAATGTCTTAGATTTGGAGAAGTCCATTCATAAGTCAAAGATATATCTCAGAATGTATTTGATATACTCTCTAGAATCAATGTGCAGGAGATCAGGTCAGGCAAAGTGCTCAAGGAATTTATCCAAGTTCACAAGCGTCGAGACATCATACATCTCTCGACGCCTGTGACCCAGAAGCGTTGACTTATGTCTACTGCTCAAATAGACAAGGTCGCCGCTAAGGTTATGAGACCAAGTTTAGAAGCGTCGAGCCAAGTTATATCACTCGACGCCGTGGAAAGAAAAGTGTCGACCAAAGTTCAGTTAGCTCTACGCCAACCAGAAGTGTCGAGATATGAAGGCATAGTTAAGAAGCGTCGAGCCCCTGTACGTTGCTCGACTTCTACAGATAAAAAGCGTCGACTAACGGATGATTGCTCAACGCCTAAGAAGGAGGAGTCGAGAGCTTCGGTCTAAGGAGTATGTGTCGAGTATCCACATATCGCTCGACACCTAATGGAAAAAGCGTCGACAAAGATACTCAGTGCTCAACGCCTCGTCTACAGATACTCTGTGCTGAGAAAGTATTTCTACAGCCAGCTGAGCCTTTGTTTCTTTTGAAGACCGTTGAAGACTTTGCGTCGTGTTGACGTGGAGGAGCATAATAGATGTTGCAGATGGCGGACTATAAATAGAAGGCATGACCTATGGGTTAATGAGTTGATTGCTCCTATCTTTCGAAAGTCATTATCTTCTCCATCAGTTTGAGGGAAATTTTGAGAAAGAATCTGAAGAAATCGTCTTCTCTTTCAGAACCGATCTAACTTGAAGATTTCGTTCAGCAATCTGGTGCTGATACATCTTTCTGAAAGAAGAGGATTAAGGAGGAAGAATCTTTCTTCCTAAGAAGAAGAACAATCATCACAGCCTGTCGAATCAAGAAGATCATTTGTTGCTGCTGTTCTATTGAAGATTTCTGTCTGATCATTCAGGCAGATCAAGAAGACTCAACAATCTGAAGAATCTGAGTCTAAGTATTGTTATTTTCTTTATCAATCCCTGTAGGATCTGAGTAGTCAGATCTGAGTGTAGGATCTGTCAAGGATCGGAGTTGTAAGATCAAGTGTGATCTGAGTTGTAGGATTCATGGGTGAATCTGAGCTGTAAGCCTAATTATAAAGGCTGAGGTAGGATCTGTGAGATCTGAGATTGTAAGATCTGTTGAGATCTGAGAGAGTAAGATCTGTGAGATCTGAGTCTGTAAGATCTGTTGTGATCTGAGCTGTAAGACCTATTTGTGGTCTAAGATCTGGAAGAGATATAGACCCTATCTGGCACACTGCTAGAAGGGAGAAGGGGGAAAGTGGATTACCCAAGATAAGGGGAACCACTATAAAATTCTGTGTGTCTTTTCTGTGTGTGTTCTTATTTTTGAAAGCTTTGATCAGTTTTATCTTAGTTATAATCAAGAACTGCAATAGTTTTTAAATAACCTATTCACCCCCCCCCCCCCCCCCTCTAGGTGATTAGCTACCCTTAATTAAAGTCTTTCAAGTGGTATCAGAGCTAGGTTATTCAAGAAAAGGTTTAACAGCCTGAACAAGATCTTCTAAGGGTATATTTCTTAAGTCGTGATGACTAATACTGAAGGAAACAAAGAATTCACATCTATGAAGCTACCAATTTGCAGAAAAGAAAACTTTGGGATTTGGAATGAAAGGGTCAGACTTTTCATGGAAGCATCTGATCCTAGGATATATATAATTGTTCTAGAGGGACCTTTTGTTCCTATGAAAGTTTCATTTACAGATGGAAGTATCAAGACTCCTAAAACTTATTCAGAGATGACCAAAGATGAAGTGATTCTGGCCTCCATGGATAAGAGAGCTCAGAACATCATTGTTAGTGCTATTGAGGATTCAACTTTCCAAAACTTAGTCCATTGCAAAACTGCCAAAGAAATGTGGGAATCTCTCATTATCTATATGGAAGGGACTGAAGAAGTCAGAGATGACAGAAAGTCTCTTCTAAATCAGCAATATGAAGCTTTCAGACAAGACAAGAAAGATTCAATAGCAGTTTGCTATGAAAAATTCTTCAAAATTGTAAATGGTCTAAAAACTTATGGAAGAACTTTCACAGATTATGAGTTGAATGATAAATTCTTAAGATCACTGAATAAAGAATGGGATATCAAGATCTGTGCAATCAGGGAAATGGGAAATCTGGGAAATATTCAGCCACAGAATTTATATGGGAAACTCTTGTCCCATGAACTTCATCTGAATACCAGAAAAGCTGAGGAAGGACACAACAGGGAAAATCCTATTGCTCTGAAAGCAGAAAGCTCCAAGAAAAGCAAAGAAAGAATGTCATTATCCCCCAGGATACCATCTGAATCAGAAGAATTAGAAACCAGTAATTCTGATTCTGAAATATCAGATGGTGAATTGGTACTATTCACCAAACAGCTAAAAAGGATGTTGAGAAGAAAACAACACTGGAAAACTAGACCCTCTCAGTCATCCAGATCTAAGAAGCACTCCAATTCTTCAGAAGAATTCAAACAAGACTCCAAGAAGGACAGGTATAATTATAAACACAATAAATCTAATTCAGAAGAAATTGTGTGTTTTGGTTGCAGGAAATCAGGACACGTGATTGCTGATTGTCCTTCAAAGAGAAAGAATAACAAGAAAACTGATGAAAGGAGGCACAAATCTGACAAGAGACATGAGAAGAGTCTAATAGCCAAGAAGGGCAAAGTCACTCTTAGTGACAGTGAATCTCAATCATCAAACTCAGATAGTGAGGAGGCACTCATAGCTCTGATGGCTGCCAATGAAAGTGAAGACAGTCTAAATCATAGATCTACAATAAGAGCCCCACTATCAAGGTCTGATAGTGAAGATGATGAAGAAGAAAATGCAGGACTCATGGCACTGAGTGATCAAGAAGATCAGAAGACAATTACTGATATAAAGGTACTTGATAAAACCCCTTTATCTGATTCTGAACCTGAAATAGATTCATTCTCTTCTAATGAAAATGACTCACAATCTAACTTTCATGAAGATGAAATTATTGAAAAATATCAATTACTTCTCAAAGCACTTAAAAAGAGCAAAAGGCATAATAAAAGGTTACAAAAAGAAATATCTGAATTAAAGAAAACTAATTCCCAAAACTCTGAGGCAACTGAGAGGCTAAATCAGACTAGCAAAGAACTTAGCAAACTAAAAGTCATGTCTATTATTCACATACAGACTTTATGCATAAGGAGAAGTTAATAAAAGAACTTGAAGCAAAACTCCTAGCAGAAAGGAAACTTGTTGCAAAGTTCTCAAAACCACAAACTATCCTTCCCATAATAGACACATTTTCTGCACAATACAGAACTGGCATAGGATATGATAGGAATGCAAATAATAACCTTAAAAGTAATGTCAAGGCACCTATGCAACCTATAAAGTTCAACAAAGCCATGTCTATCACAAACAAGCATGATCAAATAGGTGTGCATAAGTTTTATAAGGGTGAGTGTTCTAATAGCAAAGATGATTCAATTCAACCAAGTAACAATAATGTTAAATCACTATGCAGAGAAAAAGTATTAACTCATCATGACTCCTGTGTACTTAAAACAAACACAAAATTCAAAGGAAAGGAACTAAGACCTGAAGTGAAAACTACTGCTGTCAAGAAAACTGAACCAGTAAAAGTTATTAAAACAACTTACATAGCTCCTTTGAATAAGGCAATTAAGCAAAATATGAGTCAATATAAAGAAGTGAGAAGACCTCCAAGGAGATATAACAGATATGAATGTTGGTGCTGTGGAAGGGTTGGACATTTTGCTCTTGACTGTTGGTTCAATCCAATTGTTCCAAGATTCAACTCTGGGAGACCAGTACTCAGACCTATGGCAACTCAAACAGCACCAAGGATTATTCAACAACTAAATGTTCCAGCTCATACTAACAAGGTTCTAGGATCCAACTTGGTGTGGGCTCCTAAGAAAAGGTAATTTCTTTTTACAGGGTTGTCCAAAGACCAATCAACTTCCTATCTGGTACTTGGACAGTGGGTGCTCTATGCACATGACAGGAATAAAAAGTCTGATGAATGATTACACTCCTGTGAAGAATGGACCAAAGGTTATCTTTGGAGGGTCTGAAAAAGGTAAAACTAAAGGTTATGGTAAAATCACAAATGGAATTGTCACCATCACCAAAGTTGCTCATGTTGATGGATAGCAACACAATCTCATCAGCATAAGTCAATTGTGTGACATTGGGTATGATATTTCATTCCACAAGGATGAGTGTCTAATTAAGAAAGAGAATGAGATAATTCTCTCAGGCACTAGGAGTGGCAACATATACTGCCTAAACTTTATATGTTCTGATCAAGCTAATTCCATATGCTTAGTAGCAGAAAATAAAGTTTATAGTAGTGTTCAATGGCATAAAAGGTTAGCCCACATAAACTATAAGACTATAAATAAGCTTATCTCAAAAGACCTAGTGAGAGCTGGGCCTAAGTGGAAATGTGTGCAGGAGGGTCCATGCCATGCTTGTCAAATGGGTAAGCAGACCAAGTCTTCCTTCAAATCAATAGGTGAGAAGGATTCCATTAGATGTTTATACCTACTTCACATGGATCTATTTGGACCAATGTCAATCCATAGCTTAGGAGGAAAGTCATACACCCTTGTAATTGTTGATGATTATTCCAGATTCACATGGGTATTCTTCCTTAAACATAAGTCAGCGACTTTAGAAATATTTACCAGTTTTGTTAGGCAAATCACCAATGAAATAGGAAATCCTGTAGCCATAATTAGAAGTGATCATGGGACTGAATTTCAGTCAGGTGCAATGACCAAATTTTGTGAAAATCAAGGCATTTCTCAAGAGTTCTCATCTCATAGAACTCCCCAACAAAATGGGGTTGCTGAGAGAAGAAATAGAACCCTTATTGAAGCTAGCAGGAGTATGCTAAGTGATTCTTCTCTTCCTGAGTTTTTCTGGGCTGAAGCTGTAAACACAGCATGCCATGTGCAGAATAGGGCTCTTATCAACAAAAGACTGGATAAGACCCCATATGAGTTGTTGAAAGGTAGAAAACCCACTTTAGCCTATTTCAAAATATTTGGTAGTAAATGCTTTGTATTAAATAATGGAAAGCACCATCTCACTAAATTTGCTGAAAAAGCACATGAGGCAATTTTTGTTGGGTATAGCTCTCAAAGTAGAGTCTATAGAATTTTCAACAAAAAGTCAAATAGGATAGAAGAATTTATACATGTTGTATTTGATGAAACCAGCCTTATTTATAAGGATCTGGGAAGTTTATCAAGTTGTGCAGGTTCTACACAGAAATTGAAGGAGATGAATATCAATGAACAACACAATGAGGAGAATGAAGAAATTAATGAGAGTGTAATTGTAACTAGAGAGGATGAACCTCAAGCAGAAGACAATTATGAAGAAACTACTGCTGTTGAAGAACCACCACATTCAGAATCTCTAAAACAACCTACTCAAACAGCTGCACCAGAATCTCAAAGGGAAAATGAAAGGTGGAGGAATGCAACCAAACATCTGAAGGATCATCCCAAAGAACAGATCATAGGAAATCCAAATGATGGTGTGCAAACTAGAAGAGGAAACTCAATACATGAGGCCTTGCATCACAGCTTTCTATCCAAAATAGAGCCTAAGAAGTTTGATGAAGCCAATAAGGACACTTCATGGATATTAGCTATGCAAGAAGAGCTAAATCAATTTGAAAGGTGTAAAGTCTGGATATTGGTTCCAAGACCAAAGAAACACAAAGTCATAGGGACCAAATGGGTATTTAGGAATAAGCTGGATGAAAATGGTGTGATTATCAAAAACAAGGCAAGGTTGGTTGCCCAAGGATATAGACAGGAGGAAGGCATAGATTTTGATCAAGTGTTTGCTCCTGTGGCAAGATTGGAGGCAATCAGATTATTCCTGGCATTTGCAGCACACACTGGATTCATTATTTATCAAATGGATGTAAAGTCAGCATTCCTTAATGGAACAATATTGTAGGAAGTATATGTTGAACAACCCCCAGGTTTTATTGACTCTACTCATCCAAATCATGTTTATCTTTTATTAAAAGCAATGTATGGTCTGAAACAGGCACATAGAGCCTAGTATGAGACATTATCTAGATTTCTCATTGAGAACAAATTCTCAAGAGGAAAGATAGATAAGACATTGTTTCATAAGATAGTTAAAGGTCACATTATTCTAGTACAAATATATGTAGATGATATAATCTTTGGCTCAACTGATAATAACCTTTGCAAAAGGTTTGCAAACCTAATGCAAGGGCAATTTGAAATGAGTAGCATGGGTGAGCTTAAATACTTCTTAGGACTCCAAGTGAAACAGTCTGAGGAAGGAATTTTCATTTCTCAGACCAAGTACACAAAAGAGATTATCAAGAAGTTTGGAATGGAAAATTCCACTGTCATGAAGACACCAATGGCAGCAAATATGTCACTAGACAAGGATGACAAAGGGAAACCTATTGATGAAACCTTGTACAGAGGCATCATTGGCTCATTGCTCTACCTAACTGCTAGCAGGCCAGACATTATGTTCTCAACATGTGTGTGTGCTAGATATCAAGTGAATCCTAAAGAATCTCACTACACTGCTGTCAAAAGAATCCTGAGATATCTGCAGGGTACTTTTAATCTTGGCCTTTGGTATCCTAGAAGCAATGACTTTGAACTAATTGGTTTTTCAGATGCTGATTTTGCAGGATGCAAGGAGGACAGAAAAAGTACATCAGGAACATGTCAATTTCTTGGCAAAAGACTAATATCTTGGAGTCTTAGGAAGCAGACCAGTGTGGCTATTTCTACAGCAGAATCTAAGTACATCTCAGCTGGAAACTGCTGTGCTCAGCTACTATGGATTCAACACTAACTCCAAGACTACAAAGTTCAGCTAAGTAAATCTCCTCTATATTGTGATTCAACTAGTGTTATTGCTATAGCTAATAATCCTGTATCACATAGCAGAACTAAGCATATAGAAATTAGATATCATTTCATTAGAGAACATGCAGAAAATGGAGATATCTCAATTGTATATGTGCCCACTGAAAAACAAGTTGTTGATATATTTACTAAACCCTTGGATGAAATAAAGTTCAATAACTTTAAAATTGAATTAGGAATGCTAAAAATGGATTAAAGGTGTTTTGAAATAAATAAATGAAAATAATGCTTGAGTCCTAAAAGGTGAGTGGAGAAGTTACCTGGCGTCGAGAGAAAGGATACCTGGCATCGAGAGAAGATACCTGGCATCGAGAGAAGATACCTGGCGTCAAGAAGATACCTGGCGTCGACCGAAGAAAAATTGGCGTCGAGCTATTTCAACGCTTGAGCGAACATAGCTAGGCCGTCTCGACAGGGTAAATTTGAACCATTTGATCAATCTTGTCAAACAAATTAGGCGCGCGGCTATTCATCTTCTTGAATTAGAAATTCTATAAATAGGGAAGACACTTCGATAGTACATGTGCCCTAGATCTCTAAGTTCGAAATTGTCTGCCCTAGAAAATTTCTCCATCAATTCTGTCACTCTTCGATCATTAACCACAATGCCTCCCAAGAGCAGTGATTACCTTTATGAAGGAAGCGAGCTTGTACGCAATGGATTCCAATCTGCTCTAGTAGAGATCAAATCAACCATCGAGTTAATCTACAAAGCAGGACTAGAGTTCGTGCTATCTGAATCGACTCTTATCTGGAAACGAGAGGTCTTAGAACTTTACTCCAATATAGTAATAGACTCAGTCAATTCGAAGCTTAAGACCTCTGTAAATGGTAAGAAGATTAAGATCACTCCTTCAAGACTAGCTAAGGCACTAGAACTGCCAAGATTAAAAAGCAATGAAGAAGAAGAAGAAGTGAGCTCTGAACAGATTAAATTAGCACAAATCTGGTGCGGAATTGAAACATCACGTGAAATCACTGGAAGTATTCTTAGGAAAGGAATGAATTCAAAAGGAAAATTGCTAACAAATGTGATAGGAAAGGGCCTGTTGTGCAAGACCGGATATCATGATAAAATTTCCAGGAAAATGTTCATTCTTCTAACCAGGATCATTCATTCTTTAAGAACAGATTGGGGGAGGGTGGTGTATGACAGAATAATTGAATGTATCCAAGTACCCAACATGGGTAGAATATTATCTCTATATTTAGTAAAAGTCATTCCAAACTCTTTGAATAACAAACTTGGATCCAAGATAAACCACATGAAGAAAATGGATATTAGAATGATAGAGAGATGGGAAAGAGTTTTATCAAACCCTCCACCAGTAGATATTTCTCCCAAGCAGAAACAGGCTAAGAAGCAAAAGATGAAGAAGGTTTCTTCAAGCTCATCCTCTTCCAAAGGAAGATCTAGATCCTCTCCAATTCATGATCCTAACCTCACATCATCTGAAGAACAAGAAGGAAACAAACCTAGGGATAGTACTTCTGACACACCAAAAGGTACTGATCCTCTACTGGAAGAGGTTGACAAG
This sequence comes from Dactylorhiza incarnata, assembly GCA_033032865.1. Lineage (NCBI taxonomy): Eukaryota > Viridiplantae > Streptophyta > Magnoliopsida > Asparagales > Orchidaceae > Dactylorhiza > Dactylorhiza incarnata. The sequence goes on from JAWHQI010000437.1 coordinate 426,985, forward strand.
TTCTATAAAGAAAAGGATGAAAATGAGAAAGGAGAAGAAGAGAGAGGAAGTCATCATGGATCCCCTGCTAGAGTTGAAGGGATTTTTCAAATTGAGGGGGAGGCTCAGGATGAGATTCCTGCTAAGGATAATTCTGAAATGAGCAAAGCAGCAGTTGAGGGGAGGACCAGGATGAGATCCCTGCTCAAGACAAAATTGATCTGATCAATGCAGAGATTGAGGTGGAGCCTCAAAATGAAATTCCAGCTCAAGACAATGCACCATTTGAGGGGGAGTCTCAGGCTGAGATCCCTGCTAAAGAGAATTCTGTATTTGATGTTGTGGATGTAGAAGGAGAGCCTGAAGCAACAAAGAAACATGTTGATAAGGAAATCAAAATAGAATCCTCTAGCTCTCATATGAGCCAGAGAAATGATTCTTTCATCAGAGAAGAGGCAGTATAGGTAATGGAGTGGAAAAGGAAATCAATGTGGATTTAAGTGGTATACTACCTCAACTGGAAGTGTTGCTTAATAATCAAAGAAGATTATTAGAATAATATATTAAAGATAATAATACAAAAATGAAAAATGAGGTAGATATCCAGATGAAATTGGTTAGATTTGAAGTCAATCATCAGATGACTGCTTTGAGAACTGAAATGGTAAAGTTTTTCAAAAGAGCTGGTGCTTCAGTAGATTATACAGCTGAACAACTTAATGTAATCAAAGAGACATCAAAGGTTCTTAAAGAGTCACAGGCAGGAATTACAAAGACAGTAGATGATGTTCAAACAAATCAAGGAATTCTAAGTAATAACATGCAAGTTTTGTATAAGGAACGGGTTGCACAGGTTCTTACAGGTACAAATAAGATTGAAGCTAGACTGCAACATCAGAATACTGATATTTTGGCTAAAATAGATGAGAGTTCTACAATTCTGAAAGATCAAGCAAAGTTGAATGCAGATACCATGGATGACCATCTCCTTAGGGTAAAGAAAACCATTGAAAGTGGAATTCATCATTTGGAGGGTCAAGTCAGGTTTCAGAAGAATGTTATAAGAGATCATATAGTTGAAGAAGTCCTAAAGGGGGAGAGGTCAATGATTCAAGCCAGCTCTGAGCATGTTGTGTGGACCTCAAACTCTATAAGAGAACTTTTAGGATATCCTCCCATTGATTATGAGAATGATCAAGTTTCTGAGACCAGACCAGCTTCTCTTACACAAGTCCAAAAGCAAATTGCTAAAATGTATAGTCCTGAGGATAAAAGCAAAAGAGAGAACTTTACTAGTGAGCAAGTAGAATCTAGTAAAAGAAAGTTCAGAGAAGAGGTTCAATCAAGAGTTGACTTTGAACATTGGTCTCCATCTTCTAGAGAAATGATTCTGACAGCATGGGAAGCTGTAAAAGGTAATCCAGATGAAAGAGGAAAATGGTATTCTGAAGCAGAATGGTTGAAGCATAGGGATCAAGAGGATCTGAAGATAAAATTCAAGGCTAACAAATTGGCTGGGAAGGTATAGGCAGGTGATAAGGAGCCAATCAGATATTTTCCAAAGCCATTTGGTTATTTCAAGAGAAGAAAAGAAGTTTCTGAAGCCCTCTCCAAAAGAGTTAAAAGAGGAATAGAATTCAAGGATCCTGAACAGCTTTATGATTTTAATCTTTACTAAGTATTTTCAGAAAAATGTAATTTATATATCTTTGAACAATCTTGATGAGTTCCCAGTGCTAACTATTTTTCATGATCATATATATATATGCATGTGATGTGATTTTCTTTTTCTCTTCATGACATGTCTTATTCTAAATTGCTTGTGTTTTTGTGCTTATATGAGAAATCATATTTGAAATAATTTCTGTGGATAGAATGTTTTGGTAATCCAATTTTATAAGGAATTATACTACTTTTTTTTATTACCTGTATAGAAATTAGAAAACATTGATTATCTTTGAAAAGAGGGATATATCATTGACTGAGATTATGACTTCTTCAAATAGGGGGAGATTGTTGGGATCATTGTCCACAATGTCTTAGATTTGGAGAAGTCCATTCATAAGTCAAAGATATATCTCAGAATGTATTTGATATACTCTCTAGAATCAATGTGCAGGAGATCAGGTCAGGCAAAGTGCTCAAGGAATTCATCCAAGTTCACAAGTGTCGAGACAGCATACATCTCTCGACGCCTGTGACCCAGAAGCGTTAACTTATGTCTACTGCTCAAATAGACAAGGTCGCCGCTAAGGTTATGAGACCAAGTTTGGAAGCGTCGAGCCAAGTTATATCACTCGACGCCGTGGAAAGAAAAGTGTTGACCAAAGTTCAGTTAGCTCTACGCCAACCAGAAGTGTCGAGATATGAAGGCATAGTTAAGAAGCGTCGAGCCCCTGTACGTTGCTCGACTTCTACAGATAAAAAGCGTCGACTAACGGATGATTACTCAACGCCTAAGAAGGATGAGTCAAGAGCTTCAGTCTAAGGAGTATGTGTCAAGTATCCACATATCGCTCGACGCCTAATGGAAAAAGCGTCGACAAAGATACTCAGTGCTCAACGACTCGTCTACAGATACTCTGTGCTGAGAAATTATTTCTACAGCCAGCTGAGCCTTTGTTTCTTTTGAAGACCGTTGAAGACTTTGCGTCGTGCTGACGTGGAGGAGCGTAACAGATGTTGCAGATGGCGGGCTATAAATAGAAGGCATGACCTATGGGTTAATAAGTTGATTGCTCCTATCTTTCGAAAGCCATTGTCTTCTCCATCAGTTTGAGGGAAATTTTGAGAAAGAATCTGAAGAAATCGTCTTCTCTTTCAGAATCGATCTAACTTGAAGATTTCGTTCAGCAATCTGGTGCTGATACATCTTTCTGAAAGAAGAGGATTAAGGAGGAAGAATCTGCTTCCTAAGAAGAAGAACAATCATCACAGCCTGTCGAATCAAGAAGATCATTTGCTGCTGCTGTTCTATTGAAGATTTCTGTCTGATCATTCAGGCAGATCAAGAAGACTCAACAATCTGAAGAATCTGAGTCTAAGTATTGTTATTTTCTTTATCAATCCCTGTAGGATCTGAGTTGTCAGATCTGAGTGTAGGATTTGTCAAGGATCTGAGTTGTAAGATCAAGTGTGATCTGAGTTGTAGGATTCAGGGGTGAATCTGAGTTGTAAGCCTAATTATAAAGGCCGAGGTAGGATCTGTGAGATCTGAGATTGTAAGATCTGCTGAGATCTGAGAGAGTAAGATCTGTGAGATCTGAGTCTATAAGATCTGTTGTGATCTGAGCTGTAAGACCTGTTTGTGGTCTGAGATCTGGAGGAGATATAAACCCTATCTGGCACACTACTAGAAGGGAAAAGGGGGAAAGTGGATTACCCAAGATAAGGGGAACCACTATAAAATTCTGTGTGTCTTTTCTGTGTGTGTTCTTATTCTTGAAAGCTCTGATCAGTTTTATCTTGGTTATAATCAAGAACTGCAATAGTTTTTAAATAACCTATTCACCCCCCCTCTAGGTGATTAGCTACCCTTAATTAAAGTCTTTCACTTATGCGTAAGAAGTTTACATATCAAATATCATATGTCCCTCAAACTCTCTTTGGGTTATGATATTGGTGGGCCCCTTGGTAAAGCGAGATTGTATAGCATGCAATATAACTGACGTAGTTATAAATATTACTCGCTTGTGAAACCAAGAAAGATGAATATTGTGTGAAAATGACACGGTCCAATTTTGCACAATATTTATAATATCATGTGACAAGGATAGACACAGGTCATCAAGATCTTCTACTTAGGGGTTGTGTTGTCCTGACAACTATAATGCAGTGATAGAGCCTCTTATAGTCTATAATATAAGTCAAGTTATATTATTGTCTGGACGACATAGTTCCTCTGTAAGGTCACACCAAATGAACGGAAATAACCTAATCTCAACTCATATTGTGTATTTGATTTCATGACGTATGTGATCGAAATACATAGTTGAGTGCGAATGTTATATGTCGTGAATCGACGTGCTTAGATAGCGATTAATTTGTGATATTATGCGACTGTTATTTGATATAATGAGTTAAGCTCATTGTAGAATTAATAACAAAGCTCGATAATAAAAATATATATAGCACGCGCGACGTTGTATGGTCACAGATTTAATTTACTAATCCTTCTCATTTTGGGTTTAATGAGATGTCAAAGAGAGAAAGCCTTGAGGATGGCATTTGTGTAAATAGGATTGCCTTTGCACATTACCCTCACCCTTTATGGGTAAGAAGTATAAATATACTTCTTAAAACCCTAAGAAAAAAAGGAACAAAAGAGGGCTTTCTGGACTCTCCTGATCGGCGAAACCGAGAGCGGCATCAACAAATCTGATCACGCCCTGGGGAGATCTCGCGTGCACTGCGCCTCACCTCCTCCTCTGACGACCTCGTCGGCTCTGGTTCGGCCTTTTCTGGGTCTTGTCGGCGTCCTAGTGGGGTTCTGGGTTTCACCATCTTCCTCTCTCACCGGCGACTGGTGCGGTTCGACCACTTGGAGTCTTCGGCCTCTTGGAAGTTTGTCTAAGTTTCTTCCTCCTCCTCCTTCCTATTAAAGTTTGGTGGTGGTGGTTGTTTTGGTTCAAGGTGAACCTAGAGTTCGTTTTCAAGGGTGCTCACTTCCTCTGAATCATCTCCGTCACCTCGTCATCTCCTCTCCACCTAGAGATCTTGTTCTCTAGAGGTATAATCTCCTAACCCTTTGTGATGGTTAGTGTTAGCATATTTTTTTTGGCCATGAATAGCCATTGCCATTGGTTATTCATTCTTCATGTTCTTGGTCAAGGGTTGGTGTTCATTTTTTTTTTACCCTTGACCTACACGTGAAATCCTACAGTGGTATCATACCCAGGTTAGTGATTTCTCATGGCAATAGGGTTGTTTTCTTCCTTGTGTAGAAGTGGTTTGGATTAGCTATGTCCCAAGTCTCGATTCAAGCGCCCATGATCTGTTTTGTTTGGGTCATGTGGAGATCATTTTTTTGGATTTAAAATGATCTAGGTGAATCATGAAGCCTTGGGGACATAGGCCTATCCAAAATTAAGTTTGTTATGTGCATTCTTCTTTTCCCGGCAGTAGTTTTGTTGGTTGCATATAGTTCTTATTCTGTTCATCTCTGGGATGTATTATATGGTTTTTTATGTAATAATTAGAATGTCATGTGGTTAGGTTATGTTTATGTTTCCTTCGCTATCACCGGGAATAAGAAATTTATTAATTAAGAAAAATTTAAGAATGATTTTTCCTTCTCATCTTATCCACTTAAGCTAGTGACCTTGAATGAGCATGAGTGTCATTTCAATCACTAGACATGGTGGAACTTGTGTGAACATGATATTAGGCCACAAGTGAGTGAGCATTGTGTGAGGCACATCTTCACTACACCATATCATGCATATGGTAGCGTTCAAAAATCGCTACTATATATGAAAAAACCGCTACTGTTGGGCTATGGTAGCGGTTGCGCGTGTGTTGCATCTGCCGCCATGGTCATAGGGTATGGTAGCGGTTACACAATGTATTGTGGCGTCCTGAAACCGCTACTATAGGTACATCTATTATAGCATTTATGGTTTTCAATGGTAGCGGTTATTGAGCGCTACCATTCTACAATAATGACTATGATTCTTCATCGCCAGAAGTTTATTCTTGTATTTGGCAATATTTATGATTTTATATGGTATCGATTTTCCTTTTAATAATGCACAAAATGCATTTTAATAAATTCATTTTTCCAATTAAATTGAATAAAAATAAACATATTAAATTGAATAATTATGGAGATAATATCTATTTTGTAAAAGAATTCAAATAAATTTTTTATTAATAGTAAAAAGAAGGTGGGAGATAGCTCAAACCCTTCATGAATACAATCAATATATAGATCACTTAATTTTCTTTAATAAACTCAATACATGGAAAAACATATTTAATTAATAAATAATCTGCTCATGAAAATTATTCTCTTTCTTCTTCACGGGCTCATCCTTCTTGCCTTCTTCCTTCTTCGAAGCCTCCTTTGATGCCTCATTCTCTCATACCTAAAACAAAATAAATGACGTATAAATTAGAAGCAAGAAACCTAAAATAAAATAAAAATAGTTTTTATCAATGATCCCACCGAACGCATCAACATGGAACATAATTTACAACATTAATTTTTCTATGGGACAAATTCATAAATAAAACTATTAAGACTAAAATCATTAGAACTAAAATCATAAATTACACCAAAAGGGCAATACAAAATGCAAGCTCCACCTTGCTAGTTGCCTACTGCCTTCGCCGGGGTAGACTCCGGTGAGAACTTTTTGAAGCTCAATGAAGATGAAACATACGATTGAAATTAAAATTGTTGGACAGGCCTCCAACAACTCATCACCAGCCCCTTGGAAGAGTGGTGTCGCATGCCGACGTTCTTTGTTTTATGTCATAGACTGTTGCCACCATGCCATTTCAGACCACACCCACATTGTCGTGTTCTGTGATGGTGGTCCGAAACAGTATTCCAAAACATAAGGCATATGGGCCAAACAGAACCTAAGCCCAACACCCATGATTTTTTTTACTATGTTCAATACATCTATTCCAGATCATTTCATGATAAGCAAAATATATGCAAAAAAAATGATTAATATGTGGTAGAATTACCACATTCAAATTATACCTTGAGGGTATCCAACAACAGCAACTGCTTCCTGCAAAAACGGAATTTCACCTAGATCTAAGGAACTCATACCAAAATTCATCGGCGAACCATGCTTTCTTACAAGAACAAAAGTGTGATCGGCTACTACATGAGCGTTGGTTAGAATTTGCCTTCCATGAATCACAAACCCTATGTATTATTGAGGCATTAAGAATCATTAGTATCTTACATGACTGAAAATGAATTGAGGCATATTTTAAATATATTAGGGACTCAAACTTTGATAAAAAGATGTTCCACAAAACAAAAAACATATATACGTAAGATACCAAATTCATTCCCAGCTGTTCTATAGCCATTCAACAAACTCGCCAACCCCTCTACTGCTGAAAATTCATTCCAGCAAACCAAATTCACTGCTCCACGCATACTTCCAGCTGTTCTATAGCCATTCAGCACCTCAAGACCCTACCATCCACCCAACTGTTGTCCCCTGTCATCCAGTCCTGCAGCGGGCTAGTTGTAGCAAAAACTGAGTTTCCTGCAGGGGTTCTAAACCCACCTATTGCTTCAATCCCTACCATCCATCCAGTTGTTGTCCCCTGTCATCCAGTCCTGCAGGGGTCCTAAACTCATCCAGTCCTGCAGGGGTCAAAAAGAAGTCTTCTAGTTATCCTGCTTGATACGAATAGACTTTTGCAATGCAACAATATTAACCATCCTTATTATCAATTTATTGGATAGGCATGTGAAGTATAGTACATAGTGAAACAAATAAATACGATGAAAAGAAGTACATCGTGAAACAAATGAAGTATAGTACATAGTATTGTCGAAAGTAAGAACGGAACGGTACAATGGACATGGCAAGAAGTACGATGAAAAGCAAAAGCATTCCATACACATGCACATCTTGTAGAGCGGGAGGTATGAATCATGCGAAACAATCACCTGTACATTGACAAGCAGGGCATGAAGCTGGATGATGATCTGTTCCTCCTGCATATTGATGGGCTAGTGTTAAAGTAAGATTATCTAGCATAATAGCCACACCCTTCAACCTTTTCTTCTCTTTTCCTCTTTTCTTCTTTCCCCCTAGCGGATAACCCTTTTGTACAAAGGAAAAAATGGAATGTGTTTCACCTGAGTTTTGACCCATAGAATACCTATTCAATCTTGTTTTCACCCAATCATTCATATACCTTGAACAAAATGTTAAACATTCATCAACCAAGTATGCTTCTGCAATAGATCCTTCTGGACGACTCCGGTTACGAACATATGATTTCAATCTACAAAGATATCTTTCCATCCAATACATCCATTGGAAATGCACTGGTCCACCCAGTCTAATTTGATGAATGAGATGAATAATAGGCAAGTGTACAATTATGTCAAAAAAACTTGGAGGAAAAATCTTTTCAAGTTGACAAAGTATTTCAACAATTTCTCTCTGTAATTGATCAAGGTCATGAACTTTGATAACTTTATTGCATATGGACTTGAAAAAAGCTCATAGTCTCATTAAAGTAAGTGCAACCTGTTTCGATAATGCCTTCCTAACAACAACTTGAAGCAAGTACTGCATTAAAATATGTGCATCGTGACTCTTATATTCTCCTGAAAGCTTTTTGTCTTGAACAAAGCGGGATATATTGGATAAGCAAGCATATGACAACTTAGCATCCTTTAAGACACTACAAAAGGTTCTCTTTTCAGCATCTGTCATAGAGAAAGTTAATGCCCTAAAGATGATTTGTTTACGTTTCTTACAAAAAAGGTTGAATTTCTTTTCTGATACTCATCTCTTTAAGGTCATAGCGAGCCTTTGCATGATCTTTTGTCTTTCCTGGAATGTCTAGCAAAGTTCCAAGCACATTCTCACATATATTCTTTTCAATGTGCATAACGTCAAGGCAATGACGACAAGGATTATACTCCCAATAGGGCAACTGGAAAAATATTGATCTTTTCTTCCATGGGGTGTCGCTGACTGACTTCCTCTTTTATTTTTTTTCCAAACAATGTTTTAAAATTTGTCAACTCCATCACTTCTTGTCCTGATAAAGGGGTAGGAGTGGTCCTTACTTCCACTTTCCCATTGAATGATCTTCTATCGAATCTCCAAGGGTGGTCTTCCTCTAAGAACAACTTAGAGGACAGATAATAAAACTTCATACTATGCTTTAGGTATTGAGAAGATGTTTCATAATTGCAGGAAAGGCATGCAAATTTTCCTTTGGTGCTCCACCCTGATAACATGACATATGCTGGGAAGTCGCTGATTGTCCACAATAAAGCTGCACACATTTGAAATGTTTGATTCTTTGAAGCATCATATACTTCCAAACCTAACTCCCACAACTCCTTTAATTCCTCAACCAATGGTTGCAAATAAACATCAATATTATTTCCAGGAGATTGGGGTCCTTGAATTAGAAGAGACGATATCAAAAACTCTGGCTTTATGCTTAGCCATGGTGGTAAATTATAATTGATCAACACCACAGGCGCTGTGCTGTAGACACTACTCATTGTTCGAAATGGATTGAATCCGTCACTAGAAAGGCCGAACCTTACATTCCTAGGGTCCATAGCAAAATCAAGATCTAAGGCATCAAGAGTCCTCCAAGCTTCACCATCAGCTATATGCCTTAAATTCCCATCCTTTGGCAATTTATTAGCATGTCAAGTCATCAAATCAGCTGTTTTTGAGCATATGAATAGCCTTTGAACCCTAGGCTTCAATGAGAAATGACACAGAACTTTTGTTGGAATTTGACGAGTCTTCTTATCTAATGAATCAATTTCTTTTTCTTTGTTATCTCCTTCAGATTTCCACCTAGAAGATCCACAAATATGACAAGATGAAGCATCACTATGCTCCTTCCAGTACAACATACAATCATTTTGGCATGCATGTATTTTTTGATAATGAAGACCTAAATCCTTCACCGTCTTTTTTGCATCATTGAAAGAATCGGGAAGCTTTGCATTTGGGAATGCTTCTCTTAGCAGACTCAAAAGGTCATCAAAAGCTTCATTGTTAATTCCATGGACACACTTGTTGATATACAAACGAATAGTAAGGATAGCTTAGAAAAGCTAGCACACCTAGGATACAACTGTTCTTGGCCTTCCTCCACTAACTTATAGAATTTTTTGGCATTTCATTTGACCCTTCCCTTGCTTCTCCCCTATCTTCTTGAGGCGTAGGAGAATCTTGTTCAACATATCTATACATGTCAGGCAACATACCATCAATGTCATCATGGATGAACCCACCATCATCATTTCGATTGTCAATATTCATCTCATCACTTTCCCCATGGAAACCAGTCATCGTAACCATCAATAAAGCCATCAACAATCAAGTGATCTCTCACGATATCCTTGGTTTGATAATAACAAAAAACACACTTGATGCATGGAAAACAATTTTCTTCCCCTTGAGTTTTTTGGACAAATGTTGTTTGAAGGAAATGATCAACCCCTTCAACGTAATCATGATGCCATCTAGGAAGGGTCATCCAACTCTTATCTCTATCCATAAGCAAGATCACAAATGTATTTCTAAAGAAGAAGAAAAATGCATAGTGATAGTGATTAGAGAATGAATATGGGCATAAAAAATTCAGTAAAAATTAAAGAGGGGAGATTTGGAGAATGGAATCAACTACATAAGCTTAGGCAAACTTGAAAGTTTTAGTCTCCAACAAAAATGACGATAACAGTGCAGAATAAGAATAGGCGAATTAGGGCAAGAGGAGATCTGGAGAAAATGAGGGCAAAAGGAGATCTGGAGAAAAGTAGGGCTAGAGGAGAGGAGATCTGGAGAGGAGAAATTATTTACCTTAGAAGTTAGAAGTCATTGAGGGCTTGAAGCTGGGAAGCAGTGTATCGTCTGGAGAAGGATCGCTCATCTTCTTTGAAAACTGGAGAAGGATCACTCGCCCACGCCAGTCGCCCCTGCTTTTGCCATTAGAGAAGGATCGCTCGCCCACGCCAGTTGCCCCTGCTGTTGCCCCTTCTTTCTCACGTCGAGGCCAAGCCACCGAGTTAGGGCAGAAAAAAGAGCGGGCAGAGGCAAATTAATCTTCAGTATGATATGTTATAGTAGCGTTTATTTATCTTCATTTGCGGTTATTAACACTACCATAAATATCTTTTGGTAGTGTTTACTTAACTGCTACAAATTAAGCGTTACCATATGCATGATATGGTGTAGTGCTTGCTCATTTTGTGGGAATATCTTGGTCACACTAGTTGTCCAATAAGATGAGTTTTCTTAATCAAATTTTCAAGATCTAGGCTTGGACTTTTGGGAAAGAGCTTTGTGTTTAATATTCATTTTTTTTTTGGAAATGACAAGAATCATAAAGTTTAAGATTTTCTTACAAGGTTATGATTGGTATCCAGTACCTACCTGGACAAACATATAGATGAGTCTACCTGTTCGAAAAGGATCTTGGTTGGCTGTTTTTGTAAGGATCTCTCTAATCCCTGTAGCCCCCTTTTGAATTCATGAACTCTAATTCACTCTCTCGAATAAATTTTTTTAGAGTTATCTTCCAAATTTTCTGCGTTCTATGATCGATAAAAGCCCACTTGCTAATGAAGGGTCAAACTATTCTGATTGGACCCTCAAGTTGAACATCGTGTTGCGCTTGGAGAACCTCTTACAAATTCTGGATTGTGTTTGCCCAGAAGAGAAAGAGAAAGGCAAGCCAACTGATGTAGAAAAGTAGGAACAAAAGAAATGGAATGACCAACAACGTGTTGTGCAGACACTGATCTTGGCCAGTATTGGCGATCAGTTACAAGGAAGTTTCTTGACACCCCTGCCAAGAAAATAGTGGCATAATTGGAGAAGATGTTCACCGATGGTGCTCAGAAGGAGCATTATAAGACCACCATAGCACTCACAAGGTGCAAAATGATGGAAGGTGAATATGTCTCGGTGCACTTCCTTAAGGTACAAGGCTATTTGGAGAAATTGGAGAAACTGAGTTCTCCGATTCCTGAAGACATCGTTGAGGATATCATTTTGGGGTCTCTTCCTTACTCCTTCAAGGAATTTATCATGCATTATCACATGCGTGAAAAGAAGATGACCATAAATGAGCTCCATAATACCCTCAAAACAACTGAGGTGGACATGGGTAAGACAAAGACAAATCTTGTCTTAGCCATTGGGTCAAGTAGCAAGAAGTTTTTCAAGAATAAAAGCATCATCATAAATAAGACCTCGGGTAGAGATCCATCATTCAAAGGCAATAAGGGAGGAACTTAAGTGAGCACCTCCAAGGGAAGCAAAGTGAAGAACTCTCTAACATCTGTCACTGAATGCTTCCATTGCCATGATAAAGGACACTACAAGATGAATTGCCCCAAGTACAAGCGTGACTTGGATGAAGGCAAGGTCGAGCGCAAGGATCCCAAAGGTGTATTTGTTATTAAATTAAATTTGACCACGACTATCCTAGATTGGGTAATGGATACCAGATCTTGTGCTCACTTAGTTTCTAATGTGCAATCACTAAAGGATAGGAGACCCCTCTCGAAAGAAGAGGTTGTGCTGAAGGTTGGAAATGATGCAAATATCTCTGCAGTTACTGTGGGCACACTCGACCTTCATTTATCTAGTGGTTTATGTTTAACTTTAAAAGATGTTTATCATGTCCCTTCTGTATTTCGAAACATTATCTTTGTGCCATGCTTGGATGTAGAAGGTTTTTATTTTGTGATAAGTAATTACAAATGACTGTTGAGAAGGATGTTATATTTTATGCAAATGCTTTCATTTTTAATTGTTTGTGTTTGCTTAATATAGTTGAGGATAAACTAATATTAAATATTAATAATAAAAGGCTTAAGATATCTCATATAAATGAGACACTCTCATGGCACCACCGTCTTGGTCACATAAACGAGAAGCACATAAGGAAATTACATCAAGACAATCTTTTGGATTCCTTTGACCTTGATGCAATTGGGACATGCGAATCATGTTTAACCGGTAAAATGACTAAGACGTCGTTAAAAAAAAGGTGCAAGAGCAAACAACTTGTTGGAATTGATACATTCCGATGTATGTGGTCCAATGAGTGTTTGTGCAAGAGATGGTTATAGGTACTTCATCACCTTAACAGATGATCATAGTCGTTATGGCCATGCTTATATCATGAAGCATAAAAGTGAATCCCTTGTAAAATTCAAGGAATACAAACATGAAGTAGAGAACCAACTTGTCAAGATAGTTAAAGTCATGAGAACAGATCGTGGAGGTGAGTACTTGAGCAATGAATTCAGTACTTACCTAAAGGAGTGTGGTATTGTACCACATCTTACTCCACCTGGTACACCGCAGTGGAATGGTGTCTCCGAAAGGAGAAACCGAACCCTGGTTGACATGGTTAGATCCATGATGTGTCAAACTGATCTACCTTTATATTTTTGGGGTCATGCACTCCTAACTGCGGCTCACACTTTAAATATCGTTCCAACTAAAACCATTGATAAAACTCCACACGATATATGGATGGGCAAGGCACCCATTATATCTTATCTTACAATTTGGGGTCGCGCGACATATGTTAAACGCATGCTATCGACAAAATTGGAACCCAAAGTGGATAAATGTTTTTTCATAGGATGCCCAAGGGAAACAAAAGAGTATAGTTTTTGGCACAAGTCGACAAATATCATATTCATAAAGAAGGGTGCAACATTCTTAGAGAAAGAGTTTCTTGAAAGAATAAAGGACCGTGACAGTAGGGTAATTCTTGAGGAAACTCAAGAGGACCTACAAGGGTGTGATCATGAGATGAATTTTGATATTCAAGATGATCACAAGACGTCGCATGAAGTTGCTTTATTCAGTGGGAGTATGAGCATTCTACCTTCACAAATGATTGTTGAGGAGACCCATACTACACCGCCAAGCAAATGCTTGACTCATATTGAGCATGAATCGATCTCATAAGAAATTGTGGAAGAAATTCGAGAGACTCAAGAGGAGTTAAATAAGCAGAAGGAACTTAGAAGGTCAATAAGGGTGAAAAGAAAACCTGATGATGCAGGCTACGGTCTCCGACACGATCGCAACGAACAAACACACATTCCCTCTCAACGCTCTCAAGTTTAACATTTGCACAACAATACTTGCAACGTACACGCAATGCAATAATTATCAATTAGATGCTAACGTACGGGTAGTCACGCCGTTAGAGGTTGAATAGATGGCTATATGCCAATATTCTTGCCGACTAAAAGGACTCACCCGGTCCAAACGAGCTTGAGTTGTACCAAAAGAGATCTACCAAATATTACGATTCAAAAAGGGTAGATCTCTCCCAACAAAAAGTCGAGGTTCGCCAATCCTCTTCGAAAATTAAAAGAAATAAGAAGATCGCACAAATCAATTGAAGAAAACCACGATTATCCAAGTGATTCGAAGATCACGCCAAAATTTACCACCACAAGAAATTAACAAAAGAGAAAATTTCACGAGTAGAAATTTCGTTACCCCGCTTGAGATGAGATTATCCTCAAGCATGCACTCACCCGATTTGTTCTTCAACGGATCCACCGGAACCGCGTCGAATGGAGAGAAACTCGTCCGCCTTGATTGCTTCACGCCGGATCTAGGTTTCCCGGGGCTACGACCGGTTCTTCTTCCTTCCTCACCTTGGCCAAAACTCCTCAAGAAGAGGGAGTATGATAGGCGGCTATGAGAGGGGGCTGAAGTTGCGGGAGAAAAGAGATAGAGGGAAGGAGAAGTGGTGGCCGGCGGCCAAGAGGAGGGAGGAAGAGAGATGGGCGGCCAAGAGGGGGCCTAAATCCAATGAAGGAAGAAAGAGAGGGGGGGGGGGGGGGCGGCTAGGAGAGGGAGAAACTCAAGAGGGACATTTTAGGGTTTAGGTTTTTCTTATCATTCAATATTAATAAAATCTAATACAAGAAGGCCTTTTATAGGCTAGCCAACAAACATGGCTAAACGCAGTCCAAAATTTAAATAAACTATGAGCATGGCTAAACGCAATCCAAAATTAAAAATAAAACATGGACATAAACAAGTCCAAAAATAAAGACAAAGCAAGATAAAAATTTAATTAATAATTATAATAAAATAATTATAATTATTAATCTTGCGCCGCGGGCGAAGGTTGTAACGACGATGGTGTTCGTCGTGACATAAGTCTTTGGTTGGGTAGGCGCCATCATCCGTAAGCGCGCCGATACCAACATCTTCATGTTGAGGGCCATCGTCGCCATCAATCCTCCCCCTCTCAAAAGTACTCATCACCGATGAGTTGTCCTGAAGGTAGCGGTGGAGAAGAGCATCATCCAAAAGAGCCACCTCCGATTCTGGAACCTACGAGTCATCGGAGGCCGGAAGATCACACAAACGAATCAAGTAGCAGCGACTGTCACCACTAGGAGATGAGAGCATTTCATCTCTGAGGATCCTGTCAGGCACAAAAGTGGTTCGGGGGAACCTTGGAAAAGCATTAGGCAAATAAGGAGAACAAGTTCCGCCATCAACATTCAACGTACCTCTAGTAGGAACCGAAGAAGAGAGCGAACCAGGCACAAGCTCACCCCCAACCCATTAGAAAATATAGTGGAACCAAACGGATAGTCGGTTAATTCAAGTGGTGGAGAAATATATGACGTTAAATCCGAAATATTGAAAATAGGGGAGATTCCCCAATTACTGGGTAACTCCAAAAGAAAAGCGTTTTATCCTAATTTTTTTAAAATTTGAAATGGTCCCGCTCGCCGATTTGCCAACTTTTTTATGGTGCCCGAAGGCAACCGGTCAGGGATGAGACGCACATTAACCAAATTGCCTACTTTCAAGTGAGATGCTCTCTTATGTACGTTAGCATGGGATTGATAAGATGCGTATTGAGTACCTAGCGTGTCCTTGATGTGCTTGTGTAAAGTATGAACGTGAGAGGCAAAATCTTATGCAAATTGACTTGACTTATAAGATGGAGGTAACAGAACCAAGTCAAGTGGCACTGGTGCCTTGTATCCGTGCACGATCTCATTCGGAGACAACCCCGTTGATCTATTTTTAGAATTATTATTGGCTAACTGAGCATGAGGAAAAAGTAAATCCCAAGTACCCATGTGGTCAGCTAAAATCATAGACACGTGTAGGTGAATGTGGTAAGCAACTAGAGAAGAAATATGCGCAACTGGACCGGATGAGTAAGTACGTTGTGAAGAAACTAAGTGCAGGGGTACAGTCGCCACAGAATCATAATCGCTTGTGACCGCCAACAAATCCGTAGACGAGCACTCAAAAAATTGTCAATCAAAGGTGACGTGTAGTCAGATCGACGAAGGGTGGTGAAAAGACCGAGCACAAAATCTAACAACTCAACAAAACATGTCTGACGGGACATGGCCAACGGAGGGGCTAGTAACATAGGCAAAATCAACTGGCTAGGACGAGGCATAAGAATTTAATGTCCTAAAAATTTCACAGGTCGAGTCCACGGGTCAGGATGGAGGACCGACAAAATCGAACCTGACAAAATTTCTAATTCACAATGAGTTTTAGTCAAAGGTGATAACATTAAAGAAATATCTTCCGGGTTCTCAACGTCAAAGTCACCCAAGGTTAACCTTTCCTCGCAAGGTAAATCTTCCAATGTACTAGGTACGTCCTCCAAATCAGAATCATCAGACAAATCTAAAACCGGATCAGAGGGGAGGTCCTCTTCCATATCACTAGGGTAACCAATCTCCTCAACTTTGCTAAGTTCTTCCTTAATAACGGCATCGCCCTCAGCGGTAGGCTCAGTCAAGGGCACATACTCAGTATTGTCAGAAGGTTCAAAAACTATATCAGGAAGTTTGGGAGGAGACATTCCCGACGCATTGTGTGTAGAAATTATGAGAGAAACCTCACTAACCGGAATACTCTCACTGTGCGGGCTCATGGTATCCCTAGCCGTAATGACAACCGAGTTCGAGTCAGTGGACCAGAACTTACCCTTATCTTTCAGGGATAACGGAGGGGGAGGTCCTAAGATGGACTTGCCCTTCTGAAAATAACGAGTCCTAGACTTGTGAGCAAGATGCTTCTTAATATCCAATGCGACATTATAGGCGGTGCTTAAATCTGTGTGTTCATAACGAAGGAGTTTACCTTGAATGTCGGGGTTAAGCCCCTTACGAAACCGCGAAAGGTGACCTCAGACATCTCCCTAACATCGCACCTAGTCATCATGTCCTTCAGGAGGCCCATGTACTCCGTAACCGATCGATTCCCTTGTCTAAGGGAAGATAACTCATCAAACATTTGCGTTCGATGGTACGAAGACAAAGGAGGGATTCAGTTGGCTGAAAGTTGGGCCACCATTTCCCGAATCTCCCCCAGTTGTTGATTCATCTCACGTCGAAAATCATCAACCGACGAGTGGTTTCGATTTGGTTGTCGTACGTCACGAGGCAAAGTTGGGGTGCGATTAGCCATAAATTTGGCATACAAGTAATCTAGACGGGAAACATAAACGTCATGAGTCATACCCGATGAGTAGGTGTGTTCTCGAGACCAGAACTAGTGAACAAGCAATGATAGAAATTTTTTGAATCTGAACTACACAGATTTATAAAAGAGAATTATATAAGGAGAAAAATTGTGAAATATCAAAAAAATTGAATTTCCAGAAAACTTTCCTTTAAATTTTCGTAGAAAAATGAGAATTTTCAAATTTGAATTTTGAATTTCCAGAAATATTTGAATTCAAAATTTTGAATTTGAAATTCAAAAGTTTGAATTTTGAATGTAAAAATAAAAAATTTGAATTTCAAAAATTTGAATTTTGAATTTCAAAATTTTGAATTTGAATTTCAAAAATTTAAATTTGACTTTCCAGAATTTAATTTTTTTTTTTTGCAGAAAAATAAAAATTTTGGGTCGCTATTCGCTGACTAGAAATTTTAAACAGGCCAAAATTTATGAAATCTAATTTTATTCCCGCCTAATAACTAGGGTAATAAAGATATTTTTTTTTTATTTTCTTACCGATAAGAATATGGAGAATTCCCAGATTTTTTTTCACAGAGAAATAATTTTTTAGGCCGCTATTCGTAGACCATAAATTAAATTTTTTGAAATTTTGAACACGAAATCGTGTGAAGATTGTGTGTGTCGGCATTCTAAGATAATTTTAGGAATGCGTCAATTAAGAAATTTGAAAGAATATAAGGTTTGAAGTCTAAGTCACCTAGAGGGGGTGAATAGGTCTTTTAAATTTTACTTGATTAGCTTTAGCTGTTTTCAGAGTTGGTTCAAGAAAATCAGCAAACACAGAAAGCACACAATAATTTATAGTGGTTCCCCAAAGAAAGTGTGTCTATGGGTAGTCCACTTCCCCCCTCCACCCTTCTAACAGTATGTTAGACAGGGCCAACTTCTCCAAACTCGGCTCAAAGAGCTTACAGCACAAGTTCCTCAGAACTTCTCAGATCAAGACTGATCCTACCTCAGGACACAAGTCCCTACCACTCAGAGCTATCACCAGCTCCTACCTCAGGCACAGCTGCCCTACAAACTCAGAGGATAACCCCTCCTACAGCTCAGACAATAATGTCCTACAACTCAGACCCCTCCCAGGTCCTACCACTCAGAGGACTCCTCCTCCTACAGCTCAGACCAGCTCCTGGTCCTACCTCAGGCTGTTAAGCCCTACCTCAGATCTGCTCCAGATCCTACACTCAGGCCTTCAGCCCTACAGCTCAGAACCCTCAGGTTCCTACAAACTCAGACCAAATGGTCTTTCATCTCAGGCAAGATGACCTACAGATAAATGATTTAGAAATTTATTCTACAGTAGAGGTACTCTCCTGTAGATCCTGCACTGACTGTGCTTCCTGTTGCTGAAGATGTTGATTACAACAACTAACTTGATCTTCCTCTTCGACAGAGTGATGGAAGATCACCTTGCTCCTTCTTGCATAGGAGCTAACTTTCTTTCTCTGTTTTCTTCTTCTTCTTCTTGTTCAGTGAGCAGGAGGAAGAAGACGAGAGCATCAGCCATCAATGTAACAGTTGATCTCTTTCGCACGTGCCGAGAGTTTCAAATGTGCCCTAACTCTTCCTTTTATACATCTCTGATCTTCAATGGCTCTTAGCTGATCTATTGAGAGGTATGGGAGAAGCTGGTGGACCCCACACAGCTTTTCTGCAACTAGTCCTAGCCACAGGACCCGCCACCCTACTTTTCCGTAGAGAAGGACTGCGCTCGACGAACGTGGAACACTCTGCGTTCGACGAACCAGCTGTCCCCTCCGTTCGACGATATTGCCAGCTCAGCGCTCGACAAACTTGCCTTGTGTGTCTTCTCAGTGGCTTCAGCTTTGATCTCGTCTCAGCGGTTTCTGCTTCGACCTCGTCTCAGCAGTCGATGAACGGCGTACAACGTTCGACGAATGTCGAGCCTAGTTCAACGAATGTCGAGCCCAGTTCGACGACCACGCTGATTCTCAGCGTATAATGAACTTCTCAGCGGAGGCACCTTCTTCTCAGCGGATACGCTGAGACGGCTCCTCGTCTCAGCAGTTTTGCCCCCCTCGTCTCAGCGGTTCGGCTGAGACAAAACTTCATCTTTTGGAAGATGATTTCTCCACATCTAAGGGCATGTTTGGCCCTTCCTTTTGAGTCATCTGCACCTGTATATCTTACACAAGTATAGCTCATCAAATACAATATGTCCTTAGCATTGAGAGTGATGCCTCTTCAAATCAAGGTACTATGGAGGGCAATATACCCAACAATCTCCCCCTATTTGAAGAAGGCAGAACATCCCCAATTCTAAGGTACATTAATAACAAAAATCATATCACAGAAAAATGATCTGTGTAGCATAGGGCCTATCTCCCTCTTGCTAATATCCTAAGCATAGGTTCTTACTTAGCAATGGCTCTTTCTCCCCCTTTCTGGTTTCTTCAACTATTTATCCCATTAGGGATTGGGAGGCAACATCTATAGATCCCTTTGGATCAACTTATAGGTCAACCTATACAATCTTGGCATTTGCCATCTCCCCCTCAACCTGAGCAGGGAATTTGCTCCCCCTTAATTGGTGAGCAATTTCTGTAATAACTGAACCTGTTCAAATTGAGCATCCCATTCTAGCTCCCCCTCAATGTGAGTACTAGTCTACACTCAACATCCCTAGTTCTATCTTGAAAGCATTAAACTTGGCCTCATCCAATGGCTTAGTGAAGATATCAGCTACTTGATTGTCTGTAGGGACATATTCAAGTTTGATATTTTCACACTCTATATGCTCCCTAATAAAATGATACCTAATTTCTATGTGCTTGGTCCTGCTATGGGAAACATGATTTTTAGCAATAGAAATTGCACTGGATGAGTCACACAACAGGGGAGAATGTCTTACCTTGATGTTGTAGTCTTCTAACTGATGTTGGATCCACAGAATTTGAGCACAACAGCTACCTGCTGCAATGTACTCTGACTCAGCTGTGGATATGGCCACACTGGTTTGCTTTTTGCTGCTCCATGAGACCAGCCTCCTTCCTAGGAATTGACAGGTGGCACTTTTGCTTTTCCTGTCCTCTTTGCATCCTGCAAAATCTGCATCTGAGTAGCCTATCAGTTCATAATCATTGTTTCTAGGGTACCAAAGGCCATGATTTAGGCTTCCCTTGAGGTATCTCAAGATCCTCTTCACAGAGGTGTTAGTGAGGCTCCTTAGGACAGGCCTGATACCTAGCACAAACACATGTTGAATACATAATGTCTGGCCTACTCGTAGTTAAGTACAACAGGGATCCAATGATACACCTGTACATGGACTCATCAAAGGCCTTCCCCTTTTCATCCCTGTCTAATGATACATTAGATCCCATGGGTGTCCTCATGGTGGAAGAAGATTCCATCCCAAATTTCTTGATGAGCTCCTTGGTGTACTTAGTTTGGGAAATGAAGATTCCGTCCTCAGACTGTTTCACCTGGAGCCCAAGGAAATATTTGAGCTCACCCATACTGCTCATCTCAAACTCCCTCTGCATTAGATTAACAAATCTCTTGCATAGGTTGTCATCAGTAGACCCAAAAATTATGTCATCAACATATATTTGGACTAGGAGAATCTTGCCCCTTGTTTCCCTAAGAAACAATGTGCTATCTATCTTTCCCCTCAAGAACTTGTTCTTGATGAGAAAGCTAGAATATGTCTCATACCAAGCCCTTGGGGCTTGCTTAAGACCATACATGGCTTTCTTAAGAAAATAGACATGAGAAGTGAGAGTAGGATGGACAAAACCTGATGGCTGCTCTACATATACTTCCTCTTTCAGATTTCCATTTAGGAATGCTGACTTGACATCCATCTGATATACTTTGAAGCCTTTGTGGGCTGCATGTTGATGCGCTAAATTCGGCACTGCTAATTAGCATGCACGAAATGCGATACGACGGCAGTGCTCCGGTCGCTCAAGTAATAAAATAGGGAGGAACTCCCCGAATATCATTCTCAAAGGACCGCAAGTTGGGTAGTACAATTTGCTCAACCCAGGAATTCAGTTAAAAGGGTTAATAAGTAAATACGGGAGGTTTGGTTTTGGGATCCTATGCTATTGCAGAATAAAGAAAGATGCGGGTCAAAACTCCGCTTCGCAAGGCGAGATGGATGCAACGACCGTGATGCCGTGCTTCGGAAGGCGCGTGGACGGAATGTAACTATGACGGTTGAGGGTCGCACACACCTCTTCTCTAAACATCACCACTAGCAATTGCTAGTGGCTTCACACACAACGATTCTCAGAAATCACTAGGAAAAAAAAGGGCTATTCATGCCATCACCACAACATTGCATATGAACATAAGCAATAACCATTAAGATTAACTTAACAAGCATTCATAAAACACTACAAAGAAGTTCAAGCACCAAAGGTTAGAAAGGACCACAAAGAAGAAGTCACGTCTTGGGTTCACGGCCGGAATGAGAGGTTGTCGGGCTCTCTCCGGACTCGGCCCTCAGATGGTGAGCTTGGCTCGAAGGAGGCTGTCACCGCTCCTAAGATCTTCAGCGCTTCTCTGATCTCTTGGAGAAGAATGCTTGAGCTAATGGTGGAGAAATCTTCCTAGTGCTCCCGGATGGAAAGATGGAGGTAGAAATCACCGGAAATTGCTTCTATGGTGGTGGAGATGAAGGGGAAGCCTTCAGCCCTCAAGAGCAGCGGGAAGGAAGTGATTTCCCGCCCTCTGAATCGCTCTAGCCCGCCTTCAATCGCTCTCCAAACCTTCTCCCCGTTGACTGCCTCGATTCCTGCTTTTTATAGCAAACAGGCTGAAAAATGGTCACGCACGGTTGAACACACGACCGTGCGCAGACCGTGCGATATTAACAGATAAAATATGGATTGGGGAAGAAGCTGCGCCGCCCGTGCGTTTTGCTCACGCACGACCAATACCGACCGTGCGTTCAAACGCACGGGTAAAATCCGAAGCTCCGAAATCACAAAGCACAGGTCAACCGTGCGTTTTACTCACGCACGAGCAAATTCGCCTGTGTGTCAAAACGCACGAGTAAACTCCGACGCTCCATTTTCTGCCCCAGTCACAAACGCATGTGAAGTATCTAGTTGCCTACCTAAATCACCTAGAGGGGGGTGAATAGGTGATCTCTTCGTCTTTTGCGGAATTAAAATATTAAACGTAAAGCACAGCACAGAAAAGAAATTACACCCACAGATAACACAGGAATTTATAGTGGTTCCCCGTACTTGGGTACTCCACTGCCGGCCTCGCCAATCTAGCACCACAGCTAGACTTGACTACTTTCTGTAACTCGGATCAAGAACGATCCTACTGTCTCGGAGTCAAAACTCCTACAAACTCAGAGAAAACTTCTCTTACAACTCGGAGAAAATAACTCCTACACCTCGGAGAACAACCTCTCCTACAACTCGGAGAACAACTCCTACAACTCGGAGATTACAACTCCTACAACTCGGAGAACAATCTCTCCTACAAAGATGATAAAAGTTTTGAACAAAACAATACAGATCTGAAAGATAGAGGTGTATTCTTCCTTCTTCTTGAATGGCTTTAGAGAACAGTGAGGAAGAACTAAGATCCTTCAAATCTGACCTTTGCAATCCGAAACGATCCAATAGAGGTTGTAGAATCAGACCTTGGATCATTCGAATCTTCCCTGAATGAAATCGACAAATCCTATGAGAAGATCGATCTCCAAACGTAGGCGACGGCGAGGCGGCGCTTTTCTCATTCTTCTAGATCGGGAAAAAGAATTAGGGCTTGAACGATTAGAGAACTTGTTTTTGAAACCCCAAAACCAATCCTATATAGAGAGAATGGCAATTAAGGTATAAACCAGCCTTAAATGCTCTCAAGAAAGCCGTTAGGATCGGAAATGAGCGATCACGGGTCGTCAAGAACAGAGAACAGAGAAAACCAGAATTTAGACAGATGTCTCGAGACAAATGGGATTTCTCGAGACATGAGGAGCATCTCTCGAGAACAGAAGGAGGAGAAATCATCAGACCAATGTCTCGGGAAAAATGGATCTCTCGAGACATAAGGAATAGCTCTCGAGACATACCAAATATCTCGAGACATCAGAAATCTATCTCTCGAGAACTGAGATTAAGAGATCAAAAGATTGCAGACTCGAGTAAGGCAGGATCTCTCGAGACAAAGGAAATCTCTCGGTCCAGTAGATCTCGAGACATGGTTGATCTCTCGAGACATCCAGATAGAGTTTCCGAAAAGAGCAGAGCCTGCATCTCGAGACAAGCCTTGACTTCTCGAGACAAGCTCGATCTCTCGAGACATCCCCTTAGAAAAATTATTTTCTTTTGCTCCTAATCTTTTCTAGACCACTTGCTGCAGCTGCACTCCAAGGTCTTCAATAGTCTTGAAAATGAAGTGTATCTCAATAGAGAGATCACATATGAGTCATCACCATGTTTCATAAAATGAGGAATTACATACTATGAAACTGTGTTTGCAGACCCATTGTGACCTGACATTGGCTTACACTTACCCATGATAATCTGCAAGACAATACTAGAAAAGCATATCAAATACAAAAGCAATTCAATCTTAGTTTAAGGGTGACTTCTCACAAATCAAGGTAATTGTGAATGCAATTTCCAACAATCTCCCCCTATTTGTAGAAGTCAGAACCCTGTACACTAAGTTGAATTACAGCAGTTAAAGAATAAATATGCTACACTACACAAAGATATAGAAATGAAAAAGTAAAGAACATCAAAACATCAAATATATATATATATATCTAAATTTGAATTGTTCAGAAGACTTGATGTTCACCAAATCAGAATGAAACCAAAATATGTCTTCACAGAATCATCATTATCATCCTTCAAGATCGTCTTTTCATCTTTTCTTCTTGTCTGGAGAAATAAGCATGAGGCTTGGGATGGTAAAACGGAGGGGGTTCCGGAGCATCAGCATTATTGTAACCAAAAGCTCTGAAATGAATCCTTCGCTTCCTTTGAGCTGTCTCATGTTTTTCCCATTCTTGAGAGCTGTAGCATTCAGATCTGTTCAATTTACCTTCATGGACTAACCTATAGGATTCAAGAATAATATCTTTTGAGACAGGGCTCCAGAGTTCTGGAAAACTTTTCTCAACCTTAGCCTTGTAAGAACCTGCAGAACTGGAGGAGGGAACAGATCTAGTAGCAGAGGGACCCTCACCATAATTTCTTTTTCTTTTAGACCCAGTCCTATCTGACTGATCTGCAACAGAAGGAGCCTTGCCAACAAAATCTTCTGGTCTAGGAGAGAACTGAGGAACAGGAACATCAGGATCAATTTCCAACTCAGGAAAGATCTGATTATGCAGCCACGTTGTTGTTTTGAATGAATAAGCATTAATATCAGCAACTTGCTTCAACATCCTGGTAGAGAACTGCTCAAACTGAGAATTCCATGAGCTTTGAAGAGCAGATACTGAGCTTTCAACCAAATCTGTCATTTGAGCTACTATATTTTCCTCCCCCTTTCTGACTTCTACAGATAGGGTTTGGAGAGTATCATCTTTAAACTTGCCCACTTCATCAACAACTTTGAAAGTGTTGGCTTCAGCATCATTCAGCATAGTTTGTTGAAGTTGAGTTATGATTACAGTCTGCTTCAGCACAGTGCCTACACCGGCAGTTGCATGCTCCACTGACTTGCTTCCATGGCACATCAAATCTGAAAGATGTTCATAATTTGTCTTGATCTTGGCTAGCTCCCGACCAAGCTCACTTTCCACTGAAGCAATCCTCCTGTGGACAGTCGTCAAGGAGTGTTCAAACTGTTCACTTTGCCTTTTTAGCATAGCCTCTATTTGTCCCAGAAGGGAACCTGCATCATGTACTGGAGGAGAAGAGTGAAAGGATGGTAGAGGAGCAGTAGGAGCAGCAATATGAATATCTACTGGAGCTTCTTCATCATCAGGAATGTCTTCAATTTCACAAGAAGGTGCTACCTTACCGTCTTCACAACCTAGCTCATCCGGAGCATGCTTGGTTGTATCAATCTCTGACTCCCCCTCAACATGTACTGGGGAAGGTGTTGAAACATGTACTGAATCAACATCATCATCTTGATTGAAGGCAAAATCAGCACCAGACCCTGCCTGCTGGCCACTGGGACTGTGCACATCAGAGGGTTCTTGTTGAATATCCATGAGAACAGCTGCCACTGCCTCATTTGCCAAGGAGGCTTCTTCTTCAGTAACTGAAGGAGGAGGAGATGGTGAAGGAATATTATCGGATGGAACTGATGGAACTGCTGGTTCTGCTGGAACTGATGGAGGAATGGGAACTTCTGGAGCTGAGGAGGGCTGACCTTTGGTCTTTGAACGGATTGGCAGCTTAGCTCTGCCTGAGGCTTTAGGTCTAATCTGAGGAGGAAGGGGAAATGAGGGTACTACAGGTACCTGGCCTTCAGAGGGAATACCAGCTTCTGCAGACTGCTGAGGCTCCCCCTCAGAAACTGCACTAGCCACTCCCGGCTTCTGGATCCGAATGTCCCATCTCTGCATGGTGACGACATCGATCTTCTTGAGGTGATGAATAACTGCACCTTTGGACATGTCAAAAATGGCAGAATTGAACTGATTCAGAAACAGAGTGATGATCCTTGCAAACTTTGGAGAGCTGATTGAGGCCTTGATGTTGGAGAACAAGATTGAGGCCCAATCTCTCTTCTTCCCAGTGACTATTCCAACCATCAGAAGAAAGGTCTCTTCAGATACATGCCCCTGTGTGCCTTGCTTGCAAAAGAGAACTTTTAGAATTATATCCACCAAGAGCTTGCCTGCATCATTCATCTTGCTCCTTTTAACAGCAGAAAAGTCTGAGTCCAGACCACAGTATCGAGCTGTTCTCAACCAATCACTGTCACTTAACTCTTCTTCAAAATCAACTTTAGTGAGGTGCAAATGTTTCACAAGGGTCTTGGGAGACATCTTGATTTTGATCCCTTTTATGAAAGAGACCAACATCCTTCCGTCCTTGATAGCCTTTGCATTGGTGAAGAATTCTTCAACCTCATCAAACAGAATACGGCAAGGATGCTCAAGAACAAATTCCAAACCGGCGGCATCAAGCATACAGAAGAGATTCTGGAAGTCCTCGGATAAGTCGGCAATACCCGAGCGAACAACCTCATTGCCAACTCCGATCTTGGGATTTGAGGAGGGAGCCATCGAAGGATTTGAGAGGAGGAGAAGAACAGGGGAGACGATCCACTTCCGAGAACCACGAAGTCGACCAGTCGCCGCTCGAGAGGAAGTCGAAGGGTCGAGGTCTCGGGGTCGAAGGTTTAGTGAACACCAAGTTTCCGATAGGATGTATATATATATATGACCTTGATTTGACGTTTTAGGTGACATTTAAAAAATAGGGGAAACGACACATACCTGAGTTCCAGAACAATTTTAAAACAGACCTATGTCTCGAGACATCGGCTATGTCTCGAGAACTCTGGAAACTCTGCGCGGTTTGACTTGTCCTGATGTCTCGAGAGATAGATTAAGTCTCGAGACATTACCATTTCCCGAGTTCTGACTATGTCTCGAGAGACTTGTCATGTCTCGAAAACTCCCAGAAGTCCTTTAGATTTGTTTCGAGATCTTGAAGTGACAGAGTTGTCGAGAGACCTTGTAGTTCTCGAGACAATCTATAGTTCTCGAGACATCAACTTGAAATTGTCCGGAACAGGTTTTGAGTCTTGAAATCTCCAAGTCTTCATGATTTGCTTGAATGGACATTACTCCATGTTGAGCATTCCAAGTTCCGTCTTGAAGAAAGAGAACTTAGTCTCATCCAGCGGCTTCGTGAAGATATCTGCAACTTGCTTATCCGTGGGGACATATCTCAGACTTATGTCACCCTTCTCCACATGCTCCCGGATAAAGTGATATCGAAGCTCAATGTGCTTTGTCCGACTGTGAGAGACTGGATTGTTTGCGATAGCAATTGCACTGGAAGAGTCGCAAAACATGGGAATATCTTTGATCTTCATGTTGTAGTCTTGAAGTTGATTCCTTATCCATAGAAGTTGTGCGCAACAACTGCCAGCAGAAATGTATTCCGACTCGGCGGTTGAAATTGCGACACAATTCTGCTTCTTGCTACTCCAGGAAATAAGTCTCCTTCCTAGGAATTGACATGTCCCGGAAGTGCTTTTCCTGTCGTCTTTGCTACCTGCAAAATCTGCATCTGAAAAACCAATTAGTTCGCTATCATTACTTCTTGGGTACCATAAGCCAAGATTTGGTGTGCCTTTAAGGTATCTCAAAATCCGCTTCGCAGCAGTATAGTGGGATTCCTTAGAGTTCACCTGATATCTAGCGCATACACATGTAGAGAACATTATATCAGGTCTACTGGCAGTAAGATAGAGCAAAGAGCCAATTATGCTTCTGTACTTGGTTTCATCAAAAGGTTTCCCTTTTTCATCCTTGTCCAGAGACATAGCTGAGCTCATTGGAGTCCTCATAGAGGTTGCACTCTCCATTCCAAATTTCTTAATCAACTCCTTAGTGAACTTTGTCTGAGAGATGAAGGTTCCATCTTCTGACTGCTTCACTTGAAGTCCTAAGAAATATTTCAGCTCACCCATACTGCTCATTTCAAATTTCCCTTGCATAAGTTTAGAAAACTTTTTGCAAAGGTTATTATCCGTAGAGCCAAATATGATGTCATCGACATAGATTTGCACTAGCAAAATCTTGTCTTTTACTTCCCTAAGAAATAATGTTTTATCTATCTTTCCTCTTGTGAACTTGTTCTCAAGAAGAAAGTTAGACAGCGTCTCGTACCAAGCTCGAGGAGCTTGTTTCAAACCATATAAAGCTTTTTGTAATAAATAAACATGATTGGGATGATCAGGATTAACAAAACCTGGGGGTTGTTCAACGTATACTTCCTCTTTGATGTCTCCGTTTAGGAAAGCGGACTTGACATCCATCTGATATACGGTGAAACCCTTGAAAGCAGCATAAGCAAGGAAGAGTCTGATCGCTTCGAGCCTTGCTACTGGAGCGTACGTCTGATCGAAGTCGATACCTTCCTCTTGTCTGTATCCCTTAGCTACAAGTCTGGCTTTGTTCTTTATAATTGTTCCTTCTTCATCCAGCTTGTTTCTGTACACCCACTTTGTTCCAATGACATTCTTGTCTTTGGGTTTTGGAACAAGTGTCCAAACCTTGCAGCATTTGAACTGGTTTAATTCTTCTTCCATAGCGATTATCCAAGATGGATCTTCATTTGCCTCTTGAAATTTCCTTGGTTCGACCTGTGAAAGAAAACTTAAATGCATATTTTCGTTAATGGTACCTCGTCTTGTTCTTATTCCTTCATGAGGATCTCCTATGATCTGATCAACTGGATGATCCCT
Source organism: Dactylorhiza incarnata (assembly GCA_033032865.1). Taxonomy (NCBI): domain Eukaryota; kingdom Viridiplantae; phylum Streptophyta; class Magnoliopsida; order Asparagales; family Orchidaceae; genus Dactylorhiza; species Dactylorhiza incarnata. Next base: position 455,595 of record JAWHQI010000437.1, read on the forward strand.
CAAGTGTCGTAGCCCGAGGTTCCTTGCATGATTTTGACCAATAGGAGTTTCTTCTACAGTTGGAGTATCTTCCTCCACTTGGATTGGCTCTTCATCAGGATTATCTTCTTCATAGGTAGTTGTTGGGGGAATCTTGATGAACTGTTGAGAACTTCCTTCAACTGGCTGATCCAAGCTTAAATCCTGTAGCTTTGAACCTGTGTCTACAGAAGAAATGCTAGAAGAGCTGCCTTGTAGCATGCTCGTCTCATCAAATACAACGTTAATAGATTCTTCTACCACCCGGGTTTTCTTATTAAAAACTCTATATGCCCTACTATGGCTACTATAGCCTACAAAAATACCTTCAAAGCTCTTTTCACTGAACTTAGTTTTGTAATGCTTTCCATTGTTTAGTACAAAGCATTTACTACCAAAGATTCTAAAATAAGAGATGATTGGTTTCTTGCCCTTTAGAAGTTCATAAGGAGTCTTTTCATGGTTTTTGTTTATGAGTGCTCTGTTTTGCACATGGCATGCAGTGTTGACAGCTTCAGCCCAAAAGTATTCAGGTAATGAAGAGTCACTCAACATGGTTCTGCAAGCCTCAATGAGTGTTCTATTCTTTCTCTCAGCTACTCCATTTTGTTGTGGAGTTCGAGGAGAGGAGAACTCATGAAAGATACCGAGGCTTTCACAGAATTCTGTCATGGCTCCAGATTCAAATTCTGTACCATGGTCACTTCTGATTTTGACCACCGAACAGTTAAATTCATTCTGGACTTGCCTGACAAAACTAGTGAAGGTGTCAAAGGTATCTGACATGTGTTTCAGAAAGAATACCCAGGCAAAACGAGAGTAATCATCTACAATAACTAATGTGTAAGATTTTCCTCCTAAACTCCTAATTTGCAAAGGACCAAACAAATCCATGTGGAGCAGGTATAAACACCTGGTGGAATCTTTGCCAATAATGCTCTTGAAGGTAGCTCTTGTTTGCTTGCCTTTTACACAAGCATGACAAGGTCTATCTTTAATGCACTTAACATTAGGAGCATCGCGCACCAAGTTTTGTGAAAACAATTTATTTATAGTTTTGAGATTTATATGTGCTAATCTCTTATGCCATTGGTCGACAAGAGATGCACTATCTTTAGCTAAAAGACATACGGGTGTAGAAGATGATATGCAAAGAAAATTTAAACAAAATATATTTCTACAGCGAATGCCTGATAAAATCGTTTCATTATTTTCAGCTGACTTTATCAAACATTTATCTTTATGAAAATCAACAATGTATCCTTTATCACAAAGTTGACTTATGCTTATCAGATTATGTTGTAATCCTTCCACATAAGCTACATCGGAAAATGATACATTACCGTTAGAAATCATACCATAGCCTTTAGTTATTCCTCTGTCTGAACTGCCAAAAATAACTTTTGGACCGTTCGCAACTGGAATGTAGTTTTGCAAAAGGCTTCTTGTCCCGGTCATATGCCGAGAGCATCCACTGTCCAAATACCAGATAGGATTTTTGTTGGCCTTTGGACATACCTGCAAAAACAGATTATTTTGCCTTAGGAGCCCAAACATATTTGGGTCCTTGGTCCCTTGTCAGTTGAGCACCACGATAAATGTTAACATTGCGAGTGGTCTGTCTTGCAACGTTCACTTGTGGTCTCCTAGTATACGTTGTATTAAACCAACAATCAACGGCAAAGTGACCAATCCTGCCGCAGCACCAACAGTTGAATCTGTTGTACCTTCTTTTTACACTTTCCTGCTTAACTTTTTGAACGTTAGCTCTTGCAGGAGCAGCCCTTCTAGATGAGGATGCCTCATGAGGGCAGCACACACAAGGTGGTACTGTCTTCTTTGGCTTTGGTGCAACAGCCTTCACTTTTGATGCTTTCTTAGCACTCGGGCCATGAACAAATGGACCGTACCCTTTCCGATTAATCTCTTGATAGGGTGCTTGAAAAGCACTATCACCAAAGTTTCGGGGAGGAGCCCATTCCTTATGATCATTCACAGGTGAAAAAGGAATTGGTCGTGTGAAATGACCATAGGAACTCTCCATATCATAAGCATTCGTAGGGAATATGACTCTCTTGAATGCTACAGGCTCTTGATGAGCTTTCCCTTTTTCTTTGGCGGTAGCTTTCTTAGCAACCAAACCATTTTTCTTAACAATTGTATTTTTTGAAGAATTGCTAGTACTAGCTTCATGCCCTCTACCGCTCCCTTTTGCCTTAGTGGTAAAAGTACCAATAATTGGCAGAACAGTTTTAGGTTGAGAGAATGCTTCAACCAGCTTCTTCTCAGCCGCAAGCTGTTCCTCCAATACATTTATCGAATGATCTCTCAGGGCAAGAGTCTCTTCTGATCTTTTGATCTTGTCTTTCAAGGATTGGACTTCCTCTTTGAGAGAAGAAAGTTCTTCAACTTCTTTTCTCAAGTTAGATTCCATCTCCTTGAGAGCCATGATCTCCTTACCCTGAGTTTTGACAACCTTTCGGCACTTGTCAAAACTTTGGAGCATTTTGGTATATTGAGACATGAGCTCAGATTCATCGTCTAAGGAGTTATCCTGTTGTTCAGCCGAAGCATAATCAGAATCAGATAGAATAGTGTGATCATTTACCTTTCCGGTGAACGGGGGTGCTTCTTCATCATCAGACATAGCCATCAGACCGAAGTAAGCTTCTTCTTCATCACTCGACTCATCGGAGTCACTGTCGCTCAGAGTTTTGGCTTTCTTAGCGACAAAGCTTCTATCTGATTTCTTCTTTCCATGAGTGGATTTCTTGTCCTCTTTTCTTCCACCTTCTTTCTTTTTGTAGGGACACTCAGCAATCATGTGCCCTGGCTTATTACAACAGTAGCAAATAATGTCAGAAGAAATATGTTTGTTCTGTTTGGATTTATACCTTTCATTATTGCTTGAGCCCTTCCAGTGATAGTCGCCATCACGACGAGAATGTTTATGATCCGAGGAAGACGGCTTGTTGTTCATGTGCCTTCGTTTGTTCAGCAGTTTCTTAAATTGTCGGGAAATTAAAGAGAACTCCCCATCAGACAGTTCGGAACAGGAGGAGCTGGCTTCCGATTCTTCTTCAATATCAGATTCCTTTTCTCTGATCGGTATCACTGCTTTGCTCTTCTTTGAGTTCTCTGCCTTCAAAGCTAAGGTTCTTTCTTTGCTTGAGGCTCGATTTACATCCTCTTCAGACTTTCGGATGTTCATTTGTAATTCATGAGACAACAGCTTCCCGAACAGATTTTGAGGTTCTAGACTTGGCAGTTTTCCAAACTCTCTTATGGCAACAATTTTGCTATCCCAGTCTTTCATTAGGGAACGCAAGAATTTGTCATTTAGTTCACCGTTTGTGAACTCCCTGTCGTAGTTCCTCAAACCATTGACTATCTTGAAGAATCTTTCGTACGCATCAGCAATGCACTCCTTCTTATTCTGCTTGAACGCCTCGTACTCTTGATTAAGTAGAGACCGTCTATCTTCTCTTACCTCGTCAGTACCTTCCATTAGAACAATTAAGGATGTCCACATCTCTTTGGCTGATTTGCAGTGGATTAAGTTTTGCAACATGGAATCGTCCACTGCACTAGCAATTATGTTCTTAGCCTTCTTGTCAAGAGCGACAAGAGCTATCTCATCCTTATTCAAATCCATCATTTTCTTAGGTATCTGAACAGTAGGATTTGTTGACGAAGCAGTCATAGGCACATGCGGACCTTCTTCCACGACTTGGAAGATTCTGGGATCTGCAGCTTCCATATAAAAACGGACTCTTTCCTTCCACATAGGAAAGTTGGCCTTGGTGCAGATGGGCAATTTCAGAGAGGATTCCTTGACTCTATCCATGGCTTGCTAGCAACTAGAAGAATGGATCCTGTTCAAGGTGTTAACCTAGCAACGAACAGCGACCCTCTGATACCAATTGAAGTATCTAGTTGCCTACCTAAATCACCTAGAGGGGGGTGAATAGGTGATCTCTTCGTCTTTTGCGGAATTAAAATATTAAACGTAAAGCACAACACAGAAAAGAAATTACAGCCACAGATAACACAGGAATTTATAGTGGTTCCCCGTACTTGGGTACTCCACTGCCGGCCTCGCCAATCTAGCACCACAACTAGACTTGACTACTTTCTGTAACTCGGATCAAGAACGATCCTACTGTCTCGGAGTCAAAACTCCTACAAACTCAGAGAAAACTTCTCTTACAACTCGGAGAAAATAACTCCTACACCTCGGAGAACAACCTCTCCTACAACTCGGAGAACAACTCCTACAACTCGGAGATTACAACTCCTACAACTCGGAGAACAATCTCTCCTACAAAGATGATAAAAGTTTTGAACAAAACAATACCAGATCTGAAAGATAGAGGTGTATTCTTCCTTCTTCTTGAATGGCTTTAGAGAACAGTGAGGAAGAACTAAGATCCTTCAAATCTGACCTTTGCAATCCGAAACGATCCAATAGAGGTTGTAGAATCAGACCTTGGATCATTCGAATCTTCCCTGAATGAAATCGACAAATCTTATGAGAAGATCAATCTCCAAACGTAGGCGACGGCGAGGCGGCGCTTTTCTCGTTCTTCAAGATCGGGAAAGAGAATTAGGGCTTGAACGATTAGAGAACTTGTTTTTGAAACCCCAAAACCAATCCTATATATAGAGAATGGCAATTAAGGTATAAACCAGCCTTAAATGCTCTCAAGAAAGCCGTTAGGATCGGAAATGAGCGATCACGGGTCATCAAGAACAGAGAACAGAGAAAACCAGAATTTAGACAGATGTCTCGAGACAAATGGGATTTCTCGAGACATGAGGAGCATCTCTCGAGAACAGAAGGAGGAGAAATCATCAGACCAATGTCTCGGGAAAAATGGATCTCTCGAGACATAAGGAATAGCTCTCGAGACATACCAAATATCTCGAGACATCAGAAATCTATCTCTCGAGAACTGAGATTAAGAGATCAAAAGATTGCAGACTCGAGTAAGGCAGGATCTCTCGAGACAAAGGAAATCTCTCGGTCCAGTAGATCTCGAGACATGGTTGATCTCTCGAGACATCCAGATAGAGTTTTCGAAAAGAGCAGAGCCTGCATCTCGAGACAAGCCTTGACTTCTCGAGACAAGCTCGATCTCTCGAGACATCCCCTTAGAAAAATTATTTTCTTTTGCTCCTAATCTTTTCTAGACCACTTGCTGCAGCTGCACTCCAAGGTCTTCAATAGTCTTGAAAATGAAGTGTATCTCAATAGAGAGATCACATATGAGTCATCACCATGTTTCATAAAATGAGGAATTACATACTATGAAACTGTGTTTGCAGACCCATTGTGACCTGACATTGGCTTACACTTACCCATGATAATCTGCAAGACAATACTAGAAAAGCATATCAAATACAAAAGCAATTCAATCTTAGTTTAAGGGTGACTTCTCAGAAATCAAGGTAATTGTGAATGCAATTTCCAACAGCATGACCGCAGCCGACCGTGCGTCAAGAAAACGCACGACCGTGCGATATGCACAGAAATTACTTCTGGGGAAAACGGTACGATCAGGTCACCTGCAAACAAGATAAAACAACTGGGAATACACGTCCAGCATCAGAAAACATAAAGGAAGGGAAGGGGAGCACCATGTGCTTACCCCCAACAATAAGGAATGCAATTGCACACCGAAATGAGCTTAATAGTGCACCTAGCATGGAATAATACATATGAATGAAAGCGTGCCTAATATGTGGTGCAAAGACTAGAATATCAGCCCAACTGAGTCCAAATATATATATATATATATATATATATATATATATATAAATGGGACTCATCACACCCCCAGACTTAACCATTTGCACGTCTCGGGCAAACTACTCAGCTCTCCTGTCGGAACAATTGAATGTTAGCATGAGTTTGAGCGGTAGAGAACAATGCGAAGTCGCATGCTCTCGCGCATAGAAATGCATTAGAACAGAATTAAACTCAAGATTGTATCTAATTATTTCTAAAACAGTAAATTGAAATTTAATCTACTTGGATGGTAAATCCTGGTGAATCTTTCGGTCGCGCAAAAGGGAAAATAGCGTGACTAATGAGTAAAGTATTACTCGAATCGAAGCTAGGGACAAACTCCTAAGAAATCCATCAAAGTCGGTGTCCATAGGCTTGCACGTCCGCACTCTCTCTATTGCATGAGATGACTCGTGTCTAAAATCAATAGGACTGATAGGTAATTATTGGGCTTAGGTTGAGTATAGGCTAGGTAAGTAGAAGGACGATGGGAATCGCACTTAACACAACCTGAGCACTCAAGATAATAACAATCACCAATATTTTCAGTAATTACACGACACCCCCAGACTTCAACTGAACACTAGGTGCGTGCTGAGCCAGATATAAATAGAGATTGTCGAGAGAAAATTATTTGTACACAATTTTTTTTTATTTCTTTTCTTTTCTTTCTTTTCTCGCATTGACAAAATGACATTTGAAAGCACAATAAAACGGCTCCTTTAGCTAATTCAAAACTGCCATACACAACAAGGGTGACACCAAATGTGATCGAAAAAAAAAATTCTTTCAGCTCAAAGGTTGGTGCGCAATAGGTTCGGCCATATGGCTTTGGTTGAATTATAGTGGAGCTAGACAAGGAGGAAAGGTAGGCTCAAGTGGGCTTGCAACGGTGACTACGTAGGTAAGGATTTCCAAAGCTCAACCGGATCAAGAAATGGCCTATATCACATTTTATGACGAGTACTTCAACACAATCGTGTCGAGAGTCGCCTAGTGCAAGTTCTAGGGTCTGTTTGGGAGAGCTGTTGCGGATTGAGAAGCTGCTGATTGAACAGAGCTTTTTAAACAGAGCTCTTTGAGGAGCTGTATGAAAAGCTGCAGGCTGTTTGGATGGTCTGTGGATAAGCGCTGATTGAACAGAGCTTTTTCAAATAAAACTGTTTGGTAGAACAGCTTTTTGAGAGCTGTTTTTTTTAAACAAAATTTTTAATATATATTGTTCTTAAACAATTAAAGACATCAATAAAAATAAATATTGTTCTACAAACTCACTCACACCGGGAGGTGTGTGAAAGATTTATATGTGCTTCTACAAAGACAATGCGACAAATGCCACCATCCTTTGATTTACTCATCATTCACCTAAACATTTGCATTAATATATAGCAATTATACACCACTATTAACATTTAATTATTACATAACTACTGAACAGTTGCTTTGAAATTCTGCAAGAACTCTGAAGATTAACAAAGAAATGTGATTTTGTGATACAACCAAGTTCTAATCATACAATCATACAGAACTATTGATGCAAAGAAATGTGATTTTATAATACCAATGACCAAAAATCGGGAAAACAAGGTAGAAGCAACAACAGGCACCTGAAAACAGAGTATAAGCAACAAAAAACACAAGAAATTGAGAACAAGTCACCAGCAATCGGGGAAGAAATCACCAGATATCACATCATAAGGGCAAAAAAACACACCAGAAAGATGGCGGAAGATCGAGATTTTACCTGTCGGAGAAGAGGGAGGAGCGTCGTCCTCGGCGAAGGAGCGTCATCGTCAGAGAAGATCACAGATAACCACGTCTTTGACCGCGGGCCTCGCGCTGGAATGGAGGAGAAAAATCGAGCGTTGCGGGGGAATCGCAGGTGCCCTATAGCGACTGGCGGACACGCTCGAATAGCGTAAAAAAAGCGGCAGCTTCCGGCGGGGAGAGCGGGGGCGGCGGGGACCTCGCATGGAATCGGGACGGGAACAAGAGGGAGAGGCGGGATCGGGAGGGAAGCAGGTCTCGGGGAGCGATTTTTGAAGCGCAAAAGTGGCCCTAAACCGGATTCTCCAACAGCTCTAAAATTGGGTATTTAAAATAAGTGCTTCCCAAAGAGCACTTTAGGAGAGCTCTTCCAAACACCTAAATAACAGCTCTGGCGGTTGAAAAATCACTTCTCAATCCGCCAGAGCTGTCCCAAACAGACCCCTAGCCACGGAGAAAGGTTGTCCTTCCTTCCGACCCTAGTAATAAGCTACTACTAGTCTGCTACACTCGACCTTATGCTACCGTTGGATTCATTGGATTCACCACTAAAGTAAAATAAATTTCATCTACTATAAAAGAAATAACTAAATTATAATTCTGAATTTCATTCTACTCTAATTGAATTTCTAGGCATGACGGGAGCACTTGACTAGAGCACTACTCGAGTCAACATTTTTCTCTACTCCTCACTCACATGCTAACAATTCAATTCTTATGAGTGGGAAAACCTAGCAGCGATACCCAAAAAGCACGCGTGATCAAGTGCGCGTGAATTAGGTGCAAGTGTATGCAATGTGCGCAACAAAATATAAATCCTAACTCAGCACATTCTAGCATATCATGCAAAGTGTGTGCATGTGCACAGCTCGCTCTCTCTCCCCCAGACTTGATTAAAACTAACTAGAATAAACAATTCAAACATAAGTAAGAGAGGGGTAGAGTTGACCTATGCTCATAAAAGAGCATGCCAGAAGTGCGGTAATCCCATTTTTTTTTAAAAAATATTTCCTTCATCATCGTCCACAAGAGAGCATCCTCCTACAATGTTAGCAAAACAGAAATAACAGTGCAAAAAAGGAATTAAAAAGCTAGACGGAACCGGGTGGTTCCCTATGGGTTGTCTCCCAAGAAGCCCTTTTGTTTAACGTCCTTTAAGGTGGACCAAATACCTGTATTAAAGCAGTTTATAGAGTCTAGGACTAAGCAAAAGTTAATAACTCCTAATTACTATTACATGCTCAAAACAGATCAGCTATAAGATGATTTGAAATAGTAACAACTGATGAAAGAAAAAGGTCCGGGGACCTGGTAGTAGGGGTGGAAATTAAGTAGGATGCTCAGCCTCCAACCCCACATCTCCTCCTTTTTCGCTCTCTTCTTCTCCTCCAGTATTATGTCTTCAAAGAAGAACCGCTTGCCCCCTTGTAACCAATCCTCCAAGGGAAGCACCAACGATGATGAGGAAACAAGATGGTCCTTCACTATACCTTCCTCACCCCCCAGGCTTTCGGCTCCTCCATGCATAAGGTCTGATCAACCAGAGGAGGGGCATCCTGCATTCTTGTACATAAAGAAAGGGGGTCAGGAAATAAATTGGAAGAAAAACTAAAAGAAATCTCATCTGAGGGGATAATCCCGGCTTCATCCCCCATAGGGTTCGGCAATGATAAACTGATGAGATCATCGACGACTTCATTAGACTCAACATCGCACGCAATGACCTCCTCTATAACTTGGACTTTCTCGCGCTGGACCGAAATGGTTGCTTCAACATAATCGAGACTGTCCTCCTTCATGAGAGTTGGCACGACACTGCGCAGGTCTGTAGCATCCTGCAAGTTCGCCTCAATGATAACATCAGAAAAAAATGTGGTTTCGTGTGTAGTGGGAGAAGATGTGCTTCTTAAGAGTTCAGGCTCACTCTCCGCACAAGGGCACAAATCCACGCAAAGTGGTACGTGAACCGAAGAGGTATGGGGGGTCGCATCAGAAACAGGGTCATGAGGGACACTGATGCACGTGTCGATTCCAGAGCCTTCAAAAAGCGAAGGTGGAAGTGACACGTAACCAGAGGAAGGAGCTGTGTTCGCCGAATTTGAGGATGGGACGATCCGGATATCCGGCTCATTGTCATCCTCCAATTGGCGAAGGTAATCCGCACAGTCCTTCAAGGCATGTTCTCTACTTTTGCAAAATAAACACTGTCTCACCGGCTTAGCCGGCACCCACGGTGCGGCAACCGCGTGAGAGTGCGTCAACGGAGTTGCAGTAGAGTAGCCAAAAGACTTATGGGTTCCGTACGGTTTCTGAACAACACCATATTCTTTGGGACACCTATCACTAGCGTGGGATGTGTCTCCACACCAACGACATCGAATATTCAAATGCGCCCACATGATACAGAAGAAGAAAATAGCATACTGAAGAAAAATAAAATATCTTAAAACGAATTTCCAAATAAAAACAAATCAAACACGCTTGCAGTCCCCGGCAACGGCGCCAAAAACTTGATGCGCTAAATTCGGCACTGCTAATTAGCAGGCACGAAATACGATACGACGGCAGTGCACCGATCGCTTAAGTAATAAAATAGGGAGGAACTCCCCGAATATCGTTCTCAAAGGACCGCAAGTTGGGTAGTACGATTTGCTCAACCCAGGAATTCAGTTAAAAGGGTTAATAAGTAACAACGGGAGGTTTGGTTTTGGGATCCTATGCTATTGCAGAATAAAGAAAGATGCGGGTCAAAACTCCGCTTCGCAAGGCGAGATGGATGCAACGGCCGTGATGCCGTGCTTCGGAAGGCGCGTGGACGGAATGTAACTATGACGGTTGAGGGTGGTCGCACACACCTCTTCTCTAAACATCACCACTAGCAATTGCTAGTGGCTTCACACACAACGATTCTCAGAAATCACTAGGAAAAAAAGGGCTATTCATGCCATCACCACAACATTGCATATGAACACAAGCAATAACCATTAAGATTAACTTAACAAGCATTCATAAAACACTACAAAGAAGTTCAAGCACCAAAGGTTAGAAAGGACCACAAAGAAGAAGTCACGTCTTGGGTTCACGGCCGGAATGAGAGGTTGTCGGGCTCTCTCCGGACTCGGCCCTCAGATGGTGAGCTTGGCTCGAAGGAGGCTGTCACCGCTCCTAAGATCTTCAGCGCTTCTCTGATCTCTTGGCGAAGAATGCTTGAGCTAATGGTTGAGAAAGCTTCCTAGTGCTCCCGGATCGAAAGATGGAGGTAGAAATCACCGGAAATGGCTTCTATGGTGGTGGAGATGAAGGGGAAGCCTTCAGCCCTCAAGAGCAGCGGGAAGGAAGTGATTTCCCGCCCTCTGAATTGCTCCAGCCCGCCTCCAATCGCTCTCCAAACCTTCTCCCCATTGACTGCCTCGATTCCTGCTTTTTATAGCAAACAGGCTGAAAAATGGTCACGCACGGTCGAACACACGACCGTGCGCAGACCGTGCGATATTAACAGATAAAATATGGATTGGGGAAGAAGCTGCGCCGCCCGTGCATTTTGCTCACGCACGACCAATACCCTAACCTGTAGGAGACTCCTAGTTCCTGTCATGTGTCTTGAGCACCCACTGTCCAAGTACCATATTTGATTGAGACTGGTACTTGAACTACCCTGCAAAGAAGGATTTAGTTATCCTTAGGATCCCAAAGAGTTTTGGGTCCTAGGTGCCTATTAGTTTGATGAGATACTCTCACACTTGCTACCCTCCTAGCAGGAAAGCTCTTCTTTGCAATAGGTACATTGGGGTTGTACCAACAATCTATGGCAAAGTGTCCCACCTTGCCACAACACCAACAATCATGAATATTGTATCTCCTTTTCTGAGCATTTTTCTGAATAAGTACAGCACTGTGCACATGTTCAGCAGAGGAGACTGCAACATTCTTCCTGTTTCTTTCAGCAATAATCTGACTAAAGGATAATTTGTGGATAGTCTTGCTGCTATTTGTCTTGATGGCCTCAGCTTGCTTTGGCTTAGCAGCCATACTAGGTCTGAGGGAATCAGACACTGAGCAGCAGGCCTTGTCAACAGATTTGACAGTAGTCTTGCTTTTTGCTGAGGCAGATTTGGAAGTGCTTGCTTCCTTGTTCTTGACTGAAGGTGCTGAAGCACCAAAAATAAATGGTCCAGATTGGGCCATTTGTATTTCCTCATGGGGATCTTTCATTGCTCTCAAACCCATACCCTCTCTTTCACTATGTGAAGGAGCATTTCTCTTCCTATAGTAACTCCCAATCTTCCAGTGACCATGAATGCCTTCATGGTCATACCTGTTGGAAGGAAGCATCACCTTTTGAGAGGTGGGTCGAGGCTTAGCCTTCTTCTTGCTCTTTACTCCACTCCCTTCTCCTACTTCCATCTTGTTGAATCCAGGTCCTCTCCTATTGGTTTGAGAGGAGAAGGTGTCAATAAGGGGAAGCACAGATTTGAGCTTGGAGAGTTGAGCCACCAGGCTCTTCTCCTTCTCAAGCTTTTCTTCAAGGTCCTTGATGACCTTGTTCTTCAGGGAAATAGTGCTTAATTGCACAATATTTAACCCTTGAAGATGGCTAATCTGTCCACTCATCTGAGCCACCAGGGTGGTAGGTTCAGTGTTGACATCCTTAGTCACCTTGAGGGAAACAATTTCTTGGGCTTGCCTTTTGGCAAGCTTCTTGCTCTTCTCCAGAGCTTCCAAAAGAATACCATACTTATCAATCAGTTGATTGAGTTCTTCCTCAGCATCCTTGCCCCTTCCATCAATTGATGGAGGTGCATCAGATTCTAGACTAGTCTCATAATCAGAAGAGGATATGGAATGAATTAATACCTGCTCATGTTCAGAATTATTGTGGCTGTCCTCATCTTTAGTTGGAGCCATCAGCCCATGGTCATTGTGAATGACCTCATCCTCCTCTACATCACCGTCTGAATGTGATAGAGGGGCCCTGACTGCCATCCTGCCAACATCAGTTTCTTTAACAACAACCAGCCCAATGAGGGCTTCTTCCATTTCAGATTCTGATGAGCTAGAGTCTGATTCACTCCAGCTCTTCTTCTTCTTAGCTAGAAAGGATTTCTCTCCTTTCTTGCTCCTTGAATGATGAGCCTTCCTCTCATCCTTCTCTCTTCTCTTCACAGGGCAGTCATCAATGACATGCCCAGGCTTGCTGCAGCAATAGCAAACAACTTTGGAAGAATTATGTTTTGAGTTAGACTCATACCTGTCACTTCTGGAGTGATGCTTTGACTCCTTGCTGTCCTCCTTGTTGTGATGTAAGGAGGAAGGCTTGTTCTTCCATTGCTTCCTCCTCAGCAGCTTTCTGAAGTGCCTTGTAAGAACATCAATTTCTTCATCAGAAGAAGAGGAGCTTGATGAGCTAGGCTCAGAATCTTCTGGTTCAGCAGATCTTCTGGGAGGTGAGTGAGCCTTCTCTCTCCCTCTTCTTGAGCTTTCAGCTTTGAAGGCCAGGGAATTCTCCCTGGTATCACCCTTTTCCTTCTGCTCTTCTTCCTTCCTGACAGTCAGCTGCATTTCATAGGAGAGCGGCTTTCCATAGAGAGTTTGGGGAGGAGTTTCAGTCAGCTTAGCCACCTCCCTTATGGCACAAATTTTTGTGTCCCAATCTCTTGTTAGAGATCTGAGGAACTTATCATTCAGCTCATAATTTGTGAGCACTCTCTCATAGGTTCTTAGTTCATTTATTATTCTAAAGAACCTTTCATAACACATGGAGATGCTCTCCTGCCCTTGCTGCCTGAAAGCTTCATATTCCTGATTGAGGAGTGACTTCCTGTCATTCCTCACATCTTCAGTCCCTTCCATGTACACAATCAGTGTATCCCACATCTCCTTAGCAGATGCACAACGCACTAAATTTTGAAAAGTTGAGTCATCAATAGCATTGACTATGATATTTTGAGCCCTCTTATCCATAGTAGCCAATGCTATCTCATCCTTGGTCATTTCAGTGTATGGTTTGCCTACTTGCCTGGTAGGATCAACAGTGGAGGGTTTTGTGATAATAAAGGGGCCTTCCTGAACAGTAATGTAGATTCTAGGGTTAGAGGCTTCCATGAACAGCCTAACTCTCTGCTTCCATATGCCAAAGTTGGCTTTGTTACATATGGGCAGTTTCATTGAGCTCATCTCCTTCTGCATTACACTGGAGGCCATTGGGATTTGACTAGACTAAGCCTTTTAGGATCTGGTCAGACTGTTAAGTCCTTTTTGACCAACCTGGCTCTGATACCACTTGAAAGAATATAAGGTTTGAAGTCTAAGTCACCTAGAGGGGGGGGGGGGGGGGGGTGAATAGGTCTTTTATATTTCACTTGATTAGCTTTAGCTGTTTTCAGAGTTGGTTCAAGCAAATCAGCAAACACAGAAAGCACACAATAATTTATAGTGGTTCCCCAAAGACAGTGTGTCTATGGGTAGTCCACTTCCCCCCTCCACCCTTCTAACAGTGTGTTAGACAGGGCCAACTTCTCCAAACTCGGCTCAAAGAGCTTACAGCACAAGTTCCTCAGAACTTCTCAGATCAAGAATGATCCTACCTCAGGACACAAGTCCCTACAACTCAGAGCTATCACCAGCTCCTACCTCAGGCACAGCTGCCCTACAAACTCAGAGGATAACCCATCCTACAGCTCAGACAATAATGTTCTACAACTCAGACCTCTCTCATTTAAAGTGGAGGTTTAGTTCTTATTTATCTTATTAAAAGATCTTGCTTAATTTTTTAATTTCAAAGTGAGTGATATATATATTTATATATATGAGTTTGCTGATTTCTGTATGAGTAATAAAATTAAATAGTTAGAGTGCATATAAATAAACACAACACATGAAAATAAAAACATAAAACAAACAAGCAATCCACAGATGACACAAGATGTATAGTAGTTCCCCTCAACTGGGTACATCTACTCTTCTACCCACTGGTAGGAATCCACTAGGAGGTTGTTGATAAGGTGCCCTCACACCAAGGTGATTTTGATAAGGTGTCCACACACTAGGTGAGCTGTTGATAAGGTGCTCTAAACAAGATGCAGGTTTTTGCTAAGGTGCCCTGTCACCGGGAGTTAACTTTTGAAGGGAGTTATAACCTTGTACAAGATGGGAGAAATAAATAAAGAAAACAGAAAACAGATATTGTTCTTCTTTTTCTAAGAAGACACTTGATGAATATGTTGAAGAGAGCTCCCCCTGTCTGATGTAGTTTGATGACAGCTTGTGGAGGCTCCTTCTTTTGATTCCAAATCCTTTGTTCTTCTTCTTCTTGCAGTTTTAGATCCCTGAGCAAATGATAGTGTTTGATGTCTCAGGTTGTATGTGATCTGCAAGAGAAGAGTTTAGCAAAAACAGAACAAGATAAAGTAATAAATTTGTTCTATGTTTTTGCCCCTGTTCTTTTTCTCTGAAAGTGGGGATAGATCAAGATTACTCTAGAGGGGGGGGGGGGGGGGTGAATAGAGTATTTTAAAATAATTTTACTTAGCTTAAAGAAATCTGTAGAAAACAATTTGAGTTATTTAAGTATATGTGTAAGTGAGTGCAACACAGATATAAACATAAACTAAAACACAGCACACACAACACAGCACAAATAATAAAGGCAAACACAGAAGACACAAGGATCTATAGTAGTTCCCCAATCAACTTGGGTACATCTACTCTTCTACCACCCTGGTAGGAAATCCACTAAGGCCTTTTTTTTATCAGGTGAGCCTTCACCACAGAGCTTTTGATCAGGTGCTCAAAACCACCACAGAGATTTTGATCAGCTGCTCAAAACCAAAAATCAACTTTTGAAGGGAGTTACAACCCTGTACACAGTTATAAAATAAAAGTATATAAAGATGATGGTGTCTTCTCTTTTCTCTAACAACAGAGAAGACTAGTGGATTGTTGAATGATTGTCAGATCTCCCCCTGTGAATAAGAGTAAGAAAAACAGGAGAGAAAATCTGCTCAGGGTGTAGGTCTTCTTGATCTTCAGAGTATCTCCAACAAAAGTTCTCTAGAAGGAATTGATGCAGATGATTCCTAGAGATTAAGAGTAGGCGTCTGGAGAAGATGAAGACTTCAGAGAGAGTTCTTGAGAGGAATGAAAACTGAGTAGCAAAAGATTATATGTTTTTTGTATCTGTGTCTTTCTCTAGAATAAATAGCAATGATAATCTCTGGACGGGAGAGAGTTGATCCTTTTTCAAATTTCAAACAGGGCTGGAAAGGAATGAGACAAAAAGGAAAGATTTGCCTCTGACAGAAAAGAAATACCAATATATTAAATTCCTTGAAACTTGCAATCTGCCTTATAGAATAATCTGCACGCAACCCTTAATTAATGCAGCAACGGTCATAAAATCTTTGATAGAAAATACTGCAATAACTGACTGATATTATAATGAGAACAGTTGTCAGCCTTCATAAGAAATCCTGAGGATAACTCCAAAATAATACTCTGAATAGAAGAGGTCACTGAATATAGAAACTCTAAAGAAGTTCGTCGACCTGAGGGAAAGTTCGTCGAACTTAAACTAGGAAGTTCGTCGAACAAGAAGAAACTTTTGTCGAACAGAACTTTGAAGTTCGTCGAACAGATTCTGAATTCGTCGAACGTGTTCGAAGTTCATCGAACACCTTGACTTAGCTAATCTTCAAATCTCTTCTAGACTTAGCCTATGACCCTTACACTATACATGATGGGTCAAAACAAATCCTATACCTAGAAATAGACATCCTAGCCCAAATCAGTAATAGGGTTGAACTATGTTCCAACAATCTTCCCCTATTTGAGTTAGGATCCTATGTACAACATTTATCAACTAAACAAATATGCATAACAGAAATATGGGAAAAATATCTCACAGAAAGGAAATTCAGCAGATATAAATCAATTGTCACAAGCAGATATCATCACAGAATAATTAAGACTCGATTAACCAGAGAGAGAATTTTAAGGATTCCTGTCCTCTGAAGATGGCTTCTTGAAGATTATTCTCCTGCTAGTATCTTCAGATTGCCTTCTGATGCGTATCGGCAAGTGCACCGGTCGCTGTCAAGTAATAAATGTGGAGAGTGGAATCCCCGAATGTCGGTCTCTTGAGGAATGCAGGTTAGGTGAACGAATCGCGTTGTGCGATTCTTGTTACACAAGCGCAACACACATAAAAAAGGGGGGTTTTTGGTTGGTTGTTCCTAATCTTAACAACAATAAAAAGAAATGCGGGTCGGAAGCACCGCTTCGCGAGGCGAGATGGATGCAATGGCCGCGATGCCGTGCTTCGTGAGGCGGATGGAGTGTGCTCTAGTGCGAGAGGGTGAGGGTCGCAAACACCTCTTCACAACCGCCGTTAGCTCTTGCCAACGCGGATCAAACACCTTGCGTGCGTGCGTGAGTGAGAGAGTAGAAATGGAGTGATTCACAAGCAAGCGATGAATGAAAGTAAAGAAACATTCATTTCAAACAACCCAAACAACACAATATTCCAGTTTACACGATTCAACGAGTACAATGAAGGAAAGAAGAAAGAGATAACCGATGGGTGAAGACTAGCGGCCGTTCACGGCCGGAATGGTAGGTTGTCGGGCTACATCCGGACTTGGGCGGACTATGCTTCCGGCGCAGAGAGCTGTCACGATCTCCCTACGTAGCTCCGTCGTCTTCGACTTCAGATTTTCTCTTCTTCTCACCGGGTCGTAGTGGGGAAATAGCTGCTTGGAGGCTTGCGGATGATGGAGAACGCTCCCGGACAATGGAGGAAGGCTTGGAATGGATGGAGGAGACTTCCCCTTGCGTAGGAGATGAAGTGGAGGCGTCCCAGGATGGTGGTCGGCGGCGTACGGAACAAGAAATCCGCTCCCGACGGCTCAATTTAACCTAAAATCGGAACAGGCATTTATATAGGCGCTGATTTAAATAGTGCGCACGGTCATTGGCGCACGACCAGTGGTCGTGCGCACTGGAATTCTGCGATCGTGCGCACTGCCTGGGTGGAACCTGCAAGAAAAGCAATTTGTAAAATATAATGTTCGCACGACCAGTGGCGCACGACCGGTGGTCGTGCGCACTAACGTCGGTGGTCGTGCGCACTGGTCGAGACAGAACTCATAAAATTAATGATAAGTGCGCACGAACAGTGGCGCACGACCGGTGGTCGTGCGCACTATCGTAGGTGGTCGTGCGCACTGCACCAAACAGAACTCATGAAAAAAGAGTTAAGTGCACACGATCAGTGGCGCACGACCAGTGGTCGTGCGCAATAGAACCGGTGATCGTGCGCAGTGTTCCTGTGCAGAATTGCACCGGGAACACCTGCACGACTCCTATTCCAGCACAACCACGAATCTAGCCACTGAAAGTGGCACCTAACGGAGCATGAAAACTACTAATGAAGAAAAGCAATGAAATTACACCACAATGGGCCTAGAAGTGCACCTAGCATGGAATATCAAATATAAATTATAACAAGGCTAAAGTGCGGTGAAATGACTGAATAACGGCCCGGATGAGTCCATAAATGTGTATATGAATAGGACTCATCACACCCCCAGACTTAACTGTTTGCGCGTCCCGAGTAAACGAATCCGGCGGAGTGTGAAAACGATAGTTAACATAGAGAATTTCACAAAGGAGTACGGTGCGAAGTAACATACGCATGCGAGTAGAGATTCTAGTAGAAGGAGATTCTAACTATGCTAACTAATTTACATAAGTATTAAAGCGTAAGTAAAGATTTAGTTATACTCAGTTGGTGAATTATGAAGAATTTGAAAGATCATGCCCGGTATGAAAGTGACGAGACACTGAGGCGGGCGTTGCACAAGATCGGGTCTTAGGAATAACTCCGCTGAAATCCATCAACGTCGTGAACCATACGCTTGCCCGGTCACACTCTCTCCACGACGCTAGCAAAATCGCAAGTCAAATCAATAGGACTTATAGGATTGAGTTGGGGCTTAGGTTACGGTATGGTATTCAAATTTAAACACGATGGCTACGCAACCCAAGTGAGCTAACGGAACGCTGCACCACACAAGACCAACAAACTATGCTCGTGCGACACTCCCCCAGACTTATCATGAAAACCAGGTGTGCACACAGCCTACTTCACAAATACCAACAGATTTTCTATTTAGCTCGGAAGGATTTCTTTTCAATATACTCTCTTTTTTTTCTAGATTTTTTTCTTCTTTTAACATACTTTGCTTCTATTATGTATCCTCCGGTTGGTTCAAAATCAGCAAATAGACTTTATTTCCCCTTCATAACACAACGATTCCAAACATCACACAAATTGAGAATTATGAGCGCAGTTAAAAAGCAATTTGGTTGCGGGTGTAGGATAAGCTTCGGGCTTTGGTGGATGAAGAGGAGCTGAACAAAGGAATGGTAGGCACAAATTTGGCTTGCAAAGGTGAGCGAAAAGGGCATGGAATGACAAGGCTCAAACTAGCCAAAGGGTGGCCTACATCACATTTAACTCGGCGGGTCGCTCTCACCCATGCTTCAAGAGTCGCTTGGGGCAAGTTCTTAGCCCACGAGAAAGGTAAACCTTCCTCCCGACTCGAGCAACACATGACTAGCACTCGTACACACACAACGCCGGGTTATCGTCAATTTCATTCAAATTCACCGCTTGAGTATAACAAATCCAAATCTACGCAGAAATACTAAACATAAATTAGATGCATGGAGACAATCTAGTTCTACTCAAATTCTACCATAACATGCGAAGTGACTAGAACACTACATGAGTCAACATCGCACTCCAAATAATAATTCCTAAGTTAACAACCTATTTCACATTCCAACCAAAATAGTTTAACTGGAACAACAACAAAAAGATAAGCGCGCACTCAAGTGGGTGAAGTGGTGTGTGAAGCATGAAAACAATGATAATGACAAGGATACAAAAGAAACAAACTTCTAGTATGCAGTGCAACTCGTGCACAGTGGATGACAACATACGCTCCCCCAGACTTAGTCTAAACAATACATCTAGAAATTGAAGAAAAAAAAGAGGGGAGGAAGTGTTACCCAATGCTCAGAATTGAGCATACCAGACGATTGGCGTTTACGATCGAGAACAGTCCGCAGCATCCGCACCAACGAACACAAAGCCTGCAAGCACAAAACTCAAAACAACAAAAACATATGCAACGGTTGACTAAAAGAAAGTTAGATAGAAACTACAAAATCAGGAAATCTGGGTTGTCTCCCAGTAGCGCTTTTATTTAACGTCCTTAAGCTGGACCAAATACCTGTATTAACATTGTTTATAAAATGCAGGAATTAAAAGAGAAGTTCTCAAAAGCAGTTTCACAAACTCAGATCACACAAATCAGCTAAAAGCGCTCTTATGGTGCGTGTCCCCCGTAGCGCGTAGGCGGGAGGTGAAGGCTTTAGGGCCAACACTGGTGTCACCCACTGCTCCCCTAACCTCCGCCCTCTTTCCACGGAGAGCGGCAGCGCGAGCGTCGCGTAGAAGTTTTTCCCGTTTAAGTTTAGTGACAGTCGGGGACTGCCACCGTTGAGAGTTTTCAGATTTTTCCACCTTAGTGGCGGGTGGCGTCACTTCCGACATCGTGGTGACTACCGGATCGGCCCAGGAGATGGAGCGCTTAGATAGTTTATTACAGGAATCACAATAAGAGGATAATGGGACATTGTCCCGAACCAAATTCACGTCAAAGTTCTTCGAATTATGGTCTTCTTCCGTCTCGGAACCAAACTCTCGCCGAAGATCAACTTCTTCTTCTTCACTAAACAGGTGCTCCTCCTTTTCCCCTTCCATTGCTTCTTTAACTTCTTCATGCCCTGCACAGCTCAATGATTCATCAAAATTAAAAAGAGGGGGAGGAGTGGATGTTTCAGCTACAGCTTCGGGGCAAGTGGGCTGCTGCACCTTATTGGGTAGGACAATGCACCCCGTAGCGAAATCAAGGGTGGCACCGCTCTCTTTCAAGAACGGCACGCCCAAGATAGGGATAGAATGATTTTCCTGGGGGCCCAAAACCTGAAAATCAGCAACTACAATTGTCCCCTCAACTGTCACCTCCACATTTTTCACTTCCCCCTCGGATTGTATAACAGTCCCATTAGCAAGCACCAGGGATTTCCTTTCCCCCGTGTTCATTTCCAGTTGTAATTTAGCTACATCTTGCAACGCAATGATGTTGCGGGAGGAACCAGAGTCACACAAAGCTTTTGTTTCAAACTTGTTGATGGAACAAGAAATTACCAGCTCACTCGGATCAGCCTCTACCACATCCCCAAGACTCTTCCCTTGATCAATTGGGTTCTTTTCCGTGTTGCTGGGAAGGGTCCCCTGCGATCGCTCGGTTAGCACTTGGGCCAATTGGCCCAACTGCGTTTCCAAGTTTCGCATGGATGCGGTCTGGTTCACCATATTCGAATTAGCTACTTGCATGAATTTCTCCATCATCTCTTCTAGATTACTCTTTTTTTGGGTAGGGGGCGCTTGGTTATAATCCGGGTGTGGTGGCCTCAGTTGGCTCCCGGAGGCGTAAGCATCATTTTGATGCTGCCCCGGTGCCCATCGTTGGCCAGGTGTGTTTGGATTCCAAGAGAAGTTCGGGTGACTTCTCGCTCCCGGATTATAAGCATTATTGAACGGCGCCCCCTTAGGCTGATTTCCTATATAGTTAACAGATTCGTTCATGGTCAAGTGTGCGAAGTCACCTGCCACGTTGTTCCCCGGACATTCATACGCGTGGTGCCCTCCGCCTCCACATCCCTCGCAGGTAATGATAGCAGCAGGCGCGGGTGTAGGAGGAAGTGAGTCGACCATAAAGAGACCACGGCCGCTTCTTGGGGCATTTCTCCCTGCAGTCCAGAATGTACTGTGGGAGGCAGTGTCGCGCAGAATCCGAAGGGCTTCCTCAGGAGTGTGGTTCATCAAGGTACCACCCGCCGCAGCATCGATCATTGCCCTGTAGTTGGGCTCGATTGCAAAGTAAAATGTTTCGACCACATTCCACGGTTGCAGCTCGTGGTTCGGACAACGGCGAAGGAGATCGTTAAGGCGCTCCCACGCCTCAGCAAGGGTCTCTTGATCAAGTTGGCGAAAGGTGGCGATCTCCCGCCGCAAGCTCACGATCTTATCCACAGGGTGGAATTTAGCAAGGAACTTGGATGCGAGGGCATCCCAAGTCGCAGCAGTCCCGGCCGGAATGGAGTGGAGCCACACCTTTGCTTTGTCGCGGAGTGAAAAAGGAAACAGTCTAAGCTTGACTGTGTCGTCAGCAATCCCCGCGTAGCGAAAGGTTCCGCAAATATCAGAAAATTCTGCCAGATGCAGATGCGGGTCTTCGCTGGCCATTCCAGAGAACTGAGCGTTGTTCCGGATGATGTTCAAGATCGCAGGCTTGATCTCAAACTGATTATTCATAATATTGGGCCCAAACCCCGGATACACACTCCCGGCAGTTGGAGTGGTGTAGTCTCTCATCGTGCGGGGCCGAGGCCTAACCGCCTCCTGCTCATCTCCAGGCTGGTGTTGCCCCACGCCGGGCACTCTCGCATCAACATCATTTGGGTCTACCTGATCACCCATTGCCGCTTGTACGGCAGCAGCGCGCCTTCGTGCGCGAGCGGTCCGTTCAATCTCAGGATCAAAGGGTACGAGTTCGCCTGCGGTTTGTCTCTGCATGCACTATCACAAACAAAAAGAAAAACAAAGAGAATCAAAAACAACTGCTCGTATAACGAAAGTCACAACACGGGACGTTGCACGCCTGCATTCCCCGGCAACGGCGCCAAAAACTTGATGCGTATCGGCAAGTGCACCGGTCGCTGTCAAGTAATAAATGTGGAGAGTGGAATCCCCGAATGTCGGTCTCTTGAGGAATGCAGGTTAGGTGAACGAATCGCGTTGTGTGATTCTTGTTACACAAGCGCAACACACATAAAAAAGGGGGGGTTTTGGTTGGTTGTTCCTAATCTTAACAACAATAAAAAGAAATGCGGGTCGGAAGCACCGCTTCGCGAGGCGAGATGGATGCAACGGCCGCGATGCCGTGCTTCGTGAGGCGGATGGAGTGTGCTCTAGTGCGAGAGGGTGAGGGTCGCAAACACCTCTTCACAACCGCCGTTAGCTCTTGCCAACGCGGATCAAACACCTTGCGTGCGTGCGTGAGTGAGAGAGTAGAAACGGAGTGATTCACAAGCAAGCGATGAATGAAAGTAAAGAAACATTCATTTCAAACAACCCAAACAACACAATATTCCAGTTTACATGATTCAACGAGTACAATGAAGGAAAGAAGAAAGAGATAACCGATGGGTGAAGACTAGCGGCCGTTCACGGCCGGAATGGTAGGTTGTCAGGCTACCTCCGGACTCGGGCGGACTATGCTTCCGGCGCAGAGAGCTGTCACGATCTCCCTACGTAGCTCCGTCGTCTTCGACTTCAGATTTTCTCTTCTTCTCACCGGGTCGTAGTGGGGAAATAGCTGCTTGGAGGCTTGCGGATGATGGAGAACGCTCCCGGACAATGGAGGAAGGCTTGGAATGGATGGAGGAGACTTCCCCTTGCGTAGGAGATGAAGTGGAGGCATCCCAGGATGGTGGTCGGCGGCGTACGGAATAGGAAATCCGCTCCCGGCGGCTCAATTTAACCTAAAATCGGAACAGGCATTTATATAGGCGCTGATTTAAATAGTGCGCACGGTCATTGGCGCACGACCAGTGGTCGTGCGCACTGGAATTCTGCGATCGTGCGCACTGCCTGGGTGGAACCTGCAAGAAAAGCAATTTGTAAAATATAATGTTCGCACGACCAGTGGCGCACGACCGGTGGTCGTGCGCACTAACGTCGGTGGTCGTGCGCACTGGTCAAGACAGAACTCATAAAATTAATGATAAGTGCGCACGAACAGTGGCGCACGACCGGTGGTCGTGCGCACTATCGTAGGTGGTCGTGCGCACTGCACCAAACAGAACTCATGAAAAAAGGGTTAAGTGCACACGATCAGTGGCGCACGACCAGTGGTCGTGCGCAATAGAACCGGTGATCGTGCGCAGTGTTCCTGTGCAGAATTGCACCGGGAACACCTGCACGACTCCTATTCCAGCACAACCACGAATCTAGCCACTGAAAGTGGCACCTAACGGAGCATGAAAACTACTAATGAAGAAAAGCAATGAAATCACACCACAATGGGCCTAGAAGAGCACCTAGCATGGAATATCAAATATAAACTATAACAAGGCTAAAGTGCGGTGAAATGACTGAATAACGGCCCGGATGAGTCCATAAATGTGTATATGAACAGGACTCATCACCTTCTTCTTAGCTTGCAGTCTTTATCACCCAGTGTTACCTTCTTGGAAATAGTTGGCAGAACAGCCTCTGGGTGGAGACTCGTGTAGGCAGAAGTGTTGAATATATTCTTCACCTGGTACTGTTGAAATTCCTGTTCTCTATAGGGAGATATGGTAGAAATATTAGAGGTATCCATACCTTTTTCTCTGGCCTCTTTCATCTGAGATAGAGCAACATGCTCTCTAAACCTTGCCATATTGTACAATCTATCTGCTTCAGCTTTATCTTCAGCTTCTTTATCTTCGATTTCTTGTTCAGATAATTGGCTATGCTTTCTTTCATAAACCTGATAGCCTGAAGATCTTCCTTCCCAGTAAGAAGAGGATTGACCAGATGGCTTGGAGCCAGCAGACTGAGATGTCCTGGATGTGGAAGAAAGTCCTCCTGCAGAACCTGCACCTGGAGGAGGTGGAGGAGGAGGGGGTTTCTTGAACACAGCAGGGTGATCCTTCTGGTATCTTCTTTCAAGCTTCCTTCTCTTCAACTCATTCTTGGATAATTGCATCCAAGGTTGAGTTATTTCATGAGGCTTGGGATTTTTCTGCACATAATAGGGAATGCCATTTTTATCAGGCTTTTTGGAAGGGGCTGACAGCTTCTTGCATGGAGCTTTTCTTTTCTTGGATTTGACTTTGGCATCACTATCATCACTGTCATCATCATCATCAGAATTTGAAGATGAAGTCACATTTTCATACATTTCATCAATTTCCTTGTATGCTTCAATCCTTCTTTTCTCTAAATCATCATCAACATTCTTGACAGCAGCAGCAGCAGGCTCAGAAGAAGAGGAGGGGGCAGAGGCAGAGGCATCAGGCATATGTTCATCAAGAACTGCCTGTTCAGGAACAGCAGGTTCCTGATCTGCATTAGAGATAACTGGCTCTGGAACTGGAGACACTAGCAGATCTCCATGCCTGGCTTCCAAGTTTGGGGAATAACAGACAATGGCCTTGGAGAGGTCTTCAGCTAATACTTTGGAAGATGGGTCTGAGCAGAGGGACTGAATGGTAAGCTGCAGAATCTGATCCACTAGAGGGGTGGATTTGAAAGAGCTGCTGGGAGGAACTTTTGGAGGAGGAGGAGGAGCACCTTCTGTGCTTTGAGCCAAGACTGTGCTGACATCAACTAGGTCTGACCCTTGCTCTTCAGGAACTTCTGCCTCTGGAGCTTCATCCTGGAACATCTCCCCCTGCCTAGACTCTGGGAAACTAGAGTCTGGGCCCCCAGATGAAGGGAAAGAGGAAGAGGAGAGAGAAGCAAGTTGAGAGAGAATAAGATCAAGCTTAGAATGCACTGGGGCCAGACTTTGATCAATAAGCTCCTGTAATTTAGAAGCTATGTGACCAAACACCTGGGTGGCTATTTGTGAGACATCCACAACCAGTACATCTGGAGTTGGGTGAGAAGAAGAAGAAGGGATGGAAGATGTGGTATGAGCACAAGAAGTGGATGGAGGAGGAGGAGTGAAATCTGATGGGATTTCATCCTGAGAAAAGTCTGGAATGGAAGTGTCTTGTGGAGGAGGAGGAGAATTTTGAGGAGGTGAAGGTGGAGATAGAGTGGAGAGGTTTTCTGGAGGTGGAGGAGGAAGAGAAGAGGAGGCAGGCTCTTCAGAATGTTGAAGAGTCTGTGAGAGAGGAGGAGGAATCTGGGGTGGGGAAGTGGCTATTACAGCCTAGGTGTCCTCAGAAGCTTGAACTGTTGGAGCCACTGGAGCTAATTTCTTTTGGAATGTCATTTCCCACTTCTTAAAAAGAAGGGGAGTCAGTTTCTTTGAGGCATTAATGCCAACAGCAGTAGAAACTGAGAGGGCTGGACACTTGGCCTGAAGGAAGATTCCCAGAATCCTTCCATAGCCTACATTCCTTGAGGTCACTTTCTTTTTGATGGAATCAAACAGAGTCATACCCCAGTTGATGTGCCTCTTCTCAATTAAAACACTCATGACTAGAAATTGCTGCCTGTTTATGTAGTCATGTGCTGAGCTCTTCCCCATCAGAACCTTTCCCACAACATCTGCCAAGAAGGTGTATTCCACTACAAAATCACTTTTAAGAAGATGTTTAAGGTTACTCCTAGAGTACCCCATCCTGTCCAGCATTAGATTGAACTCTTCCTCAGTGAGTTCCAAATCATCATCTCCATTTTCAAATTCAAATATCTCAGACAAAACAGCAGCACTCAGAACAACTTCATTCCCTGAAACCTTTCCTGCAATTTCTGTGCCATTTCGAATCTCAGAAGTGAATGCCCATTCCTTTATCTCATTGATATGAATCTTGGGCCGGCAAGTCATAAACTTGCGCAACTTTGGGACTTCAAAGAGATTCAGAATGTTTGTGAAGCCTTATCCTGACTGGGCAAACGATTCCAGATCAATATCGAATCCCGTATCGAACTTTATTGAGGCGAGGATTCCCGCAGTGATCGACATTGTTTCTGCAAAGAAAGAAAAACGATCAAGTGCAAAGGGACTGGAGGGAGACGAAGAGTTTGAGAGCGCAAAAGACAGAATCCAGACGAATAGAGATTAAATATTAGGGTTCGGCGAAGACGAGGGTTTGCGCGGAACGGATTTGACGAGATGACACGTGTTAGCGGGAAATAAAAAGCTGTCTTTCGTCAATCCCGTTCGACGAATAAAATATTTCGTCGATCTCGTTCGACTAATTACTTTTCAAAACTTCTTTTGTAAGGAAGATAGAACGTCAGAGACTTCGTCGATCGGGTTCGACGAAATCGAGACTTCGTCGATCGAGTTCGACGAAAATTCTTCAGAACTTTAGAAAGAAATCTTGACCAGTTTGTCGACCTCGTTTGACGAAAAAGATGTCGTTCGTCAAGCGCATTTGACGAATTTTCTGAACCTTAATATATTGAAAAATTTTGTTGGGTAGAAAACTTTGCCAATTAGATTGACTCCCCATTTATCATTCCAAGCTGATTTATAAAGAATTGATGTTTCTTTTCATCCAAAGGCTTGGTGAAAATGTCAGCTCTCTGCAAATCAGTTGGTATGAAGTTTTTCCCTTCTCCACATTATCTCTGATAAAGTGGTGTCTGATCTCAATATGTTTAGTTCTACTGTGGAGTACTGGATTTTGTACTATTGATATTGCACTGGTGTTATCACAAAAGATTTTGGAATTATTTAGATTGTAACCATAGTCTAGGAGCTGGTTCTATATCCACAAAATTTATGAACAGCAACTGCCAGCTGCTATGTATTCAGCTTCTGCAGTTGATGTAGACATAGAGGTTTGTTTCTTACAAAACCAGGACACAAGCTTATCTCCAAGGAACTGACAAGTCCCTGAGGTGCTTTTCCTGTCTATTCTGCATCCAGCATAATCAGCATCTGAGTATCCAGTTAACTCAAATCCCGATTCTGTAGGATACCAGAGTCCTAGATCTGGACAACCCTTTATATATCTTAAAATCCTTTTTAATAAAATATAGTGAGATTCTTTAGGATTTACCTAAAATCTAGCACTAATACATGTGGCAAACATGATATCTGGTCTACTGGCTGTTAAGTATAAAAGAGACCCCACAATGGCTTTATATACTTTCTGATCAACAGGTTTTCCTGATTCATCAGTGCCAACAGCTGCATTTGAAGGCATGTGAGTTTTCATGGGGGAGGCATCTGACATCCCAAATCTTTTAACAAGCTCTTTAGCATATTTAGATTGGGATATGAAGATGCCTTCTGTTGTTTGTTTAACTTGCAAACCAAGAAAGTAAGACAGTTCTCCCGTACTGCTCATTTCAAATTTTGAATGCATTAGATTTGAAAATCTTTTGCATAACTTAGAGTCAGTAGAACCAAATATTATATCATCTACATATATTTGTACCAATAGGGTTTCAGATTTATGATTTCTAAAAAACAGTGTCTGGTCTACTTTGCCTCTAGAAAACTTATTCTCCAAAAGAAAGTTTGTAAGGGTCTCATACCATGCTCTAGGAGCTTGTTTGAGACCATACAAAGCTTTATGTAATCTAAAAACATAAGAGGGTTGAGTTGGAGAAATAAAACCTGGTGGTTGTTCCACATATACTTCTTCTTTGATATCTCCATTTAGAAAGGAACTCTTAACATCCATTTGAAATACCTTGAATCTTTTGTATGCAGCAAATGCTAGGAATATTCTAATTGCTTCCAGCCTTGCTACAGGTGCAAAAGTCTGATCATAGTCTATGCCTTCCTCTTGGCAGTATCCTTGAGCCACTAGTCTTGCCTTATTTCTGACTATGACTCCTTGAGCATCCAATTTATTTCTGAATACCCATTTAGTGCCAATCACTGGATGATTCTTGGGTCTTGGAACGAGTTCCCATACTTTGTTCCTTTCAAATTGATTTAATTCCTCTTGAATAGCAGTAATCCAGTTGGGATCTTGCTCTGCATCTTTGATGGATTGAGGTTCAATTTGAGAGAGGTAACAGGTGTGCAAATTATTTTGATTTAGTTGATTTCTTGTTTGTACACCCACTGAGATGTCACCAATTACTTGAGATCTAGGGTGATCTCTTATGTTGACATAATCAGTAGGGAAAATAACTTCTCCTTGAGCTTGTTCATTTTCTCTATGAGGAATTTCTATGTCCTCCTGAACTTCAGCATTAACAGCCTCAAGATTTGTAGGAATATTTGCTGTACCCAATGTTGGTGCAATAGGACATTCTTCTTCACTATCCTCATTAGGTAATAGAGAAGGATTTATTAAATCCTCTTTCTATAGAGTTAGATTATCTAACTTCTCACAGAGAATTGGTACCCGTGCATCTTGTGAGGTAGAGATATTTCTCTCCTTGCAACTCAAGTTAGTTTCATCAAAAGATACATGAATAGATTCTTCTATTTTAAAAGAAGATTTGTTAAATAAACTGTAAGCTTTACTGCTAACTGAATAACCAAGGAAAATGCCATCTGAAGCTTTTGCTTCAAATTTTCCTAGGTTCTTATTGTCATTATTATGAATGAAGCACTTACAGCCAAAAGCCCTAAAGTAATTTACTCTAGGCTTCTTCCCTTTAAGCAGTTCATAAGGTGTCTTGACCTTTTGCTTATGAATTAAACTTCTGTTTAAGACATAGTTTGCTGTGCTGACAGCCTCAGCCCAAAAGGATTGGGGCAAAACAGCATCTGCAAGCAATGTTCTTCCAGATTCAATCAGTGTTCTATTTTTCCTTTCAGCTACCCCATTTTGTTGAGGAGTTCTAGGAGCTGAAACGCATTGCCTGATACCTTCCTTCTCACAGAATTCTCTCATCATAAGAGATTCAAACTCAGTGCCATGATCACTTCTGATCAATGCAATCTGAGTAGAATACTCAATCTTGATGCTCCTGAGAAAGTCAGTAAGAACCTTGAAGTTATTTGACTTGCTTCTCAGAAAGAATACCCAACTGAATCTAGAGAAGTCATCAACAATAACTAAGGTGTAAGACTTACCTCCCAAACTGTGTATGGGAAGGGGTCCAAAAAGATCTAAGTGCAGCAAGTACAAAATCCTAGGAGAATAACTCTTAGATAGTGACTTAAAGCTGCTCTTAGTCTGCTTTCCCAATTGACATGCCCTGCAAAGGCTTTCCTTCTTGTATGATCCAGAAGGTAGTCCCCTGACAAGGTTTCCCTTTGATAACTTGGCTAGGGTCCTATGGTTCACATGACCTAGTCTCCTATGCCACAAATCAGTATTTTTACTGACTTGGTTAAACAAGCAGATCTCAGGTTTGGCTGAATTAAAATCTACTAAATAAACATTACCTTGTCTATTTCCTAAAATAACAATATTATTTTCAGAAAAGATAATGCATCTAGATTGGTTGAAGCATACTTGATATCCTTCATCACATAGTTGACCTATGCTGATGAGGTTATGTTTGAGTCCACTTACATAGGCTACCTTTTTGAATGTGATTATCCCAATCTGGACTGATCCATAGCCTTCTGTTTGTCCCCAATTGGAATCTCCAAAAATCACTCTTGGTCCAAGCTTTGCCTTATAGTTGATTAATTTGGCTCTTGTTCTTGTCATATGTCTTGAGCATCCACTGTCCAAGTACCACTGTTCCTCTGTGGTAGGATAGTTATTTTTCTGCAATATAAGGAGGGTTAGGTGTTCTTAACCCAGGTTACCTTGGGTTGCTTCTTGTAACCTTGAAATGCAGAAATATATGAGACAACAGGTTGACTATGATAACCTAGGGGGTGATATCTTCTAGGAGGAATAATCCAATCACTAAAGGAATTCTTCAGTTTAGAAGAGTATGTATGTTGTCTGTCCTTAGTAAAATTGGCGTTCGACGAACTTTGTTGTGTTCGTCGACCTGGTTCGACGAAAGATGTGGCATTCGTCGAGCCCTGTCTACAGCAGGTTTTTTTGCTTAGATTCAGGCCTTGGTTTTCGTCGATCTGTGTTCGACAAAACCTGTTGGTTTCGTCGATCGCCGTTCGACGAACTTGCTTGAGCAATATTTGTTTCAGGAATTTTTCCTGTGTCTTGTATTGCTTCTTTCCCTTTTTCAGATACAAATTTTACTGGGGTAGATAACATATTCTTCTTCAAAAGAAGAGGTTGATTAGATGATGCCCCCAAGCCCAGTTTGCCATTCAGCCTGGCATTTACTGTGCTTGTGATATCCATCAGCTTGAGACTTCTCCGATTTAGAGAATTCTCTAGCTGCTTGGCCTCAGTTAGCTGTGTTTCTAGAGAACTCACTTGTTCCCTGGAAATCCTTAGCTCATTTTTGAGCTTAGTGTTTTCAGTGGATATTCCATCCATCTTAGCTAACTTGTCTCTCAGAGAAATAATTTCTTTCTCTGATCTAATCATATCTTTACACAACTGTTTAAAGTCATCTTTAAACTGTTCTGAATGAAAATCAAAACTGGAAATTACCTCATCCCCATTAGCTGCAGATTCATCATCTGAGTTGTCATTTGATGAGGAGGCATTGATTGCCATCATGCAGAATTCCTTGTCTTCTGCTTCCTTCTCCTCATCACTGGAACTGGAGGATGATTCTGATTCAGTGTCACTCCAGGTTTCAGCAACAAAGCCTTTTTCTCTTTTCTTGTGGCCTTTTGATGAGTGTTTGCTGGAGTGTTCCTGCTCTTTTCTCCTACTTTTCTTGTGAGCTTCTGGACACTCAGTGAGGATGTGTCCAGGCTTCCTACAACCAAAGCATATTATTTCTTTAGATGGAGTTTTATCATACCTTGGCTTTTCATTGTGCCTGTTGGACTTTCTTCTAAAGTCCTTCCTTGCCATCTTGTAAAATCTCTTTGCTAAGAGACTCAGCATCTCCTGATCACCAATCTTGTCTTCTTCCTCTGTTGCCTGAAAGGCAATGCTCTTCTCTTTCTTTGAGGATGAAGATGGAGAGGCTTCTGCTTCTCTGCTCTTTATCAGCTGCTCATAAGATTTGAGCTTCCCAAGGAGATTCTCAGTTGTAATCTCACTTAGTCCTCTGGAATCTTTAATTGGCCAGATTCTTGTGTCCCATGTGCTGGGAAAGCACATCAGGATCTTGTCATTAATTTCAATGACTGTGATCACTTTCTCCAGGGTTCTCAGCTCATTGATGATGAGGTTGAGTCTGTTGTACATCTCTGCAACAGTCTCTGATTCTCCCTTTTTGAAATTCTCGTACTGGGAGATCAAATGTGATCTTCTGTCCTTTCTCTCATCTGCTGATCCTGCCACCATTCTTGTGAGGGAGTCCCAAATTTCTTTGGCAGAGGTGCAGTCAACCACCTTTTGAAATATGTCATCAGACATGGTTTGTGCCAAGATATTCATGGCCTTTGCATCAGCAGTTTTCTGTTTCTTTTGTGTTTCTATCCATTCTGGAGGAGGGACAGCAGTTGTGTCTGTTGTTGTTGAGGTTAATGCAGTTGGAGGTCCTGTCAAAATAGAATTAAAAAATTCCTCATCAATAGAATTCATGTAAAGTTTGATCCTTGCTTGCCATAGTGCAAACTTGTTCAGATTGCACATAGGAGGTCTTGTGCTTGAATATTCTTTGTTCTGTGCCATGGCTCTAATAAACAAAAAAAAACCTTTAAAGTAGTCTAGATCTATCAGATCTGTTGGTCCAGGTGTTAGCCTGTAACAACCAACCCAACCTCTGATACCAATTGAAAGTGGGGATAGATCAAGATTACTCTAGAAGGGGGGGGGGGGTGAATAGAGTATTTTAAAATAATTTTACTTAGCTTAAAGAAATCTGTAGAAAACAATTTGAGTTATTTAAGTATATGTGTAAGTGAGTGCAGCACAGATATAAACATAAACTAAAACACAGCACACACGGCACATCACAAATAATAAAGACAAACACAGAAGACACAAGGATCTATAGTAGTTCCCCAATCAACTTGGGTACATATACTCTTCTACCACCCTGGTAGGAAACCCACTAAGGCCTTTTTTTTGATCAGGTGAGCCTTCACCACAGAGCTTTTGATCAGGTGCTCAAAACCACCACAGAGCTTTTGATCAGGTGCTCAAAACCAAAAATCAACTTTTGAAGGGAGTTACAACCCTGTACACAGTTATAAAATAAAAGTATATAAGGATGCTGGTGTCTTCTCTTTTCTCTAACAACAGAGAAGACTAGTGGATTGTTGAATGATTGTCAGATCTCTCCCTGTGAATAAGAGTAAGAAAAACAGGAGAGAAAATCTGCTCAGGGTGTAGGTCTTCTTGATCTTCAGAGTATCTCCAGCAAAAGTTCTCTAGAAGGAATTGATGCAGATGATTCCTAGAGATTAAGAGTAGGCGTCTGGAGAAGATGAAGACTTCAGAGAGAATCAGAGAGAGTTCTTGAGAGGAATGAAAACTGAGTAGCAAAAGATTATATGTTTTTTTGTATCTGTGTCTTTCTCTAGAATAAATAACAATAATAATCTCTGGACGGGAGAGAGTTGATCCTTTTTCAAATTTCAAACAGGGCTGGAAAGGAATGAGACAAAAAGGAAAGATTTGCCTCTGACAGAAAAGAAATACCAATATATTAAATTCCTTGAAACTTGCAATCTGCCTTATAGAATAATCTGCACGCAGCCCTTAATTAATGCAGCAACGGTCATAAAATCTTTGATAGAAAATACTGCAATAACTGACTGATATTATAATGAGAACAACTGTCAGCCTTCATAAGAAATCCCGAGGATAACTCCAAAATAATACTCTGAATAGAAGAGGTCACTGAATATAGAAACTCTGAAGAAGTTCGTCGACCTGAGGGAAAGTTCGTCGAACTTAAACTGGGAAGTTCGTCGAATAAGAAGAAACTTTTGTCGAACAGAACTTTGAAGTTCGTCGAACGGATTCTGAATTCGTCGAACGTGTTCGAAGTTCGTCGAACACCTTGACTTAGCTAATCTTCAAATCTCTTCTAGACTTAGCCTATGACCCTTATACTATACATGATGGGTCAAAACAAATCCTATACCTAGAAATAGACATCCTAGCCCAAATCAGTAATAGGGTTGAACTATGTTCCAACATTCTCTTCTTCTTCTTCTCTTTTTCCTGTACAGAAGATGCAAAATGTATTCTGTCTCTCTATATAATCTGTACAACAATATATTATATATATATAATCTGTTGTAAGTCTTTTGCTGTATAAAGTCTGTTGTTGTATAAAAGTTGTTGTCCTCTTTCCTTATTTTGCTTGCTGCAACGGCTATAGCAATTAATGCTTCTGCCAACGACTATATTATTAAATGCTTGCAAGCTGTAATGTCAGAAAAACAATATATATAGCAATATATAAAATATAATAAAGAAATATTGCTTTAAATAAAATCTGACAGCATATTAAATAAGAAGGATAATTCTGCCTAAATTTCTTCGACCTGAGCTCTCCTTTCGTCGAGCTCATCATTCCATTCGTCGACCAGATAATTAAAATTACTGTTTCTGAAAGTCTGCTGGAATTCGTCGACCGCAGCTGTAATGCTGTAATTTGTCGAGCGCTGCTTATATAGACCTGTTCGCCGATCGCCGTTCGACATTTGCCGAGCGCCGTTCGACGAATGTCGAACTATATGAAATATTTTATTTCACTTATATTTTCTTTATTAATTTCTCATATATTATTTTTCCTTATATTATTTTCTTTTATATTATTTTCTCTTATATTAATTAGCCTATTCTTATATATATATTTCTTAGTATATTATTTATATATATATATATTATTCTTTTCTGCCTATTAATATATTTCTTTTTCAGCCTTCTTTCTTAATTAGATATTTAATCTAAGTTATACAATCTGAGTTATGATATATAAACTTAGATACTAAAGGTGGATCCTAACTCAAATCAAACCTAAGGTTCCAACAATCTCCCCCTATTTGAGTTGGGATCCTAATCCAAATTAACTAGGTTCTAACAATCTCCCCCTATTTGGTTTAGGATTCCTAAGCATAAAAATGCTTTATCTGCTTAAGGGTTAGAGATTATTTTTAAATTTCTTTTATAACTAAGCAATTTCTAATTTCCTACATTTTGATTTAAATAGGAATTTTAATAAGTGAGTTGCTAGCTGTTTAACAGATTCTAGGAATTTAAAATAAAAAAGACAAAGTCGGATAGCTTCTTTCTATAGAATCCCTTTTAATCAGAAGAGACTCACACTCAGTGCCAAGATCATTTCTGATCAATGCAACTACAGTAGAATGCTCAACATGATTTTAGGAGAAAAGTCTGTAAGAAAATGAAGTCTATCTGATATTGCTTTTAAGATAGAAAAATTCAAAAAAATCATAAAACTGATGTTTTAATTTAATCATAATTTAAGTAAAAACATTAAAAGTTTAAAGATTTGCCTGATAGATAAATATTTTGGCCTTTTTATTTCATTAAAGTATAACTTTGAAAGTTTATTTTTATTTTGCTGATCATAAGAAATTTCTTTTTCTTTAAAAGTTTGTTTAAAGTTATCAGCTTTAAATATCTTATTTTTTAAATAAATAAGTTGTTCTGCTGTTATTTTAAGATCTTCTTTAATTTCAACAGAAATTAATTTGTTTATTATTAACTTTTTATTGATTCTATTTTCAGAAATTATCAAATCTGTAGATGGTGAGTTGAAAACAGATATAAAGTCAGAGGTAGAAATAAAATGTGAAGATACCTCTTTTACCTTTTCTGCATCAAATTCTGTATCAGATTTGTAATCTGAGCCATATAATGCCATCATACAGAATTTTATGGCTTTTTGTTCTTCCTTGTCTTCTTCTTCAGTTAGAGTAACTGATGGTTCTGCATCAAAAATGATGTTAGGGGAAGAGGAAGAAAAATCTGCTAGTGCCATTTGGAAAAATTCTTTTTAAAGACAAAATAAGAACTAAGGTGATCTTTGTGATTTCAGGTGTTAGCCTGTGTGAAAAATCAACACCCTCTGATACCAATTGAAAGTGGAGGTTTAGTTCTTATTTATCTTATTAAAAGATTTTGCTTAATTTTTTAATTTCAAAGTGAGTGATATATATATTTATATATATGAGTTTGCTGATCTCTGTATGAGTAATAAAATCAAATAGTTAGAGTGCATATAAATAAACACAGCACAGGAAAATAAAAACATAAAACAAACAAGAAATTCATAGATGACACAAGATGTATAGTAGTTCCCCTCAACTGGGTACATCTACTCTTTTACCCACTGGTACGAATCCACTAGGAGGTTGTTGGTAAGGTGCCCTCACACCAAGGTGATTTTGATAAGGTGTCCACACACCAGGTGAGCTGTTGATAAGGTGCTCTAACCAAGATGCAGGTTTTTGCTAAGGTGCCCTGTCACCGGGAGTTAACTTTTGAAGGGAGTTATAACCCTGTACAAGATGGGAGAAATAAATAAAGAAAACAGAAAACAGATATTGTTCTTCTTTTTCTAAGAAGACACTTGATGAATAT
The DNA here is from genome assembly GCA_033032865.1 of Dactylorhiza incarnata. Taxonomy (NCBI): domain Eukaryota; kingdom Viridiplantae; phylum Streptophyta; class Magnoliopsida; order Asparagales; family Orchidaceae; genus Dactylorhiza; species Dactylorhiza incarnata. The sequence goes on from JAWHQI010000437.1 coordinate 491,497, forward strand.
GTTGAAGAGAGCTCCCCCTGTCTGATGTAGTTTGATGACAGCTTGTGGAGGCTCCTTCTTTTGATTCCAAATCCTTTGTTCTTCTTCTTCTTGCAGTTTTAGATCCCTGAGCAAATGATAGTGTTTGATGTCTCAGGTTGTATGTGATCTGCAAGAGAAAAGTTTAGCAAAAACAGAACAAGATAAAGTAATAAATTTGTTCTCTGTGTGTATATTCTTCTACTTCTTCTTTCTCTAATCCTTCTGTATTCTTGTTGTTCTACAAAACTGTATATCTGAGAAACTCTTTTGAATAACTGTATAAGATCTCTATCTGAGGGAGTATACGACTGTTTTTTTAATATATTTTCTTCTGTGATGGATTTCTATTTTGAAATTCAAATCATCTGTCTTTAAGGAATATATTATTCTGGTTTAAATCCTTCTTGGAACTGTAACAGCCACCAAAACGATTTTGGTAGGTCCTTTTTGATTCCTTTGACGTGAAAGATGCCGTAGCATTAAATGTCAACGGCTATTCTTGTCTTGGAATAGAAGGAATAAAAGACTATAATAAATGAATAAGATATCCTTACTAAACTGACTGAATACGTCCAAAAGAACTGGAATAGATCTGTTAAGGTCGTCGATCTGTGTTCAGAGAGTTGACAAAATAACTGATATATATGATCTGGACTTGTATTTGTCGAACTGAGCTTTCATATAGAATTTGTCGAGCTCTGGCTGGAATTCGTCGAACGCTGCTTGCCATTTGTCGAACGCTGCTCAGAGAATGTTGAGCGCTGGAACTGGCTATAATTCTTCAGTCTGCTGAGAAGAATTTGTCGAACGAAGCTAGTCATTCGTCGAACGCCACTAGCCATTTGTCGAATGCTGGGAACTTAAATATTCCTTAAGTTCTAGCTAATCAATCAACTTAAATACATGACCCTTAAGCTATACAGTGGGGTCAACTTGATCCTTAATTAAAACATAGTGATCCTAGCCCAAAACAGTAATAGGGTTGTTCCAACAATCTCCCCCTATTTGGGTTAGGATACTATTTGACAATTAATCAAACAAATACAATAGAAAACATAAACAGCAGAGCATAAAATATATGTATCTGACAGAATGAAAAATTCATTTCAGCAGATTGAATAAAACTAGTGATCTGAGTTCATTACAATCAAAATGTTTAACAGCAACAAAAATAAATAAGTCTTAACCTCTTTACTTCTTTGTTGATGGAGGTTTGAAGATGATTATCCTGTTTGGATATTCAGACTTCTTCTTGCTTATGTAGATTTCTTGAGCTCCCAGTATAGTTTGAGATTTAACATGAGGGACAAAAGCTCCTGGGTGCTTTTCAAGATATTCTTCAGCATTGAATAACTCTTTGGAGTTGTACTTGTCAAGTTCTTTCCTTCTATAATCAGACATGGTAGAAATGTTTGTAAAATCTTTACCTTCTGATTTTGCTTTGTTAATCTTGGCATAAGCAATTGATTCTTTGAGTCTTGCCATTTGAAATAATCTTTCCTCTTCAGGATCTGGAAGATAAGGAACATATTCTGAATTATCAACTTGATCTTGAAAATCACTTTGAGGATTTCTGATCTTGTGAAAAGATTCATCAGAAGTATGAAGTTTGTATTCTGAAGATATTTGAGGTGAAACAATGACTGGACTTTCTTGTGAAGCAACTGCTGATTTCTTAGAAGGAGAATTTCTGGCTGATCCTGATACTTGAGATCCACTGGAACTGCCAGATTTCCTTAAGTACTGAGAGCTGGGCTTCTGGGAGAAGGATGATGGTGTTGCTGAGCCTGCTGCTGGAGGAGGAGGAGGATGGTTATATTTGACAGGCTTGTCAGAATAGTAACCAGTCTTTCTCATCCTCTTTCTTCTTTTATTCTCATTCCTTGAGAATTTCATCCAATGAGGTGTATCTTTTTCAAGAGTAATATTATGAAGAACATAATAGGGGACATCATTCTCATGATTTGGAGGCTTGGGAACAACCTTTGACTTTGCTTTTCTTTTCTTTCTCTTCCTTGATAGAGTATCATCAGAATCACTGCCATTTTCTTCTTCATCAGAATCAGAAGAGGGAATTGGATTATCATATAAATCATTGATCATTTTAAGAGCTTTGATTCTTTGCTCTTCAGCTTCATATGCTTCATCTTCTGCTCTCTAGATTTCATCAAAGTCTGGAATAGGTGATTCATCAAAGATAAAATGTGGAGCAGCAAAGCCTTTGAAATTTTCTTCTGGAATAATAACTGATACTTCTGTTGGATCTTGAACTTGAACTGTCTTAGGAGCTGGCTCTGTAGTCTGAACTTTAAAACTTTTGATAATCTTTTTCAACAGAACTTTATCTATAGGAGCATTGTATGGAACAATTGCTCTAGAATAATTATGATGTTTTGGCAGAATAGAGTAAATAGGATTGAACTTAGACAATAAGGAAATAATATCTAGGGAGGGATGCATATAGATATTATTTATCTTTTCTATGATTGGTACTTCTGGAGTTTCTTCACACATATCTACATCAGAAGTTTGAACTGTTTCTTCAGCATCCTCTTCAACAAAAACTGTATCTGAAACAAAAAACTGTATCCTCTGAAATTATGCCTTCTGGAACTTCTTCATAAGGCATCTCCCCCTACCTAGCTTCAGGGAGACCTGAATCTAGGCCCCTAGAAGAAGGGACAGAGATGGAAGAGGGAATTGAAGATATAGTAGAGGAGAGTTCAGAGATTGCTTGAAGAATTGTAGCAATTTTTGCATCCAATGTGGAGTCAAGAGTAGAAAGAATGTTATAGACTGGAGCAAGTTTTGCATCCAGGATTTGATCAATTTTTGGAAGAATATAGTCAAGAATTTGATCTGCAACAGATTGAAAATGTAAAAATAATATTTCAGGTTGTTGAGATGAAGGTGGTTGAGAAGTGGATGGAAGGGAGGTTGGTACAAAAATGTTTGCAACATTTGCATGTTATTGAGGGGTGTTAGAATGAATGGGGCAAGAGTGATGGATGGGTGAATGATAGTCATCATGCATTGGAGATGGAGGTGGAGAAGTATGAGTGGTTAGAAGGGTAGATGAGGATGGAATGTCATCAATGAGTGTGGGAGAATTTGGAGGTGGAGATTGTGCAGGGGAAATATTTTGAGGTGGAGATGGGAGAGGAGAAGAGGAAACAATAGGAGGAGGAGAAGAGGCTTCTAGAAGGGGTGAGGGAGTGACTGGGTCAGTCCTTGTGCCTTCAGAAGTTTTCTTCTTTGTAACTGCTCCTGTGTTCTTCTTGATAAATACCCTGTCCCACTTAGCAAAGAGAGCTGAGGTCAGCTTCTTGCTAGCATTAATTGTCACCTTGGGAGAGACCATAAGGTCTTGGTGTCTTTCCTGCAAAACAATTCCTAAGATCCTTCCAAAGCAGACATTTTCCTTTGAAACCTTCTTCTTAATCAATCCAAAGAAGATTGATCCCCAATTCACTTTCTTCTTTTCCATTATGGCCACCATCAACATAAATTGGTGCCTATTAATATAATCATGTCCTGTTGTTTTCCCTAACAACACTTTGCCAACTATATCAGAAAGAAACTTATATTCCATAGATAAGTTCTTCTTAAGCAGGTGATTAGGGTTTCCAGTGGAATGGCCCATTTTAATCAGTGCTTCACCAGTTTCAACAGAGCTGAGCTCTATTTCATCATCAACATTAACAAAACCAAAAACTTCAGTTAAGATGGTTGGGGTAAGAGAGACCTGGTGACCTGAGATAGTTCCTGTCAGACTTTCATCTTCCTGCTTAACCGTAAAACACCATTCCTTGATTTCTGCTGTGTGCAGCTTAATCCTCATGCTCATTAACTTCTTTAACTGCTTCTCTTCAAATAGTTGAAGAATATCCTTGAAGATTTGGTCAGATTGAGTAAAGGATTCCATGTCGATGTCGAACCCGGTATCGAACTTCATCGAATATAGCGCGGCTTGAGAAATCGCCATTTGTACCTACAAGAGAGAAAGATCAAGTGCAGAGAGGAACTGGAGGGAAACAATTTCTGTAGGTGCAATTTATTACGAAATAGAAAAAGATATTATATAGATCGGAGAAGGGGGCACATTTGAGGAGCGGGGTTCGGCAAAAACCTAATAAAAACAGAAGTCAAAAAGACTTTAGGTCTCCGTCAGACAGCGTTCGACAAAAGTATCCTTTTCGTCGACCACCGTTCGACAAATGAAATTGTCTTTATCGATTCTGAGGTTAACAGGTTTTGTCGACTGCCGTTCGACAAATGGTTCAAATTCGTCGTCCTCCGTTCGACAAATTTAGAGGATAAATAGAAATATTAATTTTTAACATATTGAATCTCCATCTATCATTCCTAGTTGATTTATAAAGAAGATGTGCTTCTTTTCATCCAAGGGCTTGGTGAAAATGTCAGCTCTTTGTAAATCAGTGGAAATGAACTGTAGGCAAATTTTATTTTTATCCACATTATCCCTAAGGAAGTGGTGCCTAATCTCTATGTGTTTAGTCCTACTATGGAGAACTGGTTTTTGTGCTATAGATATTGCACTTGTATTGTCACAAAATATAGTTGATTTATTTAAGTTGATACCATAGTCTAGAAGTTGATTTTGTATCCACAACATCTGTGAGCAGCAACTGCCAGCAGCCATGTATTCAGCTTCAGCTGTTGATGTTGACACAGATGTCTGCTTTTTACAAAACCAAGACACAAGCCTATCACCAAGAAACTGACAAGTTCCTGATGTGCTTTTCCTGTCTACACTGCATCCAGCATAATCTGAATCTGAGAATCCAGTTAATTCAAATTCAGATGCTGTTGGATACCAAAGTCCTAAATTAGGGCAACCCTTTATATATCTCAAAATCCTTTTTTAATAAAATTAAGTGAGATTCTTTGGGGTTAACTTGAAATCTAGCACAAATACAGGTAGCAAACATTATGTCAGGTCTACTAGCTGTTAAATAAAGTAGTGAGCCAACAATTGCTCTGTATACTTTTGAATCAACAGGTTTCCCTGATTCATCATTAACAATAACAGCATTTGAGGTCATGGGTGTTTTCATGGTGGAAGAATCAGACATACCAAATCTTTTCACTAATTCCTTAGCATACTTAGATTAGGATATGAAGATGGGAGAAATAAATAAAGAAAACAGATATTGTTCTTCTTTTTCTAAGAAGACACTTGATGAATATGTTGAAGAGAGCTCCCCCTGTCTGATGTAGTTTGATGACAGCTTGTGGAGGCTCCTTCTTTTGATTCCAAATCCTTTGTTCTTCTTCTTCTTCTTGCAGTTTTAGATCCCTGAGCAAATGATAGTGTTTGATGTCTCAGGTTGTATGTGATCTGCAAGAGAAGAGTTTAGCAAAAACAGAACAAGATAAAGTAATAAATTTGTTCTCTGTTTTTGCCCCTGTTCTTCTTTTTCTCTTCTTCTTCTTCTTCTTCTTCTTCTCTTTTTCCTGTACAGAAGATGCAAAATGTATTCTGTCTCTCTATATAATCTGTACAGCAATATATTATATATATATAATCTGTTGTAAATCTTTTGCTGTATAAAGTCTGCTGTTGTATAAAAGTTGTTGTCCTCTTTCCTTCTTTTGCTTGCTGCAACGGCTATAGCAATTAATGCTTCTGCCAACGGCTATATTATTAAATGCTTGCAAGCTGTAATGTCAGAACAACAATATATATAGCAATATATAAAATATAATAAAGAAATATTGCTTTAAATAAAATCTGACAGCATATTAAATAAGAAGGATAATTCTGCCTAAATTTCGTCGACCTGAGCTCTCCTTTCGTCGAGCTCATCATTCCATTCGTCGACCAGATAATTAAAATTACTGTTTCTAAAAGTCTGCTGGAATTTGTCGAGCGGCGTTCGCCATTCGTCGACCGCAGCTATAATGTTGTAATTTGTCGAGCGCCGCTTATATAAACCTGTTCGCCGATCGCCGTTCGACGTTTGCCGAGCGCCGTTCGACGAAATGTCGAACTATATGAAATATTTTATTTCACTTATATTTTCTTTATTAATTTCTCTTATATTATTTTTCCTTATATTATTTTCTTTTATATTATTTTCTCTTATATTAATTAGCCTATTCTTATATATATATATATATTTCTTAGTGTATTATTTATATATATATTATTCTTTTCTGCCTATTAATATATTTCTTTTTCAGCCTTCTTTCTTAATTAGATATTTAATCTAAGTTATACAATCCGAGTTATGATATATAAACTTAGATACTAAAGGTGGATCCTAACTCAAATCAAACCTAAGGTTCCAACACTCAGGTCCTACCACTCAGAGGACTCCTCCTCCTACAGCTCAGACCAGCTCCTGGTCCTACCTCAGGCTGTTAAGCCCTACCTCAGATCTGCTCTAGATCCTACACTCAGGCCTTCAGCCCTACAGCTCAGAACCCTCAGGTTCCTACAAACTCAGACTAAATGGTCTTACAGCTCAGGCAAGATGCCCTACAGATAAATGATTTAGAAATTTATTCTACAGTAGAGGTACTCTCCTGTAGATCCTGCACTGACTGTGCTTCCTGTTGCTGAAGATGTTGATTACATCAACTAACTTGATCTTCCTCTTCGACAGAGCGATGGAAGATCACCTTGCTCCTTCTTGCAGAGGAGCTAACTTTCTTTCTCTGTTTTTTTCTTCTTCTTGTTCCGTGAGCAGGAGGAAGAAGACGAGAACATCAGCCGTCAATGTAACAGTTGATCTCTTTCGCACGTTGTCGAGAGTTTCAAATGTGCCCTAACTCTTCCTTTTATACATCTCTAATCTTCAACGACTCTTAGCTGATCTACTGAGAGGTATGGGAGAAGCTGGTGGACCCCACACAGTTTTTCTGCAACTAGTCCTAGCCGCAGGACCCGCCGCCCTACTTTTCTGTAGAGAAGGACTGCGCTCGACGAACGTGGAACACTCTACGTTCGATGAACCAGCTGTCCCCTACATTCGACGATCTTGCCAGCTCAGCGCTCGACAAACTTGCCTTGTGTGTCTTCTCAGCGGCTTCAGCTTTGATCTTGTCTCAGCGGTTTCTGCTTCGACCTCGTCTAAGCGGTCGACGAACGGCGTACAGTGTTCGACGAATGTCGAGCCCATTTTGACAAATGTCGAGCCCAGTTCGATGACCACGCTGATTCTCAGCGTATAATGAACTTCTCAGCGGAGGCACCTTCTTCTCAGCGGATACGCTGAGACGGCTCCTCCTCTCAGCGGTTTTGCCCCCCTCATCTCAGCGGTTCGGCTGCTGAGACAAAACTTCATCTTTTGGAAGATGATTTCTCCACATTTAAGGGCATGTTTGGCCCTTCCTTTTGAGTCATCTGCACCTGTATATCTTACACAAGTATAGCTCATCAAATACAATATGTCCTTAGCATTGAGAGTGATGCATCTTCAAATCAAGGTACTATTGAGGGCAATATACCCAACAAAATTGACACGAACCTGGCTCTGATACCAAATTGATGCAGGCTACGGTCTCTGACACGATCGCTGCGAACAAACACACGTTCCCTCCCAACGCTCCCAAGTTTTACGTTCACACAACAATACTCGCAATGTATGCGCAACGCAATAAATATCAATTAGATGCTAACGTACGGGTAGTCACGCCGTTAGAGGTTGAATAGATGGCTATAGGCCAATATTCTTCCGACTAAAAGGACTCACCCGGTCCGAACGAGCTTGAGTTGTACCAAAAGAGATCTACCAAAAATTACGATTCAAAAAAGGTAGATCTCTCCCAACAAAAAGTTGAGGTTCGCCAATACTCTTCGAAAATTAAAAGAAATAAGAAGATCACACAAATCAATCGAAGAAAACCACGATTATCCAAGTGATTCGAAGATCACGCCAAAATTTACCACCACAAGAAATTAACAAGAGGGAAAATCTCACGAGTAGAAATTTCGTTACCCCGCTTAAAATGGGATTATCCTCAAGCATGCACTCGCCCGATTCGTTCTTCAACGGATCCATCGGAACCGCGTCGAATGGAGAGAAACTCGTCCGCCTTGATTGCTTCACGCCGGATCTAGGTTTCCCGGGGCCACAACCCGTTCTTCTTCCTTCCTCACCTGGCCGAAACTCCTCAAGAAGAGGGAATGATGGGAGGCTATAAGAGGGGGCTGAAGTTGGGGGAGAAAAGAGATAGGGGGGAAGGAGAAGTGGTGGCCGGCGGCCAAGAGGAGGGAGGAAGAGAGATGGGCGGCCAAGAGGGGGCCGAAATCCAATGAAGGAAGAAAGAGAGAGGGGGCGGCTAGGAGAGGGAGAAACTCAAGAGGGAAATTTTAAGGTTTAGGTTTTTCTTATCATTCAATATTAATAAAATCTAATACAAGAAGGAATTTTATAGGCTAGCCAACAAACATGGCTAAACGCAGTCCGAAATTAAAATAAACTATGAGCATGGCTAAACGCAGTCCAAAATTAAAAATAAAACATGGACATAAACAAGTCCAAAAATAAAGACAAAGCTAGATAAAAATTTAATTAATAATTATAATAAAATAATTATAATTATTAATTATTAATCTTGCACCGCGGACGGAGGTTGTAACGGCGATGGCGTTCGTCATGACGTAAGTCTTTGGTTGGAGAGGCGCCATCATCCGTAAGCGCGCCGATACCAACATCTTCATGTTGAGGGTCGTCGTCGCCATCACCTGACCTCTACACGGGTCTTCATGAAGTCTTGGTTATAGACACCGAAGACCCCTTGACCTATGAAGAAGCAATTAAAATGATAGATTCCAATGTCTGGCAAGAAGCCATGAAATCTGAAATACAATCCATGTATGACAACCAAGTATGAGACTTGGTTGACCTTCCCGAAGGAAAGAAGTCCATTGCTAACAAATGGATTTTCAAGAGGAAGATGGACATGAATGGCAACATGACAACCTATAAGGCTAGGCTTGTGGCAAAAGGTTTCAGTCAAATCCAAGGGATTGACTATGATGAAACATTCTCGCTGGTTATTATGTTCAAAACGATTCAGATCATGTTGGATATTGCCGCTTTCTATGATTATGAAATATGGCAATTGGATGTCAAAACCGCAATCCTAAATGGAAAGCTTGATGAGGATGTTTACATAAAGCAACCTCAAGGTTTTGAAGATCCAAAAAACAACAGTAAAGTATGCAAGCTTCAGAGGGCCATTTATGGCTTGAAGCAAGCGTCAAGGAGTTGGAACAAGCGCTTTGATGAAGAGGTTAAAACTCTTGGATTCAATCAAAGCAAAGAAGAACCTTGTGAATACAAAAAGGTCAGTGGGAGTCACATAATATTATTGATCTTATATGTCGATGATATTTTATTAATGGGGAATGAATTGTCTTTAATGGAACAGACAAGAAACTCATTGAAAATAATCTTTTCAATGGACATGGGTGAAGCTCAATATATCTTGGGAATTAAGATATATAGAGACAGATCACGAAGACTCATTGGCTTAAGTCAAAGTATTTATATTGACAAAATTTTAGAAAAGTTTCATATGGAAAACTCTAAGAAAGGAAATGTGCCAATGAAAATGTCTGTACAACTTGGCAAGTCTCACTGCGCCTCGACACATAAAGACATTGAATGCATGAAGAATGTGCCTTATGTTTTTGTCATAGGTTCCATCATATATGCCTTGACTTGTACAAGACCGGATGTCGCGTATGCTCTTAGCATGACTAGTCGATATTAAGCTTCACCTGGTCCAAACCATTGGACTGCCGCCAAAAATATTCTTAGGTACCTAAAAAGGACCAAGAATAAGTTTCTTATTTTTGGTGGGCATAAGGAGCTCGTTGCAGAAGGCTACACAAATGCTAGCTTTATGACACATCCGGATGATAGAAGATCTCAATTCAGGTTTGTTTTTCTTCTGAATGGTGGGGTCGTGAGTTGGCGTAGTTGGAAACAATCAACTACTGCTTACTCAACCACTGCAACAGAAGTCATTGCGGCCGCAGAAGCAAGCAAAGAGTGAATATGGATAAAGAAGTTCCTCGAGGAACTAGGAGTTGTTGCCTCTAGTGAAGGGCCCTTGAAATTGTATTGCGACAATTGCACTTCCATTTCTCAAATCAAGAAGCCAAAGTCACATCATAAAACAAAATACATGGATCGAAAGTATTTTGTCATGCGCGACTTCATTGATGAAGGCAAAATTGCACTTTCATGGATAGACACAAACATCAACACAGCTAATCCTTTCACCAAACCTTTATCTCAAGCCAAAGGCAAAATTCATTTCGAGTCCATGGGGTTGCAAGAACATGGACAGTGGCTTGACGTATGATTTCAAAGGTTGCTCCTTCATATATTTTATATATGCATTTTCTTTTGGTTAAGAAACTTTAAAAACAAGTGGGAGATTGAAGGATGTAGTGTTTTGAAAGTTGTTTTCTTTTAATGACCATGATCTAAAATGTTCTAACATTTTGTTCCTTGATTATGTGTTATATCTCATGATTGGTTCAGGAAAATGCTCTTGGTCATGAACTATAGAACTCAGAGTATTATTATATCACGTAATCTTATATCTTAACCTCACAATCGTGGTAATCGAAGAGGAGCATTGATTACTGAGTTAGGATTGTCATATCGATTAAATTACATTGCAGTTCTATAAATGTTGATAAACGATTATCATTTAATCATATGAATATGTATATGTGTTTGAATTTTATACATATTGAGTTTGACCTATCCCATGTTGTAACATTATATGGATTGTGTTTAGTGTCATTAATGCTCTCATCGTGTCTTATGAATCAAAGATATGAGATGTGTAGATTTGTCGCATCGGTATGTGCAATGTAATTGCAGTTGAAGACTGTCCCTTGATAGTGATATATATTGTGATTCGTTACACATACTTATGCGTAAGAAATTTACATATCAAATATCGCATGTCCCTCAAACTCTCTTTGGGTTATGATATTGGTGGGCCCTTGGTAAAACGTTATTGTATAGCATGCAATATAACTGACGTAGTTATAAATATAAATCGCTTGTGAAAACAAGAAAGATGAATATTGTGCGAAAATGACATGGTCCAATTTTGCACAATGTTTATAATATCATGTGACAAGGATAGACACAGGTCATCAAGTTCTTCTACTTAGTTGTTGTGTTGTCCTGGCGGCTATAATGCAGTGATAGAGCCTCTTATAGTCTATAATATAAGTCGAGTTATATTATTGCCTGGACGACATAGTTCCTTTGTAAGGTCACACTAAATGAACGGAAACAGTTTCATCTCGACTCATATTGTGTATTTGATTTCATGGCGTATATGATCGAAATACATAGTTGAGTGCAAATGTTATATGTCGTGAATCGACGTGCTTAGACAACGATTAATTTGTGATATTATGTGAGTGTTATTTGATATAATGAGTTAAGCTCATTGTAGAATTAATAACAAAGCTCGATAATAAAATATATATATAGCGCGCGACGTTGCATGGTCACAAATTTAATTTACTAATCCTTCTCATTTTGGGTTTAATGAGATGTCAAAGAGAGAAAGCCTTGAGGATGGCATTTGTGTAAATAGGATTGCCTTTGCACATTACCCTCACCCTTTATGAGTAAGAAGTATAAATATACTTCTTAAAACCCTAAGAAAAAAAGGAACAAAAGATGGCTTTCTGACTCTCCCGATCGACGAAACCGAGAGCGGCATCAGCAAATCCGATCGCACACTGGGGCGATCTCGCGTGCGCTCCGCCTCGCCTCCTCCGACGACGACCTCGCCGACTCTGGTTCGGCCTTGTCTGGGTCTTGTCGGCGTCCTAGTGGGGTTCTAGGTTTCACCATCTTCCTCTCTCATCGGTGACTGTGTGGTTCGGCCACTTGGAGTCTTCGGCCTCTTAGAAGTTTGTCTAAGTTTCTTCCTCCTCCTCCTTCCTATCAAAATTTGGTGGTGGTGGCTGTTTTGGTTCAAGGTGAACCTAAAGTTTGTTTTCAAGGGTGCTCACTTCGTCCGGATCGTCTCCGTCACCTCGTCATCTCCTCTCCACCTAGGGATCTTGTTCTCTAGAGGTATAATTTCCTAACCCTTTGTGATGGTTAATTTTAGCATATTTTTTTGGGCATGAATAGTCATTGCCATTAGTTATCCGTTCTTCGTGTTCTTGGTCAAGGGTTTGTGTTCATTTTTTTTTACCCTTGACCTACACGTGAAATCCTACAGCGCGCCCATGCGGAAAATGCGTGCTCGGGCGGAAAATGGACACCATGGAGAAAATGCGTGCCCATGCGGAAACAATGTGCGCCCGGGCAGAAAATGTGCGTCGTGGCAAAAAATGGGTGTCGGACTAATAATGCGCGCCCCAGTGAAAAAATGCGCGCCGAACATAGATTTCTTCATTTCTGATGACCTTAAAGAAAACACATTCTGGTGTGTGTGTGTGTGTGTGTAAATATCAATTCCATCGACTGAATTCCAATATGCAGCTAAACAATTGAATTACTAATTCCAATTCCTGTGACAAAATTCATGCATTCAGCCGAACAACAGAATTGAAATTGACTTTAATTCCAATTCATACGGAAATCAGAATTGGGCAAATACCAATTCCTACATCTCATTTCCTGCCAAACAAACGGAGCCTAATTGTATTCCATAGTTTCTCAGCGGTGTGTGTTAAACACCCATAATCAAGCATCATTCTCCGTTAAATGACTAGCTCGCCACATTTTCAAACACACAACTAACAGCCGTCACACAGACACAAACTCCACCGACAACTCCAGGACTTCCTATGTATAGCCTTAAGTATTGTGAAGCTAACCAAGTGGGAGGTGCTTGTTGTGATCAATATTTAGTGCCTTAGAACTAGTCTATGCATGCTAAGACCATAAATATGGTTATATTTATGCTCTTCATTTGTTCATCAAATCATTTCAAGGCAATTGACTGCGGCGCAGACCACATCCTGCGTCTCTCGTCAGTGGAGCGGAAAAATGTCTCTTATCGCTCATTTTTTGGGGTCTCCTTCTCGTTCGCTATGTTAGCGCGAACGATGCAGAAGAGGGGTTTGAAGGTGCGAGATCCAGAGGAGAGGGTGGGACGACGAGAGAGCTTCGAGTTTTGGCAGTGGAGGTAAGAGTGTTTAAGTATTTGGGTAGAGGAAGAGCAAGAAGGGAAAATAAGAGAGGAAGAGATGGATTTAGCCATAGCCGCCTGGGATGGAGGATTGAAGAAGAGATGAGTTTTTTATTTGTATTTTTCTGTGAATTTTGACTTATTCTTGAATATATTCATATAATATTGCATTATTACACAAGGTCCCAAACTAATGAAATAGAGGCATGAAGGGGAAAAGGGGGAGGACTATATGGCTTCGTTTACCGCGGTGGTGGCAGTCATGAACGCGGTGGTCATGAACCGTCGTTCGTGAACGCCCGACCTCACCTAAAAAAATTCATGCATTTTATGCTCAAAACTAGTTTATTTTCTTGATAGCGGTCATAACATTTGTCTTGCCAAAAATACAATCTATGATAATGATGTTTTTGACCAAACTCACAAGAGCAAATAATCCGCGCCAAACGAAGCCTATATGTATATTGAATGTGTATTGAATTAGATGATTTATCTACATTTTGGATGGGGATTCTCTCCATTTGTAGTGAAATGGATACCATCATTCCATGGTGAGGATCCTCTCAACTCCGTCTAAAGCCCAAATTAAATGAACTAAAGAGAAGTATTTTTTTGTCTCCATTTTACACTCGTTTTGCTTGCTTAGCTTTTTCGGTCTGAGCCTATTTTGCCTTGAAGAAGCCTCCCACCAATTTTTCTCTCTCGCTCCTAGACAAAAAAAGGTAAGCGCAAATCCCGCCATTTTTTCTCTCTCGCTAGAATGTCGTCGAAACTGGACAAAAAGGATAAGCCAGAAGAAGCTTTTTCTTTCCCTTGCTATTGGCGAGAAAAAGCTAAGTTGGGGAAAAATTAAAAGTTGAACTCAACAGCCTCACTGGAAGAAGATTCTGTATCCCTCTCTATCTAAGCAAAGCAAAGACAAAATTGCAAGTTCGCTGGAAGAAGATTCCCCATCCCAAAGCAAAACAATGGTGAAATTGAAAGCTGAACTCAGCAGTCTCATCGAAAGAAGATTTTGCATCCCTCTTTTTCCTGAAAAGAAGATCGATGAAATTGAAAGTTGGACCACTACAACAAACTTCATATGTAGTAAGGACTAAATTATAACAAAGACAAAATTGGTTACTAATAGTTATATTTAGTAACGAAATTTTTCTATCGTTATAAAATATTAGTTTTTTGTAATAAGTATTTTATATTTCGTTACAATAACTAAATATTTGTTACAAAAAGTGCAGGTATTTGTAACAAATAGTAAAATGTCCTCACAATAAGTAGCAATTGTAACAACACCTTGAAAATATTTGTAACAACTAGAATTTTCTTACAATAAATATTTTTTGTAACCAAAGTTTTGTTACAATAAATATATTAAATTTTAAAATATGAGCGTGCATTTTTGGCCATATAGCTTATTTTTTGCTCGAGCACGTGTTTTTCACCCGTGCACGCCTTTTTTGTCCGGTCGCACGTTTTTGCACTAGCATGCATTTTTGCCCATGCGCATTGTCTCCCAGATGCATTTTTGCCCGGAAGCACGTTTTCTCCCGGGAACCCATTTTCGAATCATCACTCATTCTCTCTCGAGTTCATTTTCGTAAGGGCACATGTTTTTGACTGCGCACATTTTTTTCTCGGGAGCACAATTTTGCTTGCGCACACGTTTTTCGCTCGGGAGCATTTTCTTCAAAAAAACATTTTTTTCGGGCGCGCTTTTTTCGTCCTGGTGCTTTTTCTCACCCAGACACATTTTAGCCTAGTTGCGCATTTTCTCGCGTGCACGCATTATTCAACTGGGTGCAAGTACTGTTAGCCCAAGCATGCATTTTTCTTATGGGCGCACAAGAGACGACTCTTAATTAAATATTTTAACATGAAAAATATCTAATGTATCTTATAATTTTGTGTAAATAGAAATATATTATTATTAAAAAATAATTTTATTTATTTATTATCACCAAGAAAGAGACGTCTACGACGACGTTTTTTTTGTAGCGTTTGAAAAAATAAGACTAAAATTTTTAACTTTTGGGTATTTTCGCGCGTAGGGGTTTGCGAGCTACATGAGCATCGTCACACTGGGACATTATCGAGGCGGGGGTAATGCCACATGGGGCACGAGCGCATCCTATGCACTGTTAGTTGATCGAGCGCCCGAGAGCGGGAGGGTACAGTTTTGGCGGAGATACCGTCGTTGTCGGGGTATTGTCACTGCGGATGTACAACCCTGGGTTCGTCGAAGGGGTAAATTGAAACTCGAGTGTAGGCGAAGCATGCGGGCGAGACGAGCGGGGGCTCGCCGCCCTGCTGCGAGGCGAGCGAGAATTCACGCCTTTGCGGTGAGCGGATCGCGAGGGCGAGGCGAGCGGGGGCTCGCCTCCCTGCGACGCGCAAATCATGAGTAGGTTCACGCTCGCCTAGGTCGCTAGGTTGGGGCAAGGCAAGGGTCAGCCGAGAAGTGACCAGCGAGCGAGAATGGGCCTCCTACGGCTCTCGCTTCTCTTGCGTGGCAAGCCGGGTTTTGGGTGCAATATTTTATTCTTATTTATTCAGGCCCGCCTGCCTATAGCAATTTCAAACAGTGAAGTTTGGTTATTGGCAGACCACTTTGGGGTGCAATTAACAAAACCAAAAGGTGGAATTGCGCTATTAGCAGACCCAGTTGATAAAACTATATATAGACCCTGAAGGGCACCTTTGGAGAGGATTCCAATTCTTTGACTTCTTCCTCCTCTGGACAATTTTGGTTAGCTCCCAAGGCTCTCCAAAGTGCCCAGCTTCAGCTTTTGTCTTAGGAGGGGAAGCGCTCTAAGGTCTTCCGGGTGTGTGATGGGGCATTCGCGCTGCAACCAAGGGTCGGTGTTTAGTTCTGAATCTTCGATCAGGCTCTTCTACGAGACAAGTAAGTGCTAGTTGCCCCCTCTTAGGGGTCCGGACTTCTCGTTGGGCCGATTCTCGGTTCCAACATTTTTGGTGCGGTGAGCGTGGAAAGCGACTAGTACAAGAAAGTCCCAGGGAATTAACATGGCTTGAGAGGATGAGCAAGGTGTCGGCTACGACGGCTCTCCATCGCCCGACTCGCCGCCAATAGTTGGGATGTTGACGGACATCCGAAGGGAAGTACTAGATACAATCAACCTCGTTTTCGCCGCGGCGCGAGACGAATTCTCAACCCTCGTAGCCCAGGTCATCCCGCCTCTGGGGGTAGGCGAGAATTCCCTGGGGCAGAGGTCCGGTAAGGAGAAGGTTGGCGAGGCGCCGGGGAGAGACCTCGCCGGGCGAGAGCTTTTCCCCATCCCGGCGTGCGCGAGCCCAGTCAGTGAGCTCGTTGGGCGAGCGGAGCGTGCGAGAGCGGCGAGCGGAGGAAGCCAGTTCTGCGAGCTGGTGGTTTTCGCACCATTCCCAAAAGGGTTCAGGGAGATGGAGATGGTCTACTACACCGGCAAAGATGTCCCAGTCCAACACCTGCAATGGTTTGAGGACACAGCCTCCATCCGGCCTATGTCGGATGCATTTAAGTGCCGAATCTTCGCCATTAACTTGAAGGAGATGGCGCTGGACTGGTTTCACCAGCTCCTCATGGGGTCGATCTATGCATGGGTTTGAGGATTTGCATCGGAGTTTCCAGCTGCGCATCTTGACATCAAAGAAGAGGAAGGAGGATGTCAAGGCGCTCTGCAAGATCAAGCAAGGGTCAGGGGAGTCGCTGGCACACTATGTGGACAGATTCCATGAGGAGGTCCTGCTCATCCAGGAGGTACCCGTGTTCACCCTCCATCTTGCCTTCACGGTGGGGCTGCGATAAGGGTTCTTCAAGATGAATCTGAAGCGGAAGGCCCCCCTGTCCTTTGAAGAGCTGATGGAAAGGGCGGCAGAGGAGATCTAAGGAGAGGCAGCCAACCCGGAGTTCACGAGGAGGTTGGCGAAGCTGAGTGAGCCAGAGGAAAGACAACAAGAAGTCAGGAGGAGGGACGATCCGAGGGCTCCGGAGCTAGGGTGGAGGTAGCATGGAGGGGGCATGCAGGGCCTGGGAAGAGGATTTGCCCAAGGAGGGGGGAAACTTCCAAGGAGGCCAAGGGAGACCCAACCACCCAGGGTGGAGGTAGGGCCTGAGGCCACTCCCTCCCCCGCCTCAGCAAGCCATGGCAATCGGCCGGGGAAGAGGAAGAAGAGTAGGAGCGGGAGGAGGTGGAGGAGGAGTAGGAGCTAGGATAAGAAACTGAGTCGCGGAGGCCGAGAGAGGGGGGGTGGCGTTGCATATTGTGACTTCTATCAGGAGGAGGGTCACGCAACATCCACCTTCTCTGAGTTCTTGGAAGTCAGGAGGGTGAGGGGCTCGAGGGAACAACAACCAGTGAGGATAGAAGAGGTGATCAGAGCAACGAAAGAGGAGGATAGGTGCGTGGACAGAGCTGACGTGAGAAGTCAAAGTGGGATCAGAGTGATCCATGGGGGAGTGGGGGTCGAGGTGACCCGAAAGGCGAGCCTACACACCATATATCGTCGGAGCGTGACTTCGACTTCTCAAACCTCGACCCGGAGGAGAAGGTTACCTTCTCTCAGAAGGATATGTCGGACCACGGGGATCCATTCTACGATGCGCTGGTGATCCAGGCAGCCATAGAGAACTTCACCATCTCCCGGATCCTCGCCGACAATGGGAGCTCGGTCAACGTCATTTTCAAGAAGGCGTTTTACGAGATGAAGGTGGAGGCAAGGATGGTGTTGGCCTCAGACGGACCACTGTTTGGGTTCTCAGGAGAAAGGAAGGAGGTGGAAGGAGGAGTAGGGCTCCATGTGACTTTGGGGGGACAGTCCCGCAACTGCCGGTTTGTCATTGTTGACGCTCCGAGCAGCTACAACGTCATCTTCAGATGGCCCCTCATCAGCGCATTCCAATGTATCCCCTCCTCATTCCACCAATGCCTCAAGTTCAACGTGGGAGGAGTCCAGATCCGGGTGAGGGGAGATCCAAAGGTGGCAAGACAATGCTACGTCACTGCGGTCATCACCATCACCTGGCAGGCGGAGGTGATAGGTAAGGAGATGGAGAAGCAGGATGTACTGGAAGGGGTCATGGAAGAGCCTGAGGCAGCAGAGATGGAAGAGGAAAGAGGAGAAGAGATTCGAGCCCAGGAAGAAGGAGCAAAGGAGTTGTTGGAAGCTCGGGAGGAGGATAGGATGGACAAAGAATAAATCGAAACACTCGCGCGTGGAGGAAGGAAGGAAGGTGACTGGGGGGAGCAGTCTCGAATGGAGGCCGTGGAAGAGGTAGTGGAGCTGGAGGTCGTCTCCCGGGCAAGGGTGATAGAGAATGTGAAGATCAGTGGGGAGCTCAGCCCCGAGGAGCAGGGAAGGATCCTAGCCCGCGTCCAGGAGAACGTGGACATCTTCGCCTGGAGCGCAGCGGAGATGTCGGGGATTGATGTGGATTGTGGCTTACCGCCGCCTCAACCTTGACCCCGACACTCGCCCCATCCAACAAAAGAAGAGGTCCTTTGCCGACAAACTGGTGGAGCCCATCCGGGAGGAGGTGGACAAGCTTCTCAAAGCCATGTTTGTGTAGAGATCCAGTATCCAAGCTGGGTCTCCAATGTGCTAATGGTGAAAAAAGGGGACGGGCGATGGAGGATGTGTGTAGACTTTTTATTGTTGAATAAATCATGTCCTAAGGATTGCTACCCCTTGTCTCTAATCGACGCGATGGTTGACTCAGTCATCGGTTTTTCTCTAATGAGTTTTCTAGATGCTTTTTTAGGTTACCATCAGATCACCATGCGCCCTCCAGACATTAAGGGCGTCTCCTTCATCACAAGGGATGAGTGCCATTGCTACAAGATGATGCCCTTTGGGCTGTGAAAGGAGAGTTTAGTTCTTATTTATATGTTAAAACTCTTGTTTAAGTTTGCTTTCAAAATAGGTGATATATATAAATGCATATGTTGTTTGCTGATTGCTGATTGCGAAATAAAATCAAACAGTAGAAGCATATAAAAATATCACAGCAATAATAAGAAATAAAACAACAAGCAAACCAAGCAATCCAGATGACACAAGATATATAGTAGTTCCCCAAAACCCGGGTACATCTACTCTTCTACCCACTGGTAGGAATCCACTAGGAGAGTTGATCAGGTGCCCTCACACCAATGTGTTTTTGATCAGGTGTCCACACACCAATGGAGGTTTGATCAGGTGCCCAATTCACCAATAAGCTTTTGATCAGGTACTTATAAACCAACTAGTTTTTTTTTATCAAGTGTCTTGCCACCAAGGAGTTACACTTTTGAAGGGAGTATTAACCCTGTACAAGAGAGGTGAAGGAGAAAGGGAAAGATTTATTGTTCTTCTCTTTTTGCTGAGAAGACTCTTGATGAAGATCCTGATTGGTAGTTGAGTTGGATCTTGATGTTGAAGAAGACTCCCCCTTGTCTGATTTAGTTTAGATGACAGCCTTGAGTATGGAGCTTCTTCTCTAGAAAGCAAATCCTCTGTTCTTCTTTTTGCAGTTATGATCTGCAAGAAAGAAGTTAGGCAAAAAGAAGATATAATAATATATTTCATCTGATCTTCTTTTTGCTCCTCTGTTTCTCTTCTTCTTCCTTTTCCTGTACAGCAAGTGTTAATGTATTCTGTCTATCTATGTTAGATCTGTACAGCAATATATATTCTGTATATATATATGTTAAGAGAGAACAACTGTATATATTCTGATATATATTCTGCTGTAATATATTCTGTTTGAATTCTTGCCTTGTTTGACTTGTTGCAATGACTCTATTAATTAATGCTTTTGCCAAACGGCTATATTAATTAATGCTGCAACGGCTATTTCAGAACATCAATATATATAGCAATATATAAAATAGAATAAGTAAATATTGCTTTATTAAAGTCTGACAACATATTAAAATAAGAATTATAATATTTAGTCGAGCAAATATATATATAAAATAAATGCTGCAGAAATTCGTCGACCTCAGCTCGACATTCGTCGGGCTGAGCTCGCGAAATGATATTCTGAGCATTGATTAACTGCAGAGAACTTTCGTCGAGCGCTGCTGGGATTTTGTCGACCGCCGTTCGGATTTCGTCGACCACTGCTTCCCTGCTGTAATCTGTCGAGCACTGCTATAGAAAATATTCTGTTCGTCGGGCGCCGTCCGACGAATGCTGAGCGACGTTCTATGTTCATCGAACGCCAGTGAACTATATGTAAATTTAATTTCTCTTCTTATTTTCTGCCTTATTAAATATATGTATATTTTAGCTTTCTTTCTTAATGATATTTAATCTAAGTTATATAATATATTATGATATAAACTTAGACACTAAAGATGGATCCTAACTCAAATCAAAACTAAGGTTCAAACAATCTCCCCCTATTTGAGTTGGGATCCTAATCCAAATTAACTAGGTTCTAACAATCTCCCCCTATTTGGTTTAGGATTCCTAAGCATAAAAAGTCTTGATCTGCTTAAGGGTTAGAGATTATTTATTTTTCTTTTATAACTAAGCAATCCTGATTTCCTAAATCTTGATTTAAATAGGAATTTAAATGAAATGAATTAATAGCTGTTAACAGATTCTAAGAATTTTAAAATCAAAAATACAAAGTCTGATAGCTTCTTTCTATAGAATCTCCTTTAATCAGAAGAGACTCACACTCAGAGCTCTGATCATTTCTGATCTATGCTACTACAGTAGAATGCTCAACATGATTTTAGGAGAAAAATCTGTAAGAAAGTGAAATCTATCTGACTTATTTTTAGGATAGAAAATTCAAAGAAACTTAAAACTGTTGTTTTAATTATAATTGTTTAAAATAGGTAAAAACAAATGCTTAATCATTAGATATATTGGCCTCTTTATTTCATTAAAATATAAATTTGAAAATGTTCTTTTATGTTGCTGAACAGACATAATTTCTTTTTCTTTAAAAGTCTGTTTAAACTTATCAGCCTTAATTAACTTATTTTCTAAACAAATAAATTGTTCTGCTTTTATTATAAAATCTTCTTTAGGTTTGTTATAATCAGAAGTCAAAATAGTTATTTTTAACTCTTTTCTAATTTTATTTTCAGAATTGTAATTTTCAGCAATTAAGAAATCTGTACATAATGAATTGAAAACAGATTTATCATCAGAGGTAAAAATAAGATGTGAAGATACCTCTTTTACCTTAGTTACCATTTCTGCTTCAGATTCAGCATCTGATTTATAGTTTGAGCCATAAATTGCCATCATGCAAAAGTTTCTGGCTTTTTGTTCTTCCTTGTCTTCTTCTTCAGTTAGAGTAACTGATGGTTCTGCATCAAAAATGATGTTAGAGGAGGAGGAAGAAGATGGTTTATTTACCTTCCTTGAGAGGGAGTGCCAGATGCTCTTTGCTGAAGTGCAATCAGCCACTTTAAGAAGAATGTCATTTGACATTGATTTAGCCAATATCTCCATGGCTATGACATCAGCACTGATCAACTTTTCTTGATCACCTGTTGAAGAAGAGGTTGAAGATTGAGTTCCTGTCAAAACAGATTTGTAAATACTTTCATCTATGACATTCATATATAATTTGATTCTAACTTGCCATAAATCAAATTTATCCAAATTACATAAAGGTGGATCTGAAATTAAAAAATCTGCTAGTGTCATTTAGAAAAACTCTTTTTACAACAAAACAAAATAAGAACTAAGTGATCTTTGTGATTTCAGGTGTTAGCCTATATGAAAAATCAACTTCCTCTGATACCAATTGAAAGGGACAATTGATATCCTCTGATGAGGGTGATTGATAAAATCAACCTGCTTTGATACCAATTGAAAGAAGAGTTTAGTTCTTATTTATCTGTTAAAACTCTTGTTTAAGTTTGCTTTCAAAATAGGTGATATATATAAATACATATGCTGTTTGCTGATTGCTGATTGAGAAATAAAATCAAACAGTAGAAGCATCTAAAAATATCACAGCAATAATAAGAAATAAAACAACAAGCAAACCAAGCAATCTAGATGACACAAGATATATAGTAGTTCCCCAAAACCCCGGTACATCTACTCTTCTACCCAGTGGTAGGAATCCACTAGGAGAATTGATCAGGTGCCCTCACACCAAGGTGTTTTTGATCAGGTGTCCACGCACCAATGGTGGTTTGATCAGGTGCCCAATTCACCTATAAGCTTTTGATCAGATGCTTATAAACCAACTAGATTTTTTGATCAGGTGTCTTGCCACCAAGGAGTTACACTTTTGAAGGGAGTATTAACCCTATACAAGAGAGGTGAAGGAGAAAGGGAAAGATTTATTGTTCTTCTCTTTTCGCTGAGAAGACTCTTGATGAAGATCCTGATTGGTAGTTGAGTTGGATCTTGATGTTGAAGAAGACTCCCCCTTGTCTGATTTAGTTTAGATGACAACCTTGAGTATGAAGCTTCTTCTCTAGAAAGCAAATCCTCTGTTCTTCTTTTTGCAGTTATGATCTGCAAGAAAGAAGTTAGGCAAAAAGAAGATATAATAATATATTTGATCTGATCTTCTTTTTGCTCCTCTGTTTCTCTTCTTATTCCTTTTCCTGTACAGCAAGTGTTAATGTATTCTGTCTATCTACGTTAGATCTGTACAGCAATATATATTATGTATATATATATGTTAAGAGAGAACAGCTGTATATATTCTGATATATATTCTGTTGTAATATATTCTATTTGAATTCTTGCCTTGTTTGACTTGCTGCAACAGCTCTATTAATTAATGCTTTTGCCAAACGGCTATATTAATTAATGCTGCAACGGCTATTTCAGAACATCAATATATATAGCAATATATAAAATAGAATAAATAAATATTGCTTTATTAAAGTCTAAGAACATATTAGAATAAGAAATGCAATATTTAGTCGAGCAAATATATATAAAATAAATGCTGCAGAAATTCATCGACCTCAGCTCGACATTCGTCGGGCTGAGCTCGCCAAATGATATTTTGAGCATTGATTAACTGCAGAGAACTTTCGTCGAGCGCTGCTAGAATTTCGTCGACCGTCGTTCGGATTTCGTCGACCGCTGCTTCCCTGCTGTAATCTGTCGAGCGCTGCTATAGAAAATATTCTGTTCATCGGGCGCCGTCCGACGAATGCTGAGCGCCGTTCGACGTTCGTCGAATGCCAGTGAACTATATGTAAATTTAATTTCTCTTCTTATTTTCTGCCTTATTAAATATATGTATATTTTAGCTTTCTTTCTTAATGATATTTAATCTAAGTTATAGGATATATTATGATATAAACTTAGACACTAAAGGTGGATCCTAACTCAAATCAAAACTAAGGTTCCAACAGGCTGAAAAATGCAGGAGCAACATATCAACGGATGATGGACAGTGCTTTCCGTGAACAAAAGGGGAGAAACTTGGAGGTCTACGTAGATGACCTCATGATCAAGAGTCGGGACCTCGAGTCCCACCGCCGGGACCTAGAGGAAACCTTCGGTTCCTTGAGGAAATTCAAGATGAGGCTCAACCCCCGGAAATGTGTTTTCGGGGCCAGCATGGGAAAGTTCTTGAGCCTAACCCCGACAAGGTAAAAGCAATCTTGGAGATGGGATCACCGAAGAACGCAAGAGAGGTGTAAGGTCTCTTTTTCCAAAACCCGTTCGGGTACTTGAAAACTCGAATCTCTCCGGTATCGTACGGTTGAGGTGGACCTTCGCCCAGAATCGCTGCCTTGCGGTGTCACCAACACTCGGGTTGACTAACACCGCTCAGCACCAACCCTGCCGGCTATACGATCATAAGTAAAATATGCCAAAAAGTAAGTACATAAAAGAAGGCATGTCCACAATCACAGCATCATATATATATAATGAAACAGAAAGTCCATAAGAGAAGTACAACTAAAGGGGCTTAAACCCGATACATATGCAAAGTAATGTACTATCTCTCTCTCTCTCTACATTATGCGGAAGTCTACAACAAAAGCTCTCAAAAAGCGGAAGTCTAACTATCTAATCATCAACCTGTGGCGTCGTCGTAGTGCGCTGCATCTGCTGCTCAGGTCCTGCCATCTCGTCCTGCTGCGCGCGGGACAACTCCGTCTCCTCGGACTCCTGCGGTCACACCGACCATTAGTCATAAAGACTAAGCCGTTTTGTCCTCGCCTCCCTCCACGACTCCTAGGCACCGAGCGGGAGGAAGAAGCGGAGGACAAACAAGGGGTAAACAAGAAGGTGGTGACATGGCACTATTCTAGCAGGTATAAGTAAAGCAATAAAATCTAACTAGCAGTATAGTGCGGGTATAAGGCAGTAAAGTAGAGCAATGAAATAAGCAGTAAGTAGAAAGGAAATGCAGTGCAGTAAGTAAATCTAAACTACCATCACAGATTCGTACCTTAACTTATATGAACGCCCATACGACATATAAGTTAAGATGTCCAGGTAACCCATCATATAAAAGATCACATACTAATTTATATGATGGGGGTATGTTAATGTGTATGTTATGCTATGCTATGGTTATGATGTTTTAATGAGTTTATGAAATGTGACTCACCCACAAGACTCTATGCGCACAGACCTTTATAATTCCCATTTTGTTCGAAAGGAAGCCAACCTTTCGGGTACCGACCGTCGTGGCTCACGGTGGTAGTGGATTGGGCACTCCACATACTAGGCGGGTATAGTCACTACCAAGCCTAGACCTCATGTACTCCTCAACGCTAAGAACACAACAACGGAGCTCCTGCGTACTCTTGCTGGAATCCACCAGACTTTAAGGTCGGGGTGGGTTATTAGGGATCGTCCTCCAGACCGCGGTACTCAAACTTACCGGCCCTCTAAACCTCACCCTCACCTGAGTCAACGTACTACCGTCGGTGACATGACTAGCCTAGTACCGAAGACTCGCCACTATTTGAATAAGTAATAGGTTTTAACATGTCCACCCGAGCTTCCAGCTCAGGGACTAACACACAAGCTGATCCAACCCATCTCCTTCCCGGAGGAGATCCATACCAGTCTGCATACCCACTTAGGCTACTCTTGCCTACAATTTAGTTCGTGTTATATTTAGGGTGAATCTTGGACTTCCCGCGGTGTACTCCGTAAGGGGCCCCTAACGGTACTACAGATCAATGGGCTCAACCCCACAATCCTCTTCAAGACAATTACTTTAGTTGGTGATTAATGTTTGGTTCACCCTTCATCATTTCATATAGTTAAAGTGACTTAGTTCATCCCCCGTCCCACCCAATCGGGTTGGACGTACCTTCATTCCTTATACATTAATTCTAGCACCACCCCACAAGTAACCCTAGGATTGACCCTCCTTGAATGATGGTGTGCTACAACCCATTTACTGATTGTATATACCTCCTAAACACTACTTAGGGGTCTGAATTGTCTAAAACTCAAAATTCTATTTTTACTAAACGCAGACCACCAATTTGAACTATCCATCAACCCCATAAGGGAACCCTTTTAAATACTCATCACCAAGGTCTATAATAATTATCCAAGGTTCCCACTGACCTTAATAGGGTATGTTCCAATTTCCATAATTTTCCATATTAAATTGGTATTTAATATAATTTAAAGTAGTTAAGGCCTTAAGGCAAATTACACCTGACCTACCCTCAGAATGATGCTACATGCTACATGAAAATTATCAATAAGGTAATATCCCATATCAAGGTGGTTCACTGAGTATCATGACCCTAGGATGTCATTTGGCCTACTATATCATCATAATTGTATAATTACCAAAATGCCACTTTAATTAGGAAAAATAGTATTTCATTTCTGAAAATTCTCCAAAAATTACCAAGTGTCCAAATGGGGACCTAGAGTACTCTGCCAAATTATTGTGTCATTACCATGTGATTTGATATTTTACAATGATTTAACATTCAAAGGTAGCAATTACCAATTTCTACATGAGGTACTTGAATTACACATCTACAAGCTTCCAAACTGTTGTCATGGGCACATATTAACATAAAATGACATATTCCCAAGTATCATAACATTGACCTATGATTTGATATTTTAAATGGATTAAATACTCTAGCGATGTAAATTTCACTTTCCACATGATGTACAAGAAATAGAATTCAACAAACTTCCAAACATTTATCATGGGTACATATTAACCTAAAACTACAGATAACCAAGTATCACATCATTGCCCCATGATGTGATATTTTAAACAGATTAAATACTCATAAGGATGTAAAATCCAATTTATACATGAGGTACATGAAATATAATTCTACAAGCCTCCAAATAATTACCATGGGCATATAATAGCATTAAATGACAGATAACCAAGTTTCATAATTTATCCCCATGATTTGGCATTTATCAAAATTAATTTCCCTTAAGCTAGCAAGTACTTAGAATTTCCTACACAAGGAATAGTACCCCAATAAATTATAACAAAATTACCATAGTCCATTTTCATTCCTAATCAGCCACTGATGGAGTTTCAACACCATACAAGGTCCTATGACCATGCATTTCATTTTATTAAGGAAAAGGTGACAATTTCATTTATTAGGAAGAAAATACTTAAACACCTATAAAAATTCTCATTTAATTAACTAGGTCATTTTATGCACCTACAAACTTATCCACAAAGTTCTGAGCCAAGGCTAGAACATTTGGTCCTATGTCCATCACAAATCCCCACTTTGCACCCTTAAAGATTCACCCTTAGGGTTTTAGGTCACACCACCCTAATGGCTCCAAATGGACCATTAGGGTGTGACACAAGCATTTGTATAGCCATACCCACATATCCACCATGATGGGAGGAGGCTAACACACTCCACTCCTCAAAATGACCCAAACCCTAATATGACCCTTAAAGGTCCTCATTAGGGTTTCCCATTTTCCATATCAAATCAACTTCAAATGGAGTGAAATTTTAGGTAGGCACTACTCATGTACTAAAGAGCATGCCACCAAAATTTAGTGTCATTTGGACATCATATGCTCCAAAAATCAACATAATTTAAATAATCTAATTTACACAAAAACCCTAGGTAAATTTGTCCACCAAGGGCTGCCTCTTTGGCAGGGGGTGCCCCTAGGGTATACCAATCCATGGTTAAAAGCACAGCTCCAAATCTGGAAGGGTTTGGCCTAGATAAATTTTCTAATGGACTGACCTAGTGTAGGACCAGTCTTAGTAAAACAGCTCCCTAGGAAGCTGTATGTCACCAAATGACCTAAACTCAAAACCAAATGAAATTTAAGACCTAGGCCTACAACTTTAATGTTGGGCACTTTTTCTAAATCGGCCATTAAGTGGCCCTAATTTTTATTTGAAGAGCACTGAGTTTTTGAGGCAGAATAACAAGTATAATGAATTAATTAAATGCAGGAAAAAGGAGATCAGCACGGATCTTGGCGCAATCAGACGACGGCGGCTCATCTTCTTCCTTGAGCCGACGTCCAGGATTCAACCGCGCTGGGCCGATTTCTTCCCCCATTTCTCGGCCACCTGGTGGCCACCACGGCCGGCCACCACTGCCACCACCTTCGTGGTGGTCGGGGCTACGATTTCCCGGCGACATGGCGGCCGGAGGGGGGGTTTTCCGGCGAGCCTAGGTGGCTTGATTCGAGCCGAATTCCATGAAAACGACGAGTGGATTCGGGCTCAATTGAGCCCGATCCTTCAATATTTTGTGATGAGAAGCTAGCACGAGGGGAGGGGAGGAGAAACGAACCATTGCTGGTGCGTGGCGGCGGCTCCGGCGGCGGTTGGCCATGGAAAATCCTTGCTCCGGCGATCCCGCTCCCGAACTCGTTTCTTCAGCTAAACTTCGCTCCAGATGTGGTTTTCGTCTGCTCTCAGTGCTCTGAAGCTAATGGGATGGCTGAAATGGAGTGAGGAGGGCTCCTTGGTTAGTTTTGAACTTGAGCCTCCTCGGTTCTCCCATGGATGCCACCCTCCTGCAGCTGCCAGCCTCCTTGCTTCCATCTGGGTCAAGGTCAGACCCCCAGCAATCAGGGAAGGGTCCAAGACTGATTGGGGGGGAGGAGTGTAGAGGAGGGGAATGCTTTTAGCCTTTTGCTTTATGCTTTAACCTTTTTGATCAACTTTTGGTCCCCCCTCCCATTGATTTAATCATGCTCAATGTGTAGTTCAGTCTAGGGCTGATGGCAAGGCCTAAGGTCCATGATTGAGGTTAATTGGTTGGTGTTAGGGTTCATTTCAATTTAGGCTTGAAATTAACCTTTAATGGGCTATGTTGACCATGGTTGACTTTGGTCAACCAAGGTGAGTGGGTTGACCCCACTTGGGGGTCATGGGTCCCTTAACATCACCCAACATAGGTTGGTCCATGGTGGGGCTCCAATTGGTTCAAATTAATCAAAGGGTGTAGATTTGACCAAAATTGGGTAAAGTTTGACTTTGGTCAATTGGGGTCAATTGGTCCAACCATGATGGGGATTTTGGGTCCAATGAGTTCCTTAAAGTGTTTAGAGTGTGGTGGTAAGGTCAATTTGAACATTTGAGGGTCAATTGCACCCTAATTGACTTGGTTTGGTTAAAGTTGACCTATTGTTGACTTTGGCCAATTTCATGCAATTGGGTCCCACCCAAGTGCACTTCTCATCCTATAGGGCTCCCTTGGTGGTTAGGGCATCATAAGTGAGGTCAACTTGGACAATTGAGGGTCAATTGACTTAGTTGAGGGGCTTAGGGTTAGGTTAGTTTTTGAGCTTTGGTGTGCACTTAGCAATTTCTGCCCTAGCCTAAGGCCCTTGTGGCCACTCACCTCACCCCTATGCCCTAACATTTCCAATGGGTCTAGAAGGATTGGGGATGTTACAAGAGGTCCAGCGCCTCATAGGGAATTTGGCCGGGTTAAACAGATTTCTCTCAAGGGCGGGGGAGAAGTGCTCACATTTCTTCAAGGTGTTGCGAGGGAATAAAAAGTTTGAATGCACCCCAGAGTGCGAGGGGGCATTCCAGGCACTGAAGGAACAGCTAAACCGGGCTCCGCTGCTCCAGGGGCCGGGGCAAGGGGAGGACCTGTCCCTATATATGGGGGTGGGGGCCGAGGCGGTGAGTTCGGTTCTGATCCGGGAAGAGGGGAAAAGGCAACTCCCAATCTACTATGTTAGCAAGGTGCTGAGAAAGGCGGAGTTCAGATATCCCATCCTAGAGAAGCTAACCTTCACCCTGGTGGTGTTGACCAGGAAGTTCCGACCTTATTTCCAGGCAAACTCCATCAAGGCGGTGACTGACCATCCCCTTCACAACATAATGGAAGGGGTGGAGCACTCAGGAAGGTTGGCCAAATGGTCGGTGGAGTTGAACGAGTTTGACATCTCGTTCATTCTCAGACTATCAATAAAGCCTCAAGCAAGGGCAGACTTCTTGGCTGATTACGTAACCAAAGTGGAGGAGCTCGAGCCACCTCGTTCAGTCGCATGGATGATGTTGGTTGACATGGCATCAAGGAAGCATTCCTTTGGAGGGGAAGTTATCTTGGTGAGCTCCCAGTGAATGAGGATCGAGTAGACAATCATCATTCACTTCCCACTCACTAACAACCAGGACGAGTATGAGGCCGTGATCGCAGGGCTCTGCCTAGCCAGAGAGTTGGGGGTGCAGGACGTGGAGGTCTCAACGGACTTCATGGTGGTGGCTTGCCAAGTCAAGGGAGAGTTCGAGGCAAGGGAGCCGACTCTCCAACGATATCTAGAGAAGGTTAAAGGGCTCATCGGGCAGTTCCATACCAACTCAATTCAGCATGTGCCAAGGGGGGAGAGCGTCCCGAAAGACCTCCTGGACAAATTCAGTCCCAGGGCAGGAGGGACAGCGTCAGAACTTTTCTGACCATTTATCGAGTGATGAGTCCCAATTATATACACTTTTATGGACTCATCTGGGCCGTATTTCTAGTCTATGCACCACATTTTAGGCACGTTTTCATTCATATGTACTATTCCATGCTAGGTGCACCTTTAAGCCCATTCTGGTGTGCAATTGCGCTCCTTGCACATGGTGCTCCCCTTCCCTTCTTCTATGTTTTTCTATGCTGGACGTGTATTCCCAGCTAGTATATCTTATTTGCAGGTGACCTGATCGTCCTGTTTTCCCCAGAATTCATGTCTGTGCATATCGCACGGTCGTGCGTTTCCTTGACGCACGGTCGGTTGCGGTCGTGCGTTTGTGTCTGGGCTGAAAATAGAGCGTCGGATTTTACCCGTGCGTTTGAACGCACGAGCGGTGTTGATCGTGCGTGAGCAAAATGCACGGGCGGCGCAGCGTCTTCCCCAAGTCACGTTTTATCATTTAATAACGCACGGTCTGCGCACGGTCGTGCGTTCGACCGTGCGTGACCATTTTCTGACAGAATTTCTATTTAAGCTGCAGGTCTCGCCCTATTCTGGAACGTTCGTTCTTCCCGCTCCCAGAGCTCCAGCTCCGCGCCCTTTTCGCCGTCCATCGCCGCCCACTTTCAGGAGGTGCTCCGGGCTTGTTCTTCACGCCAATCTTGAGCCCGGAGATCATCTCGGTCTCCTTCTTCATCCTAGAGCTTCGAAGGAAGATTTCGCCGCCATTGTCATCATGCAAGAGGAAGTTTGCAACCTTTACCGGATCATGAGACGAAGAAGACGGGCTCATTGGAGAGTCGTGACAGCTCTCTCTACCCCGGACGTAGTTGAGGACCGAGCTTGGACGCGGATTGACAACCTAGTGATTCCAACCGTGACTCCTCGATGAGCCTTCGGATCGGTCGATTTCTTGCCTTGTTCTTCTCTTATTGATGTGTATATGTTGTAGATCTTTATTCTTATGATGAAGTGGCACTTAAACTAGTTTATATTTCTATATATTTCATGTCTATGTGAAATGTTTTGTTGTTTGAGTTGCTTGAGGTGCGCCCCATTCCATCCTCCATCCCGCCGTCACGTTCGTGTGTCGCACTAGCAATTGCTAGTGGCGTGCTTGTCGAAGAGGTGCTTGCGACCCTCATTCCGTAAGACTACTCGTTCATCCGCCAAGCTAAGCGGTGCTAAAAGCCCATGTAATCCATTCCGACTCCGCCGGTGCGAACCATTCCATCCGTATGCCTACTCTTCCATCCGCCTAGCGAAGCGTGGCATAGCGGCCCGTGTAATCCATTCGCCTAACGAAGCAGCGCGCTCAAGACCTACACAGTTCGATTCCGCTTGCCTACTCGTCCATCCGCCCTAGCGACGCAGTGCGCTCAAGGCCTGCCTAGTCTCCATCCCGCCAAGCGAAGCATTGCATAGCGGCATTGCATAGGAGTAGTTATAGCATTTTCTCTTTATTTTCCATAATACAAATCCCCTGTTTCCGCATCCATCCGACGTAAAGGACTTCAATCTCAAGTCCTTCCTCGAACGTTAACTCCACCTTACTGTGTTCCTTGAGAGATTCGATACTCGGGGATTACTCCTCGTTTTATATTACTTGAACGATCGGTACACTGCCGTTTCGTGTTGCAGTCTTACTACCGCCTTTAGCGGTGTGCTGAGATCTGCGCATCATCGAGGAGGGTGAGTTGATGGAGGTAGACCAACGAGCATCATGGATGAACCCCTTTGTCACCTTCCTGACATCGGGGCAATTCCCAGGAGGGGACGTGGACAAGCGACGACTTAGATACAAGTCAGCATATTATTCTTTGCATGAAGGAGGATTGTACCGAAAGACCCTCTCGGGACTCCTAGCCCGTTGTGTGTCAGTAGAGGAGGCCTCGAGGGTCCTGGAAGAGATCCACTCATGGGAATGCGACAACCATTCTGGGAGTAGGACCCTGGAGGGAAGGGTGCTGAGACAAGGCTACTTCTGGCCTACCCTCATCAAGGATGCGACAGAATTCGCAAGGAAGTGCTCCAAGTGCCAGTTATATGCTCCTCTCCAACTCATACCAGCCAGAGGCTCTGGACCATCACAGCTCCATGGTCATTCACGATATGGGGGATGTACATGGTAGGCCCTTTTCCCCAAGCTAGTGGCCAGAGAAAGTTCATGCTGGTAATGATCGATTACTTCTCCAAGTGGCTGGAGGTGAAGGCACTGGTTAAGGTAACATCTCAAGTGGTAAGATATTTTGTATGGGGGGAAATTGTCTGTCGACATGGGCTTCCATTAGCCATCGTCACAGACAATGGGCCGCAGTTTGCCAACGACGAGTTCGTCAGCTTCTGCAGCTAGCTGGGTATAGATCTTCGTTTTACGTTGGTCCACCACCCTAGGAGCAATGGGCAGGTAGAGGTTGCAAACAAAATAATTGTAAATTTGCTAAAAAAGGAAAGTCGAGAAGCTGAGGGGTAGCTGGGTAGAACAGCTCCCCTAAGTCCTTTGGGCCTTGAGAATCACGTCGAATACAGAAACGGGGGAAACCCCATTCAAGCTCTCGCACGGATCCAAGGTCATGTTCCCAATCGAGTTCGAGGTAAAGTCACCCAGGGTGGCCGCAGCAGTGAAGGAAATAAGGAATGATGAGTGGGGAATGAGGAAGAGCAAAGACTATCGTTGGACCTTGTAGAAGAGCTCCGGGACTTGGCAACCGTCCGACAAGAAGAGGTCAAATGATGGATGGCTCGATACTTTGACAAGCACATCTGAGTGAAGCAGTTCGAGAAGGGGGATCTTGTAATAAAGAAGGTTGATGCGACTGGAAGGGGAGCCACGGTCAGAAAGCTCAATCCCAACTGGGAAGGTCCCTATATTGTAAAGGAAGCACTCAAATCGGGGGTGTATCACCTCCGGGATGTGGAAGGGGTTCCCCTCAGCCGAACTTGGAGAAGAGACGATTTGAAACGTTTATACCCTTGAACTATTATTTTGTGACATATTGATATGAATTGATATAGTAACTCACGACTCTTCTGTTATAGGCCCATATATATGATGTGCATGGATGCTGGATTGCCCCGGATGATTTCGGTGTCGGGCTCTCATTAGCCAGTGGGTCAGGTTGATTTCACAGAGAGGCTGGCAAGGGAATGGTTATGCTGGATTGCCCCGGATGATTCCGCTGTCGGGCTCTCATTTGCTGGTGGGTCAGGTTGATCTCACGGAGAGGCTGGCAAGGGAAAGGTTATGTTGGATTTCCCTGGATGATTCCGCTGTTGGGCTCTCGTTAGCCGGTGGGTCATGTTGATCTCACGAAGAGGCTGACAAGGGAAAGGTTATGCTAGATTACCCCGGATGATTCAGCTGTCGGGCTCTCATTAGCCGGTGGGTCAGGTTGATCTCACGGAGAGCCTGGCAAGGGAAAAGTTATGCTGGATTGCCCCGGATGATTCCACTGTCGGGCTCTCATTAGCTGGTGGGTCAAGTTGATCTCATGGAGAGGCTGGCAAGGGAAAGGTTATGCTGGATTGCCCCGGATGATTCCACTGTCGGGCTCTCATTATCCGATGGGTCAGGTTGATCTCACAAAGAGTTTATCAAGGGAAAAGTTATGTTGGATTGCCCCAGATGTTTCTGTTGTCGGGCTCCCATTAGCCGGTGGGTCAGGTCGATCTCATAGAGAGGCTGACAAGTGAAAGGTTATGTTGGATTGCCCTGGATGATTCCATTGTCGCGCTCCCATTAGCTGGTAGGTCAGGTCGATCTCGCGGAAAGGTTGTCATGTGAAAAGTTATGTTGGTTTGCCTCGGATGATTCCGCTGTCGGGCTCTCATTAGTCGGTGGGTCAGGTCAATCTCGCAGAGAGGCTGACAAGTGAAATGTTATGCTGGTTTGCCCTGGAGGATTTCACTGTCGAGCTCCCGCTAGCCGCCAGGGTCGACAAACTGTTCAAATTGCGAGGTGAAATGGAGCTCGCCTCGTGAGCTATTAGCAAAACGAATCGGCTATACAAGGCCTCCTGCGGATGAGGACCCCACTCGTAGAACCTAAGCAACGCAACTTGGCAGTATATCTAGATGGGCGAGCTAGGGGCTCGCCGGTGCAGAGATGATAGGCAAGATCATAAGAAATCGGCCAAGTTAAAAGGCGCACACGAGACAGTATAGGGGAAGCCACACTCATTGTATCCAATGGTGGGAGAGTTGGATGCTCGCGGGAACGAGATGCAATAGATGGTAGAGGAAATCATTGTCAAAGTGGTACGTGAGACGGCGAAGGAGTAGCGGCACTCGTGAACTTCCGATTGGGGTAGGCGAGCACGTACTTAGCGAGTACTGATGTGTGAAAGGTGCACGAGTGCGGTACGGTGATGCGAGCATGAATAGAAATTACAATAATGCAAGAGAAACTAAGCAAAATTTTCCATTTTATTCCATAAATATTTACATACGTAAGTCGCAGCGATCTCGCGCCAGCCCAAAATAAATACAACGAAACAAAAAAGAAAGTGCATGGCCTATGGATGTTCTCCGGACTGCTCGCCCTCACCGTCGGATGGAGCTTCATCGACAGACTCAGGTTGCGGGAGGAAGAGTTATGGAACCACCTCCATGACGGTGAGCCGCGCTGCCACGTCGGCCAAAAGGCCTGCCTCCTGCAGGGTGAGAAAGATGTGCTTCTCCACCACGATCGCATTCTGCTGCATCATCTCTTCAATATTGGGGCGCGAGTATGTCTGAATCTTGCCCTTGCGAGGAGGCAGTGGAATGGCGGCACAGGTCAGCTCGCTAATATGGGCCTTCAACCCGACGTTCTCCTTCTCCAAGTCGGAGGTGCGGGCATGAAGCCGATCGACGGCCTCCGCATCCTGCGAGGAAGAAGGCGAGTTAGTCAGAAAAAGTTGCAGCAATGAGGGGGAGCGAGTTCTTCAACAACTTACCATCCCGCCCTGAAGACTGGCGAGGAGGCCGTCAGAGATGTTCAGCTTCTCCTTAAGGCTAGCGACCTCATCTGTTGCAACCTTTAGCTCGCGTCCGAGCTCCCCATGATGTCGTTCGAGCTGAAAATAGCGCCGACCCATCATATTTGCGAGCTCCAGGGCACGGAGTTGGGCTCGCGCGCTCTCATGGGCGAGCGACTGGGTCGACAAGTCGTCGAAGTCCGCGACATCCTCCTGGCCATAGAGCCCAAAAGAGAAGGCAAAGGCACGACCTTCGATATTCTCCTGCTCCAGCAATGAGGGGAGGAGAGTTGACATGGAGGCCCTGTTGGCCTCCTGATCCCAGTACAGCAGAGGCTCGTCAGTCTCATCTCGGTTCTTCGCACTGAGACCAAAGTTCTGATGGCCCATCGGTGCGGGCAAGCCCGATGTACCGGTGACCTCTCCAGCATCCTCGCCTGTCCCTTTATCAGCGGGTAGGCTCGCCGGCGGACTCGCTCCCGGCAGGTCCCCAAGGACCCGCTTTCCCCTATCATAGGTTGAGGGTTTCTTCTTCTTGGGTGCCTATAAATAGGACCCTTTATGTCTCAAATCAGCATGGATCCACCCCCAAGAGAGCTTGAGCTTTCTTCCTTGCATCCTTGTGCTACCTGAGACCGGCTCAGCCTTTGGTTTTTTGGAGGGGAAATCAAGCAGGATTTTCGGGTTAGTGGCGGGACCTCCTCGCTGCAGCCAGTGGGTCCATTCTTAGGCAACTACCTACCACTTAGTGAGGGCTAGTTCTCAGCTCGAAATACTTAGACCTATGGATCTGACGAAGAGATAAGGAACTCAAGCTACTCCCCAAGTCTCGAACATAGTTGGACGGAAATCCGGGTTCTAACATTTTTGGTGCGGTGAGCGTGGACTGTACCATGAGAAGAAAATCTCATCTGACGATCCCATGGCTGAACATGGCGATCCGGGGACCGGCCAGAGGAGCTCGCCGTCTATAGGCAAGTTCGTGACCAAGAGCGATTTTGTGGAGTTCAGGAGGTCGATGCAGGACACCATCCGGGGGTTGCTCACGCCTCGCGCCGAGGAGGTAATGTAGCATTCCCCAGTCATGGCCGCCTCGAACGTTGAGGAGGGACCGAATCGGCGCCCTAGCAAGGAGGGATTCCCAAAGGACAGTGACCAATCGCTTCATGCGCGAGTACTCTTTGGGAGTGCGACCGAAACTCGCCACTCTGAGAGCTAGTTCGACCAGATTCGCTCGACTCGCCAACTCGTGCCTCCCAGTCCATTCTGCGAGTTGGTACTGACCTCCCCTATTCACGAGGGGTTCACAGAACCTGCGATGAGTTTTTTACTATGGAAAAGATGACCCCGTCCATCACCTGCAATGGTTCGAGGACATGGTATCCATCAAGCAAATGACGGATGCCTTCAAGTGTCGACTGTTCGCCATAACCTTCAAAGGGAAGGCTCGGGATTGGTTCCACCAGATGCCTGTAGGCAACATCTACTGCTTTAAGGACCTGCGCAGAGGCTTTCTGCTTCATTTCTCCACTTCCAAGAAAAGGAAGAAGGGCTCGGAAGCCCTTTTACTTATCAAGCAAGAG
This sequence comes from Dactylorhiza incarnata, assembly GCA_033032865.1. Taxonomy (NCBI): domain Eukaryota; kingdom Viridiplantae; phylum Streptophyta; class Magnoliopsida; order Asparagales; family Orchidaceae; genus Dactylorhiza; species Dactylorhiza incarnata. The sequence continues at coordinate 528,068 of JAWHQI010000437.1, forward strand.
CCGCATGAGATGCTGGGGGCGTACATCGATCGCTTCCAAGAAGTGATCCTCCTAGTTCAGGAGGTCCCATGGCACACTCTGATGTTGACATTCAAGCTCGGACTGCAACCAGGATTCTTCAAGATGGAGATCACCCGTAATCCTTCCTTGTTATTCGAGGAAAAGATCGATCAGGTCGCGGGGCAGATCAAAGGCGAGGCAACTAGCCTGGAGTTTGTGGCCAAGCTGGCGAGACTGGAGGGAGGAAGAGAGAAGAAGGAAGCTGGCGGAAGCCGGCAGGAGGTCAAGAGGAAGGAAGAGTCGAGGAGGCAAGAAGGGAGAGGGTTCTGAGAGAATATAGATCAACGGGATCAGGAGAGGAGGTTCCAGGTCCCGCCAAATAGGCCATCCTGGAGACCCACATGATGAGGTTACCCTGGGAGATAGGGAAGAAGGTTTTCCCCCAAGCACCGAGACCACTGTCATTCCCCCCGACCGGAGGCAAGGTAGTGGAGGCAGAACCAGTCGCCACCCCGGGAGGCAAATGTCATCAGAAGAGGACAAGTACGTGGTCGGGGAGCGAGACCACAACATCCTCGAGGTGAGGAGGAGCGTCGGAAAATGCCTTATTACGACTTCCATCAGGTGGGGGGGGTCATGCAACGGCTACATGCCCCGAATTCCATGGAGGAGCGGGGTTAGAGGCAACCCGGAAGGGGAGTCTTTATGCCGTGTACCGGAGGGGCGTGGCCTTGACAACTCAGATTCCACCACCAATATGTGAGATTACCTTTTCAGAGGAGGATATGCTGGGCAACGAGAATCCCTTCCACAATGCGGTGGTGATCAAGGTCGTGGTAGAAAACTACACGGTCTCCTGCATCCTTATGGACAATGGGAGCTCCATCAATGTAGTGTTTAAGAAGACGTTCAACACTATGAAGGTGGAGGAGAAGAGGGTCACCGCAACGGAGGGGCCGCTCTTCGACTTCTTGGGAGAAATAAAGGAGGTGGAGGGAGGAGTGGCACTGGTCGTGACACTGGGGGGAACCACTTAATGATGTAAATTTGTCATTGTCGACGCCCCCAACAGCTACAATTCCATCTTCAGCAGGCCGCTCATCAGTACCTACAAGTGTGTGCCCTCCTCCTACCACCATTGTCTGAAGTACAACCAAGCAGGGTTGCAGATCAGGATCCGATGCGATCCCAAGGTGGCGAGGCAGTGATATCTCAATGCCATCAACACCATCAGCTGGAAGGAGGAAGTCGAGGTGGTGGATCAGGTGATGGAGGAGATGGTAAGGCTGGAGGCGGACGAGGAGGTGGAAGAGAAGGAGATTGTATCTAAAGGCTGGAGGCCAGGGAAGGTGAAAATCAGCGGGGAGCTGTTGGGAATTTTGCCCTAAATGTTCCCTTGATTTAAAGAGGCATCAGTCACAATGCTAAGTACATATTGTATTTGATAAACCCTATTTTGCATCATGACTGTGCAGGGTTAAGTTATTCCAAGCATTGGGATAAAGTTAGTGGTTTACTGTCAAAACCGCTGAGATGAGCTCACTGTCTCAGCTGAACTGCTGAGACGAGGTCAGGAGCCGCTAAGAAAGGGTTTGCCTCAACTGAGCTGTAGTTAGAAAAAATCCGCTGAGAAGACAATCTGTCTCAGCGGATCCGCTGAGACCAAGACAGCTCAACCGCTGAGACTGAAGACTGTCTCAGCCCAACCGCTGAGACAGATTCAAATCTGAAGATGACATTGGCGGGATCTACTTTTGGCGCAAGTGGGCATAAAGCAAGATAAAGTATTCTATCCTCTTCTATCCTTTGTCAGGGCCCTTCTTAGAGCCGTTGAAGGTGGAAGAGGTATAAAAGAATAACTTAGGGCATTTCAGAAAGTGTGCTGAAAAGTGGAGAAAGACTTACTGTTCCATTGACGGCTTTCACAAGTTCTCTCATTCCTGCTTCCTGAACCTGCAAGCAAACACTAGGAGAGAAGACAACTCTTCCAGATTGATTTCAGAAGAGCAAGGTGATCTTTCCTCATCTGCTGAAGAGGAAGATCAGTTTGGAGCAAGGTCTGAAGTTTACTATTCGGCCCTGCTTCAAGGCAGCATCATCTGTGCATCAACAATAGAAGACATTAAGCTGAAGGAAACATCATTGTTGTCATTTGTTGTAAGCAAATCTTATAACCCGTGTAAGAACACTTGTGTTCTAAGACTGTAGGGCATTCTGCCTGAGGTGTAGGGCTGGTAAGCCTGGGTTGTTTTGAGCCTGAGAGGTAGAGCTGAAAGCTTGAGTGTAGGATTTCTGTGCAGATCTGAGGTAGGGCTTCTTGATAGGCCTGAGGTAGGAAATCAGGGAGATTTCTGAGCTATAGGAGTGGGATCACTCTGAGTTGGTAGGGTTGTTTAGCCTGAGGTAGGGTTTGGAGCAAACCTGAGAGATCCTGAGGGATCTGTGTTGTAAGCTCTTGGAGCTGAGTTTGGAGGTAGTTTTCTTGTCTAACACACTGTTAGAAAGATGTAGATGGAAAGTGGACTACCCATATACACACTATCTTGGGGAACCACTATAGATAGTTGTGTGTTTTCTGTGTTGTGCTTTTATTTTCATAATTATATCTAACAACTGCTAGGAACAAAAGGAAAATTAAAGAGACATATTCACCCCCCCTCCCCCCTCTAAGTGAATTATACTACTACCCTATAAACTATCAAGTGGTATCAGAGGTAGGTTGGTCAAAAAGGACTTAACAGTCTAACCAGATCCTACATAGGTGTAGTCAAATTTGAATCCAATGGCTACCACTGGAGGTTAGAAGGAGATGGAGTCAATGAAGTTGCCCAGATGCAAAAAGAAAACTTTGGGCATTTGGAAGCAAAGGGTTAAGCTGTTCATGGAGGCCTCAGACCTTAGGATTTATATTACTATTAAGGAGGGTCCCTTTGTCTTCACAAAACCCTCCACTATTGTTCTTACAAGACAGGTAGCCAAGTCATATGCTGAAATGACAAAGGATGAAATTGGACTGACCACAATGGACAAAAGAGCACAAAATATAATAGTCAATGCAATTGATGATTCCACCTTCCAAAACTTGGTACATTGTGAGACTGCCAAGGATATGTGGGATACACTAATAGTGTACATGGAAGGTACTGAAGAAGTGAGGGATGATAAGAAATCCCTCCTTAATCAGGAGTATGAAGCCTTCAGGCAACAAAGCCTAGAATGCATAGCTGACTGCTATGAGAGGTTCTTCAGAATAGTGAATGAGCTGAGGTTCTATGAAAGGGTCTTCACTCATTATGAGTTGAATGACAAATTCCTAAGATTTCTAACTAGAGATTGGGATACCAAGATTTGTGTCATCAGAGAGGTGGCAAAGCTGGGTGAGACTCCTCCCCACACCTGTTTGGAAAGCTGCTCTCCTATGAGATGCAGCTATCTGCAAGGAAGGAGGAGTACACATCCTCCAGGCCTCATGAAAGGGAGAGGACAGTGGCTCTCAAAGCTGAGATCTCCAAGAAGAGCAAGGAAAGGATGTCTTCACCACCAAGAAGGGTTGTTAGCTCAGAAAATTCTGAGCCCAACACATTAGAAAGCATCTCATCTGATAAGGAGTTTGCTACCTTCTCAAGGCATTTCAAGAAGCTGGCAAGGAGGAAGCACTGGAAGAACAAGTCTTCCTCCTCCTCACATTCCAGGAAGGATCACAACAGATCTGAAAGGCAACACCCCAAGGGGGATAGGTATGATCCTAAACATGTTTCAAATAATGTGATTTGTTATTATTGCAGCGAGCCTGGACATGTCATAGCTGACTGCCCAGTCAAGAGGAAGGAGAAAGGTGATAAGAAAGCTCATCACTAGAAGGGAAGGAAGGGTGAAAAATCCTTCCTAACTAAGAAGGAGAAAAGCTGAAGTGAGTCTGAGTCATCATCCTCAGATTCAGAAGAAGAAGAAGAAACCTACATTTGGTTGTTTGCAGCTGAAGAAGATGAGGATTTTCCTACTGCAAAGGTTGGCATCAGGGCCCCTCTGTCACACTCAGACAGTGACATAGAGGAGGATGAAGATGATATAGAACTTCATGGCTTAATGGCCATAACAGATGATGATAAAGAAATTCAGGACAATCCTGACAAGGTACCTACTCCTCTCCCTTCTTCTGATTATAAGTCAATGCCAGATTCTGAAGCATGCTCATCAAATGATGAAAATGGCTCAAAATCTGAAGTGGCTGTCAATTAGTTGATTGACAAGTATGATGCTTTATTGGATGCTCTAAAAAGAGCAAGAAGCTAGCCAAGAGGCAAGCCCAGGATATTGCCTCCCTTCAGTTGGCGAAACAAGATTGCACTGAGTCATCTACCCTGGTGGCTCAGATGAGTAGAGAGATAAGCCAACTCAAGGGAATTACAATAGTCCAATTGAGCACCATCTTCCAAAAGAACAAGGTCATCAAGGACCTTGAGGAGAAGTTTCTCAAAGAGAAGAGCCTAGTGACTCAATTCTCCAAACCCAAATCTATTCTACTCATCATTGACACCTTTTCCTCCCAAACTAATAAGAGAGGACTAGGCTTCAATAATGTGTCAGAGGGTGATGGGAAATGGAGAAAAGGGCAAGGCTAAGGCTAAGCCTCATACCACCTTTCAAAAGGTGTTGCTTCCCTCCAAAAGGTATGACCATGACAACATGTATGGTCACTGGAAGATTGGGAGTTCCTATAGGAAGGAAAATACTCCTTACTATAGTAGAAGAGAGGCCATGGGGATGAGTTCTATGAAAGCTCTCAATGAAGAAATTCAAATGACCCATTCTGGACCATTTGTTTTTGGTACTTTAGCCCCTTCATCCAAGAATAAGGAAGCAGGTTCTTCCAAGTCCCTCCCAACAAAACACTTGGCTGCTATCATACTTATAGTCAAGTCCAACAACTTAGTGTCTGATGCCATCAGAGCTTGCCTAGCTGCCAAGCCAAAGCAAGTTGATGTCATTCAGTCAAAGACTGCTAAGACTGACCATAGACTATCTTTCAGCCAGATTATTGCTGAAAGGAACAAGAAGAATGATGTTGTCTTCCCTCCTGTACATAAGCATATTGATGCTTCTTCCTCCTCAAAGAATGTTCAGAAGAGAAGATACAACATTCATGAATGTTGGTGTTGTGGTAAGGTGGGACACTTTGCAATAGATTGTTGGCACAATCCCAATGTGCCTAATGCAAAGAAGAGCTTTCCTGCAAAGGCTGCAATAGGTGTGAAGATGTCTTTTCATGCTAACAAAGGCCTAGGACCCAAAATCAATTGGGCTCCTAAGGGTAAATGAGTTACTTTTTGTAGGATAGTTCAAGTACCAACCTAGTGCAAATTTGGTACTTGGACAGTGGGTGTTTAAGGCACATGACATGTACCAAGAGTCTTCTGCAGAAATACACAGCTATGAAGAATGGACCTAAGGTCATCTTTGGTGTATCTAAAAAAGGCTTCACCAGAGGTTATGGTATGATCTCCAATGGCATAATCTCAATCACAAGGGTGGTTTATGTTGAAGGGTTGCAACACAACCTTGTAAGTGGGGCTATGCCATTGAATTCCATAATGATAAGTGCTTGATCAAAAAGTCAAATGACTTAGAGATCATTCTCTCAGGCACTAGGAGTGGTAATGTTTATTGTTTAGATTTTATATGCAATTCTTCTCTATCTCGTGTGGCTAATGAAAGTGTGTCTCTTTGTGTTCAATGAAACAAGAGACTTGCTCACATTAATTACAAGACAATGTATAAGCTATTTTCTAAAAACCTTGTTAGAAATAGTCCTAATTTGAAATGTATTAAAAGTGGCCCCTATCATGCATGCCAAATGGGCAAGCAAAATAGGACAACCTGTAAAGCATTGGCTCCAAAGACACTGAAAGATGTCTTTATCTATTGCACATGGACTTGTTTGGTCCTTTGCCAATTCAGAGCCTAGGTGGGAAGTTGTATACTTTGGTGATTGTTGATGATCACTCAAAGTATACATGAGTATTCTTCCTTAAGAAGAAATCTTATACTTTAGATGTCTTTATAAACTATGTTAAGGCAATCCAGAATGAACTACAATATACTGTGGTCAAGACTAGAACTGACCATGATACAAAATTTCAATCTGGGGTAATGACAAGGTTTTGTTAAGAATTTGGTATCACCCAAGAATTCTCCTCCTCAAGGACTCCACAACAAAATGGTGTGGCTGAGAGGAGGAATAGAACCTTGATAGAAGTTGGGAGAACATTGCTTAGTGACTCCTCACTTCCAGAATATTTTTGGGTTGAGGCAGTCAATACTTCTTGTTATGTTCTCAATAGAGCATCCATCAATAAGGCCATTGGAATAACCCCCTATGAGATTCTGAAAGGCAAACAACCAACTATTTCATACTTTAGAATCTTTGGTTGCAAATGCTACATCTAAAATAATGGAAAATCTCAATTAACAAAGTTTGCTGAAAAATACAATGTAGGGGTTCTTGTTGGATATAGCTCTCATAGTAGAGCCTATAGAGTATTCAACAAGAAAACTCATGTTATATATAGAAGAGTCTATGCATGTTGTCTTTGATGAGACCAGCCTGCTTTATAAGGGCTGGTCCAGTTCTCCTGTTTTGATAGGTGATGAACAGAAGATGCAAGATATCTCTCTCCAAGACATACCCAACACAAGCAAGATCAATTCAGAGGATGCCATTCCTGAAGATGAAGATCAGCAAGCTGCTGAAGATGCTGCTGCTCTAGAAGAAGAGCTATAGATTGCTGACAGGTTGCCTGCAGCAAACAGACACCTAAGGGATCATCCAAAAAACCAAATTATTGGAGATGAAAACCAAGGAGTGATCACTAGAAGCAGAGCTCACAATGAAGCTCTATTCTTGAGCTTTCTATCATAGATGGAGCCCAAGAAATTTGAATAAGCAAATGAAGACACCTTCTGGATTCAAGCAATGCAAGAGGAGTTGCTTCAATTCAAGAGGTGCAAGGCGTGGAAGTTGGTGCCAAAGCCTTAAGAACACAACATCATTGGCACCAAGTGGATCTACAGAAACAAGCTTGATGAGAATGACACCATCATCAAGAACAAGGCTGGACTGGTGGCCAAGGGGTACATGCAAGAAGAAGGTATTGAATTTGATCAGACCTTTGCCCCAGTTGCAAGGTTAGAAGTAATAAGGCTATTCATTGCCTATGCTGCCCACAAGGGGTTCAAAGTATACCATATGGATGTCAAATCAGCATTTCAGAATGGCAATCTAAAGGAAGAGGAATATGTGGAGCAGCCCTCAGGTTTTGTTCATCCAACCCTTTCCTCTTATGTCTATTTGCTTAGGAAAACATTATATGGTCTAAAGCAAGCCCCAAGGGCTTGGTATGAGACGTTGTCTAGTTTTCTCATCAAGAACAAGTTCTTGAGGCGAAAGATAGATAGTACATTGTTTCTTAGGGAAACAAAGGGCAAATGTCTCCTAGTCCAAATTTATGTTGATGACATAATTTTTGGGTCTATAGATGACAACCTTTGCAAAAGGTTTGTTAACCTTATGCATGAGGAGTTTGAGATAAACAATATGGGATAGCTTAAGTACTTTTTAGGCCTACAAGTGAAATAGTCTAATGAGGGAATATTCATCTCTCAGACCAAGTACATTAGGGAGCTTATTAAGAAGTTTGGGATGGAATCAACTTCCACCATGAAAACTCCCATGAGGTCCAACATTTCCCTGGACAAGGATGAAAAGGGTAAGCCCTTTGATGAATCCATGTACATGTGCATTATTGGGTCCCTGTTGTATCTAACTGCCAGTAGAACCGACATTATGTATGTTACATGTTCTTGTGCTAGGTACCAAGCATGCCCTAAGGAATCTCATTACTCAGCTGCAAAGAGGATTTTGAGATACCTTAAAGGCAGACAACATCTTGGCCTTTGGTACCCTAGGAACAATGATTTTGAACTAACTGGATTTTCAGGTGCAGATTTTGCTGGTTGCAAAGAAGATAAGAAAAGCACAAGTGGAACTTATCAATTCCTAGGAAGAAGGCTGATCTCATGGAGCAGTAAGAAGCAGACCAGTGTGGCTATATCCACTACTGAGTCTGAATATATAGCTGTTGGAAGCTGTTGTGCACAACTATTATGGAAACAACATCAGCTAGAGGATTACAACCTCAAGGTAAGTAATTCTCCCTTGTATTGGGACTCATCCAGTGATATCTCTATAACTAAGAATCTTGTCTCGCATAGCAGGACTAAGCATAAAGAGATAAGGTATCATTTTATTAGAGAGCATGTTGAAAGTAAAGATATATGCCTTGAATTTGTCCCCACTGACAAACAAGTAGCTGATATCTTTACAAAGCCATTGGATGAGGCAAAATTTAATGTTTTTAAAATTGAGCTTGGTATGTTAAATCTAGAATCGATTTAATCATGTCAAATTATCTATCTTGCACATTATTTTATTCCTTAGTTGTGCTAAAACATGTAAACATATAACACAAGCCATGCTAGGGTAGGTTGCTATCTAAAATACTTAGTAGCTTGATAAGGTCTAGAACTAATCTTACTTATATAGTTCACTGATAGGCAGTGAGGTCAACAGAAATAGTTGAGAAAGTTTCAGTAGAACCGCTGAGACAGCTGAGAAAGTCTCAGCTGATCCGCTGAGACGGCTAAAATTGTCTCAACGGTTGACAATACCTTGTCCCAACGGGTTGTCACTCCGCTCAGCGGTTCCGCTGAGACGGTCTGGTAAAATTAAATATTGTCTTAATTGAATATTTAGTAAAGTAAAATCAATTAAAATGATTGGTCTAATCAACACATATCATTAGGGAAAATCTAAACCTAAGACAAGCCTCTATAAATAAGAAAATGTTGATTAATTTTACAATCCTTTATAACCTAGTCGACGAGACGAACCCTCCTCTATCCTGTCTCAGCATCTTGTTCTTCAGAAGAAATGGCGCCAAAGATGGCAAAAGATCTCCAGGAAGGATATGAAATTGTTAGGAATGGATTTCAGCATGCCCAAGCAGAGATTAAAGAAGTGATTCAACTTCTAAATGATCAAGGACTAGAATATATCCTATCAGAGCCGACTGTATTTCTCAGAACTGAAGTTCTAGAATTATTCAACAATGCCAAACTGTCATCCTTCAATTCTTCAGTCAAGTCCAAGATTGGTAACATTAAGATAAAGATCTCTCCAAGGAAGATGGAGAAGTCCCTTCAACTGCCATCTTGCAGTCATGAAGAAGAAGATGAAGTGTTTGAGAAAGACAAGGAGATGGCCCTGACATGGTGTGAATATAGTGATGCCAAGACTGACTCACTAAAGAGGAAATTCTTCAATCAGAGAGGCAAGCTGCTCTCTGATATATTTGGCAAGGCACTGATGTGCAAGCCTGGATCTCATGACACCATCTCCAAGCACATGTTTGAACTGATGTCAAGAGTGATTCTGAAGAAAAAGACATCCTAGGCTGTTGTACTATTTCAAAGGATCAAATAATGTCTGCAGGCCCCTAACCTAGGCATAATTCTTTCATTATATCTATTGAACACCTACCCAGAGAACTTTGATAAGTCAAAAGGTTCAAACCTACATTATCTAAAAGGATGGATATTAAGACTTTGGACTGGTTCTCAAGGATGCTCCCCATGAGCCAACCCTCTGAGCCAAAGGAGAAGAAGAAAGGTTTAGTCAAAGGACTAAAGAAAGTAAGGATAATCTGCTCTGATTCTGGGTCAGAGGCATAAAACAATGTCCCAGCTGAGGACAGTCAAGTTCCTGTCAGCAGTCCACCCAGGGATGATCAAGGAGGAGACCATGACACTGATGGTCATGAAGGTCATGCTGCTACTGGAGAGCATGTAAAAGATAAAGATGGTGATGCTGAGAAAGAGCATCAGAAGGATAAGGATGCTGCTGCTGATGATGAAGAAAAATCAGAAGGAAATGAAGGAGATCACACTCAATATGATGCTTCTAATCCTAATGTTGCTGATAAAAGTGTACATCATGTGCAATCCTCTTCAGAAGATCATGAGGATGATCAAGGGGACACTGCTTCTGACCTACAGGGTAAGATTGATGTAATTATATCAAATCTAGAGACAAGATTTAAGCTAATCCCTCTTGAACCAGCAGATTACTGGGGAGATGATCTTGAAGATGATAATGCCCCATCTGAGGGGGAGCAACAGAAGAAAGCTTCTGAAGATGAAGATCAAGGTGCTCCAAGTCAGAGGGAGCAAGAAAAACATGCTAGAGAAGCAAGGAAAGATGATGCAGCTGAGGGGGAGCATTTCCCTGCTCAGGCTGAGTGGGAGCAAATGGAGCCATTGGTAATGGTACCTGAAGTCCACCCCTCCACAACAACAATATCACATGATCAACTCCTTAGTTCAATCAGTTCACTAATTGAAGGTCATATGACTTCAATTAAGGATTATATTGATAGCTCAATCTTGACAGTGAAGACAAGTCATGGCAGAAGTTCAAGAAATTAAGGAAGAAACCTCCTTCCTTAATAAACAGATGACAAAGTGGTTCAACCTTGCAGAGAAATCAATGGTTTCTCAGAACACCATTCTGAGATCAATGGACAAACAACTCCAATTATCTGAGCAAGACCTCAGATATGTCAAGAATTATGTTAGCAAGACTGATGAGGTGATAGAGAAGGCCTCCAATCACATTGAAGAGTTTGTATGGAAAACAACTCCAACAATGATTGGAGAGGCAGAAAAGATGAAAGACGTGCTCAAATCAGACCTAGAAAATGCCTTCCAAACCCTCTCAGGATCTGTTGATGCTGCCTCCTAAAGCTTAGAAGCTAAAGTGGTTGAAGAAGCCAGAAAGGGGGAGGTGGCCAATGCTGAAACAAACTCTGAGCTAGCTCTCCAAGTTCTACAGGGAACAAGGATAGCTCTGAATCTTCCTCTGCTGGACAACTACAGAAAAGAAGATTTTGATTTTGAAGGACAAACAAAGATAGCTCAGAATGCTCAGCTTGCAAAAAGAAGGAAAAGAGAGCATATGTTGCTAGCTGAAGAGTTCATGGCCAAGCAAAGGGAAGAGCAGGGCAATGACCCTGATTATGAGTACTGGAGCGAGGACTCCAAAAGTATTATTTTGAATGCTTGGCTGAGCCATGGCCAAGTCTGCAAGGATATTGACAGGATCTATCCTGCAGAAGAGTGGATAAGGCACCTTGAGAGAAACACCAAAAGGGAAAGAATCTTCAAAGAAAATATGGTGAGGAAGCACAACCCAAGGAGGATGCCTTCAAGATACATTCCAAATCCATACCTTTACTTCAAAAGGCAAGAGAACAAGAGGAAGCTAGCTGAGATAGAAGCTGCTAATACAGAAAATGACACTGCTACTAAAGAGGAGGCTGCTGCTGAAGAAAAGGAGGTTGTTGCTAAAGGGAAAGAGATTGTTGCTGATGAGGCTGAGTGCTCATCTTCAACAAAGAAGAGAAAAATTTAAACTTGTGTATTTAATATCTCAGATTGTAAATTGAACAATGTACCAACATTTTATCTTTAATGAAAATGATAATTCTGTTGAATTAATAGTTTGTGTTATAGGCCAAATTGAGTAAATTTTAATGTTATTCAATACTAATGCTTTATATTCTCTATGGTTCCTATACATATATAGTTAACGATGTTATTGTTTTATTAAACAATGTTGTTGTTGTTATGTTGTCATAAAATTATGAATAATCTATCATGACATTTTCTGTAATGCCAAACTACTGTTAACATTTATTTGTTATGATATCATGAATATTATTTAATACATTGTCATGACAAGTTCTTTTTGTGGTTATGTATCTTAGCATTGGTGTGTGTTCTGCCTTCTTCAAATAGGGGGAGATTGTTGGGAATTTTGCCCTCAATGTTCCCTTGATTTGAAGAGGCGTCACTCACAATGCTAAGTACACATTGTATTTGATAAACCCTATTTTGCATCATGACTGTGCAAGGTTAAGTTATTCCAAGCATTGGGATAAAGTTAGTGGTTTACTGTCCAAACCGCTGAGACGAGCTCACTGTCTTGGCTGAATCAGTGAGATGAGGCCAGGAGCCGCTGAGAAGGGGTCTGCCTCAGCTGAGCTACAGTTAGACAAAACATGCTGAGAAGACAATCTGTCTCAACGGATCCACTGAGACCAAGATAGCTCAATCGCTGAGACAGATTCAAATATGAAGATTACATTGGCGGGATCTGCTTTTGGCGCAAGTGGGCATAAAGCAAGATAAAGTATTCTATCCTCTTCTATCATTTGTCAGGGCCCTCCTTAGAGCCGTTGAAGGTGGAAGAGGTATAAAAGAATAACTTGTGGCATTTCAGAAAGTGTGCTGAAAAGTGGAGAAAGACTTACTGTTCCATTGACGACTTCCACAAGTTCTCTCCTTCCTGCTTCCTGAACCTGCAAGCAAACACAGGGAGAGAAGATAGCTCTTCCAGATTGATTCCAGAAGAGCAAGGTGATCTTTCCTCATCTGCTGAAGAGGAAGATCAGTTTGGAGCAAGGTATAAAGTTTACTATTCAGCCCTGCTTCAAGGCAGCACCATCTGTGCATCAACAACAGAAGACATTAAGCTGAAGGAAACACCACTATTGTCATCTATTGTAAGCAAATATTATAACCCTTGTAAGAACACTTGTGTTTTGAGATTGTAGGGCATTCTGTCTGAGGTGTAGGGCTGGTAAGCCTGAGTTGTAAGGTTGTTGAGCCTGAGAGATTGTAGGACTGTTGAGCCTGAGAGGTAGAGATGAAAGCTTGAGTGTAGGATCTCTGTGTAGATCTGAGGTAGGGCTTCTTGAAAGGCCTGAGGTAGGAAATCAGGGAGATTTTTGAGCTGTAGGAGTGGGATCACTCTGAGTTGGTAGGGCTGTTTAGCCTGAGGTAGGTTTGGAGCAAACATGAGAGATCATGAGGGATCTGTGTTATAAGATCTTAGAGCTAAGTTTGGAGGTGGTTGCCTTGTCTAACATAATGTTAGAAAGGTGTAGAGGGAAAGTGGACTACCCATAGACACACTGTCTTAGGGAACCACTATAGATAGTTGTGTGCTTTCTGTGTTGTGCTTTTGTTTTCATAATTATATCTAACAACTGCTAGAAACAAAAGGAAAATCAAAGAGCTATTCACCCCCTCTAGGTGAATTAGACTACTACCCTATAAACTATCAGGAGCTACCTGAAGGAGATAAGGAGAAGATCATGTCCTACATCTAGGAGAACACGAATATCTTCGCGTGGAGCGCAACGGACATGTCGGGTATCGATGCAGATGTTGCCTGCCATCACCTCAACCTGGACAGGGGAGTCCATCCCATCCTGCAAAATAAGAGGGCGACCACCACTAACTTGGCCAAGCCCATCAGAGAGGAGGTCAGGAAGTTGTTGGAGGCGGGGTTTGTGTCGGAGGTCCAGTATCCAGTCTGGGCTCCAATGTTGTAATGGTAAAAAAGGGGGACGGAAAATGACGCATGTGTATTGACTTCTCTCTTCTTAATAAAGCTTGCCCCCCAAGGATTTCTAGCCCTTGCCTAGAATCGACGAGCTAGTAGATTCGGCCATCGGATTCTCTTTCATGAGTTTTTTAGATGCTTTTTCTGGTTACCACCAAAGTCGTATGCACCCTTCCGACATAAAAAATGTATCCTTCATTACCAACGACGGGTGTTATTGCTATAAAATGATGCCCTTTGGGCTTAAGAATGCAGGAGATACCTACAGCGAATGATGGATAGGGGAGAAACTTGGAAGTGTATGGCATTGACCTCATGGTAAAGAACAAGAGTGTAAAGGAGCACATTCGTGACTTGAAAGAAACCTGCACCACACTCCAAAAATATAAAATGAGGTTGAACCCGACCAAGTGCATTTTCATAGCAGGGAAGGGGAAGTTCTTGGGTCACCTCTTGACCCCGGCGGGAGTGGAGCCAAATTCAGATAAAGTCAAGGCGATTATGGAGATGGAAGCGCCTACGCACGTCAAGGAAGTGCAACGCCTGACAGGTTGATTGGCAGGACTGAGTAGGTTCCTATCCAGAGTCAGGGAAAAGTGCTCACCGTTCTTTAAAACACTCTGAGATAATAAGAAATTTGAATGGTCTGCGGAGTGTTAAGGTGCCTTCGAGATCTTGAAGCTCTAGCTGGCGCAAGCACCCTTGTTGCAAGGACCCGGGGAGGGAGAGGTCGTCTTCTTGTACGTCGGGGTAGGATCCAAAGCAGTAAGTTCAGTTTTGGTCTGCGAGGAAGGAAAAAGACAACTCCCTATTTACTACGTAAGTCGGGTCCTGCGGAAGGCCGAGCTACAATACCTCATCTTAGAGTAGCTGGCGTTTGCGTTGATCATATCAGCCCGAAGACTCTGACTCTATTTTCAGGCCCATCTGATCAAGGTGGTGACTGATCACCCTCTCCGCAGTATCTTGGAAGGAGTAGAGCACTCAGGAAGATTAGACAAGTGGTCAGTGGAGCTCAGCGAGTTCGACGTTACCTACGTGCCTCGGCTGGCCATGAATTCCCAGGCTGTGGCAGACTTCTTGGTCGACTACACCGTGGAAGTAGAGGAAGAGGAAGCACCCCATTGAGTGTCTTGGGAAATGTTCATAGATGGAGCATCAGGGAGGAACTCTTGTGGGGGGAGGCATCATCCTAATCATCCCCCAAGGCACCAAGATAGAGAAGGTCGTTAATATCCACTCCCCAGTCACCAACAATCAGGCGGAATATGAGATCGTAATCGCGGGGTTCTACCTAGCCCAGGAATTAGGAGTTCACGACATCAGAGTTTACTCCGACTCGATGGTGGTTTCCTCCCAGGTTCGAGGGGTTCGAGGCGAGGGAGCCGATACTGCATCGCTACCTGGCAAAGGTTAAGGGTTTGGTGGGTGTATTTAGATCCTTCTCCATACAACATATTCCGAGGGAGGATAATGCCCAAGCGGACCGACTAGCCAAGTATGGCCTCGTGGTCGGGGTACGGTCACAGGGTTGTTCCGACTTTCTATCGAGGAAGGGGAGATTATGGACATCGATCAGCCCTCCTCGTGGATGGATCCCCTTGTTACTTTCTTAACCACGAGCGAGCTGCCCTCGGAGGTCCAGGACAAGAGGAAATTTAGGTACAATTCGGCCTACTATTTGCTGAGTGACGGGGTGCTTTACAGGAAGACCCTGTCTGGTCCCTTGGGGAGGTGCTTGTCCGAAGGAGAAGCCTCTCAAGTCCTGGAAGAGATTCATACGGGTGACTGCGGAAATCACTCGGGTAGCCAAACCCTGGAGAAGAGGGTTCTGAAAGCAGGATATTTCTGGCCTACCATCAGAAAGGACGCAAACGAATTCGCAAGGAGGTGTTCGAAGTGCCAACTCTATACTCCACTCCAGCTGCAGTCAGCCCAGCATCTCCAATCGATCACCACCCCCTGGCCCTTCGCCATTTGGGGAATGGAGCTGGTAGGTCCGTTCCCCCCGGCAAGTGGGCAAAGGAAGTACCTCATGGTGATGATTGATTACTTCTCCAAGTGGATGGAAGTGAAAGCACTAGCCAAGACGACCTCCCTGATAGTAAAGAATTTCATTTGGGGGGAGATCATATGTAGGCACGGCCTACCGCTCTCCATCATCACCGACAACGGTCCGCAGTTCGCCAGTCTCGAGCTCACCAACTTCTGCAGCCAACTCGGCATCGACCTTCGCTTTGCCTCAGTTCATCATCCAAGGAGCAACAGTCAGGTCGAGGCGGCCAACAAAGTCATTGTCAACCTGCTCAAGAAGAAAGTGGAGAACCTGAAGGGAAACTGGGTGGAGCAGCTCCCCTCAGTCCTTTGGGCTTTGAAGACTACCCCCACCACGACAACCGGTGAAACACTATTCAAGCTATCTCACGGATCGGAGGCCCTCATCTCGGTGGAATTCAAGGTCAGAATCCCTAGGGTGGTGGCAACAGAAAATGGAGACGAAGGATGGAGACTCAAGAACGAAGATATGCAATGACTTTCATTGGACTTCGTGGAGGAACTTCGCGACCAAGACACGGTCTGCCAGGAGGAGATCAAGCGGATAATGACAAAGCACTTCGATAAGCATGTTCGAATCAAGCAATTCGACAAAGGGGCCTTGGTTCTAAAAAAGGTGGACGCCGCAGGGAGATTCACAACAGTTGGTAAACTCCACCCTAATTGGTAGGGTCCCTACATAGTCTTCGAGGTATTAAAAACATGCGGGTATCACCTGCAGAATGTCATGGGAGAACTCCTGGGAAACACTTTGAGTGGAGACAACTTGAAGTGTTTCTACTCCTAAGAGCAATGTACCGAGCAGCGAGATCCTTCTAAGTCCTCGAGCAGAGTGTTGTCATAGACCAGGCTGTTGTACTGGGCTCCTCACCTCCAGGCTGGCTACTTGCCCCCCAGAGTGAGTTATAAGTCCTCGAGCAGAGTGTTATCGTAGACCAGGTCATTACATTGGGCTCCTCCCTTGCAGACTGGCTACTTGCCCCCTCGAGTGAGTTCTAAGTCCTCAAGCAGAGTGTTGTCGTAGACCAGGCCGTTGCACTGGGCTGCTCCCATGCATGCTGGCTACTTTCCCCTCGAGTAAGTTCTAAGTCCTCGAGCAGGGTGTTGTCGTAGACCAGGTCATTGCAGTGGGCTCCTCCCCTGCAGGCTGGCTACTTTCCCCCTCGAGTGAGTTTTATGTCCTCATGCAGAGTGTTGTCATAGATCAGGCCGTTGCACTGGGCTCCTCCTCTGTAGGCTGTCTACTTGTCCCCTCGAGTGAGTTCTTTATCCTCGAGCAGAGTATTGTCATAGACCAGGTCGTTACACTGGGCTCCTTCCCTGCAGGTTGGCTACTTGTCCCCTCATGTGAGTTCTATGTCCTCGAGCAGAGTGTTGTCGTAGACCAGACCGTTGCAATGGGCTCCTCCCCTGCAGGCTGGCTACTTGCCCTCTAATTGAGAGGCCCCCTACATAGTCTCTGAGGTGTTAAAAACAGGCGGGTATCACCTACAGAATGTCGAGGGAGAACTCCTGGGAAACACTTGGAGTGGAGACGACTTGAAGCGTTTCTACTCCTAAGAGCAATATACCGAGCAACGAGATCCTTCTAAGTCCTCGAGCAGAGTGTTGTCATAAACCAGGCCATTGCACTGGGCTACTCACCTACAGGCTGACTACTTGCCCCCTCGAGTGAGTTCTAAGTCATCGAGCAGAGTGTTGTCATAGACCAGACCGATACAATAGGCTCCTCCCCTGCAGGATGGATACTTTCCTACTCGAGTGAGTTCTAAGTCCTCGAGTAGAGTGTTGTCGTAGACCAGGCTGTTGCACTAGGATCCTCCCCTGCAGGCTGGCTACTTGCCCCCTCGAGTGAGTTCTAAGTCCTCGAGCAGAGTGTTATCGTAGACCAGGCCATTGCACTGGTCTCCTCCCCTGTAGGCTGGCTACTTGCCCCCTCGAGTGAGTTTTATGTCCTCGAGTAGAGTGTTGCCGTAGACTAGGCCATTGCACTGGGCTCCTCCCCTGCAGGCTGGCTACTTGCCCCCTCGAGTGAGTTCTATGTCCTCGAGCAGAGTGTTGTCATAGACCAGGCCGTTGCACTAAGCTACTCCCCTGCAGGATGGCTACTTGCCCCTCGAGTGAGTTCCATGTCCTCGAGCAGAGTGTTGTCGTAGACCAGGTCGTTGCACTGGGATCCTCCCCTGTAGGCTGGCAACTTGCCCCCTCAAGTGAAGTTCTATGTCCTCGAGTAGAGTGTTGTCGTAGACCAGGCCGTTGCACTGGGCTCCTCCCCTGCAGGCTGGCTACTTGCCCCTTAAAGTGAGTTCTATGTTCTCAAGTAGAGTGTTGTCGTAGACCAGTCTGTTACACTGGGCTCCTCCTCTGTAGGCTGTCTACTTGCCCCCTCGAGTGAGTTCTATGTCCTCGAGAAGAGTGTTGTCGTAAACCAGGCCATTGCACTAGGCTCTTCCCCTGCAGGCTTCCTACTTGCCCCCTCGAGTGAGTTCTATATCCTCGAGTAGAGTGTTGTCATAGACTAAGCCATTGCACTGGGCTCCTCCCCTGCAGACTAGCTACTTGCCCCTTGAGTGAGTTCAATATCCTCGAGCAGAGTGTTATCGTAGACCAGGATGTTTCACTGGGCTCCTCCCCTATAGGCTGGCTACTTGCCCCCTCGAGTGAAGTTCCATGTCCTCGAGCAGAGAGTTGTCATAGACCACGTCATTGCACTGAGCTCCTCCCTTGTAGGCTGGCTACTTTCCCCCTCGAGTGAAGTTACATGTCTTCGAGCAGAGAGTTTTCATAGACCAAGCCATTGCACTGAGCTCCTTCCCTGTAGGCTGGCTACTTTCCCCATCGAGTGAGCTCTATGTCCTCGAACAGAGTGTTTTAGTAAACCAGACCATTGCACTAGGCTCCTCCCCTGTAAGCTGGATACTTGCCCCTCGAGTGAAGTTCCATGTCCTAGAGCAGAGAGTTGTTGTAGACCACGTCATTGCATTGGGCTCCTCCCCTACAGGCTGGCTACTTGCCCCCTTGCCCCCTCAGGTGAAGTTCTATATCCTCGATCAGAGTATTATCATAGACTGGGCCGTTGCACTGGGCTCCTCCCTTACAGGCTGGCTACTTGCCCCCTCAAGTGAGTTCTATGTCCTCGAGCAGAGTGTTGTCGTAGACCAGGTCATTGCACTGGGCTCCTCCCCTATAGGCTGACTACTTGCCCCCTCGAGTGAGTTCTATGTCATTGAGCAGAGTGTTGTCGTAGACCAGGCCATTGCACTGGGCTCCTCCCCTGCAGGCTGGCCACTTGCCCCCTGGAGTGAAGTTCCATGTCCTCGATCAGAGTATTGTCGTAGACCAGGCCGTTGCACTGGTCTCCTCCCCAGCAGGCTGGCCACTTGCCCCCTCGAGTGAGTTCTATGTCCTCGAGTAGAGTGTTGCTGGAGACCAGGTCGTTGCATTGGGCTCCTCCCCTGCAGGCTGGCTACTTACCCCCTCGAGTGAGTTCTATGTCCTCGAGCAGAGTCTTGTCGTAGACCAGGTCATTGCACTGGGCTCCTCGCCTGCAGGCTAGCTAATTGCACCCTCAAGTGAGTTCTATGTTCCAACAGAGTGTTGTCATAGACTAGGCCGTTGCACTGGGCTCCTCCTCTACAGGCTGGCTACTTACCCCCTCGAGTGAGTTCTATCTCCTCGAGCAGAGTGTTGCTGATACGAGAAAATCTACTTCTTAAGGATTTGGATTTATGAAATAAGCGAAGAGATTTATGATGTTTTCCAAACTATATCTGATGAAGGCAAGTGTACCTTATCGTCTATAATATAGGATATTTTTGAAATACCAAGGTCGTATTCCTCAGGGCATGTTGATTACTTCTACATCGAGGAGGTCACTATTATCTTATCTAACAGTTTTTTTTTGGATTTGTTTTACTTAGCTAAAAAAGATAAATTGCAAACTAAAGAAGGCTTAAACGATGGCAAAAGGATTAGTGTTCGATCTAAAGTCACCTTGGAATGTGAATAATCAAGACAAAGTAAAAATAATTCTAATTCCATTTTAGTAAACTACTTGGCCGTGGAGGTTCCCGAAGCTTGAACATGTTTCTCTCGAGGGAAATGCCCAACTAAGTTTAGGAAAAATCAAATGAACTCTCGTTCTATAATCGATTACCTAACACTTGTTTTACGTTGTGAACCCCGCTATTATATTTGACTCCAATTCGGGAGATTTACGTCATCCTCTCTCGAGGGGTGTGTGCATCTCTCTTTACCCTTGAGTGATCGATTCATACTTTGAGCCTCTCGGCTAGCTAAGTATGAAAACATAAGAGAAAACCATATATCGACAATATGGTTTCACTAATTAAAAATCAAGGGTAAATCAAGTAATTACAAAAATGAAAAAAGAGAGCTAGAAAATCATAACTTGATTATCTCATCCTCGGATCATTTCGATCGAGCTCTAATGAGACTTAGTTAATCATGGTGGAGGGGAAAATAGAGAAGGATAAAATTGCGTGAAAGAAAAAATTAACTGAAGTAGAAAGAGAGAATGGAAGAGAGCAATACTAAATTTTATTAATAACAAAAACTATTAAAAGCTTTAAAAAAGATTACAATGATAGAAAGGAAAAGATTACAAGCTTAAGCTACTATTGCATGAAAGAAATCTAGGAGAACATTACTTGAAAAAGAGAAAGAAAGAGAACATAAAGGAAGAAACATGAAAATGGACACTAACAGCTCTAGCAGCACTACCCCTCTCCAAAATTCCGAATCCTGGACTTAAGGAGACCTCTGGAATTTATAAAAAAAAATTTCCAAGTTACACGCCCTCGGTCACGGGCGTGACCAAGGGCGTGTAACCACTGTTTATCTCAGCTCTGACATTGGCGCGGGTCTTGCGCATCGGCGCGGTGAAAAAGCACTTTACACGCCCGTATAATGTTGCTCATGGGCGTGTAATCTGCCGACTTCATTAAATGCAGCGCGGGTCTTGCGTGACGGCGCGTCGGGGCCCAAGGATCACGCGGGAATGTCACGAGCGTGACCTTTGGGTCACGGGCGTGACGGAGGTCAACTTCTCGACGACATCTCCACTTCTCGACGGCAGCTCCGCTGGCAAGATCCTATGTTTACACGCCCCAGGTCACGGGCGTAACCTTTGGGTCACGGGAATCACTGGGGGCATGACTTGATGTGGATGAGCTCAAACTGCGCGACATCAATTCTGAACTGGTATTCAGGTTACACGCCCCTGGTCACGGGTGTGATTGGGGGCGTGTAATGCAAATTTGTCCCAAAATTCTGTAAAAATAAACATAAGCTAAATTAGAATCAAATTTTATAAAAGAACTATTTATAACCTAAAATTGACAGTTGTCGTAGACCAGGCCGTTGCACTGGACTCCTCCCCTCCCTTGAGTGAAGTTCTATGTCCTCGAGCAGAGTGTTGTCATAGACTAGGTCGTTGCACTGGGCTCCTTCTCTGCAGGCTGGCTATTTTCCCATTCAAGTGAGTTCTATGTTCTGGAGTAGAATGTTGTCGTAGACCATTCCGTTGCACTGGGCTCCTCCTATGTAGGCTGGCTACTTGCCCCCTCGAGTGAGTTCTCCTTGAGCAGAGTGTTGTTGTAGACTAGGCCATTGCACTGGGCTCCTCCCCTGCAGACTGGCTACTTGCCCTCTCGAGTGAGTTCTATGTACTCGAGCAGAGTGTTGTCATCGACCAGGCCATTGCACTGGGCTCCTCCCATGTAGGCTAGCAACTTAACCCCTCGAGTGAGTTCTATGTCCTCGAGCAGAGTGTTGTCATAGACCAGGACGTTGCACTGGGCTCCTCCCCTATAGGCTGGCAACTTGCCCCCTCGAGTGAAGTTCTATGTCCTTGAGCAGAGAGTTATCATAGACCAAGCCGTTGCACTGGGCTACTCCCCTGCAGGTTGGCTACTTGCCCCCTCGAGTGAAGTTCCATGTCCTCGAGCAGAGAGTTTTCATAGACCAGGTCATTGCACCGGGCTCCTCCCATGCAGACTGGCTACTTGCCCCCTCGAGTGAGTTCTATGTACTCGAGCAGAGTGTTGTCGTAGACCAGGCTATTGCACTGGGATCCTCCCCTGGAGGCTGGCTACTTGCCCCCATGAGTGAGTTCTAAGTCCTCGAGTAGAGTATTGTCGTAGACCAGGCCGTTGCATTGGGCTGCTCCCCTGCAGGCTCGCTACTCACCCCTTCAAGAGAGTTCTATGTTCTCGAGCAGAGTGTTGTCGTAGACCAGGCCGTTGCACTGCTCTCCTCCCCTGCAGGCTGACTACTTGCCCCCTCGAGTGAGTTCTATATCCTCGAGCAGAGTGTTTTTGTAGACCAGGCTGTTGCACAGGGCTCCTCCCCTGTAGGCTGGCTACTTGCCCCCTCGAGTGAAGTTCCATATCCTCGAGCAGAGAATTATCGTAGACCAGGCTGTTGCATTGGGCTCCTCCCCTGCAGGCTGACTGCTTGCCCCCTCGAGTGAGTCCCAAATTCTACAAAGTGCTAACCCCAGGATAATTTCATGTTGGGGTTGTGGGATCTTGAGGCGCCCTTAGGGGGGGAGGTGAATAAGGGTTTTAGAAAACTTTAATCTCTTATAGAAAACTTTAGATATTTTATTAGAAGTAAGTTAAATCAAAAGTAAAGAGATAGAAATTAGAAATCAAATCAATTTTATTAAACAAGAAAAGACATGATTATCATTTATAAAATTGATTACAAAATCTGATTTCAATGACGCTAGAAATCGAAGGCGAAATATTAAATTCTCTTTTCATTTTATATACCGACTCTTCTCACTAAGAACCAGTTGGCTTTAGTCGATCTCTCCCCAGATACGACCTCAAGCCACTCTATCCCTTCTATCCCCAGAAAGGCCTCGAGCACCCCCTAAATCTACTCCCTAGACCCAGTCGCCAACACGAGGCAAATTCCTCCCTAAGTCCTACCCAGACCTAGTCGCCAACACGAGGCGAATTCACGAACCGATTACAAAGATTAATATAAAAGACAAATATAAAAACTCCCTATGAGGTAATTTGAAGGAGACGACGAAAAATCGCTGAAGATCGTTGAAGTCCAAGCGTGCGTTCTTCGCGTTGAGTTAGCATGTCGATCCAAGCCTCCTTTGATTCCTACTTTTGAAATTGAGTGTGAGATCCTTTATGGTCTGGAAATACAGCCCTCACAAATAATTCAGAGTGCTGGAATATGGCTCCTTGGCATTGGTTGTTGGAGAAGACGAAATCCACCTATTTATAGGACTGGATGTTAACGTCGGCGTTAAGGCTAACGTCGGCGTTAAGGCTGACGCCTGGCGTTGACCCAGTATAGAAATGTTTTAATGGCTCGGATCTTCAAAACCGGAAGGTGATTATGCATTTTTGGAAACATTCATTTTAGGCAACCTTAATGTTGGCGTTGAGTCTAACGCCTAGTGTTGAGTCAAATCATTTCCAATATGCTCTTGTAATCATGACAACTTCCCTCCATGCCATTTTCATCTTGGTGGGAACGAAAGTCAACGCCGGCGTTAAGAGTTAACGCAGGGCATTAGCTTTCTTCCATTCTTTTCAGCTTGTGAGCAAATTCAAACCAACAACATCAACCTAGTGTCATCTTTGTTCAAACCTGCATGCTAAAAACACAATGGCAAACAAGATCAAATACAAATAGGATTTGTTATTCTCAAATCAAAGGGATGCGGAAAACCATGTTCCAACAGGGGTAAGGGGAGACGAGGCGAGTACCCCCAAAATCTCCTAGACCCGTGATCATCAAAACCACTCGCCTACCACCTCGCGTGAAATCCTAACGAAAGTATGTGATCACCTTGCGCAGCGAGGCCCCCTCTAACGACCTTAAACTCTCAGCGAGTAAAGAGATGAGCAGGCATTGGATCAGCATAAAGAACACTCCTACGTGAGTCATTACTACGAGCGAGCATGCAGTATGGGCGAGTACAGAAAAATGTAACGCTATTACAAAGCAAGAGAATATAATCACAGAATAAACCAAGGCGAGAATGCATATTCATTCAATAAAATGAAAATGGCGAGTACGCCAAACATGTTCGCAACTAAGAAATTATTACAACAATTATTAACATTTTTGGTGCAATCTACTCGCCCTGGTCATCTTCCTCCAACTCGCCAGAAGAGACGTCGCTTTGGGTTCTCGTCGGGACAGATCTCGCCGGCTCGCGATATAGCTCAGGAAGGAGGACCGTGAGGTCGATTTGGGCCCCATCTGCGGTGAGAAGGAACCGACATCGAAGCCGCTCCCACATGAATGCCACCGTCTTGATGTCTAGCTGCCTACGTGTCTCAACGACTTGGGCTGGGGTGAAGTGAAGGAGCGGGGAGACCGTTGATGACTCCCCTTTGGTAGGGTGGTAGAACTCTGCTATCTTGCCTCGACGAGGCGAGTCGCCAAATAACCGGCTTCGCGTTGCAACACAGCCAGCTGCTCCTCCAGCTCGGACACCCGCGTCTCCAGCGCGACCGTGGTTTCATGAAATAAAAAGGTTAGTCGACAGAGATGGCAGTCGAGTAGGATGGAGGCGAGTAAGAGCCCTTACCTAAGGAGGAGGAGCATCCTTAGCCTTGAGCGCAACCAGCTCCTTTTCCACTTGAGCCAGCCTCTCGCCCTGCTCCTCGTAGGTCAGACCCAAGTCGCGGAGTCGCCTATTCGATTGAATCCCCTGCTGGGCGGTCTGGTGAACTAGCTTGGCAGTACGAAGAGCAGAGTGGCTGCTGATATTGGCCAGCTCGCGGATGGGAGCCTCCGCAAGGACCTCAGCTTCCTCGCACCCACACAACCCGAAGAGAAAGTTGTACGCGCGTTCGCTGACCTCCTTGAAGTCCTTCCAGGAGGGGATGAGCGAGCTCACATAGACCCTGTTCGCCGCAGGGTCCCATATCAATAGAGGGTTACCTTTGGAGTCTTCACTCCTCATCCCCAACCCAAAATTCACATGAGTTGAGGGGTCTGGAGGCGGGCTCGCCGGAGGGTGAGGGATGGAGCTCCCCATCTTTTGCTTCTTCTGCCTCGGCTCGCTTCCTGGGGCAGCTTCGGGGTTGACATGACCCTTCCCCTTATGAACAGTTGGGGGCGTCTAGCTATCTACCACGACCACAGCCCCAGCGAGATCACCCTCGGGATGGGGCTCGCTTGAACGTTATCGCGAGGCATCGCAGGGGGGGGAGTAGGAATGGTGCGCTCACCTGCAAAAGAAGAGAAGAAAATCAGTTCATGGTCGGCAAGAGTTAAGAGGCAAGTAGGCTTGGCGAGTAGGCCCAGGTCTTACCAGCTCTCAGATTCACACAGGCGAGTTGATCGATGCCTCTCCACAGGTAGACAACGTCCATGACCTTGTCTTTCAGGAAGAGGTAGAGATCCAGCGCTCCCCCCTTTAGGCGAGGTGGCTTGTACTCCACTTTTGTCTTCTGGAGAGAAGAAGGGAATGTTCCCGAAATCGCCTCGCACCAGGACAAACTTCTCGGTCCAATGATGGACCTTGTTGAGCATCTCGGCAACTTTGACGCACCTTCTGGTGAAGAATAGGGTGTCGTCACTGGTCATCTTCAGGGTCAGGATCTTGGGGAAGGCGAAGAGGTTGAATTGTATCTTCTTCTCACGCAGGTAACATGCATAAGCGACCAGGGTGATGATTGAGTTGGGGTTAACATGCGCTGGGATCTTCCCGAAATAGCGGAAAACTTGGCAGACTTCGGGCCAGAGAGGTAATCTCAACCCCACCTGGAAGTGAGCCATGAGGAAAGCGAATTCTCCGATGTAAAGCGTATTGATGAACCCGCCAGAGATTGGCCGCCTCGCGGTGTAGCCGAGCGGAAGGAAATGATTTTTGACATCCACCAGATCCTCACCCAAGGTCTGTGAGCTGGGGAAATTTAGCGCTTTGAAGTTGCGAGCGTAGAAGGTGCACCCATCCTTGGAAGGCTCTTTCGCCATGGTTGGCAACGAGTAGGGGGGTCTGTGGGGAGGATTCGAGAAGGAGAGGGTGTTTGAAAGATATGTGAAAGCGTACCCTCCCACTCCGGGAGGCCCTCTATTTATAGCCCCCGCCCCCTAACCTAGTCGCACGCAAGTAGATCGACCAGTGGCGTGACTACGTTTAAGCGAGAAACCATCTTAATGATGTGTGATTATGAATAAAAGACTAGAGAATTATGAGAAGCAATCAGCAAACAGAAAGGGCACTGGAATAATAGATTGTCATAAGTGCATTACTCGAGTACAAAAGAAGCAAATGTTAAAATATAGCCTTCACATTACAAAGACCTGAGGGGTCACAAGTATGATTACATATCAGGCATCAAGAAATCAAAAGATGAGGAAAACCTAAGGAACTCAACCGCGACGCACCAGACCGCGACCCAGACGATGCATGCGCTGAGGGTGGCGAGATCTCCAAGTAATGTTGCGAGCAGCTCGCATATCTTCGCGAGCCTTCTCCAGATTCTCCTCGCTCTGCCTGATATGGTCCTCGTCTCACCTGATGTGTTCTTCTAAAAGGGAGGCTTTGCCCACGGTGCCCGCCACTTGCGCGAACCAGTGGAGGTCATCCTCGGTGGCTTTCTGGGGAGTCTCCATCTCATACAACCTCGCCTCTAGATCGGTTACCCACCAAATAGGTCATCCTCGCCCTGCAGCTACTGTTGGAACTCCTCTGCTTCAGCGAGGCGGTATCCATGATCAACCAGCCGCTCATTCACCTTGACGGGTGGTATGACCATTAGAAAAGAGTCGTGGGCTTGAAGGACAACAATATGACGGACCCATGACCCCTTGTTGAATCCAGGCGGGTCCGCGAGCAGCTCCCTCAATGGCGTGGATACCGCGGGCGGTGGAAACCCCAACAACGAGTCCATAGACGGCAGGTGGCCAGAGGATATGAACCCATGACAATCTGAAAGAAGAAGTCAGGCGACGAGGATAAGTGGCAGAAGGGAAGAAAGGTAATGAGACAAGCGGAGCGAGTACCTGCAGAGACGTTATCTTCCCCTAAAGACGAGGCAGATCCGCCTGAAGTCCTTCGATAGAGATAGGCAGGCGGAAGACCACACCTGTCCCTTTGGGCAGGGGACCCATCATCAAGGACTTCCCTTCGGAAGTGGGGCGAGTACGCTAACCTACCCTAGACAATTGTTGAGACGTTTGAGAAGGGAGGGCCAAAGTCAAGCCTACTCGCCCTGGGACCGAGGATAATGTAGTGGCTAGACCCCTCGATGGCGCCTCAGCAGGTGGCTCTGGCGGTGGCGGACGGCTAGAGGTTGTTGTAGAAAGAAGGGAGTTATGGCTGGCCCGATTGAGATAGGCGAATAGACTGTACTCTTACCTGGTACAACGATATGGTGAATAGGAGGGGGTGGCGGAGCACTCGCATCAGCAGGGGGCTGTCCATCATCCCTGACCACTCCGGTCGTGATCTCGATCTAGCCATCTTCTTGTCGAAGAGACAAATCAGCATTGGGATCTTCGTGGATAGGAGAGGCGGTGGGCCTCCTGGGTGACGGCCCACACCTCGTGGTGGACTCAGGGTCGGTAGAAGACTTCTCATTTGGATCAGGATAGACCCTCTTCCTCTTGTGCTTCTTCTTCCTCGCCGAGCTAGGAAGGCAGGGGAGAGGAACTCACCAATGATGTCTAGAATGGCGGCCACCTCGGTCTTGTCATCAGCAAGCGTCTGGTTGCCGGCCACGGAAGAACCACCTCCAGAAGCCATCTCAGCATGAGTGATCAAAGATATATCCCCTCTATTTATAGAAGAAGACCCAGTAAGCGCGCGGTCTCGCCAAATAAGGGGTTGGACTCTTCTTTCTGACCTCTAGCGAGCTCGCAAAGAGCGGTAATTGTGTACAACCCGTATTCGGCGAGTAGGCCGACCAATATTCGGCGAATAGGCCGACCAGTGTTCGGCGAGTAGGCCAACCAGTGTTCGGCGACTAGGCCAACCCGTGTTCAGCGAGTAGTCCAACCCGTGTTCAACAAGTAGACCCAATAGCGATCTGATTCGCTGAGGGTAGGGTGAGGCGAGTACGCCCCCTTGGTTCTTCTCGACCTCATAGTTCTTCTTGACGCCATAGTTCTTCTCGACGTCATAGTTCTTCTCGACGACATAATCTCTTCTCGACGTTATGAGTGTGATTCGTCTAGGCGATATGAACAGCCTGTCTCGATGACAAAACCCCTTCTCGCCCAGGGCAAGGCGATTTTGACCTGGCCTCAGGCTAGCTCGCTTCAAGAGAGCTCATCCCCGGCGAGTACGATTTATTCTAGTCGCCTCGGCTGTACTCGCCCAAGGAAGGGAGAGGCAAGTTCGAGTCAACCCCGACTCATCAACCCTCCCCACGCTATTCATAGACCAGCGGAGGTGCGGTTAGTATTTGCAAAAAGGCATGCGGAGCTGTTCGCGGACCATTTTGGTCTGCATGTAGCAATTTGGTTAAGGCGAAGAGAGCTATCCGCAGGCCATTAGGACTATTTTGCCCTCAGATAAATAGAAGCCATTATGTCTCAGATCATCACGGATCCACCCCCCAAGAGAGCCTGAGCTTTCTTCCTTGCATCCTTGTGTTACCTGAGACCGACTCAGCCTTAGGTTTTTTGGAGGAGAAATCAAGCAGGATTTCCGGGTTAGTGATGAGACCTCCTTGATGCAGCTAGTGGGTCCATTCTTAGGCAACTACCTACCACTCGATGAGGGCCAGTTCTCAGATCAAAATACTTAGACCTAGGATCCGACGATGAGAGAAGTAACTCAAGCTACTCCCCAAGTCTCGAACATAGTTTGACCGGTATCCGGGTTCCAGCATGTGCCACAAAGAATGAGACACTAAAATTTGTGTCATAAGGGAGGTAGGAAATCTGAGCAACATGGAACCCCAAAACCTATTTGGGAAACTCCTCTCTTATGAGCTGCAACTAAACACCACGAAAGCTGAAGAAGATGGCAACCGACCAAACACCAAGGAAAGATCAGTGGCTCTCAAAGCTGATAATTCCAAAAAGAATCAAGAATCTGAAGCAGAAAAATCTGAGACCAGCTCCACCAGAACAAGACTGTCTGATGGGGAGCTTACTCTATTCTCCAAAAACTTCATGAAGATTCTCAGAAGAAGGAGGAAAGAGAAGGGAAAACATCCTTCCTCTTCAAGATCAAAGGAAAAGGTGACAAGTATGATTCTAAACAGAATAAATACTCTTCCACTGAAACTAATTGCTATAGATGCAGGAAATCTTGACATATGATAGCTGCATGTCCCTCCAAAAGAAGTGACAATAGAAAATCTGAAGAGAAAAAGGCCTTCAGGGAAAAGAACAGGGAAAAGAGCTTCTTGGCTAAGAAGTATAAAATCTTGATGAGAGAAGCTCTTCCTCGTTAGAAGAAGAAGAATATATGACAACTATGGCCATAAGTGAAGAAGAAGAGCAAGAGAATTCTCTCTCTGCACAGGTACCCATCAAAGCCTCCTTATTTGTTTCAGATACTGATTCTGAGACCAATCTGTCCACAGAAGATGAATCTGAAGGTGACTTATTAGATCAATATGGAGAAATGCTTGAAGCTCTTAAGAGAAGCAAGAAGCTTTGCAAAGAGAAAGCTAAAGAGATCTCATCTCTTAAGCCAAGAGACTCCGACATTTCTGAGAATGCTGAAAGGCTAACTCTGGAAAATGCAGAATTTTGCCAACTCAAGAAGGACTACAATGCAAGCTCCAATCTTGAACTAATAAGCAAGTTTGGGAAAACTCTGAAGGTTGTGATAGACAACAAGGAGCTGTGCAAAGTCCTAACCATAAATGTTGAATCTCTAAAGAAACTTAGAGATCAGTCTAGTGTCCTGATATCTAGGGAAAATAAAATAAAAGATTTGGAAGACAAACTTCTTATTGAAATTAAACTTGTAGACAACTTCTTCAAACCTAAGACTGTTCTTCCCTTGATTGATGGCTTTTGCTACATTCCTAGAAGAGGCCTAGGATACCTTAAGAAAGGTAAATCATGCAAGCCCATGGATAAGAGGATCAACTTTAGGAAGGCAATATCACCCTCCAACAAGTATGATCAGGAATCCATTTATGGACACCTCAAGAATGAGTGCTCCACAAGTGGAACCAAGGATGTGCCCAATGTATCAAAGGAGCCTCATTATGAGATCATCACGAGGAAACATGGATCCCTTATATCTGGTAAGTGGAAGGCTTCTGTAAAAAAAGACTGACTTCAAAGGCAAAGTTGTGGGTGAGAATAACCAATACCACAAATACATGCAGTGTAATTTAGTCTCCTTTAAATATCCTTCCGCTCGCACACAAAGGAACCATGTTCCTTCTAAAAGCAATAAAAGGAGATACAATAAGTTTGAATATTGGTGTTGTGATAAGATTGGTCACTTTGCAATTGATTGTTGGTTCAACCCAACAGTTCCAAGGGCAACCAATGCCAAGCTAACAAATAATCTTCTTAAGTCCCACTTTGCACATCCTGGAGCAGGTAGATCTAGTGTATTTTTCAAGACTAACCGAAATATAGGACCCAACCAGTTTTGGGTACCTAAGAAGAAATAGTTTATTCTTGTAGGTATGTCCAAATACCAATCAAACTCCTTTCTGGTATTTGGACAGTGGATGATCCAGGCACATGACTGGAACAAGAAGCCTTTTGAAGGAATTCACTCCTATAGAAGATGGTCCTAAAGTTATATTTGGGGGATCTGACATAGGGAAAACAAAAGCATATGGTAAAATTACTAATGAGACATAGTTACCATCTCAAGGGTAGCTTATTTGGAAGGATTGCAACGCAATCTGATAAGCAGAAGTCAACTTTGTGATCTTGACTATGTAGTTGTTTTCCACAAGGATAAGTGCCTCATTAAGATCACTGAAAAGTCTGAAGTCATTCTTACTAGTACTAGGAGTGGGAATGTATACTGTCTTAATTTTCTTTGTTCTAGATTACATTCTTCTATCTGTTTAATGGCAAATAGTATGGCATATCTTTGTATGCAATGACACAAGAGACCGTCTCATATAAATTATAAATCCATTAATAAGCTCTTATAAAAAAACTTGGTTAGAGATGGTTTTAAGTGGAATTGTGGACAAGAAGGTCCTTGACATGCTTGCCAAATGGGGAAGCAAACAAATGCCTCCTTCAAGTCAGATGGTTTGAAGGATTCCACTAGATGTTTATACATGTTGCACATGGAATTGTTTGACCCAATGTCAATTCACAGTATAAGGGCACGGGTTGGGTATTGTATCCACAATAACCTTGATTTGTGGGAAGTCATCCTTGAACCAAGATTGAATTGCTTGGCTAAGTACAAACTAATGTCAGGTTTCAATGAGTCATAAAACACAGGCCTATGCAATGTAATTCCTCATTGTGTAGACCAAGGTGTTGACTCATGTGGAATCTCTCTATTGGGGTGTACTTCTTATTCAAACACAAAGGAAGAGCTTAGAGAAAGTTGTTGCTGTTCTTATGATCTAGAAGAAATATTTTGCCTAAGTATATTTCGTTCGACGAATTTTGGTGAGTTCATCGATCACCGGTCGACGAATTGTAGTGTTTTCGTCGAGCGCCATTCGATGGATAGCTATACCGAAATTCTGAATTTGGAGTTCGTCGATCGCCGTTTGACAAATTGAAGTGGTTTCGTCGAGCACCGTTCGATGGATAGTTATGCTGAAGTTGAAGTGGTTTCGTCGATCGCCGTTCGACGAATTGAAGTAGTTTCGTCGATCGCTGTTTTGCTGAAGTTAAAGTGGTTTCGTTGATCATCGTTTGTCGATCGCCGTTCGACGAACTGAAGTGATTTCTTCGAGCTCCGTTCGACGAATTTTCCTCGGCCGACGAAATGACTTTGCGCTGTTTTGTTTTTCAAATTCCTTTCTCGAGAAATCCTTTTCATTCCTTTATTTCAAGCTTTTAATGGTTTCTCGGCAAGACTTGTGTTTCTCGAGAAATCAAAATAGTCTCTCGAGAAATATGTCTGTCTCTCGGAAAGTCTTTCTCGTCTGCTAGTGAAGTTTTTCTAAAGGTTGTTTTTCTTGAGAAGCCAATTGTTCTCGTGAAGTCCATCCATCTCTCGAGAAATCCTTTATCTCTCAAGAAGTTTATCTCTATCTCCCGTAAATCCTTCTATGTATTTTCTCGAAGTAGAAGCTGCTATTTCTCGAGAAGTTCTTTGTTCTCGAGAAATTGTGTTTTCGTTCTTTAAGTAATTTTCAGTCCGTTTGTCGGGACGTTAATTCCTTCTGTCTGATGTGACGGCTCATATGATTTCGTTTAAGGTTAATCCTACATTAATTCATGTCGTTAAGTCCTTAGCTATATAAGGTTCTCTTTTAAGGATTAATTATTGATAAAAAAAGAAATCAATCATTCTAATCATTAACCCTAATTCTCTATTCGTTCCAAGAAGAATGAGAAAGTGCTGCCTGTCACCATTGCTGGAGATCGATCTACTGTTCTGAATCTATTGTATCCAGTGGAAGAAAAGGTTCGATTGATCATTGATCCATTCTCTACTGTATCTATTGGATCAAGTCGAATCGAAGAAGGTTAGATCTGAGTACTTTTCAATTCTTCCTCATCGACATCAAGTCAAAGCTATTCAAGTCTCAAGAAGGAAGAAGATCTCTCAGGGTTTTTCAGATCTGTTTATGAATTGATAAGTATTGTATCAATCTCAATTTACATTTGATTGTAGGAGAAGTTTTTCTCTGAGTTGTAGGAGTGGTTTGTCTCTGAGTTGTAGGAGAGGTTTTTCTCCGAGTTGTAAGAGAGGTTTTCTCTGAGTTTGTAGGAGATTTGTCTCTGAGTTGTAGGAGTGTTGACTCCGAGATTGTAGGGTCATTCTTGATCTGATTTATAGTGATGTAGTCAAGTCTAGCCGTGGTGCTAGATTGGCGAGGCCGACAAGTGGAGTACCCAAGAATGGGGAACCACTATAAATTTCTTGTGTCATCTGTGATTGTGATTTGCTTTCTGTGCGTTCTATTTCATCAAGTTTTCAATTCCGCAAAAGACGCAGTTATCACCTATTCACCCCCCTCTAGGTGATTTAGGTTGGCAACTAGATACTTTAGCAAGTCTTATAAATTTATGATTGTGGATGATTACTCTAGATTTGTATGAGTGTTCTTTCTTAAACAAAAATTAGATACCCTAGAAGTCTTTACTACATTTGTCAAACAAATTCAGAATGAACTTAACTGTTCACTGGTCAAAATCAGAAGTGCTCATGGAACAGAATTTCAATATGGAGCAATGACAAAATTGTGTAAGAGTCTAGGTATCTCTCAGGAGTTTTCCTCTCCAAGAACTCTACAACAAAATGATGGAGTTATTAAAAGAAAGAATAGAACTCTCATTGAGGCAAGCAGATCAATGTTGAGTGACTCCTCACTACTAGAATACTTCTGGACTGAGGCAGTCAATACATCTTGTCATGTGCAAAATAGAGCACTAATCAACAATAATCATAATAAGACTCCATATGAACTTTTGAAGGGCAGGGAGCTAACCGTTACCTACTTCATGATTTTTGGAAGTAAGTGCTATATCCTAAACAATGAGAAGCATCACCTAACAAAGTTTGCTGAAAATGCTTTGAAGGTATCTTTGTTGGATATAACCATCATAGTAGATATTATAGGATATATTTAATTCATTCCAAAACTATTGAAGAATCAATTAATGTGGTCTTTGATGAATCCAACATGATACTTGAAGACCCTTCTAGAATTTCTGTCATAGGCTCTAGCTCCATGCTCAAAGAACTGAAGATATCAGTCACAGAAGAAGAAAAGAATCCCCCTCCTCACACTTAGTAGGAATAGATGTAGGGGGAGTAGAAAATCAAGATAATGATTTTGTAGATGAACACAATAAACAAACTGAGGTGCAAGAAGCAGAACCCCCAGTTGAAAAGATTCCAGCAGACAACAGAAGATTGACCACTGCCATCAAGTTTCAAAAAAATCACCCACCTGATCAGATTATTGACAATATCAATCAAGGAGTACAACCTAGAAGCAGTTCAATGAATGAAGCATTATTCCTGAGCTTCCTCTCACAAGAAGAACGAAAGAAGTTTGAAGATGCCAACAAAGATTCATTCTGGATTTTGGCTATGCAAGAAGAAATGAATCAATTCAAGAGATGCAAGGCCTGTAAACTAGTTCCAAAACCACATGGTCACAACATAATTGGAACCAAGTGGAAGTTCAGAAACAACTGGATGAGCAAGGGGTCATTATCAAGAACAATGCCAGATTGGTTGCTAAAGGATATAGAAAGGAAGAAGGAAGTGATTATAATCAAACCGTTGCACCTATGACAAGACTATAAGCAATCAGCCTCTTCCTTATGCAACCCACAAGGGATTTAAAGTCTATAAGATGGATGTAAAATATGTCTTTCTTAATGGTGATTTGAAAGAAGAGGTTTATGTAGAGCAACCTCCAGGTTTTATCAACTCAACTTATCCTGATCATGCTTATTTTCTTAAGAAAGCACTTTATAGTCTAAAGCAAACACCTAGAGCTTGATATGAAACATTATTTACCTTTCTCCTTGAAAATAAATTTTCAAGAGAAAAGATAGATAAAACATTGTTTCTTAGGGAAATCAAAGACAAGATATTGCTGCTTCAAATTTATGTTAAAGACATAATCTAATTTGCCTCTACAGATGACAACCTCTGTGAAAGGTTTTCTAACCTTATGCAAGGGAAGTTTGAAATGAGTAGTATGAGAGAGCTAAAGTACTTTTTGGGTCTCCAGGTGAAGCAATCTGAGGAAGGAATATCCATTTCTCAAGCTAAGTTTACCAAAGAGCTTATTAAGAAATTTGGTATGGAGAGTGCAACCTCAAAGAGGACTCCAATGAGGACAAATGTGTCTCTGGACAAGGATGAGAAAGGAAAACCTTTTGATTAGACAATGTCAGATGCATCATTGGCTCCATACTCTATCTCACTGCCAGTAGACCAGACATTATATTTTCTACATGTGTTTGTATCAGATATCAAGTGAACCCCAAGGAATCTCACTACACCTCTGCTAAAAGGATTCTGAGATACCTAAAGGGTACACCCAATCTTGGTTTATGGTACCCTAGAAGCAGTGATTTTGAGCAACATGATTTTCAGATGCATATTTTGCAGGTTGCAAGAAAGATAGAAAAAGCACTTCTGGGACATGTCAATTTCTAGACAGAAGATTAATTTTATGGAGTAGTAAAAAACAAAGTAGTGTTGTTATTTCTACTGCAGAATCAAAATATATCTCTGCTGGAAGCTGCTGTGCACAATTACTATGAATACAACATCAATTGAAAGATTATGATGTTCACATTAAGAAGTCACCTCTCTACTGTGATTCTTAAAGTGTTATATCTATAGAAAAGAATTCAGTCTCCCAAAACAGAACAAAACACATTGAAATCAAGTACCATTTCATCAGGGAGCA
Organism: Dactylorhiza incarnata; assembly: GCA_033032865.1. Taxonomy (NCBI): domain Eukaryota; kingdom Viridiplantae; phylum Streptophyta; class Magnoliopsida; order Asparagales; family Orchidaceae; genus Dactylorhiza; species Dactylorhiza incarnata. The sequence continues at coordinate 563,168 of JAWHQI010000437.1, forward strand.
TGTTAAAAAAGAAGACATTTGCCTAAAATTTGTTCCAACTGATAGGCAAGTGACAAAACATTTACTCAATTTAAAATTGAACTTGTAATGTTGAACTTAGATTAATCTTTATTATCATGTGAAGGTCAAACATCTGACACTCACATATGTTGGTCTAATATTTTACTTAAGTGTGCATGGTCAAAAATTTTCTTTAAGAGATGGTCAAAAATTTTCTTCAAGAGACAATCGACGGGAACAAAGTCTAATCGACCTAACTTGGTGTCTATTAAAATCAGAATTTTCAAAAAGACTTCTTTTCTGGTTATTAATTAAAAGTCCATATATCGGCTCTTTAAATTAGGCAATGTTGTCAAATCAGAATGCGCCTCTTGAGCTACCTTATAAATATTAAATCTAGGGTTTAATAAAGGATTAAGAATAGAAATATATACTTGAATCACAAAACGCATACCCCCACAACATCCTTCCCTCTCGTCGATCGCGTGCTCTTCGTCTTTTGCAATGGCGCCAAAATCCGATCACTCCAACAAAATCTTAGTGAACATTGGCAGTGTACTTGTACGGAACAACTTTGACTCATCAAGTGACGACATTCAAAATGTTATTTGGCTTATTGCTGCGTCTGGTTTGGAGTTTCTACTTTCAAAACCTTATCTCATCTTCAATAGAGAAGTTCTTGAATTCTACCAAAAATGCTAAGATAAGTTTTAGTGGATCCAGAATCAAGAGCAGTGTGGGAAGGAGGGCAATCAGAATTTCCGCAAGCAGTCTGGGTCATCATCTCCAACTACCACTCCTGGAAGAAAATAAAGTTGAAGAGGCAGTCACCGAAGCGGACAGAGAATCAACTTTAGACTATTGTGAATATGTAGAAGAAACCAAGGGCTCCCTCCATAGAATGAAAATGAACTTACAGGGAAAGTTATTGGATGATATAGTATGCAAAGCTCTTATCTACAAGTCAGGATAATTTGACAGAATTTCCAGAGATACGTTTTCTCTGATGACAAGAATCATCTTAGTAAAGAAAACAAACTGGAGCAAAGTACATTTTGACAAAATAGTGTAAAGTTTGAATAGCCCAAACATTGGCAGAATCCTATCTCTTTATCTCTATCTAAGCCTGCCATCAGAAATGGATCTCAGCTTGGGGATGCTCATTCACTACCTCAAAAACATTGGCCTCAACACAATCAAGAGATGGGAACAATATGTTTCCCACCCTGCAAGAAGCAAAGAAGCAACCCCTGCAAATAAAAAGAAAGAACATGTTTCTCTCTCAGCCCCCCATTCTCCTGAGAGGGAGTCTACATCACCAATGATATCTACCATAGTACTAATGATATCCACCATAGCACAAGATGTCACAGAAGTCATGGGTGAATCCAGTGAACACACTATGACAATCTCCTCTCCTACTGATGATCCGGAAGAAGAGGTTGACATGCCATCAGGGGCACAACCCACGACAGCTACAATTATAGCTGAAATAGAGGAAGTCTGCCCTAGGAAGTAGGGATAATTGATCAAGAGAAAACCATATCAACTGACAAAGCTGACTCTATTGAGGGAACAAAAATAGTTGAATCTTAAGATGATGATAGTTGTGAGGGGGAGTCCCAGCTGAGGGACTCTACCCAAGAACTCCCATCAAATATTCCTGAACAAGCACCCCCTCCAATGCATGACATAGAACATGTCCTTACAGGAATGGAAATTGTCCTCTACAAAGGCAAAACAGCTGCAAGTGAGCCTTCACCATCCAAATAATCCAAGACATACACTCCTGATTGCTTTTATGAAGATATGGACTTTGGAACCTATGCAACAAACCCTCCTCCATCTGTAGAAGCACAACCCATCCCATCTAGCAATATTCCTGAATCCTTTTCTACCTCCCTAATCAATCAGATCCACCTCCTGCTTGAAAACTAGAGAAAACATATTTAGGCATATGTTGACAAGTCTGTCCAATCCTTAAGAACAGAAATGCAAAAGAAATTCTTAGATTTGCAAAAGGATGGCAATCACATGAGCACTCAGTCATATAGATTTTTTGACAGGGAAGCCACTGCAGTAGACTACATAGCCAGACAATTACAGGATGCCAACAAAAAGATAGATGATATAATCAGAAATCAATACATCACCTCTGAAAACTTGGAAAATGCCTTTCAAACAACTGATAATCAAATTCTAGATAATAGAAGGATACTTCAAGAGACAATTGTTGAAGACAGTCAGATCTTAGATGCTCATCTCCTGGAAACAAAGAACTACATCTCAAATGGTGCAAACTATCTCCACAGGAAATTAACTGACTGCGCAACTGAAGTGTGCTCCCACCTATCTGAAGAAGTCAGAAAGGGGGAGGAAAATCTTAGAAAATCAAGAGCAGACCAAGCTGTCTAGGTACCAAATGAAGTAAGAGCTACTATGAACCTCCCAGTGTTAAGCTATGAGCCTCAATATCATGATGAAGAAAGTTATGTTTGAAAGAATATAAGGTTTGTAGTCTAAATCACCTAGAGGGGGTGAATAGGTTTCTTTTATTTTCCTTTAATTAGTATGTCTGATTTCTGGTTTAGAGTAAGCAAATGATCAAACACACAGAAAGCACACAAGCATGTATAGAGGTTCCTCAAGACAGGGTGTCTTGAGTAGTCCTCTTTCCCCCTTCACCTTTCTAACAATGTGTTAGAAAAGGCCAACTCCTCCAAACTCGGCTCAAAGAGCTTACAACTCAGATCCCTCAGGATCTCTCAGGTTTTCCCAACCCTACCTCAGGCTAAGCAGCCCTACAACTCAGATCATCTCCTGATCCTACAGCTCAGACCTCAGCAGGTCCTATAACTCAGGATAAACAGCCCTACCTCAGGCTAAACAGCCCTATCTCATATCAGCACCTGATCCTACAGATCAGACCCCTTCCAGCTCCTACAACTCAGAGAATTCCTCCTCCTACAACTCAGGCTATGAAGCCATACAACTCAGATCAACAGATCCTACACTCAGGCCTTCAGCCCTACAACTCTGAACCCTCAGGTTCCTACAATCTCAGACCAAAAGGTCTTACAACTCAAGCAAAATGCCCTACAGAAAAGTGAGTATTATACTTACTACAGATGACAGCAAGTCCCCTGTAGTTCCTGCACAGCTTGTGCTTCCTGTAGCTGGTGATGTTGATGTCAGCCACTAACAGATCTTCTTCTTCAGATGAAGGTTGGAAGATCTCCCTGCTCCTTCTTGCAAAAAAGCTACCTTTTTCTCTCTTCTTCTTCTTGCTTGTTCAGTGAGCAGTAGGAGAGAAGAAAAGAGCTTCAACCGTCAATGAAAAAGTTGATTTCTTTTTGCACGCGACAGAGAGAGAGTTCAAATGTGCCCTAAATCTTCCTTTTATACATCTCTAATCTTCAACGGCTCTCAGCTGTCCTTCTGAGAAGTATGAGAGAAACTGGTGGACCCCACACAGTTTTTCTGCAACTTGCGCCATGGGCAGAACACGCAATCTGCGTTCGACGAACACGTTGTACTGTGTTCGACGAACTTGCCAAACTCTGCGGTCGACGATCTTGCCAAATTCTGCGTTCGACGAACTTGCCAAACTCTACGTTCGACGATCTTGCCAAACTCTGCGTTCGACGAACTGCCTTGTCTCTGCGTTCGACGAACTGTGTTCTGCGTTCGACGATCTGCCTTGTCTCTGCGTTCGACGATCTGCACTCTTCGTTAGACGATCTTGCCCAAGTCTCAGCTGATTCTTCCTTTTTGTCTGCGTTCGACGAACTACCTTCTGAGTTCGACGATCATGCCAACTCTCAGCTGTTTCTTCTAGTTCGTCTCAGCGGTCGACGAACTATGTTCTACGTTTGACGAACGGCACTCTGCATTCGACGGACACGCCCTTTGTTCCTTCTCAGCGGCTCCTTCTCTGGTCTCATCTCAGCGGTCGACGAACTGAGTCCTGCGTTCGACGAACGGCACTCTGCGTTCGACGAACATGCCCTTTGTGCCTTCTTAGCGGCTCCTTCTCTGGTCTTCTCTCAGCGGTCGACGAACTGAGTCCTGCGTTCGACGAACGGCACTCTGCATTCGATGAACACGCCATTCTTTCCAATCTGCACGTTGCTCCTTTCCCGTCTCAGCGGGTCCGCTGAGACAGCGATCTCGTCTCAGCGGATTCTTGACAATCTGCAGCTCAGCTTGCGTATAAGCTTTCTCAGTGGCTCCTGTTGTGGTCTCAGCGGTTCCGCTGAGACAGTGGGCTCGTCTCAGCGGTTTTGACCCTTCGTCTCAGCGGTTCTGCTGAGACAAAACTTCATCTCTTAGGAGATGATTTCTCCTCATCTAAGGGCATGGTTGGCCCTTCCTTTTGAGTCACCCGTGCCTGTATATTCTACACAAGTATAACTTTATCAAATACAATATGTCCTTAGCATTGAGAGTGATGCCTCTTCAAATCAAGGTAATATTAAGGGCAATATTCCCAACAATCTCCCCCTATTTGAAGAAGGCAGAACATTCCCAATGATAAGGTACATTAACAGCAAAATCATATCACAAAAATGATCTGTATAGCATGGGCCCTAACACCCTAGGCATTTGCCTTATCTAGCATGGGCCCTAACACCCTAAGCATTGGCCCTATCTCCCCCTTTCTGGTTTCTTCAACTATTTATCCCTCTATGGATTGGGAGGCAACATCTATAGATCCATTTGCATCAACTTATAGGACAAACTATACACTCTTAGCATTTGCTATCTCCCCCTCAACCTGAGCAGGGATTTTGCTCCCCCTCAATTAGAGAGCTATTTTCTATAATAGCTGATCTTGTTCAATTTGAACAAACCTTTCTAACTTGAATACTGAAACTAGAAATACAGAGTACATTTACCAACACTAACAAACACAATATGATTTTCAGAATCTGAAATATCATTTCAATTAAATGTTCAGTACAGACATTTCAAACAGTTCAACTTATGATTGTACATTGAATAATTTAAAGAGCATCTCAAGGAAGGGTCTTCTTAGATGGACCCTGGGAAGAGCTTTCTCCATCTTCAGACTTTCTCTTCCTAGCTTCAGCAGCAGCCTTGATCTTCTCCTTTACTTTGAAGTACAGAAATTGCTTTGCAAGATATCTTGTGGGAATCCTTATAGGAGTTTCCCTTCTTACCATGTTTTCTTTGAGAATCCTTTCCCTTAGAGATTCCCTCTCAAGGTGCTTGATCCATTCAACAGATGAATAGACATGGTCAATGCCCTTGAGTTGATTGCCATGGCTTACCCAAGTGTTGACAACAATTGTGTCCAACTCCAGATTGTCATCCTCATGGAGTGGATCCTCTAATCTTTCCATCCTCTTCTGGGCCATATACTCTTCAGCAGTTTGAATGCCCTCTGCCCTTCTCCTCATTGCTTCCCTCTCATCTTGAATCAGATCTGATTGACCTTGGAAGTCAAAGTCTTCAGGTCTGCTTGGATTCAATATTGGAAGATTTAAGGCAATCCTGGTTCCTTGTAATACTTTTAAGCTTGAGGTCCACTGATTATCATTAACCTTTTTAACCACAGTTAGAATATCTTCTTAAATTGCATTGGAAGCATTGTTGACCACTTCCACCACTTGCTTGCTGGCTTCTGCCTGATTGGAGAGTATCATCTAGTGGGCATTCTCCATGTTGTTATATAGCTTTATGTGAGCTCCTTTCAGCTTAGCCTTTAGCTTGGCAACCTTCTCCTCCCCCTCTTTGCCTTTTTCCAATATCTTTTTCCCTATTTCAGAGTGTTGATCTGTTATGGATTGGGAGAGAGTTTGAAAAGTGCTGTCCACATCATCCAAAATGCTTTCCTTGGCCTTGTCAATGTGGGACATGACATGGCTGCTGGATGTGTTAGCAACTTGTGTCATTCTGGCAACAGCTTTCTCCCAACATTTTCATTCTTGTAAAGCTGATTCTTTACATATGTAATGTCCTTTGAAGAGACTCCTTGATGATCTGCAATTTGTTTCAATACAGTGTGCTGGGCAGCAACTGTGCCTTTGGCCATCTCAAACCATCTTGTCATTTGCTGGAGGATATGATCAGATGCAGTTTTGACATCATTAACCTGGGTATTCAGCTCAGTCCTCACTGCATCTACCCTTGACTCCATTCTCTGCTCACTTGCTTGAATCTCATGAGATAATGCAGTTCTTGTAGCATTCAGCTCATCCCTCATTTGAGCAGTGGCACCTTGAACCTTTTCAGCAACAAGTTCTTTCACAGACAACATCTGACCCTCAATGATGGTTTGTATTGAGTTCAGCAGATCAGATGTGTCCAGCACAGCTACAGGCCTTTCCTGTGCCAACACTTTCTCTACCACTTCTTCATCTTCATTATTGTCCTTTTCCATTTCAGTTTCTGGTCTTTGTAGCTCTTCAGCATTTGGGCTGTGCTCCCCCTCACTAGCACCCCCACCACCATCTCCAAAGTGAGAGCTATGCTCCCGCCCTCACTCAGGGCATCCATATGTGGAGTATCCTGTCTAGGTAAACCTGAAAAATGGTTGATGAGTTAGTTAGATACCTAGACTAGCCTATAATTAGGGATTGAAGCCTAACTATGCTCCTAATTTGCCATGGATAGGGGAATTCAGTAATACTTCTTCAACGTGAGGAACAGATGGATCAGTATTCAACAGAGTTGGCTCTTCTATCCTACCCTGGGGACCATCTTCACCAGCCACACCATCCAAGTGCACTGGAGGATCATCATCCTTCCTGGAGGTTTCAGCACCATCTTCAGCACTCTTCTTAGCTTTCTTCTTCTCCTTCAGCTCAGCCACCATGGAAGGTTGGCACATGGGGAGGACCCTTGTTGACCTGTCCAGTGTCTTAATATCCAACCTCTTCAAGTAGTGTATGTTAATACCCTTGATGGAGGAGAATTGGCTTGGATATGCCTTCAGCAGGAAGAGTGAAAGGATCCTTCCCAGGTTAGGAGCCTGCAGACATTGCTTTATCCTTTGGTACAGGACATTTCCCCAGCAAGTCCTTTTCTTCAAGATGATCCTTGCAACCAGCTCAAATATGGGTTGTGAGATTGTGTCATGTGAGTCAGGCTTGCACAGAAGGGCCTTTCCCACAATGTCACACAACAACTTCCCTTTTTGGTTAAAGAATTTCTTCTTCAGAGATGAAGTCTGGGAATCACTATAATCACACCATCTTAAGGCTTGCTCCTTGTCGGATGCAGATATCTCCTCTTCTTCCACTATAGGTAGGTGTAGTACATTTTCCAATCTCTTAGGGGACAGTTTCACCCTTTTCTCTCCAATTTTAGACGATAAGCCATCCTTAGAAGATGACTGCCTAGCATTTGCATAGAACTCTAGCACTTCATATCTGAATATCTGAGAGGGTTCAGATAGCAAGAAGTCTAGGCCGGCTACAGAAATGAGGGAGATGACACCAAGAATCTCTGGTGAGGCATGGAGAAAGCCATCCCTCACTAGTTCGCATCCTTCTAGCAACTCCTTCACGATCTTGGGCGCCATTTGGTCGAAGCGAAGAAATGCTGAGACTGAGGGGTAGAAATTTTGTCTCGGCGGCTGGAGTAGGGCAAGTGAATGTGAAGAGTCATCTAATATGGTCTGTTATTTATACACTAGGTCTTAGTGTTAACCTAATTGACTCAGCGGAACAGCTGAGAAGATTTACCTAAAATTTCATCCTATGGCAGAGTTCGTCGAACTCAAGCTCTATGTTCGACGAACTCAAACCAGAGTTCATTGAGCCCAAAATTTTCTTAGCTGATAAAATGCAATCTGAAGCATAGCTTAGGCAGATTGTACTGGTTAATCTAATCATCCTACTTTAACATTATTGGAGACAACATTTGATGATAATTTCATAGTATGTAGGAGACATACTTACCTTGAGGATTTATTCCTCTACTTGATGTTGACTTCATAATGTCAACCTCATGTATGTCATGTGCCAATGACACACACTGTTCAAGTGCCAAATGATGATGGGGCTGGTACTTGAACTATCCTACAAAACATAGTTTAATGTCCCTTAGGAGCCCAAGATGACTTGGGTCCTAGGTTCTTGTTATCATAATCAAATGACCTTACTCTAGCTGCACCCTTTGCAGGAAGGTTCTTCTTTGCACATGGCATATTAGGGTTGTGCCAACAGTCTATGGCAAAGTGTCCTACCTTACCACAACACCAACATTCATGAATGTTGTATCTTCTCTTTTGAACACTTCTTGAGGATTGTGCAGCACATTCCACATGTTCATGAGTAGATACAGCAGCATTCTTCCTGTTTCTCTCAGCAATGATTTGACTGAATGTCATTCTGTGTGCTGTCTTGATGCTCTTTGTCCTGATGGCATCAGCTTGCAATGACTTGGCAGCCATACAATATTTGATGGCATCTGACACTGAGCAATCAGACATGTTTACTGATTTGACAACAGTCATTATCTTGGCTGATTCAACCTTAGAAGAGCTTGCCTTCATATTCTTGAATGCAGGGGCTGAAGTACCAAATACAAATGCTCCAGGTTGGGCCATTTGAATTTCCTCATGGGGAGCCTTCATTGCACTCAATCCCATTCCCTTTCTTTCACTATGGGAAGGAGCATTTTCCTTCCTATAGCAACTCTCATTCTTCCAGTGACCATAAATGCTTTCATGGTCATACCTGTTAGAAGGAAGTAACACCTTTTGAAAGGTGGGTTGTGGCTTAGCCTTCCCCTTGCTCTTCTCTCCACTCCCTTCTCCTACTTCCATTTTATTGAATCCTAGTCCTCTCCTATTGGTTTGATATGAGAAGGTGTTAATAATAAGAAGCACAGATTTGGGCTTGGAGAATTGAGTCACCAGGCTCTTCTCCTTCTCAAGCTTTTCTTCAAGGTCTTTGATGACCTTGTTCTTCAGGGAAATAGTGCTTAATTGCACAACAGTTAACCCCTGTAAGTGGCTAATTTGTCTACTCATCTGAGCCACCAGGGTGGTAGGTTCAGTGTTGACATCCTTAGTCATCTTGAGGGAAACAATTTTCTGGGCTTGCCTCTTGGCAAGCTTCTTGCTCTTCTTCAGAGCCTCCAAAAGAACATTATTTGTCAATCAATTGATTGAGTTCTTCCTCAGCTTCCATGCCCCTTCCATCAATTGATGAAGGTGCAACAGATTCTGGTTTAGTCTCATAATCAGAAATAGAAGTGGAATGAGATAGTACCTGAATATTGTCAGAAATATTCTGACTCCCTTCCTCGTCAGTGAAGGCCATAAGGCCTAGCTGAACAATGTCTTCTTCATCCTCCTCTTCATCACTATCTGAGTGTGAAAGAGGGGCCCTGATTCCAACTATAGCAGCTGGATAATCTTCATCTTCTTCTGGTGCAAATAGCCCAATGTAGGCTTCTTCTTCATTCTCTGAATCTGATGTTGAAGGATCAGATTCACTCCAGTTCCTTTCTTTCTTTGCTAGGAGGGATTTTTCTCCCTTCCTATCCTTGTGGTGATTATGCTTCTTTTCATCACTATCCTTTCTTTTAACTGGACAGTCAGCTATGACATGTCCAGGCTTGCTGCAGCTATAACAGATTATATTGTTAGAAGAATGTTTACTAAGTTTAGAGTCATACCTGTCACCCTTTGGGTGATGTCTTTCTGATTTGCTGCTATCCTTTTTGTTGTGTGATGATGAGGAGGGCATGTTCTTACACTGCTTCCTCTTCATTATCTTCTTGAACTGACTTGTGAAGTCAGCAAACTCCTCATCAGAGTAAGAGCATCCTGAGGTGCTGACTTCAGGTTCAGCACTTCTCCTAGGAGGAGACACCATCCTGCTTTTGCTTTTCTTGGAGCTGTCAGCTTTGAGAGCAACTCATTTCTCCCTTGCTTAAGCCCTTGAAGAGGTGTCCTCTTCCTTCCTTGCAGACAGCTGCATCTCATAGGAGAGCAGCTTCCCAAACAGTGTGTGAGTTGGGGTCTCACCTAGCTTGACCACTTCCCTGATGGCACAGATTTTTGTGTCCCAGTCCCTTGTTAGAGATCTAAAGAACTTATCATTCAGCTCATAGTTGGTGAATGCCCTCTCATAGGTTCTCAGCTCATTAACTATTCTGAAGAACCTCTCATAGCATATGGATATGCTTTCCTGGCTCTGCTGCCTGAAGGCTTCATACTCTTGATTAAGGAGTGACTTCCTGTCATCCCTAACTTTAGCTGTCCCTTCCATATATACTATCAAAGTATCTCATATTTCCTTGGTAGAAGTGCAGTGTACCAAGTTTTGAAAGGTGGAATCATCAATAGCATTGACTATGATGTTCTGGGCCCTTTTGTCCATGGTGAACAACTCAAGTTCATCCTTGGTCAAATCTTTGAATAATTTGGCCACTCTTCTTGTTGGATCTATAGTGGATGCAGTGTGAAAAGTAAAAGGTCCTTCTTCAGCTGTAATGAAGAAACTTGGATCAGATACTTCCATAAACAACCTGATCCTTTGCTTCCATATGCCAAAATTCTCTTTGTTGCATATGGTCAACTTCATGGATCTCATTTCCTTCTGCAATCCAAAGGAGGCCATTGGGATTTGATTTGACTAAACCTTTTTAGGATCTGGTCAGACTGTTAAGTCCTTCTTGACCAACCTACCTCTGATACCACTTGAAAGAATATAAGGTGTGTAATCGAAATCACCTAGAGAGGGGGTGAATAGGTTTCTTTTATTTTCCTTTAATTAGTATGTCTGATTTCTGGTTTAGAGCAAGCAAATAATCAAACACACAGAAAGCACACAAGCATGTATAGAGGTTCCTCAAGACAGGGTGACTTGAGTAGTCCTCTTTCCCCCCTTCACCTTTCTAATAATGTGTTAGACAAGGCCAACTCCTCCAAACTCAGCTCAAAGAGCTTACAACTCAGATCCCTCAGGATCTATCAGGTTTTCCCAACCCTACCTCAGGCTAAGCAGCCCTACAACTCAGATCAGCTCCTGATCCTACAGCTCAGACCTAAGCAGGTCCTACAACTCAGGCTAAACAGCCCTACCTCAGATCAGCACCTGATCCGACAGCTCAGACCCCTTCCATGTCCTACAACTCAGAGAATTCCTCCTCCTACAGCTCAGGCTATGAAGCCCTACAACTCAGATCAATAGATCCTACACTCAGGCCTTCAGCCCTACAACTCAGAACCCTCAAGTTACTACAATCTCAGACCAAAAGGTCTTACAACTCAGGCAAAATGCCCTACAGAAAAGTGAGTATTATACTTACTACAGATGACAGCAAGTCCCCTGTGGTTCCTGCACAGCTTGTGCTTCCTGTAGCTGGTGATGTTGATGTCAGCCACTAACTGATCTTCTTCTTCAGATGAAGGTTGGAAGATCTCCCTGCTCCTTCTTGCAAAGGAGCTACCTTTTTCTCTCTTCTTCTTCTTGCTTGTTCAGTGAGCAGCGGGAGAGAAGAGAAGAGCTTCAGCCGTCAATGAAGCAGTTCATTTCTTTTTGCACGCGATGGAGACAGAGTTCAAATGTGCCCTAACTCTTCCTTTTATACATCTCTAATCTTCAACGGCTCTCAGATGTCCTTCTGAGAAGTATGGGAGAAACTGGTGGACCCCACACAGTTTTTCTACAGCTTGCGCCATGGGCAGAACACGCAATCTGCGTTCGACGAACACGCTATACTGTGTTCGACGAACTTGCCAAACTCTGCGGTCGACGATCTTGCCAAACTCTGCGTTCGACAAACTTGCCAAACTCTGTTTTCGACGATCTTGCCAAACTCTCCGTTCGACGAACTGCCTTGTCTCTGTGTTCGACGAACTTTGTTCTGTGTTCGACGATCTGCCTTATCTCTGCATTCGACGATCTGCACTCTTCATTAGATGATCTTTCCCAAGTCTCAGCTGATTCTTCCTTTCTATCTGCATTCGACGAACTACCTTCTGAGTTCGACGATCATGCCAACTCTCAGCTGTTTCTTCTAGTTCGTCTCAGTGGTCGACGAACTGTGTTCTGCGCTCAACGAATGGCACTCTGCGTTCGACGAACACGCCCTTTGTTCCTTCTCAGTGGTCGATGAACTGAGTCCTGCGTTCGACGAACGGCACTCTGCGTTCGACAAACACGCCCTTTGTGACTTCTTATCGGATCCTTCTCTGGTCTCGTCTCAGCGGTCGACGAACTGAGTCCTGCGTTCGACGAACGGCACTCTGCATTCGACAAACACGCCATTCTTTCCAATCTGCACGCTGCTCCTTTCCCGTCTCAGCGGATCCGCTGAGACAGCGATCTCATCTCAGCGGATTCTTGACTATCTGCAGCTCAACTTGCGTATAAGCTTTCTCAGCGGCTCCTGTTGTGGTCTCAGCGGTTTCGCTGAGACAGTGGGCTCGTCTCAGCGGTTTTGACCCTTCGTCTCAGCAGTTCTGCTGAGACAAAACTTCATCTCCTAGGAGATGATTTCTCCTCATCTAAGGGCATGTTTGGCCCTTCCTTTTGAGTCACCTGTGCTTGTATTTTCTACACAAGTATAGCTTTATCAAATACAATATGTCCTTTGCATTGAGAGTGATGCCTCTTCAAATCAAGGTAATATTGAGGGCAATATTCCCAATAATGTCCCTCCTGAACATTATTCTATCAGTCCTCCAAGAATGGAAGCATATCCATCTCAGAAAAGAAAAGCAATCAGCACTGAAGAAGACTGATAGGCCAGGCAAAAGAGGAGAGAGGAGATCAAGCAAATGCCAGGATATGAAGAATGGAGCCCTATTTCCAAAGAAATCATCCTCTCCATTTGGAGAGACTTTGGAAGCAAATGATTACACATAGAAATATTCTACAACTCAACTAAAATAAAGAAGCATCAAGATCAAGAAATCAAAAGAAGACTATATTAGAAAAATAAGTCTCAGGATCCAGTCCCTCCTAGATACATACCAAAACCAAGGAATTACTTCTCCAGGCAAAAAAAGAAAAGTTGTCGGTGATAGTGATTAAGTCAGGGAGAACAATGTGTGGATCTTGTGATTATTGTTAAACTCTATCTTAAGCCCGTGAACACTAGCTTTTAATATCTATTAGATTGCTTATTCTAGATCTATTTGATTTCTCTTTTATTTATACAAGCTTATTATTATATGATGTTCTGACTTCTTCAAATATGGAGAGATTGTTGGAAATTTGGTCCCAAGATTCTTGATTTGAAGAAGAACATTAACATAATATTAACTTAATGTGTTTGATGAATCCTTGATTATGCTTGAGACAGGTACTTATAATCTATGAAAGAATAAATATATGAATATTTCTTAGGGTCACTTAGACATAGCACTTACTCATGTTATATGATCTTAAGTATATAATTAATTACATACTGACATCTATCTTGAAAACATTATTTGGAAAAATCAAGGAAGATTACTGAATTCAGGAAGCAGAAAAAGTCATATTATTGTTAAGTCAAAATCGACGGGACGGTCTATCGATTGAACTTAAAGTATCGACAGGAAGATAAGTCGACAGGAAAAATCGGCTAGACAGACTATCTATGCTGAGGTTATCTACTTTCTTACAAAGGAAAAATCGATTAGACATACCAACTATTATGCAAATCGACTGGACAGGGAATCGACTGTATTAATATTGATCGACGGGATGATCTTCATATCGACTGGACAGACTATAACTTATTCAGATTTATTCGAAGTATTTGTAGAGCGCGTGTCATTATTTTTTCTCCAATCTTTTCACGCAAATCAGTGCGCATTTCAATGATACTCCTATGGAAGTCTTTAATGAATTAAAATCATTGGAGAAATGATTATGGAATAAACTACTCAATTATTACTATTGGAGGATCATTCCAAAATAACTCAGAATTGTGCATTCCTTTTTTGATCATTATTACTATATGAGGAATATTCCAAATTAAGCCAAATTTGTATATTCCCTTTTCTGATCATATTTGAAAATTCAAATTCAGTGATAATTATCACATCCCCTGATCTCCTCTATTTCCTTTTGAGATATGCACCACTATAAAAGGAGATGAACTCCTTCTGTTATTACTAATGATCTGCAGAATACAAATTCGACAGCAGGAATTCCCAAGTCAATTATTCTGCCATCAAGAGCAAAATCCTCTTAAATTCTCAAGAGTGCTATTGACCCTAATCCTGAAGAAGTTTTCAACTATCTATCAACAAAGAAAGGATTACTGCTTCTCATTCCCTTGATACAGATCTACTATTACAAATTATTTATTATCATCTATCAAGGAAGAAGAAGCCTACTGCTAGGTTTTCTATTGAAGACACAAGATCCAAGTCAATCCTTTTTGAGTCTATTATTGTAAAAACTGTAATTCTATAAACAGTTGTGTGAGATCTTTGTGATCTAAGTGTAGGATTTCTGTGTGAATCTGCGAGTAAGACTCTGTTTGGTTGGGTTGTTGATGATGAAAAGCTGTTGATGGAAAGCTACTGGTATGAAAAGTGCTGAAACTAAAAAACTCAGTTTTGTTAAAAAACTGTTTGGGTGAAATGAGTTTGTAAAACGGAGTATTGAAAAAGTTGTTTGAAAACAATACGAAGTTGTGAGTGAAATTTTTTTCTTTCAAAAAACAACACATACACATTTCTACACACACAATTACACATATACACACACAAACATACACAATAAAACACATAAACACACAAATAAACTATTAAAAACACATACACACTTCTACACACACTACACATATACACACACACATAAACATACACAATAAAACACAAACACACATAAAAAACACATACAAATTTATACACACACATATACAACATACACAAACACATACAAATTTCTACACACACATACACATTTCTGTCATGAAATTTTTGAAAAACAAAGACAAACGAACTAATTAATTGTTTTTAAAACATTTAGGTATATCCAAATGGATGGACAACAATACTAGTGTCACTGGACAGCCAGGGAATGTGAGGTCTGCAATGTGGGGAAGGCAGTGCCTTGGCCAGCAAATCTTCTGTTTACAGGTTTGAACAAAGGAGAAGAGCTATTTAAATGAGTATGACAGCATCATGAGAAGAGCTATTCCAAAGGAGAAGTGTTGATCTACTGAACTTGAAAGGAGGAAGACAGAAGAAGGAGGGATTACATACCCAAAGTCCTCGCGACCTGTAGTTGAAAATACGAAGTGAACCTGGAAGGAGGAAGAAGCACTCGGGTTTGAGAAACGTTAAGTCCTCTGCCTTCTTACTGTGATTGGAGAACACATGGAGGACGTCGGGTTTCTCCGTCTTCTCGATCGAATCGGCCCGACTCAAAAGCATCGCCAGCGACACCGTCCCACCATCACCGGCGGAGCTTCGATGTCTGGAATGAAGCTATCGCCGTCAGGGAAGAAGCATCACCGCTAGGGTATCGAGAGAGGAGGCACGGGAGCGGGAGGGAAGAAGACGCCGCTAGGGAAGGATTATCACGATTGCGGCTGGACGGGGCTAAGCAGCGCGGCTGGGAGGTAATAGAAAACCGCGGAATCAAATAACCGACATTTTAGGAATAAGCCGAACCAAACGCCGTTTCTCTTCAAAACTCTGTTTTTTGGCAACCGCACCGCAGGCCATCGGCCCAACCAAACGCCATCTAAGATCTTAGTGATCTGAGTGTAAGATCTTTGTGATCTGAGGTAGGATCTATTTGTAGATCTGAGTGTAGGTCTTGTATTGTAAAAGACTGATGTAGGAACAATGTACGAGTTCTGAGTTTTGGAGGAGTTTTGCCTTCTGAAGCACACTGCTTGAAAGGTGTGGGGAAAGTGGATGTACCCAATTCTTGGGGAACCACTATAAATCTCTGCGTCTCTTGTGTGCTTTGTTGTGATTGCTTGTTTTGTGCTTTTATCTTTTAAAAGATCTCATAAATCACCCATCACACTATTCACCCCCCCCCCCCCCTCCTTAGGCGTGATCTTAGTCATTCCTATAGAATAACACTTCCCATTTTTAGATTTCCCATTTCCAGGTATTCTCCCAACTTCTCAGACCTGTGCATGCGCCTCCTCCTCCCGGTGGACTAGGGCATCCACTTCTCAACTCCTCCAAACGGACTACGACATCACCTCCGGCTCTTGCTCTCACATTACAGGTTCAATTTCTGGTTTTTGGTGTCAATCTTGCACTTCTTCGACGCATACTTTATGAGCCAATTTCTCTATCTGTAGTGCATGAGTAAGCCTGTGCGTTTGCAGACATGGGTAGTGGGCAGATGAGATTGTGATTTCGAGCACGGCCTTGGAGGGGGTCATCCCCACCCCGAGAATGTCAATGTACCAACATTTAATTCATGAGTTCTTAATATTTTTCAAGTATATTCTTTTAGAGATTTTGTTAAATTTCTTTTAATTTACTCTGATTTACTAAACTATATATACTATACCCAATCTCCACATCTTGCACATTCTCTTTGCTCTAGCATTCTCTTTGCTTCAGAGCATCTGCCCATTGCATCAGGATATTGAGAATGAGCTTGGACTTAACAGGGATAAATTAATTCGCACAGCATTGCTCCTTGTGAGTGATTATATTGATAGTGTTAGGTAATGACTAGATATTTACAGAGAGCCATTGCTAAGTACTTCATGATTTAAACTATGCTATTGACTCCATATGTTTGCTGACATGCTATAACTGACTAGGTTTATACCGTGCTTTCCTCAACATGCATGCATATTTAATTATAGAACCGGAGAATTATAGATCTCTCATCCTGTAACAGGCAGCCACATTAACACAAATATATTGTGAATGACCAGTTAAGAAAGAAGTTGTTGAATCCCATTGTAAACACAACTTTGTGGAACTTTCAGTTCAATTAATTTTGTAAGGACTCATTTCTCTGCTTGCAGGATGAAATCATGTTTCAGTAATAATGTTTTTATTTACTCACTTAATGTTTAAAAATGTAAACATGGTTTTAGAAAGGTTTAGAAGTTAATGATGTTGGACATGTGTGTCACATCCCTTTGTTTGAGAATAACAAATCCCATATTGTATTTGATATTGCTTGTAGTGTGTTTATAGTGTGCAGGAACTATAGGTGCAATACTCCACAGGTAGAAGGCAGCATGGAAACAATTTTTGAAAGCAGCGATTCCTTAGCGCTACCGCCAGCGCTATCGCTAACGCCAGGCGCTAGCTCAGTTGGTTCCGTCTCAGCGGTTTCATCTCAGCTTCCGTCTCAGCGGTTAGCCTCGTCTCAGCGGTTCCTTAGCGCTACCGCCAGCGCTAACGCTACTGCCAGGCGCTAGCTTGAGCTCGTGCAGATCGCAACGCCGCCGACAGTTTCGCAACTGCTCCACACGAGCGCTACCGTCAGCGCTATCGCTACCGTCAGCGCTATCGCTACCGTCAGCGCTATCGCTACCGTAGGCGCTATCTCAAGTTCGTGCATAGAGCCACGCCGACGACGGTTTTTCAACCGCTCCACACGAACGATACCGCAGGCGCTAAGTACTACCGCAGGCGCTAGCTCCAAGGTCTATAAATTGAAGCCAACTTCGATCATTTTGATCATCCATCCCAGAGAGGTTGCTTGTGCCACAATTCCAGTGCTGTTATGCTGCCGAAGATGGATCTCCCACAAAAAGCTTAAAGGAGAATTCTGGAGGAGGACAACGTCACGCTACATCCGAAGGACGATTACTTCAACCTCGCTTATACTACAGCGATCCTTCATCCTCAACTCCAGAGATCTCATATAGGGAGTTTTATTATTGTTTTCATTATTTCCATTCCATACTTTTTGTAACCGTTTAGAGAATTCGCCTTGTGTTGGCGACTAGGTCTGGGTAGGACTTAGGGAGAAATTTGCCTTGTGTTGGTGACTAGTTCTAGGTGATTAGATCTAGGGGCTCGAGGCCATATCCGGGGAAGGATTGGCTAGAGCGGCTTGAGGCCTTATCCGAGGAAGGATAGGCTAAAGCCAACCGGTTCGTGGGGATACTAGTCGGTATAGAAAAGGAAAAATTATTTACATATGTACGCCTCTGATTTCTAGCGATATTGAAATCAATTTTTGTAAACACCTTTTCATATAATATAATCATGTCTCTATTTGTGTTTACTTGATTTCTCTCATTTGGTGTAATCTCTATTATATTGTGGTCTTAGTTTTCAATTCTAAATCTAAATTGTTTATTTCAATCTCTTTCATCATAAAACAATTTAGTACTTGTTTCTAAAATTGCATATCATAATTTTCTATTCATTTAGCTAAATTGTTATTTTACCTTCACATATTATAAAACAATTTAGTAATTTTAATACAATTATAAAAAGAATTTTTATTCCCTTATTCACCCCCCTCTAAGGGCGCCGCAAGATCCAACAAGTGGTATCAGAGGTAGATTATTCCAAATCGGTCTAACAACCGGGAATAATGGCGTCTCATGATCTCGCTTCTACTTGTAAGGGAAATTTTCTTATAAATGAAAAATCTTTAGCACCACCTTTATTTGAAGGTAAAAATTATAATGGGTGGAAAACTCTTATGGAAAAATTTCTTAAAACTTTGGATGTGGAAGTATGGAATATTACAATTAAAATGCCCCCAAGTATTTTAAATAAAAATGAAATGTTTTAAATGCCAAATCTATGAATAGTCTATATTGTGCATTAGATCAAAATATTTTCAAACTTATTTATACGCTTCCTACTGCTTATGAAGTTTGAAAATTTCTTGAGAATACTTATAATCTTCCTTCTACAGATGATGAACAAGAAGAATTCCTTATGGATCCAAGAGAAGAAATCGACAAGGACTCATTCTTGGAGGATGATAAATCTAAGAGAGAAGTCGACGAGGAATTTCTTATGGATCCAAGAGAAGAAATCGATGAGGACTTATGCTTGGAGGAAGAAGAATACAACGTCACAATATTGGACTCATTTGTTGGCAACACATCAAGCAAAAGAGAAGACGGAAACTATAGCAAGGTAAGATAATCTAAATCTTCTCTTTTTGTAACAAATTCCATTTCTACTTCTCGTATGCTTAAAATTGCTAAACGTAAAATTTTAAAGTTAAAAATTGCTAATTCCAAATTACGTTTAGAAAATGAATCTTTAAAAGCAAACGATAACGTAGAATCAAATATTGATGTGATAAATTCTCTTTCATGCTCTTTAGGTAAAATTCCTATTCCTTGTTTAGACTGCAATCAATTAAAAGAAAAATTCAAGGATATTGAAAAAGGGCTCTTAGTTTCTAAAGAACATAATGAAAAATTGATAGTTGAAAATGATGCTTTAACTTGTAAGTTAATACAATTAAAATCTTTTGTTGAAAAATTTCAAATGTCATGTAATGAATTTCATCATAAGATTTTGAATAACAAGGATAAATTAACTTACAAGATCATTTCTAAAAAGGACCATTTTCACACATTAAATCAAAAGGAGTTTAGTTTCAAAAAGAATTATGATCCTCACAAAATTCTTAAGAGTCATTATTATAAGTCTCAATATATTTTCAATCATGACTCAAATTTAAAAACTCCTTTTTATGAAAATCAAACTATAAAATATTATCCTTCATATTATAAGAGTATGTCTATAAGAAAGAGTGGAAATGAAAATTATCGAAATAAGAATCAATCATTTAAAACATATTGTAACCCACTCTTTCAACAATCACTTCTTAAGAAAGACAATCACTCTTATAAACATTCAAAAAATCTCTATAATAAAATTCATTATGATTATCAACATCAATCTATTTTGAAAAATAATTTGAATAAACATAAATCCCAAATGAATTATTTTTCAAATAAATATAATCATATAAAGATGTCACATAATCATCATATGAATTTAAATGATAAACAACCAATGTATGAATGGAGACCCATAAAGAAAAATGATGTATCATCTTTAATTGATAATGCCCATTCATCATTATCCTCCCAAAAGTCATCACGATGTATTTGGGTACCCAAAGGAACCATCCCACATGGTCCCCTTTGGATACTTAAATCTCTTATTAATTAGTATCCAATCATTTGCATGAAGTAGAAACAATTAAAAATGAAATATCAATACTCTACTTCATGATAGGCTTACTGTCTCTTTTCTTTTGTTTTACTTTTTATTATTTTTTGAACAAACATGTTATGATCACTTTATATATTATGAAATATGACTTTCATACATTAAGCCTAATGTTTATCAAATCAAATTTGAATTAAAATTGAACATTAAGTCATATATTTTTCAAAGTGATCTATCTCTCATCTTAAATTGTTTAAATATATCCTTTTAAATCCTTTACCCATCAATGTCTTGAATTAACATTATCATTTGAATATTGAAATTATTTTCAAGACAAATGAAATTATTTTAAAAAAATATGGATTTAAATGGTTTATTAAAGGGCTTAAGCTAAAAATTAAAATGTGCAACGTTTTAATTATTTTTCTATTTATTGCATTTGATAGCCCTTATAATGAAAAATATTATCAAATAAAATCGAAAACAAACATTCACAAAACGCGTGTTTTTTTTTTTTAAATGCGAGCTTTAGATCAAAACTTCAAAAGCCATATCTTTTGATCCGCTCGTCCGATTTTTCGCGTTTAATATCTTTTTGGAAAGAGCACAGAAATCTCCATCCAACGGAGAACCAAATTTGTTCATTCAAATTCGTTTGGTGCTGTCAATTTGCCAAATTTCAACTCCGTTTAAAAAAAACTTAGTTCGCTTGATTTGGAAATTTCTGTGTTTATGGATTTTTCATCACATGATATCCTTTGTATATTGTGTGTAATGTGTGTCACCATTGTTTGCATGTTATTTAGACCTTAGAATTATCATGTATCATTAAGTTCAAATCAAAAGCTTAATCATTTCATTCTAGGTCTAAAGAAAATTAATTTGAAAACTTCTCATATTACATGCAACATTATCTTCATTAATCCTATGTAATAACATTGCATTCAAACTCATCATTCTAGCATCACTTCTTGGTTTATGCTTAATTTTATATGCTAGGTATAACATTTACAATGTTATTAAAATATCATGATAACTATGTGATTTGAAATTATAATAGAATACTAAAATTCCAACAAACACATAGTTTATGGATTAATCATTAGAATATATATGAATATTGTATCATAAATCATATATTATCATGCAAAACCAAAGATCAATAGATTCAATTATTGAATGCCAATTTTATTATAAATTTCAAAACATTATATATGTGATTTTTGTCTTTAATATGATTACATGATCATCATTTTCTAGACTTAAAAATCAA
Source organism: Dactylorhiza incarnata (assembly GCA_033032865.1). Classification (NCBI taxonomy): domain Eukaryota; kingdom Viridiplantae; phylum Streptophyta; class Magnoliopsida; order Asparagales; family Orchidaceae; genus Dactylorhiza; species Dactylorhiza incarnata. Next base: position 584,521 of record JAWHQI010000437.1, read on the forward strand.
ATATGCTTATTCAAAAGAAAATCACCAAATCATATTGTCATAAGTTTAGAAAGAATAGAAGTCACATACATCATGATGATCTAACATATTATCATAATTGTGCTAGTTATCACATATCGTCATCTCATAAAAGTAGAAAAACTATGCGGCTTTATAACTCATCACATTAAACAAAACCCATAGTTTATAAATCAACCCATAGTTTAAAAAGCATTGGTTGTCCAAAGATTATTCACCTTTAACTTCATAACTCACAATAGCGGGGGCGTAGGGTTGTATATATTAGAGACCTAACCTCTAAGTCATGTCTTGTCCTTAACCGGGGAGGGTTCCAGTGGGGCCTTGCGAGGCACTAGGGGGAAAGAGTGCTAGGTTGAGTGTTCTCTAGTGTGTGCATATGAGACTAACACCCCAACCTACGGCATGCGTGCAGCTCCTCATGCCCATCCGTCACTTAGTACGAGGCTAGGGTGTAGACATTTAGTCGGGGTAGTCTTTAATCTTAGGACATACTTATATTACTCACTGCATGAAAATTTTTATTCACTTATTACTTAAATCATGCATATTTTGGGTTGTTTAATAAAAAATGTCCTCTTGTGTCTTCATAACTTATCTTTTTATGATTAAATGATTTTGTAAAACACAAGAATTTGAAAAAACCAAAGTTTCATGCAAATTTGATCCACCTATAGATCTCTAAAAATTCTGAAATTTCAGCATGGAACTTCTCTAAGGACACTTAATCAAAATCAAAAATCAAAAATTTCAAATTCTCAAAAAATAGTGTACTATTTCCAGCGCTAGCCCTAGCGCCGGCGCTAGCGTGGGTTTTGGAATTTTCTGCTTTTCAAAATTTCTAAAAATCACTAAAAATATTTCAGTTTATATGTACTACTTTGTTTTTGTATTTCTGACATTTGTTATTTTTGTTTTCTTCATATTATGAAAAATCAACTACAAAAATTCAAAATTCAAAATTCAAAATTACAAAAATATTTGTTTTTTGTTATTTGTATTTTATTCATATTATGATAAATCAACTACAAAAGTTCAAAATTCAAAAAATACAAAAATATGTTTTTTGTTATTTGTGTTTTATTCATATTATGAAAAATCTACTACAACAATTCAAAATTCAAAAATTACAAAAATATGTTTTTGTGATTTTCTGTTTTTATTTGATTTAAAAATGATAAAACAAAAAAAAACTGTATGCTCTTTATTGCCAATATCAAGCATGTATGAATTCTATTATTTAGAATTATTTACAATGTTAAAACTTATTCCTTCAAATTACTATGAACATTATCCTGCTTATCATGCTTTGATATATCTATTTAAAGTGCATCAAATATTGAAATATGTGTAGAACCAAGCTTAGCATGCCTTTAAGTATGAGTAAATGTTTTATGATTGATAATGATACATTTCACTCACTTATTTTGGTAATCAACATGTGTGTTTAAATCTAAAATGCTTGCTTGTGTATTGTATTTGTACAATGAATTAAAACTTGCATAAGTTTATTGCCTACACTATATTTGAATTGCACTTATGAAATTTAGAAAAGTGGTTAAGTTAAAAAAAAATTTGGGTTTGCAAAACAAGTGTATTCGGAGAACTATAACTCCACCAAGCACTACTTGAACCTCCTGATAAGTCTTCATAAGCATTGTGAGGTTGAGCACCTTGGAAAGAATAGTAAAGTGTCTTATGCAAACCTTAGTTATTACATCACTTTGTTAAAAACTTATGTGCATTAAAAGTGTGTGAAAGTAATTTACTTGTGTTTTATTGTGCACTTTACTTTACATATGTCTTGTATTTTGATGATTTAAATCAATTGTTAACATTGCCCAAAATACACTTATGTGCACATCATTATCTTCCATAACACTTCTTCACACGAGTATTGGATTCTAATGCTTTATCTATACTACTCTTTATATAAGAAATGCACTAGATAACCTAGCATGATCTCTACAATGTTTTGGTATTTCTTGAATTTAAAATTAAGTAACATTGTAGTATAATCTCTCTATGATATGTTCATTTCATGCTTGGTATCTTTATGAAAAACTTTGAGATTTCAAAAGGTTAAAACATCTTTCAATTTTGAACAAAAACTCATATTTTTACTTATGTTTTTCATACTTACAAAAAGATGTTTATTATAATCTTCCGCTTGCTTGCAACTCTTATCTTTATATTTGAAATCTCTTATATATGTTATGCTTAAACTCTTTATCATTTCATATATTACAAAAGCTCGATCATGATTTATAACTAGCCTAAAGAATGCCTCCTTACTACCCTCACCCCACCTTCTTTTGATAATACCAAAAGGGGGAGATTAATTGAAGAAATCTATAGAGAAGAAATATAGATAAATAAGGGGAGACTAATTCATGTAATCTATCATTTAGGGGGAGTAGAACATAAATTGCTTTTATGTAGGGGGAGCATTAAGATAGGGGGAGTATGCACAATTTCATCATGCTTATTATATACTATAGTTGCATTACTATCATGCTTGTCATATACTATAAACACTATTGTTGATTTCTTGCTTAGAGGATTTGTTATTATCAAAAGGGGGAGATTGTTGGACATGTGTGTAACATCCCTTTGTTTGAGAATAACAAATCCCATATTGTATTTGATATTGTTTGTAGTGTGTTTATAGTGTGCAGGAACTATAGGTGCAATACTCCACAGGTAGAAGGCAGCATGGAAACAATTTTTGAAAGCAGCGGTTCCTTAGCGTTACCGCCAGCGCTATCGCTAACGCCAGGCGCTAGCTCAGTTGGTTCCGTCTCAGCAGTTTCATCTCAACTTCCGTCTCAGCGGTTAGCCTCGTCTCAGCGGTTCCTTAGCGCTACCGCCAGCGCTAACGCTACCGCCAGGCGCTAGCTTGAGCTCGTGCAGATCGCAATGTCGCCGACAGTTTCGCAACCGCTCCACACGAGCGCTACCGCCAGCGCTATCGCTACCGCAGGCGCTATCTCAAGTTCGTGCATAGAGCCACGTCGGCGACAGTTTCGCAACCGCTCCACACGAACGACACCACAGATGCTAAGTACTACCGCAGGCGCTAGCTCCAAGGTCTATAAATTGAAGCCAACTTCGATCATTTTGATCATCCATCCCAGAGAGGTTGCTTGTGCCACAATTCCAGTGCTGTTATGCTGCCGAAGATGGATCTCCCACAAAAGGCTTAAAGGAGAATTCTGGAGGAGGACAACGTCACGCTCCATCCGAAGGACGATCGCTTCAACCTCGCTTATACTACATCGATCCTTCATCCTCAACTCCAGAGATCTCATATAGGGAGTTTTATTATTGTTTTCATTATTTCCATTCCATACTTTTTGTAACCGTTTAGAGAATTTGCCTTGTGTTGGCGACTAGATTTGGGTAGGACTTAGGGGGAAATTCGCCTTGTGTTGGCGACTAGTTCTAAGTGATTAGATCTAGGGGGCTCGAGGCCATATCCGGGGAAGGATTGGCTAGAGCGGCTTGAGGCCTTATCCGGGGAAGGATAGGCTAAAGCCAACCGGTTCGTGGGGATACGAGTTGGTATAGAAAAGGAAAAATTATTTACATATGTACGCCTCCGATTTCTAGCGATATTGAAATCAATTTTTGTGAACACCTTTTCATATAATATAATCATGTCTTTATTTGTGTTTACTTGATTTCTCTCATTTGGCGTAATCTCTATTATATTGTGGTCTTAGTTTTCAATTCTAAATCTAAATTGTTTATTTCAATCTCTTTCATCATAAAACAATTTAGTACTTGTTTCTAAAATTGTAAATCATAATTTTCTATTCATTTAGCTAAATTGTTATTTTATCTTCACATATTATAAAACAATTTAGTAATTTTAATACAATTATAAGAAGAATTTTTATTCCCTTATTCACCCCCCCCCCTCTAAGGGCGTCGTAAGATCCAACAAATGAATGTGCCAAGAAAACAAACTTTAAGAACAGTTTTAGTGGATTCCTCATCTAAGTTATATTTGAGAATGTTAGATTTAGATTTGATACTAATTTCAATGAAGCCTATCATAGCTGGCCAAGAGTGAAATTAGTCTATTTTGAAGTGGTTCTGCCTGTCGATGGCTATTTATTTCACTTACAAAAACCATGCCAAGAAATCAAATAGCCATTGTGTTTGGGGTACTGTCATGCACGGGGGTTTGTGAGCTGCGGGAGCGCCATCGTGCCATATCTAGCTGTGTTATTAGGAAACATTAATGATTGGGTGTTACTGTAGTAATGTCAGGAATTCAAAATAATACGATACACAAACAATAGTCCAACGAATAATCACAATAATTTATGAAATTTGCAATAGACTCTACAAGCATTCATGTTTGCGGTTAGACAACTAAATTAAAGTGAAAGTGCTTCAATAAATTGAGAGATGATTAAACCTTGCAAGTACATTGATTAATGGGCAAATTTGTAAGAAATAATATCTCAAATGATGTGATAGTCCACCAAATATGCAACAATGAGTAAAATTGACTTTAAATATGAACTTACACAAAAAATATGTGACCCTGTGTTGAATTACTGCTAATTTCAAGGGTTGGACAGACGATCTGTTGTAATTATGTGCAAATTTCAAATTTTCAGGCAGAATTCTGATGTTATGGAGGACTTTGGGTGGAATGGTAGGCTGTTGGGACTGTTGATGGGTTGGTTTAGGCTCAGACGAGTTCACAGGGACTGGGTAATTGCAGGAATTAAGAGTATATGTTGTAGAGATGGGGAATTTTATGGTAGTTACTTGGCAGATTAGGTTGGTTCATATTCTAACTAAGGCTACGGGAATGGAATATTGCTGGAAATAAGGGTATGGGATGTACATGGGATTTAATTAGGTAGTTGTCGGGATGATTGCAGGCCATGGAGATCCCTGTGAATAGACAAATTTCACCGGTGCTAATTTAGGTTACAAGAATGGGAATTTATTGGAATTTCTTAGATGGGTTGCTGGAGTGGGAGAAATTGAGGAGGGCTAACATATGGTTTTTGAAAACCAAACCAAGAAGTTCATCTATAGAGACTTTTGTTGAATCATAATTCTACATATTATGCATCCTCTCCATTTTCTTGCACCGAATATACCTGATCGCGTAAGCCCAATATTATAATTAAAACCCAGTGTTACAGTACAAATGTTTGGACTTATAAATGCAACTTATAAAGATTGCTCCCAGTTGCACTGCCCAAACAAACAGACCCTGTGTTAACATGATGACAGAAAAAATTGAAGTCACGCCATTTGCATGAGAACTTGAATGCTCTCCCTCCTTGCACCACTCAAGCTCCGTTAATGCTCCAGAAACACCTCTATTTTTCTTCTGCGGAAAAAAACTTAGACAGCGTGAGAGAAAAGAACACATGGCAGCAGACATGGGAAGATGGTTCCACGTCGAACATGTAGTGTTGGAGCCTATGTTCCGCATCTCTTAGTTTGAGAATAACAAATACTGTGTTGAATTTGATCTTGTATTTTGTGCGTTTATAGTGTACAGGTTTTACAGGAAATATTACTACATGAGTAGGATGCGCTCGCGTTAGTTCTTAACGCCCCGCGTTAAGAACCGTTGAGAAGGAAACCGTTGAGAAGGAAACCTTCGAGAAGGAAACCGTCGAGAAGAAATGCCGTCGAGAACGAATCCGTCGAGAAGCCAGAGACAACGCCAGGCGTTAGATCTTAATGCTGGGCACTAGCCGTTCGACGAAATGTGATGTCGGTCGACTAAACTGCGTTCGACGAAATTTGAAGACGTTTGACAAAATTTGAAGACGTTCGATGAAATTTGATGTCGCGTGACGAAATGGTGTTCGACAAAATGAGGTTCCGGTCGACGAACATTGCGGCTGACGAAATGGAATTCCGTTCGATGAAATTGCGTTCGACGAACTTTGATGACGTTCGACGAAATGGGATTCCGTTCGACGAAATTGCTTTCGACGATGACGTTCGACGAAATAAGATTTTGTTCGACGAAATAAGATTCTGTTCGACAAAATTTGTTTCTGCTCGACGAAAATGGCGGTCGAGGAAATTACATTCAATGATATAAGATACAGTTCGATGAAAATCCACAAACTGCCATGATCTTGGCGGTTGCACGATCTCAGCCATGACAGTGCACGTTCACTAACGTCGGCGTTAACTCTTAACGCCACGCGTTAGCTCCCGAGGCAATTTAAAGTACAACCCCTCTCCCTCCTTGTGAGATGATTCCAGAATTCTAATAATTTTTAAGAGAGGCTCATGTACAGCAATTAAGAGATCTCCCTTGGGCTAACATGAAGATCTAAAGAAGATTTTGAAGGAGAAGGTCTACAACGCTTATTCCATACGAAGGACGATCGCTTCCAGAACGCCAACATCTACATCGTCTTCGTCTTCACCTTCAGAATTTCTTGGGGAGTTTCTCTTTACTTTATCTTGTAATCTTTTATTTTTCTCTTTGTATTTTGGTTTGGAGAAATCGTTCGGGGAGAACGTCGGATTCCGAGAAGGATTCTGTGGGTAAATTCGCCTTGTGTTGGCAACTAGGTCCTTGTACGGCTTAGGGGGTAATTTGCCGCCTTGTGCGTGGCGACTAGGTCGAGGGTAGATTTAGGGGGTGGCTAGAGGCCTTATCTGGGGATAGATAGTCTATAGTCAACCGGTCCTTGGGAGGACTGATGAAACAACAAAAAGTGTTTTTACATATTCTCGCCTTGATTTCTAGCGTTATAGAAATCAAACATTTGTGTATTCAATTTATTATGAAATAAAATCATGTCTTTTAATGTTCTATTCAATTGATTTTATTTCCTCTTCAAGAATGTTTTAATTTATATTTCATTAAAGTATTAAAATTAACATTTGTGTAATTATCTTTGAAATACAATAATCGTTTTTATTATCTCTGATTTTCTGGAATTGTATTTCATTTAAGATTTCATAAGTTAAATCACTGGGGCAATCTTTTTGTGCTAAGGAATATTTTCTGGAGAGCTAACGCCCAGTGTTAACACTTAACGCCGGCGATAGCAACAGTTAACAAAAAGTTTTGTTTCTCTTATTTAAAAAGGAATCTTCAATACAATCTTTTTTGAGATATCAAAATATATTTTCTTATAAAATATTCCTAAACTTTGATCATAAACTTTGATAAATTTAATTTAGAACTAAAATTCCATAAAGCCCTTATTCACCCCCCCCCCCCCCCCCCCCTCTAAGGGCGTCGTAAGATCAAACACGTGGTATCAGAGTGAAGGTTATTCCAATACGGCTTCACAACCGGGAATAATGGCGCTTCATGATCTCGCATCTTCTAGAGGGGATTATTTTTATGAAAATGAAAAATTATTATGTCCACCATTATTTATGGGTGAAAATTATAATGGGTGGAAAACACTTATGGAAAAATTTCTTAAAACTTTGGATATTGAAGTTTGGAATATTATAATTAAAATGCCCCCAATTATTCTAAATAAAGATGAAATGTTTTTAAATATCAAATCTATGAATAGTCTATATTGTGCTCTAGATCAAAATATTTTCAAACTTATTTATACGCTTCCTACTGCTTTTGAAGTTTGGAAATTTCTTGAGAATACTTACAGTCTTCCTTCCACAGATGATGAACAAGAGGAATTCCTTATGGATCTAAGAGAAGAAATCGGCGAGGACTCATGCTTGGAGGAAGATCAATCTAAGAGAGAAACAATATTGAACTCAATTGATGGTAAAACATTAAGTAAAAGAGAAGACAGAAACTATAGCAAGGTAAGAAAATCTAAATCTTCGCTTTTTTGTAACAAATTCTATTTCTACATTTCGTGTGCTTAAATTTGCTAAACGTAAAATTTCAAAGTTGAAATATGCTAATTCGAAATTACGTTTAGAAAATAAAACTTTAAAATCAAACGCTAAAGTAGAATCTTATATTGATGTTTCAAATTCTCTTTCATGCTCTTTAATTAAAAATGTTAAACCTTGTTTTGATTATAATATTTTAAAGAAGAACTCACGGTTTTGGAAAAAGGTCTTTTAACTTCAAAAGAGCATAATGAAAAATTGATAAAAGAAAATGATAATTTAAAGGATAAACTAGAATCATTAAAAATATTTATTCAAAATTTTTCATATAATAAAAAATCTTTTATTTCTAGTTTATCAAATTATCAAAAGTCTAAAAGTTTAACTTCATATTATAAAAGTATGTCTATAAGAAAGAGTGGAAATGAAAATCATCAAAATAAGAACCAATCATTTAAAACATATTGTAACCCACTCTTTCAACATTCAATTCTTAAGAAAGACCATCACTCTTATAAACTCTCAAAGAATCAATATAATAAAATTCATTATGATTATCAACATCAATGTATTTTGAAAAATAATTTGAATACACATAAATCCCAAATGAATTATTTTTCAAACAACTATCATCACAAAAAGACGTCAAATAATCATAATATGAATTGAAAAGATAAACAACTAAAGTATGAATGGAGGCCCAAAATTAAAAACGAAACACTAACTCCACTTGTAAAGGCTCATTCATCACTATCTCCCCAAAAGCCAACACGATGTATTTGGGTACCCAAAGGAACTATCACACTTGGTCCCCTTTGGATACTTAAATCTCTCATTCACTAGGAATCATTGTATTGCATGAAGTAGAAATAAATTAAAATTGAAATATCATTACTCTGCTTCATGATATGCTTAATTGCTTTTTCTTTTGTTTATTTTTTATTTTTGAGCCAACACACATGATCACTTTATATATCATGAGATATGACTTTCATTTTAAGTCTAACGTTTAACAAATCAAATTGAATTAAATTGAACATAAAGTCATAATTTTTTATGTGATCTATCTTTTCTTTTTCTATGTTTTATCCTTTTTAAATCCATTGCCTATAAATGTCTTATATTATCATTATAAATTGAATGCTAAATTTGCTAAATGATATTATCAAGACCAATGAAATTACTTTTAAAATTGGATTTAAATGGACTTTTAGGGGTCTTAGGCTAAAATATTAAATGCACAACTTATTGCATATTTGTCTATTTTTCGTTGCTGCTATAATAGCCCTATATTAAAAATCATAATCGAAAAAAATCGGAATCAAATAATATAAAAAACAATGTGTTTTAAATCAAATATTGTAACTCTGTTGCTAACGCCAGGCGTTATCACTAACGCTGGCGGTAGCATATTTTCCTAAAAATTCAGATTTCTCTAATTATTATTTTTCTGAAAAATTATTTTACTATCATTATCTTCTACTTTCAAATACCTTGTATTGTTTTGTTTAATTTCTACAAATTAAAATCATAATTGAAAAATTACAAAAAATGATGAATATGATTTCACACACTCCACCTTGATCTATTAATATCCTATGCTAAAATTCACTATAATCAAATATCATAATTCATGATCTATCAAAACCTATCTTAAATTCACTAATTCGATCAACCTTAGGAATTATGAAATATATGATTGTGATTGGCATTATAGTTTCATATTTTGTTTAGTGTGTGTGATGTGCATCTCTATTATTTGCATGTATCTCATTATATTTAGACCTAAGATGAAATCAAATAGAATTGCCACTTCATTCTAGATCTATGAAAATTCAAAACTCTATGTTTGAATACATGCAACTCAATTATATATTTGTCCATCTTTACATAGCTTTGCATCATGTTTTCCTAACTCATCATACTAGCATCATCACGTACCATAGATAGAAATCAATGTCCATGCTAGTTATATCTTGCAATGTTAAAGTAAATTATATTACCAAAATATGAAAATCATAATTTCCCTTTGTAGTTATTTGCATGAATAAAATTTATTCTAAATGGATTTAAAATCAACAATTATCGATATAATTGTAAATCCAAAACTAATCATGCAATTATACCATAGTTAATATATTTAATGCTTACACGCTTAGTATATCCATAATCATTAACCCATGACTTATGTCTCACAATAGCAAGGGCGTAGGATTGTGTGCATTAGAGACCTAACCTCTAAGTCATGTCTTGTCCTTAACCGGGGAGGGTTCCAGTAGGGTCTTGCGAGGCACTGGGGGTAAAGAGTGATAGGTTGAGCGTTGCCTTTTGTATGCATATGGGATTAACACTCCAACCTACGGCATGTGTGCAACTCATCATGACCATCTGTCACTTAGTACGGGGCTAGAGTGTAGTCATGTAGTTAAGGTATCTTGATCTTAGATATACTTATATTATATTCATTGCATGAATATTATCTCACTCTTTATACTTAAATCATGCATATTTGTTTTTTGTTCTAACATTGCATCTTGTGTTTGCGTATTTTATTATTTTGAGCTTTAATGTTTTTACAAAACACAAGTAGTTGAAAAATCACCAAAAACATGTTAAAAAAGCCTTCAAATCTAATCAATATACTCTGAAATTTCAACTGAATGAAGGTCTCTTTATAATACAAATGAATTGTGAAAAATGTTTTTCAAAACATCAAATTTTGCAATTCTGTCTCGGTGTTAAGAAGTTAAGGCCTGACGTTAGCTCCTTTGCTCCAAAATTTTGTTGTTGTTGTTGTTTTGAGTAATTCCTGGTATTATTTTAATATTTTGTGTGTGTTTAATTCCTCTGTTTGTAAAATGTTTTCTATCTTTTTATTTCCTTTAAAACAAAATTTTATTTCTTTTAAATATATATATATATTTTCTCATGCATTATTTTGGGTTTATTTTTCTGGCATAGAATATCATTTACTGATTGGGCTAAAAAGACTTCTATGTTTTTCAGAGAATATATATAAGAAAAAACAAATACAAAATTACAAAACAATTTCAAAGAACAAAAATATGTTTTTCTCTTTATGTGTGTTTATTGTTTTGTGCATATATATAAAAATTCAAAAATTTATAAAAACTGATTGTTATTCATTGCCATTGTCAAGGATGATTAATTATATCAATTAAAGATTAAATACAATGTTTAATTTAACTTTCAAGTTTCTTAAAAAAACATTATTTTGTATTTGTCATGCCTTGAAAATTATCTTGTTATGTGCAATGAAATTGATTGTAGATATACATGTGTAGAAATGCTTAGCATGCCTCTAAGTATGAGTAATGTATTATGTTTGATAATGATTTATTCACTCACTTATTTTTGATAATCTACATATGTTTACAATCTTATTCTTGCATGATTGTGTAGTGTAATAACTTAAATAATTAAAATGCATAAATAGATTACGTACAAAACATTGAATTGGTTTAATATTATTACAATTCTTTGTCTTTCATGCACTTATTCTTTAGAAAAATGTGGTTTAAAATGCTATGTTTGCAAAACAAGTGAATTCAGAGTCCTTAGTCACTAAACTAAAAAGCAAATAATAAATGACAAGGAAAACTCCACCAAGCACTACTCACCCTCCTGATAAGTCTTAATGAGCATTGTGAGGTTGAGTACCTTGGCTAAGAATTGTAAATTGTCTTGTAGCAAACATTTATACATCACTTCTCTTAGTACACCGGATCACAAAAAAATTGAAAATAAAGCTAAAAAGTATAAAAGTGATCCCCAAGCACTACTTTGCACCCTGATAAGTCTTAATAAGCATTGTGTGTGCAGAGCACCTTGGTAGTTGTACTCTTTATTTATGTGCATTGAAATATTGTGGAAGTAATAATATTTGTGTATTTTAATGTTGAGTTATTTCATTATATTTGTCATGTGTTTTTAATTGATTCACTTATATACTTTATCAAAACACTACTTTGTACACATCATTATCTTTCATAAAACTTCTACTCATGAGAATTGGATCCTAATGCTCATCTACTCAATTCTCTACAAACTTAAGTAAATGCACTAGATAGCAAAACATGATCGCTACAATGTTTATGTTTACTTGAAATGCAAATTTTATTACATTGTAGTTTTTGTATCTTTTCTTGATATTATGAAATCATGCTTGCAATTTTTATCTTAATGGAATAGCATCTCTTCAATCTCTAACTCAAATATCAACTTTTCAAATTCAAAACTCATTATCCTTTATATGATTTTATCTTCTAAAATGATGTTTATGTTTAAGAGTGCTTATTATATTCTTCTGCTAAGTTTACCATTTATGCTCATTCATGTCTATTATTTTTAACGCCGTGGTTTTCTTTTCAACAAATGATATCTTAAAATAGAATGCTTACTTTATCATGTCAGTTATGTTGCTTACTACTATATGTTCGATCATGCTTATATTTTTCTCAACAAGTAGTACTTAACAAACTTTTGATTGCATCATATTTTTCTTCTCGACATAGAACATATTACTCCTTATTGCATACTCTCACCTAAACCCTCTTTTGATACTACCAAAAGGAGAGAATAAATTACATAAATCTAATATTTAGGGGGAGTGGGGAGTGCATTATAATGATTTCAAACTCAAAGAAAGTATCTTTGTAGGAGGAGTAATCATATAGGAGGTGCATATACTATCATATGCTCGATCGTGACAATCCTTCAATAAGTGGTTCCTTATCTATCTTAAAAGATATACACTCATCCTTACCACTTTTGCTAATAACAAAGGGGGAGAAGAAATTGAGAAATCTAGTAAAATAGATATTTAGGGGGAGTAAATTATAAGAGAACACTTATGTATGGGGAGGACTTCATATCAAAAGAGTATGCATTATCGCTATCAAATCTATCACGCTCTTAACCTGTTATTCATGCATATCTTATTACCTGATGAGTCTGGTTTATACAGTGATTTCCGGCCTCATTTAGGTTTGTTTTAGTGTCATTGCACTTCATTTGTGGTTCATATACGCTTATATTGATAGCATGGCGTTTCTGTGCCTTTTGTGCAATCCTTCCCCCTTTGTGGCATATTTTTCCGATATATTATTGTATGCTTGTGTTATGGATCCGGTGGTGTGCACGGATCGGGGTTATTTGTACTTTTCCTGCAGGTCCTGGGATCGTGTGCACGTTCGGGATGGTGCGGGGTGATTTTTGGCCTAAAAAGCCTCTGATCGTGCGCATTCCTTCGTGCACGATCAGGCGCACGACCATTGGTCGTGCGTTAATTCCCATCCCAGATCGAGATCGGTGCGAAGGTATGCGCACGATCACAGGCATTTCTTCGCGCACGACCACTGGTCGTGCGCCCCTGACCGTGCGTTGTTTCCTATTTTTTCTTTGCTACAGGTTGACTGCGCATGATCACAGGCATTCCTTCGCGCACGACCATTGGTCGTGCGCCACTGACCGTGCGCAGTACTTATTCTGCTCCCTATTTAAGCCGCTGTTCCGCGATTTTAGGGATTCCTGCACAGTTTTAGGCGCGATTTCTGCGCGCGACTCCGCCGTTCCACCTCTCCAAGGTCCCTCCTTCCATTCCTCCCCTGGGGAAAGCTTCATCCATTGATCCTAAGGTCCATCTAGGGTTCCGGAAGCATTCTCCGCCATCTACGGCCAGCATTCTAAGAGGAAGACATCTCCATTGGGTGAAGGAGAAGTGAACCCAGCTCTGAGAAGAAGACGGGCAGCGGTTGGAGGTAGTGACAGCCTCTACACCCCGGAAGCAACCAAGGACTGAGCTCGGAGGAGGCATGACGACCCCCCATTTCGACCACGATCCGCGGCGAGGATTCTCATCTCGTGGTTACTTCTACCCCTTCTCATTTTGTGATTTGTACTCTTAATGGTTGTAATGGACTAAATGAACATCTATTTGTCTATGAATGGAAGTTTATTTATGAACTTGTCTTTACGTTATGCTGTGTTGTGATGCGCTCCGCCCCCGCTCCACTTACACCCACATGTTCTAGCACTCGCTCTAGCAAAAGCTAGAAGCGATAGCGAAGAGGTGCCCTCGACCCTCAACTCTCGCATTTGCACTCACCTCATCCATATGCTCACCGGCCATCCGCTAAGCGAAGCACGGCATCGCGGCCTACACTAAATCCATCCACCAAGCGACGCGGTGATTGCGACCCGCATAGTGTTTAGTTTTCTCATTTCCCGTTCGATAAAATCAACCAAGCCCCCCTCTTGTTTTGTTAAACTTAGAACCCCCCATAATTAATTTCCTAACGAGCAAATCGTATTCCCCAACTTGCGGTCCTTTGAGAACGATATTCGGGGAGCTACTCCCTACTTTTATTACTTGACAACGACTGGTGCACTGCCGTCGTACCGCATTTCGTGCCCGCTAATTAGCGGTGTGGAAATAGCGCGTCAAGTTTTTGGCGCCGTTGCCGAGGAACACAGACGTGTGAGTTTTCTTGAGAGGGAGAGCTGAGAGAGAGAAGTTTCTTCCAGTGTGTATAGCCGCCTTATTATTTTTGTTTGTTTGCTTTTTACTTATTTACTGCTTGTTATTATTTCTTTCCCTCTTATTTTAAAGTTTTAGGCAAGTCTAATCCAAGAAGTTTTATTAGTTTGTGTAAATTTTCTTGCAAAGAATTTCAATCTCGTTATATCTGCTTTAATTGTCAAATATGTCATCATGGGACATTTCTCCTGGCACTTACGACAAGATGGTCTATTATATAGACCAAATGAATGAGTTAAATGCTAGGCAGTGTAGGAACTTTGTTTGCATGTTGTGTCGAGGAGAGGGTCATGAATTGAAGGACTGTCCAAGTCTTTCCAATCCTGACCGCTGCTCCTCCACTCATGACAACATTGTCCCTATCGCTCATTCTTTACCCATGGAGGCAATTGTGCCCTCTACTCCTGAGCTTGTCTCGTGCATGGACTCCTCACTCCCTGTGTATGGCTTCACTCCTAGTGATGATGATCACTCATCTGTTAGCCAACAAGGAGAGGAATGGGAGCTCCTAGATGCACCTGAGTATGATGAGGAAAGTATTATTTCCATTGGGGAGGCGTTAGGGGATCTTTTTGCGGAGGAACCAAATCTTTTTGTTCCTCCAGTCTCTTTGCATGATTTTTCTACACACATTTTTTATGATCCTATCGAAGTGAAGGAGTGGGGTGATGCTTCTGACTCGGAGGGTGCCCCAAAGTGGGATGAGGATGTCATTTTCCCTGAAGGGGAGAATGAATACTTTGATCACGATGATGCACCTTGGTGGGATGAGGAGGATACTCTCTTTGATGAGGAGGTTTGCACTTCCTCATGGGACAAGGAGGTCCAACTCACCACCGAGGTCCTTGAGTTCTTGGGTTCCCCTCGCTATGATACTTACGATGATGATAGTGATCTATCCTTGGATCCTGCCAGGAGTGAAATCGGGATCACTCCTCCTTTGTTTGATTCTTTTAGTTCTTCGTCCATTTTATTCCTAATCAACCTTCTTTTAATGCTGATATTGATAAGTTCATCCTTCCTGCTTCACCGCCTGCTTTAATGTCTGATATTTCATTTATCCCTCTGCAGATGCTTGAATTTATAGACCCATTCTTGGGTAATTTTGAGAGGCAGTCTTGGCAGGGAAAGCAATTGGCAATGATGAATTCAATCGTCTATTCCACTTCATCATCATTGCCTGCTTTTTCCTTGAAAGACTGGGTGCAGGGAGGAAAGCGTTACTTCATCCATGACCGCAGGTTGGAGGAGAGGAAGAGGATGAAGAAAGACGAAATATGGAGATGGAAAGCTCATGATCCTCTTGACTGCTGCTGTTGGGTCTTCGGACCCATCTCTTTTATTTTTAGTTACTATTTTAAATCAACTTATAGTTGATCATTTTGAGGCATGTAATATTTAGGATTTATTAACTTTTGCTTTTATGCTTAGACAATATTATTAACTGCTTAATACATGTATTAAGTCCAGCTTAAGGACGGTAAACAAAAGCGATGCTGGGAGACAACCCAAGTTTTTGTTGCTAACCCGTATTTTAGGTCTATTTCAGCGTCGTTTCCTGCTCCAGAGCGCCCATCTCGCCTCTCCATCACCGCCCACCTTCGGGAGGAGCTCCGGACGCCATTCTCTTGCAAATCTCAAGCCGGAGCATCCTCTAGGCCTCCTCCATTGATCATGCATCTCCAAAGCTCCATTTCAAGGGATTTCCTGAGGCGTATATGAAGTTCTCCTGTGAGATCGTGGCCAGAGAAGATTGACGGAGAAGACGGGTATAATAGAAGAAGGTGACAGCTCTTCCGGACCCCGGACGGCAGTTGGAGCCCGAGTCCGGACAAGGATTGACAACCCTAGATTCCGGCCGTGAACCTCCGATGAGTCTCCGTTCTTTGGTTGTAATCTAAACCCCCTTTATACTGTAGTATCGTTTTCCTTTATAGTTTGGGTGTATGAACAATGTTTGCTTAAACCTTATCATGTTATTTTTGTATTTCATTAATGTAAAATTGATATGAGTGGTTTATGCAAGTGAGGAGCGCCCCATTCCATCCTCCATCCCGCCATCACGTTCGTGTGCCGCACTAGCAATTGCTAGTGGCGTGCTTGTCGACGAGGTGCTTGCGACCCTCATCCGTATGTCTACTCTTCCATCCGCCTAGCGAAGCGTGGCATAGCGGCCCGTGTAATCCATTCTGACTCCGTCGGTGCGAATCATTCCATCCGCAAGCCTTCTCGTCCATCCGCCTAGTGAAGCGTGGCAAAGCGGCCCGTGTAATCCATTCGCCTTACGAAGCAGCGCGCTCAAGGCCTGCATAGTTCGATTCCGCTTGCCTACTCGTCCATCCGCCCTTGCGACGCAGCGCGCTCAAGGTCTGCCTAGTTTTCATCCCGCCTAGCGAAGCAGTGCGCTCAAGGCCTGCATAGGAGTAGTTATAGTTGTTTTCTTTTATTTTCCAAAAGCCAAATCAACTCTCCCGCATTCCATCTGACCTAAAGGACTTCAATCTCAAGTCCTTCCTCGAACGTTAGCTCCACCTTACTGTGTTCCTTTGAGATCGATACTTGGGGATTCATTCCCATTTTATATTACTTGGACGATCGGTACACTGCCATTTCGTGCCGCAGTCTAGCTACCGCCTATAGCGGTGTGCGAGATTCGCGCATCATTACCGCACTTATCTATAAACACAAATGGTCTTAAGTTCATGATAGTATCTAGTTGCGGCCTAAATCACCTAGAGGGGGGTGAATAGGTGGATTTTATGTCTTTACGCGGAATTAAAAATATAGCACAGAAAAGCACACAATAAAGCACAGCACAGACACAAGGATTTTATAGAGGTTCCCCGATGTGGGTACTCCTCTTTCCCGCCTCGCCTATCTAGCTCTTCGAGGCTAGATTCGGCTACTTCACCAAACTCAGATTAAAATAATCTTACACCTCGGAGTAAGAACTCCTACAACTCGGAGTGCACCACTCCTACAACTCGGAGTAACAACAACTCCTACAACTCAATCCTTAACCAAGGATCTACACAACACTCGGAAGCAAGCTTCCTACAAAGTTTATAAAATTGTTTATTACAACACAACGTAGATTGGAAACAATCTTCTTAAACTTCAGATGAAGTTCTTCTTCAGATCTTGAGAAATAGATTTCTTCTTCTTAGCAGTGAACTTCAGTCCTTTGTGAATGAAGAATGAAGAAATCTTGAAAACGATTTGAAGCTAGATCTGAGAACTTGAATCGACTTGATCAACAGAAGATGAGAGCTAATCGAATCTTGATCTTGTCGATTGAATCTTTAGAAGACGAAACAAGAATCGCTGGCTTTGTCGGAGACGAAAAACTTGCGTGAGAACAGTCGGCCGTCAGAAGTAATTTGCGATTTCTTTTTCAATTCTCGATTAGGGTTATCTGGAAATAATCCTTAGGTATTTATAGAGACTTCTTCCAACGGTCATAAGCGCGAATTATGGATCTAACTCCACGTGTACTGTACATAGGAGAAGCCCTAGGAAACGCGCATTCAAAAACGAACCGGAAGAATTACTGCAGACCGATTCGGTTAAATGGTATAACCGAATGGCAATAACCGAATCGAATTCGGTTAAATGATATAACCGAATTGCAATAACCGAATTCGGTTATTCTAATTCTTCAAGGAAATTTCGAACTATGATTCACCGAATTCGATTATATCCATCCCAACTATATAGTCGAATTCGACTATATGTTTCTGAATGATATAACCGAATTTTACTTGGGAAAAAATCCCTTTCTATGAAAAGTTCACCATCAGCTCCAGTCCTCCTTCTCTTGCACTTAGGAAATGAGGTACATCCCAATAGAGAGATCTCACATGAGCCCACACTTTGGTCTATACAATGAGGGATTACATTGCACAAGCCTGTGTTTGACGACTCATTGAAACCTGACATTGGTTTGTACCTAGAGTGGAATGACCTGTCACAACACAGCTAAAGTGCATAATCAAATACAATTACAATTCATCCTAGTTTGAAGGGGACTTCTTCAAATCAGGGCTATTGTGGATACAATACCCAACAATCTCCCCCTATTTGAAGAAGTCAGAACCCTATCTACTGAGGTGAATTGCTAGGAGAAAAATAAATATAAGCAAGTAAAGAACTGAACTATGAAGCTATATATAGTCATCATAAACAAAAACTTAAGTCCACCAAAAATTAATTAGACAACAATATACAAATGTTCTTAAAAGAGAAATAGAGTCTAGCGATCAAGCATCCATCATTTCTCTTTTGTCTTTTCCTTTTGAATTTTCTTCAATTGTCTGGTAAAATATGCCCTGGGTTTTGGATAGTATCTAGGAGGAGGAGAAGGAGGCTTTTCATCATCTTGATGGTTCCTGTAGTGAATTCTTCTCTTGAGCCTAGCCATCTCCCATTTGTGGATCTCATCTCTATCGTAGTGATTGTCGACAGACTCATTAGAGTTCATAACAAGATTATAAGTGTCCAAAATAATATTCCTGGATTCCGGACTCCACAGTTCTCCAACAATCTTCCTGGGATGAGGTGCTCTTGGTTCTAGAAGTCTGGGACCTGCAGCCCTTCTAGCATCATGCATAAAACCACCTGAGCTTGATCCTCCTTGATCAACTCTAGCTCTCTTCCTGGAGAATTCTTCTTCATCGTCTGACCAATGATAAACTTCAGGAGGAATAAGAGGTTCAGACGGAGCAGCAACCTGAATGTCCGGATGGAATACTTCAGAAGGAAATGCTGGCTGCGCAGAAGATTGACCTGTCCCTTGGAAACCATAGGCAAAGCCTCTTGATAGCTCATTATGCAACCAAACCTGATTTTGGTGCAGATAACCATATAGGTCTTGAAATTTGCTATCAATACTTCTTGAAACTTCAGCAATCTGAGATTGAACATTTAACTGAGATTCTTGAATCCTTCCTTCTAACTCTCTATTTAAGTCCCAGATTTGAGTTTGAATTCGTTCATGCAGTCTTTCCTCCCCCTTTCTGACTTCTTCAGTTAGGGTTTGGATGATCTCTGTCTTGATAGCCTGGAGAGAGTTCTGAACTGAAGATCTTCCCTGTTGATCATGCTGAAACATGTACTCTTGATTTTCAGAAAGCTTTGTAGTATTCTCACAAATGGCTTGTAACCCTTCTCCAACATACTTAAGGGAGGATGCACCCAGAGAGAAGTACTCATCCTGTTTTTCTGTTACCTTGTCCATGCTATGAGCTAGAGATTGCAAGTGATTGCCCATACCTTTGTCTATAGCTCTGGTCTTGTCAAAGATTTGATGAATGGCAAATTCAAAGTACTTTTTCTGTTTGACAAGCATTTCTTCCATACTAAGTAGCATTGAGTCGACGGCAGAGGGAGGTTGATTTTGCAAGCGAGAAGAGATTCCAAAATCATCTTCTGCTACGAGGAAATCTGCTGAATTCACGTCCTTCATATAGTGATAAAACTGTTGAGTATCAAGAGTTTCTTCATTTGGAGCTGGAGGAGGAGAGGGTTCTTCATTTCTCCTGTCTTCGACTGTTATTTGGATTTTGTGCACCTTGGGAGCTTGCACAGATTTTCCCTTAACTTTTGAAGTTGAGGCAGAGGGCCCTGCAGCACTGTTATCTTCTATGAGGATAGTAACATGTTCAGGGGTTGTAGGAAGGTCTGCCTGCTCTTGCTTATCTTCTTCAGGAGCAGAGAGATCAGAATGAACATGCTCCCCCTCAATTTGAGCGGGGATAGCAGCCTCAGGAGGAACAGCTTGACTTTTCTCTGATTGACCTGTCTTCACAGCATCAATATCAGGATCATCTCCCCCTTCATCATCTCCATTACTGTCGATGTGGCTATCAGCATTTTCTTCTTTATTAGATTCAGGCAGCTTGGAACACTCCCCCTTGGAGGGTTCACCTTCTCTCACATTCAGGTCTTCACCCTGCTTCTCATTTTCTTTCTCACTATCTAGGTTCTCATGGTGTTCCTCAGCTTCCTGTTCACTGTCCTTCTGACTGGATGGATCACTTTCTGTTTCACTGTCATATTCAGTGCGGGGAATTTTCTTAACTTTTGGAGCCCTGGGAGATATCTCTCTTGACTCACCAACTTTCCTGGACCACCTCTCAATCATAGAGGAGTCAATTCTTTTGAAATGATGGAGGGGAGTTCCATTCTTCATGCTGAATCTTGTTTTATCCAGACGGTAGAGATATAGAGAAAGAATTCTCCCAAAATTTGGGGTATTTAAACTAGCGGAGATTCTGTCAAATAACACTCTTCCCCAGTCAACCCTTTTTCTGCAGATAACTGAACCCAGCAACTTGAACATATCATTGGAGAGATAGTCGTGAGAGCCGACTTTACAGAGGAGAACCTTTCCCATAATATCAGATAGCAATTTTCCTTCCTCATTCATCTGCTTTCGATAAATGGATTTTGTTCCTTTGGGCAAACCACAAAACCGGAGAGCTTGTTTGAAATCCTTTGGAGATAGAGTATCTGTTTCTGAAACTTCTGGTAGCTTGAGAAGCTTGGTCAGACTTGAAGAAGTAATCTTGATTTGGACATCACCAATCCTGCTTTTTATCACAGACCCTCTCTTTCTCAGTTCTGCATGCTTGAAGAATTTTAGAACTTCTGATTCAAGCACCTTGCAGGGATGTTCTAGAACATAGCCCAGACCGGCCACCTCAAGAACGAGAACAATGTTTCTGAATTCATCAACTGAGGTGTCGAAACTAGTTCTGACTAGCTCACTCCGGAAGAGCAGCTTCTCTGACGATTTCTTAGGCATTGCAAGGGAATGTCGAGCAAGAATCTGTTGAAGAAGATGAGGAATCGGACGAACCAGAAGTTGAAGGAGGCGAGGAAGCGAGGATTCGAGCGAACCAGTTGAGTGTCGGTTGAAGATGACGATGAATCGATGGAAACTATCAATCGTCGGTCGGAGAAGAGGAGCACGAACTGACGCACGAATCAGAAGTTGAAGAGCCGCGCGATTCGAAGTCAAGGGTTTCGTATTTCTCTCTTAAGAAACATTTATATAGTGTTATGAAGATTTAGAGAGAGCGCGTACCTGAGATTTGAACCGTGACCCTTCGAATTCCAGAAAATTCGTCATCCGGCTAAAGGAATTAGTCGAATTCGGTTAATCGATATCGCCGGATTCGGTTAAATAGAATCGCCGGATTCGGTTAAATGAAGGTTCGATACCAATCGCCGAATTTGGTTAAATGAAGGTTCGACAAAACATCTTTTTGACTTCTGAGATTCTGAGAGTCTCTAAGAGACTTTGTTTAACATACCAAGCTCCATTTTGAAATAATTGAACTTTGATTCGTCGAGCGGCTTAGTGAAAATATCTGCAATTTGCTGATCCGTCGGGACATAGCTAAGATCAATATCCTTGTGCTCCACATGCTCTCGGATGAAGTGATAACGAATCTCTATGTGCTTTGTCCTGCTGTGAGACACGGGGTTGTTGGCAATTGCTATGGCGATTGATGAATCACAGTACATAGGAATTTCTTTGAGCTTTAGGTTGTAATCCTCAAGTTGGTTCCTTATCCAGAGCAATTGTGCGCAACAACTGCCTGCAGTGATATACTCCGATTCAGCAGTTGAGATAGCAACACAATTTTGCTTCTTACTACTCCAGGAGATGAGCCGTTTTCCTAAGAATTGGCACGTTCCTGAAGTACTTTTCCTGTCATCTTTGCTTCCTGCAAAATCAGCATCTGAAAAACCAGTGAGTTCGAAATCATTACTTCTTGGGTACCATAAGCCAAGATTTGGTGTGCCTTTAAGATATCTCAAAATCCGCTTTGCAGCTGAGTAGTGAGATTCCTTAGTGTTCACTTGAAATCTAGCACAAACACATGTTGAAAACATTATATCCGGTCTACTTGCAGTAAGGTAGAGCAAGGATCCAATTATGCTTCTAAACTTGGTTTCATCAAAAGGTTTCCCTTTCTCATCCTTGTCTAGAGACATAGCTGAACCCATTGGAGTCCTCATAGAGGTTGCGTTCTCCATTCCGAATTTCTTAATTAACTCTTTGGTAAACTTTGTCTGAGAGATGAAAATTCCATCTTCAGATTGCTTTACCTGAAGTCCTAAGAAATACTTCAGCTCTCCCATACTACTCATTTCAAATTTCCCTTGCATTAAGTTGGAAAACTTTTTGCAGAGGTTGTCATCGGTAGATCCGAAAATAATGTCATCGACATAGATTTGCACTAGCAAGATCTTGCCTTTTACTTCCCTAAGAAATAATGTCTTGTCTATCTTGCCTCTTGTGAATTTGTTTTCAAGGAGGAAGCTAGACAACGTCTCATACCAAGCACGGGGAGCTTGCTTGAGACCATATAAAGCTTTTCGAAGAAAATAAACATGATCAGGAAATGAGGAGTCCACGAAACCTGGGGGTTGTTCTACGTATACTTCTTCCTTTATATCACCATTAAGGAAGGCTGACTTCACGTCCATTTGATAGACTTTAAATCCTTTGTGAGCAGCAAACGCTAGAAACAACCTGATCGCTTCAAGCCTTGCTACGGGAGCAAAAGTTTGATCGAAGTCGATCCCTTCTTCTTGTCTATACCCCTGAGCAACAAGTCGGGCCTTGTTTTTGATGATCACACCATCCTCGTCCAACTTGTTTCTGAATACCCATTTTGTTCCAATGACATTCTGTCCTTTGGGTCTGGGTACAAGCGTCCACACTTTGCATCTCTTAAATTGATTGAGTTCTTCTTGCATTGCTATGATCCATGAAGCATCGTTCTTTGCTTCATCGAATTTCTTTGGCTCAACCTGTGAAAGAAAACTTAAGTGTAAAACTTCATTAGCTGTACCTCTTCTTGTTCTTACACCAACATGGGTATCTCCAATAATTTGCTCTGCAAGATGGTCCCTTAAGTGTCGGATCATTCCAGCATTTGGATTTCCACGGAGTTCCTGCACTTCCGGTACATCTTCATCTTCTTGAGGTTCATCTTCCTCATGTGCGGATGGAATGTTGACTTCAACAGACTTTGGAGCATCTTCCTTTACAGCTTCTTCCAAGTTTATGTCCTTGAACCTTGCATTTGCATCTTCAACAAAAACACTAGAAGAACTGCTTTGAAGCATACTAGTTTCATCAAATATAACATTAAAAGTTTCTTCTACAACCAGGGTTTTCTTGTTGAAAATCCTATATGCCTTACTATGGCTACTATATCCTACGAAAATACCCTCAAAACATTTTTCACTAAACTTAGTTTTGTAATATTTCCCGTTATTAAGCACGAAGCATTTACTGCCAAAGATTCTAAAATAAGACAAGGTTGGCTTCTTGCCCTTCAGGAGTTCATAAGGGGTCTTATGATGGTTCTTGTTGATTAGTGCTCTGTTTTGCACGTGACAGGCAGTGTTGATTCCTTCAGCCCAGAAGTATTCTGGGAGAGAAGAGTCACTCAACATTGTTCTGCAAGCCTCTATGAGTGTTCTATTCTTTCTCTCAGCTACTCCATTTTGTTGTGGAGTACGAGGAGAGAAAAACTCATGAAAGATACCTAGGCTTTCACAAAATTCGGTCATAGCCCCAGACTTGAATTCTGTACCATGGTCACTTCTGATTTTGACCACAGAGCATTCTAATTCATTCTGAATTTGCCTGACGAATGAGGTGAAAGAATCATAGGTGTCTGACTTGTGTTTTAGAAAGAATACCCAAGCAAAACGTGAGTAATCATCGACAATGACCAACGTATAAGACTTGCCTCCTAAACTTCGGATTGGCATGGGACCAAACAAGTCCATATGGAGCAGATATAAGCATCTGGTGGAATCTTTGCCAATAATGCTCTTAAAGGTAGCCCGAGTCTGCTTACCCATTTGGCAGGCATGACAAGGTCTCTCTTTAATGCACTTAACACCTGGAGCATCACGAACTAAGTTGTGAGAGAATAACATACTTATTGTTTTGAAATTAATATGTGCTAGTCTCTTGTGCCACTGGTCACAGAGAGATGCACTATCTTTTGCTAAAAGACACACTGGTGTAGAAGAGTCTAAACAAAGAAAATTTAAACAAAAGATATTTCTACTCCGAGTGCCTGTTAAAATAGTTTCTGACGTATCAGACGACTTTATTAAGCACTTTTCCTTGTAGAATTCTACCATATAGCCTTTGTCACAAAGTTGACTTATGCTAATGAGATTATGTTGTAATCCTTTAACATAAGCCACGTCTGTGAAAGAGACTGTACCATTAGTGATCATACCGTAGCCTTTTGTGATTCCCCGATCAGATCCGCCAAAAATAACTTTTGGACCATCTTTCACGGGTGTATACTCTTGTAACAAACTTCTTGTTCCGGTCATGTGCCGAGAACATCCACTGTCCAAGTACCATATTGGATTTGAATTGGCCTTTGGACATACCTGCAATCAATAATCAATTGCCCTTAGGAACCCAAACAGATTTGGGTCCTTGGCTTCTTGTCAGATGACCACCAACTTGAGTGTTAACAGTGCGAGGAGTCACTCTTGCATTGTTACCTCGTGGGGTCTTAACATAACTGTAATTAAACCAGCAATCTATGGCGAAGTGACCAACTTTGCCACAGCACCAACAATCAAATCGGTTGTACCTTCTCTTGTTCTCCTGCTTTACCTTTTGAATGGGAGGTCTAGTAGGAGCAACCTTCTTAGAGGTGGATGCCTTGTGTTTGCAGCAAACACAGGGTTCCACCTTCTCATTAGGCTTAGCACTAACAGATTTAACTTTTGGTGCTTTCTTAGCAACTGATCCATGAACAAATGGACCATGGTCTTTGAGAATTACTTCTTCATAAGGCGCCTTGAAAGGAGTCGAGTCAAAGTTTCGAGGTCGGCTCCATCCCTGATATCTATTGCTAGATTCAACAGGTATTGGTCTAGTGAGATGACCATAGGATGTTTCAAAGTCAAGCGGGTTTGTCGGAAAAACCACCTTCTTGAATGAAGGTTGACTTTGATCATCCTTCCCTTTACCTCTTTTGGCTTTTATCTCGGCAGCCTTACTACTTTCAGCCTCATGACCAATGCCACTAGCCTTCCCAGGAGTGGAGAACTTATAAATAAGAGGAAGAACATTTTTTGGCTTGTTGAAGCTTTCTGATATTTTCTTCTCTGCCACCAGCTTTTCTTCCAGTTCAGTTATAAGTTTCTCTTTCAGAATTGATGATTCAGTAGAGCTTCTTAATTCCTCCTTCAAGGATTGGACTTCATTTCCGAGGGGAGTTAATCTTTCGATTTCCTCTCTCAGAGCCGATTCCACGTTCTTGAGAGAGACAATTTCCTTTGCTTGAGATCTGACAACCTTGCGGCATTTGTCAAAACTTTGCAAAAGAGCTTTGTACTGAGTCATTAATTCTGACTCATCCTGTGAATAATAGTCTTCATTTGCTCTGGATGCAGTTTCACACTCAGAGGCAGAAAGAGGAGTATGAAGATTTACCTTTGCCTTATATGAGGTGTCGCTTGCTTCATCATCCGTTTGTGCCATAAGCCCAAAGTAGGCTTCTTCATCAGTGCTTGACACCTCTGAGTCGCTGTCACTCAAAGTCTTTGGCTTCTTTGCAATAAGGCTCTTTTCTTTCCTTTTACCTTTGTAGGATTTCTTATCCTCTTTCTTTGAGCCTTCCTTTTTCTTGTATGGACACTCCGCAATCATGTGTCCTGGCTTATTACAGCAATAGCAAACGATATCGTTAGAAGAATGTTTACTAGGTTTAGATTTATACCTGTCATTTTCATGCTTCTTTTTGTGATGATCCTCATTACGGTTTGATCTTCTATGACGAGAAGACGAGGTTTGACCTCTCGAGTTCCTTTGTTTGTTAAAGAACTTTTTGAACTGCTTGGAGAGTAAGGAGAACTCTTCATCTGACATTTCTGAGCCTGAGGGGCTAGCATCAGATTTATCTTCATCAGAGGAGGATCTCCTGACAGGTGAGAGAGCCTTGCCTTTTCTTGAACTTACAGCTTTAAGTGCAGTGGACTTCTCCCTTCCAGAGGCTCTGGTTCCTTCTTCTTCAGCTTTACGGGTGTTCAACTTCAATTCATGGGACAAGAGCTTCCCAAACAACATTTGTGGCTCCGTTGATCCGAGTTTTCCGAATTCTCTAATGGCTATAACTTTAGTGTCCCATTCTTTGGTCAGGGATCTTAGGAATTTATCATTGAGTTCGCCAGTAGTGAATTCACGATCATAGTTCCTAAGACCATTTACGATCTTAAAGAACTTCTCATAAGTATCAGAAATGGATTCACCAGAGCGTTGCTTGAAGGCTTCGTATTCTTGGTTCAGCAATGATCTTCGATCATCCCTTACTTCATCTGTTCCTTCCATCAGAACAACCAGAGAGTCCCACATTTCCTTGGCGGACTTGCAGTGAAGAAGATTCTGCAACATGGAATCATCGACTGCACCTGCAATGATATTCTTTGCCTTCTTGTCCAGAGAGACCAGTGCAATCTCATCCTTTGTGAGTTCCAGCATCTTCTTGGCGACCATAATTGTAGAGTTTATGGAAGATGGTTTCATAGGAACATGAGGACCTTCTTCCACAATCTGAAATATTCTTGGATCAGCAGCCTCCATGAAGAATCTGACTCTCTCCTTCCACATAGGAAAATTCTCTTTTGTGCAGACTGGAAGCTTGACGGAATCCTTGGTCTTATCCATGCCAGACATACTTGCTCAGGCAACTAGATAAGGAGGTCTTGTTCAAGGTGTTAACCTTATAGCGAACAACCTACCTCTGATACCAATTGATAGTATCTAGTTGCGGCCTAAATCACCTAGAGGGGGGTGAATAGGTGGATTTTATGTCTTTACGCGGAATTAAAAATATAGCACAAAAAAGCACACAATAAAGCACAGCACAGACACAAGGATTTTATAGAGGTTCCCCGATGTGGGTACTCCTCTTTCCCGCCTCGCCTATCTAGCTCTTCGAGGCTAGATTCGGCTACTTCACCAAACTCAGATTAAAATAATCTTACACCTCGGAGTAAGAACTCCTACAACTCGGAGTGCACCACTCCTACAACTCGGAGTAACAACAACTCCTACAACTCAATCCTTAACCAAGGATCTACACAACACTCGGAAGCAAGCTTCCTACAAAGTTTATAAAATTGTTTATTACAACACAACGTAGATTGGAAACAATCTTCTTAAACTTCAGATGAAGTTCTTCTTCAGATCTTGAGAAATAGATTTCTTCTTCTTAGCAGTGAACTTCAGTCCTTTGTGAATGAAGAATGAAGAAATCTTGAAAACGATTTGAAGCTAGATCTGAGAACTTGAATCGACTTGATCAACAGAAGATGAGAGCTAATCGAATCTTGATCTTGTCGATTGAATCTTTAGAAGACGAAACAAGAATCGCTGGCTTTGTCGGAGACGAAAAACTTGCGTGAGAACAGTCGGCCGTCAGAAGTAATTTGCGATTTCTTTTTCAATTCTCGATTAGGGTTATCTGGAAATAATCCTTAGGTATTTATAGAGACTTCTTCCAACGGTCATAAGCGCGAATTATGGATCTAACTCCACGTGTACTGTACATAGGAGAAGCCCTAGGAAACGCGCATTCAAAAACGAACCGGAAGAATTACTGCAGACCGATTCGGTTAAATGGTATAACCGAATGGCAATAACCGAATCGAATTCGGTTAAATGATATAACCGAATTGCAATAACCGAATTCGGTTATTCTAATTCTTCAAGGAAATTTCGAACTATGATTCACCGAATTCGATTATATCCATCCCAACTATATAGTCGAATTCGACTATATGTTTCTGAATGATATAACCGAATTTTACTTGGGAAAAAATCCCTTTCTATGAAAAGTTCACCATCAGCTCCAGTCCTCCTTCTCTTGCACTTAGGAAATGAGGTACATCCCAATAGAGAGATCTCACATGAGCCCACACTTTGGTCTATACAATGAGGGATTACATTGCACAAGCCTGTGTTTGACGACTCATTGAAACCTGACATTGGTTTGTACCTAGAGTGGAATGACCTGTCACAACACAGCTAAAGTGCATAATCAAATACAATTACAATTCATCCTAGTTTGAAGGGGACTTCTTCAAATCAGGGCTATTGTGGATACAATACCCAACAGTTCACTAATTTCTCATACAGGTATTTGTTATTATCAAAAGGGAGAGTTTGTTGGGGACTATGTTCCGCATCTCTTGGTTTGAGAATAACAAATACCGTGTTGTATTTGATCTCGTATTTTTTGTGTTTATAGTGTACAGGTTTTACAAGAACTATAGCTACATGAGTAGGATGCTGATTGATGATGATTCTCTGAAAAGAGAGTTAACGCTCGCGTTAGTTCTTAACGCCCCGCGTTAAGAACCGTTGAGAAGGAAATCGTTGAGAAGGAAACCGTCGAGAAGAAATGTCGTCGAGAACGAATCCGTCGAGAAGCCAGAGACAATGCCAGACGTTAGATCTTAATGCTGGGCGCTAGCCGTTCGACGAAATGTGATGCCAGTCGACTAAACTTCGTTCGATGAAATTTGAAGACGTTCGACGAAATTTGAAGACGTTTGATGAAATTTGATGTCGCACGACGAAATGGTGTTTAACGAAATGAGGTTCCGGTCGAAGAACATTGCGGCTGACGAAATGGAATTTTGTTCGTCGAAATTGCGTTCGACGAACTTTGATGACGTTCGACGAAATGGGATTCCGTTCAACGAAATTGCGTTCGACGATGACGTTCGACAAAATAAGATTCTGTTCGACGAAATTTGTTTCCGCTCGACGAAAATGGCGGTCGACGAAATTACATTCAACGAAATAAGATGTCGTTCGACGAAAATCCACAAACTGCCACGATCTTGGCGGTTTAACGATCTCAGCCACGACAGTGCACGTTCACTAACGCCGACGTTAACTCTTAACGCCACGCGTTAGCTTCCGAGGCTATTTAAAGTACAGCCCCTCTCATTCCTTGTGAGATGATTCCAGAATTCCAATAATTTTTAAGAGAGGCTCGTGT
The DNA here is from genome assembly GCA_033032865.1 of Dactylorhiza incarnata. Classification (NCBI taxonomy): domain Eukaryota; kingdom Viridiplantae; phylum Streptophyta; class Magnoliopsida; order Asparagales; family Orchidaceae; genus Dactylorhiza; species Dactylorhiza incarnata. The sequence continues at coordinate 613,999 of JAWHQI010000437.1, forward strand.
ACATCAATTAAGAGATCTCCATTGGGCTAACATGAAGATCTAAAGAAGATTTTGAAGGAGAAGGTCTACAACGCTTATTCCATACGAAGGACGATCGCTTCCAGAACGCCAACATCTACATCGTCTTCTTCTTCACCTTCAGAATTTCTTGGGGAGTTTCTCTTTACTTTATCTTGTAATCTTTTATTTTCTCTTTGTATTGGTGTGGAGAAATCGTTCGGGGAGAACGTCGGATTTCGGGAAGAATTCCGTGGGTAAATTCGCCTTGTGTTGGCGATTAGGTCCTTGTGCGGCTTAGGGGGTAATTCGTCGCCTTGTGCGTGGCGACTAGGTCGATGGTAGATCTAGGGGGTGGCTAGAGGCCTTATCTGGGGATAGATAGGCTATAGCCAACCGGTCCTTGGGAGGACCGGTGAAACAACAAAAAGTGTTTTTACATATTCACGCCTTGATTTCTAGCGTTATAGAAATCAAACATTTGTGTATTCAATTATTAAGAAATAAAATCATGTCTTTTAATGTCTATTCAATTGATTTTATTTCCTCTTCAAAAATGTTTTAATTTATATTTCATTAAAGTATTAAAATTAACATTTGTGTAATTATCTTTGAAATACAATAATCGTTCTTATTATCTCTGATTTTCTGGAATTATATTTCATTTAAGATTTCATAAGTTAAATCAATGCGGCAATCTTTTTGTGCTAAGAAATATTTTCTGGAGAGCTAACTCCCAGCGTTAACACTTAACGCCGGCGTTAGCAACAGTTAACAAAAAGTTTTGTTTCTCTTATTTAAAAAAGAATCTTCAATACAATCTTTTCTGAGATATCAAAATATATTTTCTTATAAAATATTCCCAAACTTTGATCACAAACTTTGATAAATATAATTAAGATCTAAAATTCCATAGTCCTTATCCCCCCCCCCCCTGTGAGATCCCCTCCCGGAACACAAAACACGATCGAGGGGAGTCTTATGCCCAGGACAGCCGCCTTGCGGAAGCGCTAGCACACGAGCTAGCCTCCCCCACAAGACGTCTATCCTGCCGGCTAAACCAACTACACAGCGCCAACCCATCAATGAAAGAAAGTATTAAAAACCAAAGATTCACAATAAGTAATAATGTCCAAATCAGAGTATAAGAAAAACAGAAAGCTACACAAGCTCCTGCAAATCATCAGAGTAATCAGCTAAATGCCCCAAGGGCTACATCTCAAAACACTCACCCGCCTCTGTCACTAACGACAGCTAAGGTACCATAAACCCCAGCCCTGCACACCTGACCCGGCTGGCCTCCGGTGCTGAACGCTGCTACACATCTGAATGTGCTCCTAAAAAGAGGGAGGTAGCAACCGTTAGTCATAAAGACTAAGTGGCTTCCCATCCGCTCCCCCGGCGACTCCAAGGCACCGGGCGGAAGGAAAGGAAGAAAAGCTGCAATATAACAGTAATATATACAAAGCAGGTGACGGGGAAAGTAAACTAGTATATACACAAATTCTAAGCTACACAAGTGTAAAAGGGGCTAATCTAATTATGTATAAGCAGGAGTATAATAAAGGTGTGCAGCAGTAAATAAACAGTAAGTAAAGCAGGTAAAGCAAGGCAGTAAGAACAGTAGCGACAAGTAATCAATCTCGTACCCTAACTTATATGAATGCCCATACAAACTTATAAGTTAGGATTTCCAGGAACTATAACTCATCATATAAAAGAGCTCATACTAATTTATATGATGAGGATCTGCAAGTGCGTATGCTATGTTATGCCATGAATGATTATGCAATGAACTCACTCACATGACTCTGTGCACACAGACCTTTGTAGTTCCCTCTATTTGAGAGGAAGCCAACCTCTCGGGTACCAACCGCTGTGACACACGGTGGTAGCGGACCGGGCTGTCCACTCCTAGGCGGGTATGCACACTACCAGGCCTAGACCGCACGTACGCCTCGACGCTAAACAACCGCGGAGCTCTGCGTACTCTTTGCTGGAGTCCACCAGGCTTTGAGCTAAGTGGAAGGTGTCTTCGAGGAATTGTCATCCCGACACGCAGACAAGCTGGCCCCTTAGACCCCAACACACCCGCTAAGTCCACGTACCGCGGTCGGTGTGACAACCTGCCTAGTACCGAAGACCTGCCACAATTATCCAAGAACTAACGGGGCTATCCTCCCCTCGAGCCTCCAGCTCGTCCAACCCAGTATACCACACACCTGTCACTCCCACACTAGGAGGAGATACATAAATCCAATCTTACCCCACTATGGCTACACTTGTCTACTTTAAATGTTATTGCAATTTAGGGTTAATCTTGGACTTCCCGAGGGTTACCCTGTAAGGGGCTCGCTACGGTACTAGGAACTACAATGGGATGACACCCCAAAGTTCCCTTTCTCAAGGCACTTAGTATTATTGGTATCTACCCATAAGATTACCAAGCACTCTCATCATCTAAACTCCTTTTTGGTGACCTCAACCTCTTCATCCAAATCAGGTACACCAACTACCTCCTCATTCCCACCTAATGGTCTACAAGTTATCTCCATTCTACCGTTCTACTATTCGCAGACCAAATGAGTTATATGAACCACATAAGGGGAGGTAATACAAATATTCATCCAATTGACTCTAGATTAGTACCAAAAGACTATCATGATATTATAAGACTAAGCTCGGCTTTTACTCAAGGGTTGTTTCTCATCCAACCCTGGGATTTCACTACTTACCTTGCATGTTTATCAATCATATTACTTGTTATATCACATTTGAGTACGATGCCTACTCGTTTAGGGAACTCATAACCTCAACTCCGCACATGACTGCTTGTGCATTCATCCTAATCTCACACATGATTCCGAGGATCTTGCACGTGATCCCTTCGATATACTACAATCATTACCGACGTCTTCTTATTCAATTACGGATGATAAATCACCTTAAATCCGTACGAGAATACCCACTAAATTTATTGTAATAATAAACAATCATCATTACTGACAAATACCTTCAATGATTATCACAACATCGGTTCAACTATATTTCTTGCGATCCTAAGGATTAAGCATTTATAACAATACTTTAATTTGTTATCGCATCATCGAGGTGCACATTAGATCATCATCCGCGAAGTGTTAAATCTATGATCTGTCCGCTAACATTTTATTAATAAATCACAATTTCAGAATGATGTACCCAAACAGGACAGCCCTCGAGAATTGGATTTCGGGGAGCTACACTCCTCCAAAAATATCGTGTCGCCCCATTTTGGAAAGGTCTCTCCGATAGCTACAACTTTCATGTTCGCTCCAAGAACTGAGAAACCGGCCACTAGTAATCCCACCGTATGCAATCATGAAGATCAACTCACCCAAGCAATACCATGTAATTATCTTGTGCTATCAAGCACCCTTGGACATCAACTTAGTCCCTTCTTATCATGCTTCGCAAAACATCTCAAGGCATCCCTGGCCTTAGCATAAATATTTCAAAGCACCACCGGCCTGCGCATAAACAATTCAAGGCACCACCGGCCTGCGCATAAACAATTCAAGGCACCACCGGCCTGCACATAACGTTCAACAACGTTCCAACAAAAGTAGGGCGATAGCGTGTTCATACATGGTAATTCTCTATCATGATTCTACGGGACTACTAGTGCGCATTTCCAATCATACACATTCCCTTAAGGATTTATCCCAACATCAATATCTCTAAAATCATTGTCACCGTGCCTCATCATCTATAACATGATTCGTATATGACTTTAATTTATCCGAGCTTCTGACTTAGCATTTACACCACAATTAAGACATTCAACGGAAGATTAATAACTTTAAAAACGACGCACCCAAAAATTACAAAACTTCACAAGGATGATTATAATCTTGATAATAATCACTCCACCAATTTTCATGAGCGTCGAAGCAATATTTTGGGAGATATTCATAAATTACCGTAATCGAGTGTGATACGACACTGTTCAGTAAAACAGACATTCAGAAAGCTCTACTCAACCAAAAATTATGATTAACCCCAATCTGAAAAGCTAAGAAGAAGAGCTACAACTTTTATGTTTACCTCAAAACCCAGAACTTAGTGTTTCATACCCAAAATCCTCATTGAAGTCAACAGCCCAAATCTGGACAGAAAACAGAGCACAAAATCCTGATTTAATTCTCTGGACAGTCCACTCGACTGGACATCTAGAGAGCTACAGGTCACCCTAGAAAACGTGTAACCTATCGTTGGAAAGCTCTCTTCAAGGGATACAACTTTCATGTTGAGCCCGAGACTCAATTTCAGTGGGATCATGCCCATAAATGGGCTTGAAGCCGGCTGTAACCAGTTTTACCTTAACAAGGGTGCACCTAGCACTTATACAAAATCATTATGACCCTTCATGAAGTAACATAGCTCCACCCTTCTCCAGAAAAAATCAGGGTTCACAAGGCCCTAAATATTTCTCATGCAGAATCAAACCCTAACACAATTTCTTCCAAAAAAATACCAAATCAAAATTGTCTTTTGTCATAGGAGCAAACCTTAGCACCTTCCTCATCAATCTCACTCCATGGACCACGGCCATGCGCAAAATCAGATCCTATCTCCACCTTTTGGTGAGAAGAAATGATTCCAAGGAACTTCGCGGCAAGCGGTGCCCTAAATCGGAACTTCCATGTGGTGACCTAAGAGAAAACTCCATTAATCTCTCATGAGAAGCTCTTTTGAGCCCTCATCTCACCTAGCGTGATCTAGAAAACTAGCACCAAGGGAGAGGGGAGGAAGTCACCTGAGTGTCCATGCATGCAACCCAATAGCCGCGTATGCGGCGTTTGCGCGTCGCTCCCGGCCGTGGTTGGATCTCGCCGATCCGGATCTCGTCGGACGTCGCCAAAGAGGAGTCGTCCCCTTGAGTGGGCTATTTTGGAAGAAAACAGGGAGGGGCTTATTGGAGAAGAAGAGATCTTGTCGAAGAAGAAGGGATCTCGCCGGCCTTGGAGAAAACAACTCCGCTTGACATCTCGTCGGAGAGGTGAGCTGTCACTGTAAGAGTTCTGGTCAGCCAGATCTAGGAGGAGGAGTCTACAATGCTCTGTTTGGTGGTGTTAGTCGTCGGTCAGAGCTAAAATGAAGGGAGGGCTCGGGTAGCTTGGAGGGGAGATCTCGCCGGAGGAGAAGAGGGCGATCTTAAGGGAGATGAGGTCGGGGCTGACGGAAGGAGGAAGCTCAGCCATGGTGGAGAGGAGCTCGGTTTGGAGGGGAGATCTGGAGCAGACGGGGTGCTCCGGCCATAGGAGAGGCGGTCGGAGCTTGGGTCGGCCATGGAGGAGAGCAGCGGGCTGCCATGGGAGAGGAGGTGGAGCTCGGCCACGGCTGGAGGGCTGCTCGGAGAGGAGCTCGCCGGAGAAGGAGGGCACGACGGGGATCTCGCCGGAAATGGAGGAGGAGAGGAGGGGGTTTCCGCCGTCGGGCTGCTGCAGGGGAGGCATCGGGTAAGGATTTCTAACCTAAGTAGTATATATATATATATAATACTTATAATTATTATTATTATTATTATTTCATTATTTCATTTAAAGAGGGTTCAAATGCTCGTACATCGCCCTAGAGAACTCGGAATTCATCCCGGATGAGCTCGTTACGACCGTCTCGTCGACACGCATCCAACGAAATGATCCAAAATTTATTCTGAGTTCGTTTGGTCATTTTATGCTTGTCGGAGCGTTTGCGGCCAAATTTGACTTAAACGTGAAAACTGTCCAAATGACGTCGGAATGGCAAACGGAAAAATTCGTTGAATTCATGCTATCGTTACGAGTCTAACAAGACTGATTGGGGTTAATTGTGAGGTCGTTTCGCATATTTCACCATTTTGGATAAATACGCTATTCGCAGACCACATTAATAATTTCGCCGATTCTCATCAGAATCGAGCGCGGACAGTTTTGTTGAACTCGTATTGGCCTCCTGAGTCTAACAAAACTGACTGAGGTGAATTCCGAGTCCGTTTGCTCGATTTCACCTTTTAGATAATTTCGTTACCTAAAGTCGCGTCGACGCGACTAATTCTCCGATACACATCGGAATTGAGTGCAGTCGACTTCGTTGGACTGGTATCAACTTTACGAGTCTAACAAAATCAACTAAGGCCGATTATGAGGTCATTTGTACAATAGTCATATTTGAGGCGTCGCGCAGCTCAAGACGACTGTTTTGGTCGACTTCATATATATGCTATTTGAACACCATGACATTTGAGCTAACGTACGTACTATAATTCCTTCAAGGCGGTACGCCTCCTTCGAGTTTTATCGCTCAAGTTGTGCTCTTCGGATGGCTCGGATCCCGATACAGCAAGCATCGGGACAAAGAATAGAAATGGTACTTGCCGCATTCGTCGAGTGCACTTCACCGGCTCAGGTGCAAGCCTGGCCCTCAGTACACCCCGAGCTCGAGTCACCTCGCTCGACTCAAAAACGCGCACAAGGGTTCTAGCTCGAATCGGGATGTTACAACCCCCCCCCCCCCCTCTAAGGGCGCCGTAAGATCCAACATGTAGTTCACATCGCAATCATAATGATTTGATGTTACTTATGATTCTCCATAGGAGGTTAAATTATTTTCAATTTAATCCAAAAATATTTGTGTCATATATATGTATGAATGCTTGGGCATATTAGCACTTTGTTCTGCCTTGAATACAAATTCTCATTCTTTTATTATTTACATTCCTTTTTTATATTAGGAAATTAAGAATTTATATCGATTTTGTCAACATCATGTGTAAATTTCAACTTATAGCTGATTTCTTATCATGCAGAAATTCTCATCCACCAATATCAATGGATGGAGATCGACGTATGTGGAGGTATATATAATCTTCAAGTACCAATTTTTCATGTTTGTAACCTTGGTTTGGGTTTCATTCTTTTTTCTATTTTTATTTTGTAGAATTTGACAAGATTATAAATTATTATTCCATCATCTGCTTGACATCAAGCATTAGGATTCAAACTTATGAACTCTTAAGGCCCGTTCGTTTGGACAGAATTGGAATTTGATATTTGAATTCGATATTGGGATTCGATATTCAGAATTGGAATTGGTCTAATTCCAATTTCAACGTTCGCCTAATAAATAATATTGAAGAATATTGTGAAATTAATCAATTCTTTTGTTCGTTTGTTAAATAAAATTCAATCTAAGAATTGAAAAATAATATAAAAAAAACTAATATTTTTTTACATATATAATAAAAAATGCGCATGCTGAAAAAAATGCACGCCCGGGCGAAATACGCTTGCCCGGGCGACAATATGCGCGCCCGGGAGACAAAACGCGTGCCGGGTGAAAAACGCCCGCCCAGGCGAAAACTGCCCGTTCGGGCGAAAAAACGTCCGGGCAAAAAATGTGCGCCCGGGAGACAAAACGTGCGCTCGGGCGACAAACAAAGTGCCCGGGCGAAAAAACGCGCGCCCTGGCGACAAAACGTCTGCCCAGGCGAAAAAGGCGTGCCCGGGCGAAAAAATGTGCGCCCGGGCGAAATAACGTGCGCCCGAGCGAAAAAAAGCCCGCCCGGACGAAAAAAGCCCGCCCGGGCGAAAAACGCACCCCCGGGCGAAAAACGCGCGCCGGGGCGAAAAACACGCGCCTGGGCGCTAATACGCTCGTCAGGGCGACAATACGCCCGCCCGGGCGAAAACCCCCAGCCCGGGCGAATTTTGCCCGCGCGGGATAAAAACGCGCGCCCGGGCGAAACAACGCGCACCCGAGCAAAAATCGCGTTCCCGGGCGAAATACGCGCGCCCGGATGACAATATGCGCGCCTTGGCGAAAAACGCCCGACCGGGCGAAAAACGTGCGCCCGGGCGAAAAATGCGTTTCGGGCGAAAAAAAACGCACGTCTGGTCGAAAATATGCGCGCCACTGCTGGATCATCGGAAGATTGTGAGTCGCTGCAGGAAAGTGGAGGAGGAGCCCTAGCGAGTCAGAATGTCGAGGAGGAACGAGAATCGCAGTAAAGGAGTCGTTGCTCCTCTTTTTTTTATCGGGAGTAAATTGAGCGAGTCAAACTCGACCAATTACGATATGTTCAGGTAGATTTTGTGTCCAGACTAAAATCAATTTCATGATATTCAACTCAAATTCCAATTCTTAAAGCTACCTAAGAACCGAACGACGTAATTGATATTCGTCGTCGAATTTGAATTCCAAGTGTTCAATTCCGTGCAAACGAACGGACCCTTAAACATCTTAACAATAAAAAATCATTCTATTTTATTTTTTTGAAATCCCTAATATACAATCTTCTTATTTTTTTTTTCTAATTATTGATTCTTCTCATCACATCATGTAATAAACTTGAAGAGTTTCTAATTTATGATTCTTCTTCGGAGAGAAGAATGATTACCGTCACGGGAATACCCTTTACAGGCATGTTCGTAACCGCTGAGAGTTACCCGAGCTTTGGAGGGATCTTCCTGGCCGTTGCCGTCTGCAGAGGGGTCGGGAGAACGACTTCTTGCCCATTTCTGACTTTCCGGATCGAGAAGGGTTGGCGAAAGGCCTATGTTGTGGTGCTAGCAGTGTGGAGGAGAGCATGTTACTCTCGGTAGGGCTCTCTTGGAATGTTGAGTGTGTGTTTGTCGTTCCCTTGGTCCGCGGTAAGAAGATGAAGATTGTTTTTAAGAACAAAAGCGCTGATTTGGGGCCCGCTTCTCTTGCACCGAGGAGCCATGATCACGAGGCTGGTCCTAGCAACCGTACGGTGGAGGTGATTTCGGCTGACTCTGGGGTTGAGATTCTGGCATCTCCTGCTGCCAATCAGGTCACGCAGGAGGGTTTGCCCCTCCCGACGGCAAGACGAGTCACTTCCTCTCTTCAGGCGATGACTTCCGCGGTAAGTGCGATTGCCTTTACCCTGATTTTTTGCTTTTCCATTCTTATTGCGTTTATACATTCTAATCGCTCACTTTTCTTTGCAGGCCTGTTTTTTTAACAGTGTTTGTAACACCCCAAATCTGGTAGTTCCGCGAAGTAGGCGGAGTGGTAGTGCGGCACGTGAAGCAGGCTAGAATTTTCCCTGTCTGCTCTTAGCGCACGATCAGTGGCCTCATCGCGCACGACCAGTGATCGTGTGCCAGCGATCGTGCGTTAATTCAGAAGAGAATCGAGTTCTGTCTCGGACAGTGCGCACGACCATTTCCCTCTTCGCGCACGACCAGTGATCGTGCGCCAGCGATCGTGCGCTTATTCGTAAGAATTCAGAGTTCTGTCCCGGATAGTGCGCACGACCATTGCCCTCGTCGCGCACGACCACTGACCGTGCGCCTGTGATCGTGCGCCCTATTTATTCTGTTCCGCGATTTTGAGCGGAGAAGAAGATCCGACCGATCAAATCTCTTGGAATTCGATCCAACGGCTGGGATTTAATGCTGGGGGGTCTTAGGGCTTTGGAGAGGGATTAAACCCTCATTATTTCATAGTGTTTCTCTCTCCTAGGCTAGAGGAAGAAGAAGGGGGCAAGGAAGAAGAAGAGGAGATTTCGCCATTGACGGAGCTCCGGAGCTCCGTTTCGCGAGCCGTTTCCAGATCCGGAGAGTGCAGCCCGGTGCGGTTCTTTCCCTCCGCGTAGAATCTCGGATCCATGGCGAAGAGGAACACGTCTAGGGTAACGATTCTTCCTCCCGAACTTTGGACTTGTATTTGTCCATTTATTCCTCTTTCTTTGCTTGCATGAGGTATCTCTTTCACCAAATGGGTGAAGTGTAGGATTTCCTCAAGTCCTTCGGGACTCCGGGTAGATTGTGTCCGTCCCCGGCATATTTCATGTAGAAAATCCGGTAGTCGTGCGGATTTAGGCATTTTGTGTGAAGCCTATTCGTGGCCGTGAGCCCGAATCGGTGATGCTTGATTTGCGACGTTGCATTTAGGTTAGACCTAGAATGCGTGCCGGAGAATGACTCCGTGAACTCACCTATAGTATTGCGGGAGTTAAGTGTAGGCGTCTTGTGAAGATCCCTACGAAAGCCCCATGCTTTGAGTTTTGGATGAAGGAAAACCTTCACCACGTTATTGATGCGGAGCGTATGTACCTCCCTTGTTGAGAATTCGCGAAGCCTAGATCCTTATGAAGGGGTTAGGTGCGTAGCGTATATTTTTGTGTAGCACTTGAAAGTGCTAAACCCTTACGGGCCGAGGTGAAGCCGTACCCGCGTCGTGCGATAGATCGCGACGATTAGAGCACGGGCAAAGCTGAACCGAACCCGTTTCCATGCAGATCGGCGAGAGGTCCCTTCCTCATGAAAGCCGTGTGATCATGGGAGAGGTCGGGGAAGGTGTCATACCTAGACCGACCAAAAGCTCTTGTTTCCCACCTAAGGTTGTGACCCTTAGGGTGGAGTGTTGTGAATTTGATGTTATGTTTAGCCTCATGCGATTTGCTTAGGCGGTTGTGGGAAACCTTCGGGTGAACCCAACCAACATCACGTGCATACCTAGGTTCCCTTCTTTTTGATGCTCAACCTAGAAGATTGATTGTGCTTGAAACCTCACCTTGTGTAGTTGCACTCTCTTTAGATTAGTACTTGTGCTAGTATGGCTTACTTGCAGGGTAGAATCTCCGCCACCCCGGGAAAGGGGTGGGGTCGTTATAATTTGGTCAGCTGTGCTGACCGTTGCCTTGTTTACCACCGCTTGGTGGAATGTTCTTATGCAGGTGCATGTGAGCCTAGCGGGAAATAGCGGGCGTTGGTCCTCTTGCTGTCCTTTTGCTGAGTTGGCCCTCGAAGGCCAGCCTTTTTCCTGTTTTCTCATGTATTGCCGGCCTGCGTGCCGATGTATGCTTTTTAGAGTTTTGTACATTGATTTGATGTAAGACCCTAAGGCCGTAACTCTTATTTCTGGATTCATTCCTATGATAGTGGACATGTCTATTTGAATGGTTTAATTAATGCTTCCGCTTACGTTTTGTACTCTCGTTAGTTGTTACTTTTCTGGTTATCACCTTTTAACTCCTAGCTAGTGTGGTTTGTATGGCGTGGGGTCCCGGCCGGACCTGCTGTTATACTTTTTGTACTGGCAGGGTGTTACAGTGTTTCCCATACATGGAACAATTGTTGCGTGGGTCTTAAGGACGACTACTTCGTCCTTCAGGAGGAGCTTGACGCAGCGAAGAGCGCTTTATCTGATTCCAAGAAAAAAAGAGACTGTAATTTCGCCCGCATCCGACAACTGAAGTCGGATGTTTCTTCATCCCGAGCGGAGGTTGGGAAACTGCGAGAGAAATGCGACGGCAACAGGGCACTTGCTCAGGATGCCCTTCGCCAGTTATCGAAGGCGCAAGGTGAAATATTCTGCCTCTAAGGAGAGCTGGGCTTCTTGAGGAATGAAGTGGACATGTTGTCATAAGCAGAGTGATTAGGAAAGCAGTTTCCAACTAGGAAGTGAGTGTGGCCTTTGAACAAAGTAGAAAAACATTCCAACTCCATTCAACGCTGAGCCCAACCAATATCTGAATTAGATTGGCATATTGTGTTTTGTTAATTCATTAAATGTAGTTATAGGTGGTAGGATAGCAAAAGCAGTTCTTTAAAGCTGTATCTTTAGAAATCTGTGTGATGATGAAGGTATGAACATACACAACCCATATTCTTCAACTTACATAACGATATACGAGCATCTTCTCACGGGCTACCGCCCGTGCTCGATGCTCTCCGCTTCGACAGTACCTCAGCAGCGATGGCACCTCCGCCATAACTCGCTCGATCTAGGACGCTCGATCAATTGAGAGTGCATGAGTAGCCACGTGCCTCGCGCGACAGTACCCCCTCGACAGTGTTCCGGCGCTCCCGCCGCTCGCGAACCCCTGTGCTCTCTCCCGTCCCGATTTTGTTGACCGGGCAAAAAAATAAACCCCGAAGGCATGAATATACACAACTGTAAGTTGTATTCTTTAACTTACATAACCATATACGCGCATCTTCTCACGGGCTACCGCCCGTGCTCGATGCTCTCCATTTCAGCAGTACCTCAGCAGCGATGATACCTCCGCCAAAACTCACCCGCTCTAGAACGCTCAATCAATTGAGAGTGCATGGGTAGCCACGTGCCCCGCGCGACAGTACCCCCCTCGACAGTATCCCGACGCGACGGCCCTCCCGCCGCTCGCGAACCCCCGTGCACACGACAAAATCGGGTCAGCGGACAAAATACAGTACAAAATATCTATACTAGTATATCTATACTAATATAGTACAAAATATAAAGATATTACAAAATATACAGATATTACAAAATATAAAGAGAGTACAAAATATAAAGATATTATATAAAAAATATATATATATATATATATATGAACATTTGATTGCTATGGACTTCTTTATTCGTTATTACAAAATCAGCCATCCGCCGTCTGAATGAGGAAGCTTTGACTCGTGCGCTGTGCATGATCACGTGAGCGACTTCGCCGAGAAAAAAACAAATAGAAGTTTCAGAGAAGTTTGAACAGTTCCACTTTGTCTATGGAGTCACCGTCGGAGCGTACATAAGTAGGGCCCTCCAATCGAAATCCTCGCCTCTCGCCATGCGGCGATTCGCTTCCGACAGCGCTAAAAGGCTTCTAAACCGATCCTTCCTTGCGCCCCAATCCTCCGCTTCCGTCTCCTCGCCTCTGTCCTCCAACTCCTCCGCCGCCGCCGCAGCCATGACCACTGAATCATCTCCGGCCGTCACCCTCGATTCAATCAACCCGAAGGTGCGTGTAGTCCTAATCCATCGTCGATTGTCGTTTTTTTGTTCCCTATACGCGATGTCTTCCATTTCATTGGATTCATACTGGTTTTCAAAACCGGATTTCGAAAGCAAAGCTACGGATTAGTGTCTTCCTGGATTCTGTTACATAGAGCTGTTTGGCGTTGTTCCTGCTCCCTTGATTTTGGGTGGTCTGGACTTTTTGTTGTTGTTCAAATTGTGATTCCAGTCCGATCTACCTGAATTTTTTGTGCATGTGTAAGCCGATTCCTCATGTACTTTCTAAAGGCTTATGATATAGCATTTTTTTACAGTTGTTTTTATAAAACCAATTTGTATCCTCATGTTGTGGTTTTGGATCTATTTGTTATTGCCAGACTTGCTGTTCTGCAAATTCTTGCTTCCTCGTCTCTAATCCTCCACAGCATTTTTTGAGGGTATATGCTGTAGAGAGAGAGAGAGAGAGAGAGAGAGAGAGAGAGAGAGAGAGAGAGATGATATGTGGACTGTGGTTTTAGTTGATATTCCAGTTTGTTTTCTTTGTCGATAAACATACATGATTATTAACTAGAGGCAGTGTTTAGACAGGCTTTTTCATGCTTATTGTTTTGAAAACATTTGTTGACATGAGATAAATTCTCTTCACGCTTTGCTAATCACAATCATATCTATCACTGGTGCTGGTTTTATTCTTATAGTATGCTATAGATCTTTTTATTTGGAATTTCTTATATGCGCCCGGTGTGGGTGTGACATGATTGATCTTGGCCACGCGTACTGTTATGAAGACGTGTGTTGGGCATACGGAAGAATTGATCTTTCCGATTTACTTGTCTTTGTCCTGCATGTCATAATTCTTATGCTCACCAAATTTATTCAGGTGTTGAAATGTGAGTATGCTGTCAGAGGTGAGATTGTTAGTCATGCTCAGGTACCTTACTTTCTCTTATATGTGCTTTATTTTCCCTTTTTGGGAGATATAAATTTTTGTCCTCGTGTTTAGTCATTTTTGGGCACATAAGTTTTGTGGTGTTTAAAAATGGTAAAATTTATAGGTTGTAATATAATTTTGTACATACAAGTACTAAGTATAGTAGTTAATGTTATTAGCAATGAATAGTGAACTTATTTTAATCTTACTTCCCTTTGCATATGAAATTTTGACATTTGATTCACTAGAATGCGACATTCTCGCTAATTTTCCAATCTATATAATAATGATCCAGTTTGAACATATTGTTTATCATGGGTTAGATTTAGCCAATTTTTGCCTTTGATCTTCAGTGTGAAGCTCAATGGTAAAAAACCTGTATGGACTTTATGCAAATAAAAGCTGCATGTAGTTATTATCCATGTATGATATCTTCGATTTAGACCTTCAAAATTTATATCAAATTCATTGTCGAATATCATTTGTAAGGAATGATGTGTTATATATCGAACAAGAGGTTTGCTCTACATGACAAGCGCTTTGATTGCATTGGTGAGTACCTTCTTTGTTGTTAATAATAGTGCAATAATGGGAAGAACCCGTCCTCTCCAACTTGGCCCACTGAAAAATCATGACGTTTATGATCTTAAACTTACTTGCGACAATCAAGCACATTGACCAATAATCCCAAGAGACGAAGTAGTATTCAATGGGCCTAGTATGGACTTCACATGGATTGTGGAGATTTTCCACTACTATTTGTAGGTGAGCTGTATACATGTCTACTTCTGGTTCTATAAGGTGAACAAGTTCACAGTGACAACTTTAACTTCTTTTCACAAAGGTTATAAATGGCAATTCTTCTCCATGAGAATGTCTTTGCTGCGACATTGAGTATGAACACTGTAGATGAGTCAATCACCACCATTGGTTTGTTATTATGGTGTGCTCTAATTTGTTTCGGGCTAATTGAGTTACTTTTTTTTGCAGTTTTTACTTTTTATCCTTCAATAGTTCTCCAAAATGACAATGATATCTAGGATCACATCACGACTCACGTGGTGCCAAATACATTACTCATGGTAGATACCAAAGATATAATTTTTAAAGTTAGGCCATAGATGGCCATGTTTCGCTCTTCAAGAAATTCAACTATATTACCCAGATCTATTTGACAAATATCAGCAAAACATTTCTCGGAATCGAATTTAAGAAATTGGATGGAAATATATAAAATTTAAAATATATTTGTCAAAAGCACATGGTTTTATTTTGAGATGAATTTTGGGTCAATTTACATATATTAAATTTATGAAATTTTTTAAGTTTTCCATCAGGATAGGAGTATACTTTTAAGTTAGATCTTCAATTCTGTTCAAAATGGCAGTTGATTCCATCTTCTGTTAAAACCTGCTCAGTATCAACACCACACCTGTTTAGCATTTAATCCTTATTAACGAGTCAAAAACTTGTTCACAAGAAGCCATACCACAATTGATTCGCAAGAGTCGTATAACATACTAAGGCTCTGTTTGGACAGTTGCGGTGGTAAAAAAGTTGTGGTGAGAAATCAGTGGTGGGATTGGAGCTTTTGGTTGGAAAAGCAGCAGACTGTTTGAAGAATCTCCTTTTTCAGTGCTGTTTAAAATGGAGTTGTATGTTATCCCTTCGGAAGAACAACTTTGCGGTAGCTATTTAGTTTTAAATGATTAGAAAACTCATTAAACAAAGTTTTGTAACAAACTACACAAGGGCGTCTGTAGATCGTGGCACTATAATCTGATGCAACCCGAGTCGCATCATATTTTATTTTTATTCCCCGCATTTTTATTAGTGTCGTGTACGTCGTTAGCATGTTGTTTTATTTGTGTATGTGTGTTTATGCATTTGTACTCATGCTTGTTTGTACGACTTATTGGAATGACCGCCCAATAAGATCATGAATGGACAAGTAATAATTAGGGCAAGCTTTGAAATTATAAAGATTTTTATTGTAATTTCAGAAATTATAATTAAATATGAAAATTTTAATTTCTGAAATTTAATTTTGGATCATTGGGGGTTATTAAAGAAAGAGAATATAAATCAAATGCCACTTTGAATGCCTACCTTAATTACATTTATTTCCTTCACTTGGAAGCCCAAAAGAAAAATGAACCCTTTCCAAATTTTTCCTAACACCGAAATCTTTGACCTTCCTATTGAAAATTAGCTGCCAACTTTGAATTCTCCCCTTCAGTTTAATATTAATTTATATCCAACATTGAACCATTTCTTTATGGAATATGAGTTGTCTCTTTAAAAAAAAGAGATTTCAGTTATTGCATTTAATGTTAATTCCAAAAGTTTGACGAGTCCCCTCCATATTCCCAATTAGCTTTATTTAACCCACCCTTCTCTCCCAAATAAAAAAAAACTGGAAAAAGAGAACTGTGCGGGACTTCTTGTCACCGTATGGTTCTCCCTCCAGCAAACCTCTCCTACACCGAGCTCGACGTCACCAGCACTCCCATCTTTGGAAAGATCGGCCTCCAGCGAATCCACCCCCAGTTGGGCTAGAACCAGCCCCCCATTCCTGCAGCCAATCTGATTCCTCCAGTTCTTCTCTCCTACTTCAATGAATGTCCAGTATGTGTGTAGGTATAACTTTTCTCCTCTCAAAAGCTCACTAGCTGTGGACTTCATTTTATGTTTGGTACTTTATTTGATCAATTAAAGTTCAGAGCTTGCCTTGGTTTCGCTTTTCCTATTTGTCGTTAATTTGAAATCTTGTTTGTCTTTCATTTCTCGGATTGCCTTCCTGTGGAAGATTTATTTCATAATGCGGAATGCGCGCGAATGTTAGGCATTTACACGTGTCTAGCTAATCCTTGGTTAAGTATCGCATGTTATTGCTCATGAAAGGTTTGCTAGCGCCGCAATATATTAAAGAGATCACAAAAACTATCTTTTAAAATAAATTTCAGATTTTAGATTACATCAGTTTGGTATCAAAGCGGTTCGATTCACTTCTATCGTGAATCGGACGATCCTGATCTTAGTTTATTTGGTTACGTTGTTAAAAATAAATTGCTTTAAAAAAATATTTTCATTTCCTGTTTTGAAGATAAAATAAATCTTTGTTTAAAATATTTATATATATATTTAGTTGTCTTTTTCTGTTTCTAAAAGCAAAAACTTTTTCTAAAAAAAAACATATTAAAAAAAACTTAAGAGTTTCAAAATAGGATTTTATTTTTAAAACAAATTTAAGTAAAAAAAAAGAAAAAACTTTTAAAATGGAGAATTTTGACGAGCGCCTTAAAAAATTAACGAAAAACGTTGAGATTCTCTCCGCTAATATTCAACATGAAGTGAATGAGATGTTGACTACGGTTAAAAAACTTGATGCAAAAATACCCAAGCCTTACATTTTACCGAACCACCTCCCAATTTCGTATCATATAGTGGAACCTGAGGTTAGGACTCTCGATAGTCCTTTTCCTCGAACCTTGGTCTCACCTACCTCCACCATGTATTTACCTTCAGTCGTGGAGGTTCTTCCTGAGCCCCAGCTCCAGGGAGAAGAGCTTCGTCCTCCTCATCCCGTCATCCTGACTGAAATGGTGATTCCACTTGCTCACACTGAAGCAAAACCTCTAGTCACCGAGTTTATTTCAGAGGCTCCGCTCCATGAAAAACTTACTAGTGATGTGTCACTCTCCTTGGATGACACAAGCTCAATATCTGTTCTCCCGAAGGAGTTGGCTAGTGATGAGTCCCTCATCTTAGGTGACATAAAATTGATTTTCATATGTCCTGAATCTCCTAGCCCGCTGCAGCCACAAACCCTTGGGGTCGCAGACATTGTGCTTGGTGGCCACTCACAAGTGACATTCGAGTCACCACCCTATATAGACTTTGTCTTCGGTGACCGCACTTTTAGTTATTTTCACTATCTTATGATTATTGGAGAGTGCTTTATGTTTCGTTGTCAATTTATCCGTTTTTTCACGCCTAGTTGTGTTAGGAGGATAGTCATGGTTCCTAAAATTTTCACTCCTCATCGAGACACGCGTTTTAAAGGATTTCTCTGGATGGTTTTACAAAATAAATTTGGGATCAAATTTAAATTTTGTTGTGCTAGTCTAATGCTAACGAGTAATATTTTTGGGATAACTAATCTTGGTTTAGTTGACGCTCATAAGTGTTTAGCAGATGAACGTATGATGCGATATGATTTATTAACTCCACAGGTCGTCAGGCCTTCTCCCTACCTTGTTTCTTCCCTTTCCTTTTACCTTGCTTTTTTCAATCCACCGTCTCTTCCACTTTGTAATTCTCTCATACTTGATGCTCTGATTTTTATTGGTCAATTAAATATTCTGCATAAAATTATGACTAACAGTTTGCGAGCATCTTCGGAAATCTATAATTCCTTGGTTGATTTTCTCCCCGGGGATCATATTTTTTCGAAGGAGAGAGGTTTTCTGTCTATTTCAGGAACGAGATTTTACCTACAGATCTTGGTTATTCAGCAGCAGCAGGGTGGTAGCACAACATTTCTCAGATCGACATTTCGACATTCTACTAGCAGGTCACGTCATAGTCTCGTCGGGGTCGAGCTCTTTCAACCCCGGGAGAATTGATGCAACCCAAGTCGCATCATATTTTATTTTTATTCCCCGCATTTTTATTAGTGTTGCGCACGTCTTTAGCATGTTGTTTTATTTGTGTATGTGTGTTTATGCATTTGTACTCGTGCTTGTTTGTACGACTTATTGGAATGACCGCCCAATAAGATCATGAATGAACAGGTCCGTCAAATTAGGACAGGTAATAATTAGGGCAAGCTTTGAAATTATAAAGATTTTTATTGTAATTTCAGAAATTATAATTAAATATGAATATTTTAATTTCTGAAATTTAATTTTGGATCATTGGGGGTTATTAAAGAAAGAGAATATAAATCAAATGCCACTTTGAATGCCTACCTTAATTACATTTATTTCCTTCACTTGGAAGCCCAAAAGAAAAATGAACCCTTTCCAATTTTTTCCTAACACCGAAATCTTTGACCTTCCTATTGAAAATTAGCTGCCAACTTTGAATTCTCCCCTTCAGTTTAATATTAATTTATATCCAACATTGAACCATTTCTTTATGGAATATGAGTTGTCTCTTTTAAAAAAAGAGATTTCAGTTATTGCATTTAATGTTAATTCCAAAAGTTTGACGAGTCCCCTCCATATTCCCAATTAGCTTTATTTAACCCCCCTTCTTTCCCAAATAAAAAAAAACTGGAAAAAGAGAACTGTGCGGGACTTCTTGTCACCGTATGGTTCTCCCTCCAGCAAACCTCTCCTACACCGAGCTCGACGTCACCAGCACTCCCATCTTTGGAAAGATCGGCCTCCAGCGAATCCACCCCCAGTTGGGCTAAAACCAGCCCCCCATTCCTGCAGCCAATCTGATTCCTCCAGTTCTTCTCTCCTACTTCAATGAATGTCCAGTATGTGTGTAGGTATAACTTTTCTCCTCTCAAAAGCTCACTAGCTGTGGACTTCATTTTATGTTTGGTACTTTATTTGATCAATTAAAGTTCAGAGCTTGCCTTGGTTTCGCTTTTCCTATTTGTCGTTAATTTGAAATCTTGTTTGTCTTTCATTTCTCGGATTGCCTTCCTGTGGAAGATTTATTTCATAATGCGGAATGCGCGCGAATGTTAGGCATTTACACGTGTCTAGCTAATCCTTGGTTAAGTATCGCATGTTATTGCTCATGAAAGGTTTGCTAGCGCCGCAATATATTAAAGAGATCACAAAAACTATCTTTTAAAATATATTTCAGATTTTAGATTACATCATAATCCAAACTGCATAAGGATGGCAACAAGAATGGTCAAGATCTTTTTGATGATCTTGTTGCTAAAGAAGAATGATCAATACACATGGTCGAAGATTTGATGAAAAGAGAAAAACACAAGACAAGGCTAGGTGAGCATGCTCGAGGAGGAGATTTGCAATAACAAAAAATAAGAATAAAACAAATCAAGATCAAAATCGTTGCAGGGTGAGAAACAGGTTAGGGGCAAGCAAATTCACACCTTCTGAAGAAAGGAAGAAGGGAATAATGTCGGTGGCAGGCGAAGGATGGGGATGGCTCAGCAAGCAAACAAATCACAGGGGAGAGGGGGTCCTAGGCGGGCAGGCGAATCACGAATGGAAGATGGAGCGGGTAGTGAAGTAGCCGATTGAGAGTCATTTCTGCGAGAACCCTAGCACCGTAGAAAATGGAGTAGGCGGTGAAGCAGGAGATCGGGAGTTGTTTCTCATAAAAATAGGAGCGGGTTGTGTGAAGTGAGCCATGAAAAGCAGAAGGATCTTAAAAGCTCTTTACCGAACATGGGCGGATGGGCCCCCCTACTTTTGCAAAACTAGTGAAAACTTCTTTTTCCATGAAGCTATTTTGTCACCATTGAGCAAACAAACACATGTAAAACTGCGGTGGCGGTGGAGATATAACTTTTCTCCCCATCACAACCGTCCCAAACAGAGCCTCAAATTGAATGCCAAAAAAATGAGAAGGCCATTTCGGCATATTAAGATTTTCTAATTCCAAAATCAAATTATAGACATGTTCATAAAATACCTTCATCATCTCTGTTTCACTGATGGCTTAGAATCCTTCTCCATGAACTCTATCTCGCTCCATCAACCAAGTCATGTACACGCCGATCTCCCAGTTCACCAGAAATATCAATTGTGGAATTCAAAATATGAGACCTCGCCAATAACAGTGATATGAAAATTTGTTTTAGATATTTTTATTAATTTTTTCTTTGAAAAGTGCATATGCATTCATAATAAAAAGAAGGAAAAGCTACAACGGAAACATGCTCGCGAGGTTATCTTGGACAATCTCCAAGAACTCTGGCGAAGCACGTTCAAGATCGGTCCAAACAAAAGCACATGAATTCCCTGCCTTGGCACAAAAATCGGCTAGCCAATTAGCTTTACGCGGGATGTGGCAAAATAAGACTTGGGGCAGCTCGGACAGGAATGACAAATCAACATCCATGGAGGCCGACGTCCAGGATGATCTCAACACAGACTTGCGGCAGAAATTGAGGACATTCGAGCAGTCCCCCTCAATAATCACTCTGTTTGCATCGCACATGGCCGGAGTGATGAACAAGAAGGGCAACCATTTCCACGCCCCCAGGGTCCCAATGTGTCATCTGAGAACTTGCCACAAGCAAAACAGTACCGTGCTCATCCCGAGCCACCACACCCAAGCCAACACCGATGGGCGGAAAGAGAGCACCGTCGGTGTTAATCTTGATCCAGCCTAGGGAGGGGGACCAAAAGTATGCAAAAGATAGCCGGCCTGGATGGTTGGTGCTCCAGTATCTCCAGAAAGGATTAAGAGGGGGACAGTCGATAGTCTCCATAATAGAGGCCGTAAGGATTGCCGGGGTGCCAAAAACACTGCCATGCACCATAGCATTTCGGGCTCTCCAGCACTGATAAACCACATAACACAACGCACGAAGGGAACCTAACTCCATGCGGTTCGACTGCTGCACCATGCGAGAAAATTCGGACCAATGAGGGATCACCGGAATTGCAAGGTCCCATCACTTCATCGCCGCGCCTGTAGTTGCGAGAACAGAGCAACTACCAATAATGTGGTCACGATCTTCGGTCGCCGGACAACCCCACGGGCAGGAAACGGTATTAGAAAGGCCCCGACGAGCAAGCCAGGAGTAAGTTGGGATCGCGTTGCGGGCAAGACGCTACCAAAACAGTTTTTCCCGCTTCCGGAGACATAGTTTCCGGAGCCACCGGAACGAGGCAGTTGGTTCAAGAAAAACAACAGAAAAAGCTATAGAGGTGATGGTTTTACCGCTGTACTGCACAGTCAGCTCGGGCGAGTCACGGACAAGCTCAGGATGCACCGGGATTTGGAGACCGAGGAGAACCAACTCCTGTCTGAAAAATTGCTTGAGAATGTCCGGATCCCACAACCCCTCGGCGTTGAGCAAGGCCGAAACCCGTAGAGAATCGAGGGCGTTGCAATCAAGAAAGGTCGGCCACGCATCAAGTGTCCAGTGAGAACGTCAATGCCGGCACCCGAGCCAATACGCCACCGGATAATACTATTGAGGCTGGCTGCCCCGCTTTGTACAATTTTCAAGACCGATGAATCGTTGCGCTGCGTCGTATTGGTCCACAGTTGAGCCACATATTTAGCATGCATAACTCTATGGAAGAGAGAGGATCCCGGTTGCATGAGCTCCTATGCAAAGCGGGCACGCAGTGGGCCTTCCCACTGAACCGCTGAGTGAAAACCGAGGCCACCATGATCAATGGCAGAGCAGACTATGTCCCAGTCCACGCAATGAAGGCCCCGCGAGGAAGCGCTGTGCTGCCACAGGAAATGCCGAGCAGCTTTGGCAATTAGGTGGAGGACAGAGCGCGACACCAAACAGTGCGAAAGGAGGAACGTGACAGAGGCGAGTAGGGACGAGTTGATGAGCACCGCATGTCCCGCAAGGGGAAGATGCCGAGACCCACAGTTGTGGATCTTCGATTGAATCTTCTGGACCAGCTCCAAATAGTCACTTTTGCGCGGTTACCGGAGTGCCAACTTTACGCCGAGGTAAAGTAATTCATCCACCTTTGTGTAGCCCAGACGCCTAACAAAGCGGTTCTTTTTCCAGAGCGGTGTGGAGTGGCTAAAATGGACCGCCAACTTGGCTTTATTGATGCATTGACCCGACCAGCTACAGTAATGAGCAAGAATTGTTTCCAGCGATCGAACACCATCGTGGTGGCATCGGAAAGGAGTAGCACATCGTCTGCGTATAAAAGATGTGAAATTTTGGTGCCATTTGCCGAGACCCTCACCCCAATGGCCTGGCCACGTGGATGGCGAGAGACAGTAACTCTGAGGAAAGAATAAAAAGGTAAGTGGAGAGGGGACAACCTTGGCGGAACCTGCATGAGGCCTGGATCCATGAGGTCCACTTGCTGTTAAGGATAAAGACAAATTGT
Organism: Dactylorhiza incarnata; assembly: GCA_033032865.1. Taxonomy (NCBI): domain Eukaryota; kingdom Viridiplantae; phylum Streptophyta; class Magnoliopsida; order Asparagales; family Orchidaceae; genus Dactylorhiza; species Dactylorhiza incarnata. Next base: position 636,727 of record JAWHQI010000437.1, read on the forward strand.
GGGTGCAACACACATTGGAGGGTCCAAGTAATAAAGAGAGGCGGAAAGCCGAGATCGGCCATGAGCTTGTGCAGCGTCGCCCAACTCATCTTGTCATAAGCCTGGGCCATATGGACTTTAAGGGCCATGAAACCAGCTTCAACAGAAGAGTTCTTGAATTTATTCATCAGCTCCTGCGCAAGCAAGCATTGGTGCGAAATTTGCCGACCCAGGACGAAGGCGCCTTGTTCCTCAGAAATGAGTGAAGGCAGCAGCGGCTTCAGTCGGCCCACAAGGAGTTTGGCAATAACTTTATAAAAAGTTTGGGACAAACTAATAGCGTGAAATTTCTCCGGTAAGGAGGTGTTCACAATCTTGGGAATCAGGCCCACAACAATGTACCGCCATTCCGGTGGCATGATGTCGGTGGTGAAGAAAGCACAGATGGCCCTACAAACATCATGCTTAATAAGAAACCAAAAGGACTTAAGAAAGGAGGATGTGATGCCGTCAGCTCCCGGAGAGCGGTGAGAACGCATGGAGGAAATAGAGGTCCAAATCTCAGCTTCCGTGGCATCGATAATAAGGGCGGAGATGATATCCTGTCTGAGCAGAAGTTTGTCGGCCACCGAGGGCCAGCCCATGAGAGATGGAGGTGGTCCCTGCCACTTCTGAGCAAAGAAGTCCAGGAACGCGTCTTCAATAGAAGATGGATTAGTATAGAAGGACCCATCAGGTAGGGTCACTTGATTGTTGTGATTACAACAGCGCCGGTTGAACATAATGGAGTGAAAATAGGCGGAATTAGAGTCACCCCCCGCAAGCCAACGGGCCTTTGCCCGTTTCCACCACCATGTGCCAAGCCGCGCAAGCGTACCATTCAGAGCTTTAACCTTAGAGATAAGGTCGACAGTCCGCACTTCACTAAGGCCGCCCGCAGAACACCACCATTTGCAGCTCCGAAATATCATGTTCCAGCTGAACTTTAAGAGTCCCGAGCTCTTGAAATTTATTGCGGCTCTAGAAGAAGAGCGCCCACAGGGTGCGATGACATTTGCGGGAGAGCACCGCCGCGGCGTCGCCGTGATCATGCTTACGCCAGTTAGAGATAATTAATTTCCATGCCGCCGGATATGAGAGCCAAACATCCTCAAAGCGCAGCCACCGCGAGGGGGCCGGAACGGCCATGCCGGCCAAGGGGAGGAGCGGGCAATGGTCGGAAGCCACCTAATTTAAGTGTCGTACAGAAGGTAAGGGAGCAAGGTCCAACCTAGCAGAATTGGCGTAGACCCGATCCAATCGGCCTAAGGTACGGGCCAATCCGACCCTGTTGTTACACCATGTGAAAGAAGGGCCGAGAAATCCAACTCGTGGAGATCCACCGAAGTCAACCGCTCATCCATTTCACGGGACCCGGCAGAGTAATTGAACATCGTCCGACCTTGTTTGTGTTCCCGGCGAAGCAGCCTCCAACAATGGCAGGGGTCCCTGAAGAGAGATGGGTAGAGAGTAATTCCCATAAGGGCCTCTGCAAGTCATAATCCTTGTTAGCATAAACACGACCAATCATCCACTGCCGGTGGTCGGGGAACGAAATCGAACCGATGACGCATTGGTCAGAGGCATCGAGAAGAGAGAAGCTCAGCACATCTCGTTTCTAAAAATTAACTATACCCCCTACCGTGCCCACTGCAGGCCGGTGGAAAAAGTCCCATGTCTCCCCGCGAGTATGTCCACATCATGGCGGGAGAGGACCTCAACTTCGGTTTCAAAAAAGACCAATAAACAAGATGTCGTGAGAAACAATAAGATCACGAAGATACACACCAACCTCCTTTTTCCGCGCGCCGCAACAATTCCATAACAAAGTAGCAGGCCTTAATTCACCATAGAGGACGCGTCCCTGCCATCGGAAAGTAAATAAGCAACTGCACTTTTACGGCGCTTCCGCCCAAAGATATTCGCTGGCATGGGCTTAAGCAGTAACAACTCGCTGTCCCGATGAACGAGAGCCTTACTAGACGCTTTCTTGGACTTCTGTTTTGGGAGTTTGGGAGTGCTGGAACCCGCACCCGGCGGAGCATTGGCAACAATCAAAACCTTATCCAGTGGAACGAGATCGTTCGAAGGGGCAGTTTCGCCTAGAGAGACATCACGATCGCGAGTAGAAGGGGGAGTAACTACGACTGGAGCAGGCTGGTCGGGAGCACTCGAATCCTTGGCCCTAGGATGCTGTTGTAGCCGACACACGGGTTTGTGAGGTGCAGCATTGCCCTTCGTACGATAGAGCGGACGTCTACGCTGGACAAAAACCCAAGGCCCATAAGCGGCTTTATCAGTAGGCATACTTGCGTCCGTGGAATTCAACGATCCCATATGCGCCTTTCCTTTGTCAAGGGGGACCATCGGTGGATTAGTAGACGGGGATGGTGCGGTAGTGATGCTCGCCACATGAGGGTTGACGGCCTTCTGCGGACGTCGCGCTGGGGTCGGGGGGACGGGGGATTCGTTAGAAATTTTGGCTGCACACGCATCCGTCTTGGGGCCAACACACCCACATCGAAAGCAGTGGGTGGAAATCCCCTCGTACTCAACCTTCTGAAAGTAAGATTTAAACCGGCTGCTGATCCACACGCCTGCCTTGACACAGACACTTGCATATTCCGCCCGCTTCCCACAACTGGTGATGGCATCCAGCCAGAGTGGTTCTCCAATCATGGTCACGATTCGCCCGATGTTTTTCTTATCCCAAAAAATAAGCGGTAAACCCGGGATACGCACCCAAAGTGGTGACATAAAACCTTCCATAGAAGCTGGGTCAAAATCCATTGTCCAGAGATCAGGCCCAATGATACTCCCACTGACATACCATGGCCCCCCCATAAAAACACCATCACGCGTCACGGCCGATTGAAACAAACAGGCAAAGCAATCCGGGCTGATCATTCGAATTTGGAATACGCCGAAGGAGGCCCACCGGCCCCGCAGGTCAAGCGCCGGCAAATGGAAGGGAAGACGACTACCCAACATCTTACCAATGAGTGCAAAGTCATAGGTGCCAATGGTGTGCACAACCACCTCGTCATCCATACAAACAGAACGTCCATCCACACAGATATCTCCGAGCTTCACCTTCACTTCATAAACATCGGACGGTGTCTTACTCCAAGCCAGGTTGGGCAATCCCCACGCAGATTTCGGCTTGGCATTTTGCCGAACACCTTCCGTGCACATATCGTCAGCAAGGGATTCCGCATCATGCTGGAACTTATTATCACCACCAACAGCAGCCCCTTGCTGCGCATCCATGTCAGCATCTTTTTATTAATTGGGGTTGGAGACTAGTAAATTTAATAATTACTTAATTATTAAAATTATTCCTCTTTGGATTAGTGAAGTCATTTCCTTGTGCAGATGTTAGACTTGACTAATTATCTTCACTAGCATTTTTTTTTACTTTTACCATGTCTTGTAGATTTTTATTCTTGGTTCCTTTGCATGAGTCGGATGTTCTCAAACTCAAATGCAATCATCATTTTTTTGTGACACGATTTTCAATTAATTTATGATTACATGCTTCTAAAGTTCTACAACCTTATTCGAATTAGACGACTATTAATTTAGAGCATTGTTAATAGCACACCTCATCTCGCTAATAGCAACCCTGCGATAGTAGCACCTCACAAAATTCTATTCCACACCTATTGGCTATTAGCACACCACCCAAAAATGAAAAAAAAAAACATTTGTCATACTTTTCAAAACACTACCAAAAACACATCCACATTAAATAGTATGGAGAAAAGTTACATCATACGATCCACTCCTACAATTGGATCGAAAGTATAGATCAAAACTCCACAAAATCTTCAAAAATCCATGTTGAAGCAACCTACAAAAAAATAAATATACTATTAGCCTCTCCAAATATATTATATGCTAGTAAGCCAAAGCTAAATGGAAATTAAACAAGTATACCTTTTTTTCAGTCATTGTTGTGCATTACCTTTCATAACATTCTTGGTATTCATGGATCAGATACATTGATAATTTGCTTCATAACATTCTTGGTAGCGAAAACTCTAATACGTGAGATATATGGCAAGTCCCATGTCTCGGCTATAGCACTATGATATCTTGTCCATACAAAATAAACAGGGGGAAGCGGACAATCCTCGCGCATAAGCAAGCGAATGAAATGATTTCCATCAACAAATCCAATGAAAACAATCTTATGGCCATCCATGCGTTCGAAATGCAAAGGAAGAAATGTAATTGACTGATATTTTGAATAATGAACCACAACAATGTTATAGCATGATGCGATGACTAAGCCCATGTCTGGCATCGACATCCATTTGTCCAATGGCGCAGGAGCTACCTTACAATCCAGAGAATCCAATAACTCTTGTAGTCTTGATTTTCCATAAATGTGTGTATATCGATTCTCATTACATGTCATTTCTTTTGTAAGGTCAAGGCGCACCTGCAACCAATTTTCACCCATATGCATAGCATCAGTAATAACTCGATAACCATAATGGTCATCCCCCGGCACGTTGATAGCATCAACTATGTGACTTGCAATGTAAGAAGGCATTCGTTTACGAATTGAGGTAACAAATCTACTAACGGATTGAACTTTATGTGCTAATGTCTTTCGTTGCTTCTCTAACTTTTTCTGTTCACCAATAAGAACATGTTCAAAAAGAGATGAGTATCTTTTCGTTGATTTGTAGTCCTCTTTGCATTTATTTGAACTACCTTTTGGCCGACCTTTTAATCTCTTGGGCATTACCGGTTCCAATGTTTGGCTTGTCGTTGGATCCAATATCTCACGCAGCTTCTTCTTCATTTCTTGCCGTTGTAAATCGGAAATATTTTCATATTTGTGAAGTATGTCATCCAACTCAAGGTGTATATCAGGCGCTTGTTTACTCTCTTTCTTGACATGCACAATTTTTGGAGCCGCACTAGTTTGATTCAATGTAAGTTGTTTCCAATGTTTATGGATCATCCATAAGGGAAAGGCAGTTGATTGCTTCATGTAATTCAACAACTCATGAGAACAAGGTAAACCCATAGTAGATCTGACCTTATGTAAACACTCTTTTGCATCAACACCACCACTTTTAGCTACTTCTTCCTCATTTTTAATTATCTCTAACGCAAAAATAGAAATAGAACCAAGCAACTCAAAATAAAGTGATCCTCTATAACCTGTGTTGGCTTGCATCGCACTTTGACCAAAAGACCTTTTAATTTCCGTATGCTGTAGTTCAAGCATTTGATCAAATGATTTCCAAACAGAAGTTAAGTTGCAAATAAATACTTCTAAAAATCTTTTGAGTTGACTATGACCACTCTCCACACGATTAGTTGTGGAATTTCCCAAATGCAAATATTTATCTATCCATGCAGAAATGAAATACTCCTTGTAAGGCTCTATCCAAGTAGTGACAACATACTTGATAACATTTGGATACTTCTCCGAATAAATACTTAACATTGAGTTAAATCTCTCTTGAAATACATGCAATGTTGGAGAGTTAACTAATTGGTGCCAAATAATTAAGAACCCTTCACAGTCTTTACCTTGCTTAAAATCCTTTTTGCAATGTGCTAATATATTCCTGCTTATATGCACCTGACATAATATGATTGCTGAAGTTGGAAACACTACCTTGATAACATTTATCAATGCTATTTCACGATCAACTACAAGTACACCCGGTAGAGTACCTTGTTTTAAATTGCTCTTAAAACACTGTAGTGCCCAAACATAACTCGCTTCTGTTTCGTTAGACATAAATGCAAAGGCAGAGAAAAAACTCAAACTTGTAGAAGTGACCCCAACAATGGAAAGTAATGGTAATCGATATCGATTTGTCTTGTACGTACAGTTCACGATAAAAACATCCGTGAACATATTACTTAGTTGCACAGATGTAGGATGAGCAAAGTACAAGCTTTCTAAGTTACTATTGAAGTTAACTTTGTTGTAACTTATATATCCAGATTCATTGATAGCTTTGTATAAAAACTGAATAGGGGTACTTCCAGCTAGCTCTTTTTTATACAACTTGAACTTTTCATTATAAATAGTTCGCATCACGGTGGAGTTGGTGGCATCTCTTTTCTTTATAGTACTTAAGATTTTTCTAGGTTTAACACCCGTGGCATACATGTCTTCTACAATCTTTTGCTCACCTTCATTCAATCGTCCGGCATACGAATGAGCCTCTAAATGAACAAACTCATGATTATGAATCCCATTTTTAAGTTTTAACTTTCCAATCATCTGAACAAGGTTCTTTTTGACCAAGAATTGAGAATGGACAACCACACCTCTTTGTGCTACTCTTTCTTAAATTCCTCTTAACCCATCCTTTCCTTTGATTGTCACGTTGAAAACTGGCCCTATCACAACCAAGAAAAACTCTAGGCCTTGATCTATCTGCTATTTTATCGGCTCTTTGAATTGTCACTACAAATCCCAAACCTCTCCCAGTATTGCGGGTCCATTCAATTAAGTCGTCTTTACTTGGAAATAACAAATTCGTTACAAAATGAGCTGACACATCTAATTGGACCGTTTTAGGTTGCTCACCCATAGTGAGCAACTTGGGAGATTCCATCATTTCAAATCAATATACCTATGATAAATCGCACAATAAATAACTTGCTATAAGAACAAACAAACACAAGTAAAGGAGAAATCATGATTATGATCCAAACACAAGCATACCTTAGAAAGCCAAATGGAGGAGAATCAGAGGAGATCCAGATGCTGTGATTTCAAATCAGAGGAGAAGCGAACTGGAAATCAGAGGAGAAAGCGAATTGCCGTCGTCGGGTCCGACTTTACCTGCGACGGGGAAGAAGACGGGAACCAACCCAGATCTGGAAAAAGGGGGAAGCAACGGGGAATAAGCAGGTGCAAAATATTGAGCGACGGGGAAGAAGACGGGTGCGACTTTACCTGCGACGGGGAAGAACACGGGAGCGACAAGACGCGAAATACTCCTGCCGCAAATACTCCCGCCGCCGACAATACTCCCCTATAGCAAAAACTCCCGCCGCCGGCGACCTGCGTGAGAGAAACGGGGAAGAAATCGCGGATGTGGAGCGACGGGGAAGAAGAGGCCTCCGAACCCTAGACCTGCTGCGACTTTTGCTTTCACGGGAAAAAAAGAGAGGGGTGCGACTATACTTGTAGACTTGGAGGTTTATTTCGTATTTGAGCGTGTGTTAATAGCACAATGGGGTGTGCTATTAACAATGATTTATCAACGGCAATTAATTTCATCCTATGAAGCACTTGTACGGGTATGAGTACAGGGTACGATACATATCCGGTATGGTGGTATGAGAAAATAAAAAATTAAGGGTGCGTGTATGTTTGTGGTACGACATGATTAAAATTGACTTATATACATACACACGCAATATATCCATGCATATACATGCACATATACATGTATATGCATGTTCATGTGTCTATATATATGCACATGTATATAGTAAAAAAAAAAAAAAAAAATTTAAATCAAATTCTTTATAGTTTTACGAAAAAAAGATACTTAAATCTGAAACACATTTTGTTACTATAATAAACAAACACCGCTAGTTACATTTATGAGTCACAATTTTCTTTTCTAAAAGACACGCAGAAGTCTTTTGTTTACTTTAGAAAAACTTACTCCTATCACAATGTGCTGAACGATCTGTCAAGTCCAAGTGTATCTACAAACTAGAGTAACAAGTGTATCCGCTGAGTATCAGGTACGTGACCCTCAAGGAAGTATTGATGCTTCATAGATTTCATCGCATTTATTAATTTTCTTCTGAAAACATGTGGTAAATTGCATATATTTGGGTGAGTATTGCACATTATTATAGCTTCTCATTAGGAAACCGTAGACCCTAAGACATCTTGCATGACCACCACTTGGATATATGGTCAAAGATCCTACTGGAAACACTTCAACAAAAGATAGAAATTATGCATACAAGATTAAAATTCTAAACCAGTTGAGGGAAATGACGAACCATTGGGATCTATGTGACCCTCCTTGGATTGACCAGAGGATTTTGAGACAGATTTTAGACCCCTTGAAAGTGTCCCTACTTTCTTTTTTTTAGCAAAGCAGCAGTAATTTTCCATAATTCAGGATGTGGTACAAAACATGAACAAGTGTCATGACCTAAAAAATTTCAAACTTCCCTTACTGGCAATAGCTTCAAAGCAAAACCTTTGATGTAGTCACCCAATATACACACAAACGGGAATAGGTCTCGTAAAAAAGTAAGTGAAATAATAGTCTGCCAAAAGTCCCAACAACAATAAAAATGTTTGCGATCAAATTGATGCATCACTCATTAATCTGCCTATTATATATTTAAATATTTAGAATTTCTATTTTGCCTTCTGCACCAGATATTTCCTAGTCCTTTGTGTACTTCATAAAATTATATATTTAATGATGGCTGCAATGCTGTGATAATTGTTTGCCAAACATTGACTTCATTACCTTGAGAACTACAAATAAATATTTTCCCTTTCTAGTGAAGTTAAGTCTGGTTAGAGCCGGGGATGAACCCTCTTTCATTTTGCAAAGTTTATAGTAGACTGGAAGCTTCTTTCTAGAAGCTGGTAAAATAACTTGTTGATTAAGTGGTTGGATATCAAATTTTACTCCATCGAAAATCTTATTGAACAAGATTAAATGGTTGGTTTGCTTTGTGTAGCGCTTGCAAGAAGAGTTGAAAACCAAGCCAGGTTCCCATCCTTTTGAGGAGGTGTGCATTTTGTAGTTCTACCCTGTTAAATATTAAGGTACCAACAACTTTTTAGCTAGTCTTTTGTTAAACAAGTGTTTTTTTGGCATTCTACCAGATACTATATTGCAATATTGGAAATCCCCAGTCTCTTTCTCAGCAGCCAATTACCTATTTTAGAGAGGTCTGTGTTGAGTGTTCTATAAAGCCTTCTGCTAATTTTAAACTCAACTGTTTCTGAATGAGTAGATTCTGCTGCAGATTCTTGCCTTGTGTGATTATCCTTTCCTTTTGGACAGGGATGAGACTCATGGCTTGTTCAGGTATGGTTGAAGAAAATATGATACTAAATCCTATTATAGATTATTTTGGACCTGAAGAAGAATACAAAAGAAGAATATATTCTTTGCATTCATTATGTGTGCACCTTGTATATTTATACAGTAAGGATCGATGAAATCAAATATAATTCAAATCTCATAAATAAATTGTTTCAATGCAACGAAACAACAAATAGGATTAAATAGTTCTGTGAAAAGCTATGAAATTTTTTGGTCTCATTTGGATGCTTGAAATTAAAGGTTTTTTTGAAAGCAATGAAATTTGTTAAATTTATTATTTAGTTGGATGTGGTTAGAAGTTAACATTAAATTCAAACTCAACCGTCCTTTTCTAACCAACCTAAACCGACGGTGATTTCATATTCACACTTATTATAATCTAATCATGCATAGCTCAGCGCTTGTGTCTTTTAACATTTTACTCTATACTCACTCACGAAATAAGATCACGACTCATGTGAAGGAGATATAACTGGACCGATGACATGAGGAGGTTCATTGAGCTATAGATGAAAGACTAGTATAACGACCCACATTAGACCCACCACACTCATTTTACCCATAAGTGGCACATAGATTACCATTGAAGTACTCAAAGTAGTAGGTGTCAACTCAAATAAGTCTATGTTATTAAAAACAAAGAAACAACAAAAAATATGGCTATATCACTGATATCTCTTATGAGCGCAAGAGTACTTGAACAAGAATTTTATGGCTCCTTTTCATGCTTTAATTTATGAATAAACCTTTGTTATGTGCTTCCGATTGTGAGCGGATGCGCGATCGTGAGAGGGAGAAGTCTCAGAGAGGATCCTCCTGACCCTTGAATTAGTCTTCTCAATGTTGGAGGATACAATGGGAGCCAAGCTCGACCGAGAGAGGAAGTGGAAGATGGGAGCCTCGCTCAAGCTCAAAGGCCCCCTCACTCACATGTATAGTGAGAGGAAAAAGTTCCACAATATTTCAGTTATTCCCTCACCCGGGCTACATGGTATGTGAGTAAATTAGAGTGCGCGAAAAAAGATATAACATGTGATAAAAATATACGATGCAAAAAGGGAAGATACATGTCGTCTGTAGCAACACGCCATCACCCCCTCATAAGCCCATAACATTACCTCCCCCGTGTGGATCAAACTTGTCGTCAAGCTTGAGTGGACAGGGGTATGAGGCTGTCGCCGCCCTGTCATCCTTGTCGTCTTCGTATGAGAGATCATCAACTTCTAGTCCAAAGAGACCATTGCAACTGTCCTGCTGTATATGGGTCATCACGGTTGAATCAAATCCCTTGTGCCCGTCAATTGCTATTTCTTCTAGGGAAAAGTGCTTGATGGTTGGGGTACCACTGTAATTCTCGTGCCGATTCGACCAATGCGCTACAACCAACAGACTTAAGGCCTATCAACTATTGCCTCTGATCATCGCAGAGTCCCTTGTAGAAACAATGAATTTTCTCTTCCTCATCCATATTGATATTCCAAGCATAATACCCTAACCTTGTGAATTCTTGATCATATGCATCTAGCTTCATGTATTCCTCTTGCCACTAAAGCTTTGCATCTCCCTCCAGCATGATTGTCGCAAAAGTAGCATTCCTATCATCTGGATTCTTTGTTGCCGCCAACAAATCCTTAATCCTGACAAACCAATTCTCGACATCCTTTGGATGGCATTACCCATAAACAACGGCCGGTGAAAATTCAGGAATCACTAGCACTGACACCATGTCCCCTAGCTGAGTTGGCACCAATGTCATGCACGAGAGTGCCATTAGGAGTGGCCGATATTGAGTTAGTGACCAACCAAACTTGTTGCGTTGCTAACGCTGCCACCACCGCTTCTGCGATCATCTTGCTAAGCTCTGCAAATAATAAGACCGAGAATAGTAACACCACCGCCCGTAATATCCACACAGGGCTGTGATGACCCTTCGTCGCCACCAGCAACCTAAACCAAAAAATGGCGATCCAACGTTAGTACGCAAGGGAAATCTATCACTAATGTCAAATAAACGATGCAAACAAGGAACACTCAAGTTCCGCACATCACATCCTGTATGGACGTCTCTTTCTAATGGTCTATCCCAGGCACTAAGCCCGATGCTGAATCTTGTACGCTATGCAATGCAAAACAATTTCAGTAAGACGTCAATGAGGGTCAATTTTACAACTAACAAACAACGACGTAACAATCCCCGTCCCGGTAAGATATACATGGCTATGCCGGATGACACAACCTACTACATGGCCATGCACATGACGTGAAACCTGATTTTTTCCTAGAAATGCACGCAGAACATATGCCCGACTAGGCCAATGTTGCGAAATCCCTTTTTGACGAGTCAACAATGAAATGTCGGAAGAAACAATGAAAGCGAGGTGTTGCACACTATCACACTATTGTTTTAAATGAATCAACGATAGTAAGCAAACAAGCCAAGGAATCCCTGCAACACTTCTGTTGATTATGGTTACGGCCAACTCTCCACTTCGTCCAACTTGCTATGGTTAATAGAGACATTCTTGCTATGGACAATATGACCTAGATAGGCCGCCTGCTCCCCGACGAAGATACACTTGGAGCGCTTGAGAAACAACTGATGGCTACGAAGGGCTTCAAAGAGCATGCTAGTGTGTTGAAGGTGCTCGACCCAAGCGAAGCTGATGATCAAAATGTCGTCGAAGAAAACAAGTACAAACTTGCGAAGCAAGGGTTCGAGTACCTCATTCATTAATGCCTTGAATGTTGACGACACATTGGCCCGAAGGGCAAAACCAAGAACTCGAAGTGTCTGTGGTGGGTGCAAAACGTTGTCTTCTTCAGACCGTTTCTATGCATGCAAATATGGTGGCAGCTAGAACACAAGTCTAATTTCGAAAATAGATAGACCCTATGTACTTAACATAGGAGCTCGTCTACCACCAAGGTCAGGAACTCAAAGATCCGTTCTGCCTCTTGACAAAGGGGATTGATGATGAAACACAACAACAATAACACTCAAGCCTTTATCCCACCATAGTGGGGCCGGCTATATGAATCATTTGTCGCCATTGCGCCCTATATTTAGTCTTTTTTGGTCTACCCATCCCCCGTTTAACATGCCTAGTAGCTAAACTCTCACAATGCCTAACATGTGCCTCTAATGGACTGATGATGAAAAATGGGATTAATTGGGATGTATGATCCTCTGCTGCAACATCTTTATGCACTGCCTCTCATTCTCATCCCTCTGGAGGAAGGGGTACCGTAATGTCAGACTGTGGTTAGTATCGTTCCTAGAAGGAGGAAGATGTGGTGGTCCTAGGACTGCTGTGGGGAAGGCCCTCTGAGACCTCAAATAGTGTCGTATGCGCAATCAACAATCTCTCCAAGAATTCCTGCTTTGAAGTGTGGTCTTGAGTGGTGGTGATGCACGAAGAGCTCTTCCGCTTTTCACCATACTAACATAAGCGGCGAAACTATAATAAAATAACGTCATAGTTCGTGCGGCGAAGTCCCACATAATCGGCCTTAGAGTGTGGAACCAATATACGACTCCTAGTACGAAGTTGAAGCCCACCAATGGAATGATGTAGAGGTAAGTCTTAATAAAATCATTATGGACCTATAATTGTATGCAAACACAGATGTTTGGGATAGGAAGTTGGTCACCATTACTGACGACTATATGCATACCCTCCTTCAGCCTAATAGGAAGTCCAAGGCTTTGTGCAATGGATTCCCCAGTGAAATTGTGAGAGCTGCCTGAATGCACTAGCACACAAACAAGATAGTCGGCTGCTATGCATGTGACTGCATAGTCTGTAGACTTTGGGCTCATGTCATGGCATGAAGAGAGATCTCCAACTCACCCTCCTCTATAGGTGTGTGTCCTCATCATCCTCCACCTCAAGTCAAAAAAACTTATGGCATGGATGCCCCAGTGTTTAAGTCTCTTAACAATTGATACAAAGCCCCTTTGTGCAGCGGTTCTCTATCTTCGGCATAGAAGGAGGAAATGGCATCCACCGCATGTCGCTGGTCCGATTTAGCTGAAGGCGGCGATCACAAATCTGAACTAAGCTCATGAAATTGATGAGGTTTGGAGTGTTTTCAAACTCCACATCAAAACAAAGGTGTTCCTGTAGCTCCGCAGTGAAAATGGTGACATGCTTCTCAGGCTGAATTTTTGATGCATGAATCAATATAGTTTGGAAAATATTCAGATACTCATCTATGGTTCCAGTGTGCTTGACGAAGATCAACTCCCCATGGGATTGCTCCATATTGGTGGTCCAAAACTCATGTGGCAATACTGCTTGAAATCGTCCCACGACGTGAGGCTTCTCAATGTCAAGGCGCATGAACCACATTTGTGCCGACCAACTAAATGACAGGCGGCCAATGATATCTACTCCATGATCGATGTTTGTTGATTAGCGAAAAAGCTGCTCCCTGCGGGCCAATCAGCCTAAGTGGCCACTCTTGCCATTGTACATCAGGAACACCAGTTTAATGTAACGTGGTAGTGAGTTGTTTTTATAACGCCCTCCATGAAAGCCCTCCTTGTGGCCGTGGGAGGGGCACCCTCGATGAAATCTGCCACCAGTTCTATCACGATGAGAATATCCACTACCTCGTTGAGCGGGAATGAGTCTCTCTATACTAAGGGTACAAACAAGTCAAGCTCGAGTCGATTCTAAAAAAATTCACAAGCTCGAGCTCGAGCCAACCATTTCGAGCTTGAGCTCGACGAGCTCATTTTGTATGGCTCGAGCTCAATGAGCTCAAGACAAATATATTGAGTTCGAGCTGCTCTCTCCGCTTTATGCGTCATTTTTTCTTTATATATATAAACGTTCAAGGAAAAAGCTCGTGAGCTTATGAATAAGAGCATTTGAGCTCAAGTTCGGATCACAATTGGGCTCGAGCTCGTCGAGCTCAACATATTCGAGCTCGAGTCGAGCTTTTTTTCGAGCAGGCTTATCGTGCTCACGAGCTAGCTCAACTCAACTTACACCCCTACTCCATACACGTCGAGTGGTCATCCAAGCTGCCGAATTTTGAAAGCTACCAATTGATCAATCATCAACGTGTGCATCCTATCAAACATCAACTTCATGGAATCAGTAAATCTCGTCATGGTTCGTTTTGATTTTAAGTTGTCGCGGACTATGCGAAGGAGCACATTATCAGATGAGATGTGACAGAGGAAGATGAAGTCGGGTGCCTAGGTCGGTTGCTTCCTGTACAACCCCTCGATCGACCTATGTTGTATCGAGGATTTGATCCTTACAGCGACGTCCTAAACAGGGGGATTCAATGGATGTTAGATAGTGAAAGTACAAACATGGTTGGGTCTATACCCGACGACTGCCTTGATTTCACGTGTAGGGGCAGGGAAATACTTGGAATGAATAGGACGACGTTGAGGGGGAAGGAAGCTCTCCATGTGGGTCAGTGTTCGGCTAAGGACACATGTTGCCGACTTTCGGAAGCGGTCAATTGATTTCATCAACTTGTGCATCCTCCAAACATCAAATCTATGGGATCGGTAGATCTTGTCATTATCGGCTCTGATACTAAATTGTCATAGGCATGCTCGAAGGATCGATTTACCGAATGGGTTGCGACAGAGGGAGACGAAGTCTGGTGTCTTGGTTGTTTGCTTCCACTAGGATCCCTCAGTCGACCTATGGTGTATTAGAGATTGGTGCCTTGTCGCGACTTCAAAGGATTGCCGGGGAAAGTACTAGCTGATTGGATGGGGCTGTACCGTACAACGCTACCTGGACTGAGCGCGTGCAATAGAGTAACACATGGAATGTGCATGACAATGTGAGGTTGCGGCTTGCGCTGGAACAACATCTTGCGTCTGGTTCTGTAGCCGGGCAGAGCATATGGAGTGACAAGAGGGATTGTAGCTTGTGACTGCAATCAGTTTGAGCTATCCTCCAGAAATTAGTTACGGACAATGCACATTCACTGTGACCGCACGAAGAGAAGGAAGGGGAGGGTTATAGTGGAAGTGGAGGGACCCCTAGTACCTTAAAGAACTAAATAACACAATTTAGGTTCTGCATGTGCCGGTTTCAAACTAAGTCAAACATAAATACATGAGTCTGAATATAAACCGCCGTGCGTTGAATCGGACCAACTCGAACCAAAAATAAATGCAACGGAAATAATATAAAAAAATATGTCGAAAAGAAATAAAGGCGAGATACAAAAGTCATCGCATCATGTTTACGCCCTTCATGATATCTCCTACCATAATAGCGTCCTACTAATGCATTGGTGAGAGTTAAATGGAATAATTCTCCCTTAATTGCTTGCCTTGCACATTGGAAAGTTTATGATTTTTTTATCACCAAAAAATCTTGATGAACATGTTTGCATCCATTTTCTATCTATTCTTCAAAGATTCTTATTTTGTTTTTTTTATAAAATTTTAATGTAACACTTTTCCAATTAATTAATAAGATCGTAATCCTAATTAGTATTAAAAAATAGCACAAGTGTCCTGATCGTGGTCGACATACGTGCTAAATTGTGTGTTTTAGTTTGTTTTTTGACATGCCGTTTTTCCGCACCAACACTTTCTTAGGTGTGCCTGGGCTTTTGTTCATTCCTAGCATGTCGTCGGACGTAAAATTCTTAGCTGTTGTTGTGTCTATGTGCTATGTCGCCTCTACATAATCATAATTCTTGCCATAAACATGGCACTGATGGCTATGCATTTCCCCTCTATTTTTAAGTTTTTAAAATCAATTTAAGCAGTGCTTGTCCACACGTATTTAATTGCTCAATTGACTTGCGAATCCTAGAGTTAAAGTAAAGATATTCCTGTTACTGAATGCATTCCGATATTAGCATTCCTAATATCAGGTGGTCTTTTGTTTCAGTGCTGATGCCATAGAAAGAGCATGGAAAATTTTAGATGTAATACCTGGTAGAGCTACAGGTGCTTATAGTCACAGTCAGGTAGGACAACATGGTGACATTATACAATTTTTTTTACTTTCAAATAATGAAATCCGTGGTTTTTTCTGCAACTTTCAGGGAATCAAAGGCTTACGTGACACCATTGCTGCTGGAATTACTTCCCGTGATGGATATCCTTCCAATGCAGATGATATTTTCTTGACAGATGGTGCAAGTCCGGCTGTATGCTCATAAACCTCCTCTGCTTTCTTCCATAAACATGGCAAGTTGTTGATTACAAATTCAATTTTCCATTTGCTTTTCTCTATAGGTGCACATGATGATGCAGTTACTAATAAGGTCGGAGAAAGATGGCATTCTATGTCCAATACCTCAATATCCTCTTTATTCAGCCTCAATTGCTCTTCACGGCGGCTCTCTTGTATGTCCTTTTGCCTGGTGGCATTCTACCTTGTTCCATATATGTAGTATATCACAAATAGAATGTTTTCCTGTAGAGTATATTTAAGTTAGTATACATTTTATACATGCACTTGGTAAATGTGTTATCGAAGGTTATTTATATGCATTATTTGTTTTTTGGGGTTGCAGTCAATGAAACACACCGAATAATGGTAAATGTGCTAGAAAGGGAGCCTTGGCGCACCGGTTAAGGTGTTGCCGTGTGACCTTGAGGTCACGGGTTCGAGTCCTGGAAGCAATCTCTTGCAAAAATGCAGGGTAAGGTTTGCCTACATTTCACCCTTGTGGTGGGACCCTTCTCCGGACCCTCACTGTGCGGGAATGCTTTGTGCACCGGACTGCCCTTTTTTGGGGGTTTGTGTATTCCTTGTTCTTTTCCATTATTTGGTGTGTTTCATTGACTGCAATATTGTCTATCATTCTGATTGTTTCAATAGTAATGTGTATTTTTTTTGTTCCAGGTCCCATATTACCTAGATGAAGCAAGCGGATGGGGTTTGGAGATATCAGAATTAGAGAAGCAATTAGAACATGCTCGTTCGAAGGGTATTACTGTTAGGGCACTTGTGGTTATAAATCCAGGCAATCCCACAGGACAGGTTTCTTTCTGACCTTGAGCCTGTAAATATGCACTTTTATCTTTCTTACTACACGGCAGTAGGGCTGTGATGGCTTGAAAAATGAAGATTGTTTAAAAATAGGATCTACTGTTGGCTAGGAGCAATGTCTACATGCGTGCTAACAAGCTAACTGAGCTTGGATCAAAATTGAATTGAGCAAAATCTGGAATTGGTCGAAATTTGTATGCATGTATGCGCGAATTCATATATACATGTATTTATATATGTATTTTGATTTGAACTATACATATTCATTTATAGTTTACTTTTTATGAGTATATGTATGTACATTACACTAAATTTTTTTTCAAATCGAGGTAACTGAGTCATGCCTACCTGCAATAGAGATTGCTAATATGAACACAAATGGAATTTGCATTAAAATTAGGAAACAAATATAACCTCGAGAGACAAGCTCTCATCAAACACTTAAGGGTTGATTTCCACTTAAGAGTTTCTTTCCAAATGACAGCAACAACAACACTCAAGCCTTTATCCCACCATAGTGGGGTCGGCTATATGGATCCTTTGTCGCCATTGCGCCCTATCTTTAATCATAGCCTCACTAATGCCTAAGTACATCATATCTTTCCTTACAGTTTCATTCCAAGTCTTTTTTGGTCTACCCCTCCCCCGTTTAACATGTCTAGTGACTAAACTCTCACAACGCCAAACAGGTGCCTCTAATGGTCTCCTATGTACATGTCCGAACCATCTTAAACGAGCTTCTCAAATCTTCTCTACAATTGGCGCCACTCCTATCTTATCCCTGATACATTCATTCCTAATTTTATCCGGTCTCGTGTGACCACACATCTACCTAAGCATTCTCATCTCCGCAACTCCCATTTTTTGCTCATGTACAACATTCACTGCCCAACACTCATAACCGTAGAGCATTGCTGGCCTAATTGCAGTACGATAAAACTTGCCTTTAAGGTTTAATGGTACTTTACGATCACATAAGATCCCAGATGCGCCTCTCCACTTCAACCAACCTACTTGGATTCTATGTATCACATCTTTATCTATACCTCCATCTTTTTGAATTATCGATCCCAGATATTTAAGGCACTCACTGCGGGAAATATTTTGGTCACCCAATTTAATGACGGAGTCCTCCGACCTTCTTGCACTACTAAATTTAAGCTCTATATACTCCGTCTTTGTCCTGCTCAACCTAAAACCCTTCTTTTCTAAAGTGTCTCGCCAAGATTCAAGTTTTGCGTTTACACCATCGCAGGTCTCATCGACCAAGACAATATCATCTGCAAATAATAAACACCAAGGTATTGCTTGTTGGATATGTCCGGTGAGCTCATCTAAGATAAGGGTAAAGAGATAAAGGCTTAAAGCTGACCCTTGATGTAAGCCAACAACGATAGAGAATTCCTATGTTAATCCTCCAGATGTCCTCACCCTGGTCACTGAATTTGTATACATATCTTTGATTACGTCAATGTATGATACATTTACCCCTTTCTTTCCAAATGACAAATCACTAAAAACTTACAAATGATTCCCTAAGATTCCACTACACTCCCTTATATATGGGAGGAAAAAGATTGACAAAAAATACCAGATTGTCTTACAAAGGAGAAATACATAAAATAAGCACGTGTGCATATCAATACATAAAGCTAACCTTGCCCTCAAGGTCGAGTTTAGTGTGACCATCATCACGCTCCAGGGCTTCAAAATCATTGATGGTAATGTAGTCATCTTTGGCGCCCAAGGCATGCATAGTTTTTATTTAGACATTTATGTGTAGGTGAATATGGTTTCTTATAGCAAAAACAAAGTTCAGGATGAGGAGGTCAAAATACTCCGTGGAAACCGCTCGTTATATTAGATTAGATGCCCTAAATCGGGCAAACACATACATATATATATATATATATATATATATATATATAGGAGACATACACGTGACATATCACGTGTGTTAGATAAATGCGGAAAAATAAAACGAATATTCAACTCTCCCCCTCAAGTTGGGAATATATATTGATCATTCCCAACTTGTTAGTATTGTCCTTGAAGTTGTCGTTGCATAGACCCTTGGTGAAGACATCATCAAGCTGATCAAATGAGTTCACAAACGGATGCAAATATTCCCCTTGTCAAGGTGATCCTTGAAGAAGTGTCTGTTGACTTCCACATGTTTGGGTCTGTCATGCTGTATAGGATTGTGTGCAATACTGATAGCCGTCTTGTTGTCACAGTAGATCATAATAAGATTGTTCCCCTGAAGGCCTATATCATGGAGGATAGTCTTCAACCACAGTCCCTCACAAACGCCTTGGGCCATAGCCCTATATTCAGCCTCCGCACTTGAGCGAGCTACGACATTTTTCTTCTTGCTCTTCCATGAGACAAGGTTACCTCCTACAAATGTGCAGTACCCAGTGGTAGACTTTCTGTCGTCTTGGCTACCAGTCCAATCAGCATCTGTAAACACTTCAACTTCCAATGACTGACTATTTTTGAATAGAATCCCACGCCCTGGTGCCTTCTTGAGGTATCGCAACACCCTGAAGGCAGCCTGCTGATGACGTATGGAAGGGGAGTGCATATACCTGCTTAGGACTCCCACAACGTATGTGATGTCAGGGCGAGTATGAGACAAGTATATAAGCCGCCCAACCAGACTTTGGTATTTTGAGGCATCCACTTTCTCCCCACTAATATCTGCATCAATTTTGTGATTAGCCTCAATAGGGGTGTCCACGGGGGCACACCCAAGCATCCCAGTCTCCTCAAGAAGGTCAAGAGTATACTTCCTTTGGGAGATGAAGATCCCTCGTTGAGACCTCACAACTTCAATTCCAAAGAAGTATTTCAGCTTTCCCAGGTCCTTGACTTCAAATTCTTTGCCTAGTTATTTTTTCAAGTGATCGATCTCCTCCAAGTAGTCTCCGGTGATGATGATGTCATCCACATACACAATAAGAATGGAAATCTGGTCACCCTTCCTCTTGATAAAGAGAGTGTGATCAACTTGACTTTGAGTGTATCCAAGTTGAAGCATGGTCTTGTAAAAACGTCCGAACCACGCTCTCGGAGACTGCTTCAGGCCGTACAAAGATTTTAGAAGGTGGCAGACTTTCCCTTTGGACCCTTTGATCACAGAGCCCGGGGGAATATCCATGTAGACTTCTTCTTCCAGATCACCATTCAAGAACGCATTCTTGATATCAAGCTGCAGTAGCACCCATTTACGACTCACAACATAGGAGAGAAGCACACGAATTGAGTTCATCTTTGCAACAAGAGCAAATGTCTCCTGATAGTCAATGCCCTGAGCTTGGGTATATCCCTGAGCCACCAAACGAGCCTTGTACCGTTCCACCACTCCATCTTGATTTTGTTTAACTGTGAAGACCCAACGGGATCCGACCGTTCGCTTCCCAGGAGGAAGACTAGCAAGCCGTCATGTCTTATTTTTATCCAAGACACGCAGTTCCTCCTCCATTGCCTTTTTCCACTCCGGTATCTAAACAGCCTCCTGCCATGTCTTAGGGATCACAATAGATGAAAGAGAAGAGATAAAGGCTTTATGGGCCTGAGAGAGGTGATTATAACAAATGTAGTTGGCAATTGGGTGTTTGGTGCCACCCCTTTTACCTATAAGACGGACAAGAGGAACATGGAGGTCATCATCAGAATCTGGTGCGGAGACAGTCACCGACACTGGCGGAACATCCTCAGTCTGCACTTGCTCAACAGTCGTGGGACGACGGGAGTATGTGTATAGTATAGGTGGAGCGGAGGTGGAGGGAACAATAGTAGTGAGAGGAACAGGAGGAGTGGCAACGACAGGAAGAGGAGGATTGACAATAGGAAGAGGATAATCAATGGTCTCGTCGCCATTACTAGTCGTCTCCCCCTGACGAGGACCAAAGTACGACTCCCCCTCACGAAATGTAACATCCACAGTGCAATAGTAGCGACGAGTCGGAGGGTGATAACATCGATACCCTTTTGTGGTAGGAGAGTAACCAATAAAAACACACCGAAGGGAACACGCATCGAGTTTATCACGATGTGCGTATGGACGTGAACAAAACACACGGAGCCAAAGATACGAGGGGCAAGATGAGAGGTGTGGACAATGTGGTTTTTGGCATGACACGATAGGGGCGTATCAAAAGAGAGGGCACGGGACTAAAGACAGTTGATGAGATAAGCAACATTGAGAACTGCATCACCCCAGTAGGATTTAGGAAGATGCATAGCAAGGAGTAAACACCGGGCCACTTCCAACAAGTGCCTATTTTTCCGTTCAACAACCCCATTTTGAGTGGAAGTGTGGACGCACGTGGTTTGATGTATGATGTCATGGTCGGCAAGATAGGCCCCAAAAACACCACGGTCGTCATATTCCCCACCATTATCACTACGAAACACACGTATGGTACCGCCAAATTGTTGGGTCACCATCTTATGAAAAGTTTGAAAAAAAGAAAGCACATCACTTTTCCGTTTAAGCAAATAAAGCCACGTAGTGCGGGAGTGACAATCAATTAACGTAACAAATTATTTATAGCCAGATAAAGATAACACGGGGGACGAGCCCCAAACATCAGAGTGAATAAATGACTAGTACTCCGACGGACATGTTTAGATTGTTCACACGCATCACAAGAGAAAGACTGAATTAACTGATGAAAAACAAGAAACAGTTTAGTAAGATATAAAGGAGAGGGGTGGCCAAGGCGCTGATGCCAGCGTCGGATGTCATGTAGGGTCGGGGATCTGGTGGAAGAGAGAGCACTGGGAGAAGACTGGTTCAACAAGTACAGTCCGCCAACATTCCTACCACTAAGCGTCCGCCTCGTACCCAGATCCTGAAACACACAAACATCAGGAAAAAAGGTCACGGAACAATTTAAAGAGTTAGTCAAATGACTAATAGAAAGTAAATTACGAGGAAAAGTGGGAACATGCAAAACAGAGGACAGTGATAGGTCGGGAGAACAAGGGACAGTCCCTTTACCAGCGATGGCAGAGAGAGCCATTAGCAGCAATAACCTTATCACGACCAGAAAGAGGGATATAGGAGGTAAAACCTGAGGCAGAATCAGTCAAGTGGTCGGTCGCACCCGAGTCGATAATCCACTCGGAAGGAGTGGAAGACACAACATTAGCACTGGACAGACCTGAAGTGGCAACAACAGCATGAGAGGCAGCAGGAGCAGAGTCTGTGTGGGAGTACAACATGCGCCGGAAGGCCTCTAATTTGCCAGCAGACAGGCCTCCAGAGGTGTCCTCCAGAACCTCAGTAGAGTGCGCAGAAGACTGAGAGCGATCACCAGAGTGACGACCACCACTACCACGGTACCCACCTCTACCACGGGTACTAGAGCCCCGACCACCAGGAGCAAGGTGCGGGTGCAGGCGAAAACAAGAGTTTTTGGTATGGCCAGTCTTCCCACAATGACCACAAACAGGAGGGGGTCCACGAGACATCCCAGCCAGTGTAGAGTGATCAGTAGCGGGGCCTAGAGTGCGACGACGATTCTCATCACTGAGGAGCATGCTGAAGGCCTCCCGAAGAGAGGGAAGTGGCTCACGATGGAGGACATGTAAGCGAACAACGTCAAACTCCATGTTGAGCCTCATAAGAAACACGTGAACCCGAAATCGATCGTTAGCTTTCTGAAGGGCCACCGCATCAGCCGTACAAGCAACAACGAAAGTATTGAAGAAATCCAGCTCTTGATAAAGGCGCTCAAACTCTGAATAGTAGGCGACAATGGTCATAGTCCCCTGCTTCAGTTCCAGAACACGGCGAGTGAGCTCGTACACTTGCATCGAACTGCCTACCTGAGAGTAAGTATCACGAGCCCGTGTCCAAATATCGCAGGCGGAGTTCAACAACATATAACTACGATACACCTGAGGGGACATCGAGTGAAGTAACCACGAGACGACCAACGAATTGTCCGCATCCCATTTGCGCCACGAGGGATCGGTGCGTGGTGGCTCAACAGTGGTACCATCAATAAGTCCATATAACTGGTGGCTGCAAATAGCATGTTGGGCCGCCCTGGACCATTCTAGATAATTTGTGACATCCAAGGCAACAATAGTAATCTTCAACGAGCCAGACTGACCATGATTCCTAGGAGGATCACCCGAGGAACCGGGCAAAGCACCGGATCGGGGAACCAAGGAACCGGGAAGAGCACCAGATTGAGAAGGAGGGGAGATAACGGATGGATCATCGATCGTAGAGAACGAAGATATCAAATGAAGCGAAAAAGCATCCTACAGGTGCCCCTTAGATCTTGAAGCCGAAGAGAACACCAGAGGATGTGAGGGCGGTGTCTCCGGCAGTCCCCATGGAGGACAAAACTGCAGGCTGGAAGAGAAGAACTGGCGCCGGCGACGAGCTAGGCCAAAAACGCCAGCGTCCCGATCGGGTGCGACTTTGCGGGAGCGCGCGATCGACGAAGCCGGAGCAAGGGAGGCGAAGCCGGGTGCGAGCTTGCGGGAGTGGAGTCGCCGGAGCAAGAGCGACGAAACGCGAGGGCGGCGGGAACGACGAGGCGCGAGATCGGCGGGATCTAGAGCGGCGAAACGGGAGCGGCGGGATCGACGAATCCTTCCGCTCTAATACCAAATGGAAACTGCTCGTTATATTAGATTAGATGCCCTAAACCGGGCAAACACATACATATATATAGGAGACATACACGTGACATATCACGTGTGTTAGATAAATGCGGAAAAATAAAACGAATATTCAACTTACTCTTGGTGGGATAAACAATGTGGTGGTGGGTTTGGTTTCTGTGGAGGTAAATCTGGGGAGGTTGAAGGCAGGGGAGGTAGTAGTGCATTTTTGGGTTGTCTTATGGAGGCTCTGTGGAGGTGGTTTGGATGATGTGGAGGGTTGAACTGTAGAGTTGTGCGACTGGAGTGGTGGAAGAGTATGGAACTTGTCGTCGGGGTAGCAAGCTTGACAACCAACCCAATTCGTTGCACCACCACTGGCACCACCACCTTAGTAATCATGGTAGCTAGCTTTTCCGATGACATGTTGGAAAGAACGGAAGTAGTAGCCATGCTATCCATGGTATCCTCACATGGGTTTGAACACCCATCATCACCACCGACAGCCTAAACTAACAAGGTGATTTATTGTCGGAATGCAGAACATAACTATTACTAACAATCATAGCAAATTAAAGGACACTTAAGTCCCGCTCATCACATCTTATGAACATCTCTTTCTAATAGTTTAGAACTCTTAAACTTAGCTCTGATACAAAATTGTAACACCCAACATGTATCCACAATATAGTATGGGTCTGGCCAGACCCCACGACATACAACATTAACAAATGTGCTATTATAAAGTGACAAAAAGATACGATCTCAACAATCAACTATTCACAAAGCAGATTTAATGCGGATACGCCAAACAAAAGTGAGTCCATGAACTATAAAACTATAATGAATCAAAATATAATCTAAACAACATCACAATATTACCTAAATAACATCACGAATATATGCAAATTAAGGAAAAACGCATTATTATATTTGATTAGAGGCACAGTGAATTCAAGAATAAATATGCTTACACTTATATCCTACATGAGCATTTTGGATTAACAAGAAGCTTTTTGAGGAGAAATGTACTTGTTGGAGGAAGGACCTTGGAATCTCAATTGAGCAGCCAAATTAGTGTCTAATCATATTGAATATTCTCCAACAATTCCATTAACGAGGGCATAATATGAGGTTGATTTGTCCCTTTCTAATATGAGGTTGATTTGGCCCTTTCTCAGTGAGGTCAAGCTTCCAACTAGGGGGAATAATTAGCTTCAACTATTTACTCAAAGCCGGGTTGCCGGCCGGGGGGTGAATAAGCAAAGTGGTAGGTTTAGGAGAGGGCGAGGGTGAGTTATGAGAGGTGGAGAGATGCATTATTACCGACTAGAAATGAGTAAGTTTGTGTATATAGTGTTTTTAGGAAGATCATAAAAAATCTTAAAGAAATAAGCCAGGTTTATTTAGGTTTGTTGTGCTCTACTGTGCTGGTTGTCGTGGAGGCCTCTGAGCTAGTTGGACAGGAGGCCTACGACCTTGATCTCTCCTAGAGGGAAGATGGGGACCCGCCTGAAGCTATTATCTTGGTGTTGCTCATATGGTTTACCCCTTGTTGGATATCACACTGTTGTAGCAGTTCCTCGATGGAGGTCTGTCGTGTCCAGTGAATCTAACAGAGCTCAGACCATTTCATTTGAAGTATAGACAAGGAATCTTCTGAATGTTGGGGTAGAATGTAGATTAGAGAATTTTTCGGCACGAGTGATCCATCCGAGAGGACCAGTTCCATTAAACATCGGCATTTCAATTCGGATGATGTGAATCTGGTGAATGCTGAAGGAGGGTTGAAGAAGCGCCATTTAGTTGATGTTATTGCAGGACAATTATTATGTGAAATGGCTGGTGGAGGTTGGTGGCTGGTGGAGTTGGAGACAAACTCCCTGATAAGGATTGTAGGTTCTTAATCAGATATCCATCCGACTCATACAGATAGAGGCAGCGGATGTGACGACGGTGTCTTCTTACGAACAGAGAGCCATGAAGCTATTCGTTTGCATACAATGATGGCAAAGGCAGGAGGAATATGCGGTTAGGTGAATGAGTGGTTGTAGGTGTTGAAATACCCCTTTGTGATGACCAACAACACAACAACCCTTTTAAGATTAAGGGTTGAACCAAGTGGGAAGAAATGCAACATTGAGCCTTTGTTGGGGAGAAATTGAGGCCGAGTGTGGATTACTGAAGTATCACACATTGTCAAATCGTAGAAACACAACTGATGGAGGCTTCAACTGGTGCAAAAGCTTCAACAAAGTCAAATTGGGAACAACTAGAAGGCCTCAGTGCTGGAGTCTCGGTAGCTAAAGGTAAGTGGCAGCAAGTTTGCAAATGGACCAAGTTGGTATGAAGAAGAACGAAAATTACACTAAATTTGGGAGCACATAAACTCGAGAGACAAGCTCCTGAGTGACGGTTCCCTCTAAGAGTTTCTCTCCAGATGAGAGATCACAAAATATTTCCAAGATGATACCTAAGACTCTATTACAGTTAGGGGGAGGAACGTGACCCAGAAATATTAAAGTGTCATTACGAATGGAAAATAATAAATAATTGTGTACGCATTTGCATTGAGCCAACCTATAATCAAGCATGGCTCAGTTAGATTGGATCAAATGACTTTAATCTAATCTTGATTTGGGATCGACTGACTTGAAATCTTAAGTATTAACAGTCAGACTAGGAATATGTAAATATGTATTGGATAGGTTTGGTTATGAAGCATCCTAGTGAAACTGCTGTTAATTAGTTTCAATAAGATCTAATAGTTTGTTTACAATGTTATAACCCACTTTTGTAGTCCTCTCCAGATCTTTTCAAACATTTTCCCCTATAATTTAGGTTCTTGCAGAGGAGAACCAAAGACAGATAATAGAATTTTGCAAGAAAGAGTCCTTGGTTCTACTAGCAGATGAGGTTTGCATCACCTTCTCTCTTGTACCTATTTATACTTCCATCATGTCAATTTTGTCTTGAAAGATAATGAAGTTAATATCTTGAATTTATGTCATGTTTATTTATCAGTTAAATGAAGATGTTACACTCTATTCCAGGTATACCAAGAGAATGTCTATGTTGAGGACAAGAAATTCAATTCATTCAAGAAGATTGCAAGATCATTGGGATATGGCGACAAAGATATTACCCTAGTATCTTTTCAATCTGTTTCTAAGGGTATTCTATTTTGCTTATGCTTCATCTAATAGAATGCAGTCATATATCCGCCCACATTTTGTCTTTTGATGACAAGTGTAACTGATGCAGGGGTAGGTTGAAAATGAATGAATGCTCTAAAATGCGACCCTAAGTGAAATGCGGTGCACCTATTGACAAACCTTAATGTGGGTGCAAATACAAAAGACAGTCCGATTAAAATTATCAATAAACCATTAATTAAAAGGAAATCTATTCAGGAGCAAACTTGTTCACATAAAAATTGAATTAGAAAAACAAATTTTAATCCACAAACAATTGAGGCTGGCAACATATAATATCACATCCAACAAGATATGGTCCAAGCACACAAAAATAGAAAACTAGAACACCAAACTATGACTTACACGTACATGCATAGGTGAAGTCCAACATTGTAGGAGGTATGATGAAGGACAGGAAAGCCCTGGAGGAACCCCGAAAGTGTGCGGTTGGCAACGGGAAGGACTGGGAAGCAGTGATGTGCAGCGTGGAGGACTAGGAAGGTGGAGATTTTTGGCAGATGAGGCTGGACATTGGTGGTTTGCAGCTGGTGGGATGTAGGGAAGTGAAAACAGGGTCGGGTAGGGTCTGTAGGGTCTGGATGGAGGATTCAGAGGCTGCTTTTGGAGGGGAAAGGGCCAGGGAAAGCGCCGGCTGGATATGAGAGTGGCTGCGTCGGGCTGGAGTGGAGGGAAACTGATCGGCGTTGGCATGTGAGGGAGAAGTTAGGGCTGTGGCTGCTGGAGCAAGGTGTGGACTGCGGTGGAGAGATGTGATCAGATGCGGTGGAAAGAAGCGGTGGGGCTTGCGGCGTGCAAGGGCGATGGGGTTGGCGGAAGTCGCTGATGGCGGGGATGAGGGTAGAGGAAAAGGACGACCTTGGAGTTGCACCAAGGGTTTCTCTCTCGGCGTCGCATCGGGAGAGGGGGAAACCGACGGTTCCAAACTGGAAACTAAACTTCGATCTCCCCTTCAACCGCTGCTTGCATGCTGTATAAATAGTACACAATTGAACGAGCACCCGGATCGGACGACTCAATGTCCAAACGGATCGGATGCCAAATACAACTTGAAACATAAAAATAAATACATGAAAATGACTCGGGACGATCATCCGGACTCATCTGTGGATTTTGATTGTCCGAAAGGGTAGTGGATCACCGCCTCTTGCGGGAATACACTTACGTGGGCCGGCGATCTCCATCAGTAACCGAATGTAGTAATGATTTATTTGACTCTATTACCGGATTTACGGTAGGAAAGCTAATGGAATTTTTCTCAGGATACTATGGAGAATGTGGAAAGAGGGGTGGCTACATGGAGCTTACTGGCTTTAGTACGGATGTGAGAGACCAGATTTACAAGGTAGCATCTGTGAATCTCTGCTCAAACATCTCTGGCCAGATTCTTGCTAGTCTCATCATGAATCCACCAAAGGTAATTACTAAGTTCTTCATTTATATTTTGCTAATTTGACTACGAAGCCTAGTTCAAGTAATTCAATGAGACGTTGAACTTAATCTATTTGGTTTTAGGCCAGATATTGTTATATCTCCATTACACTTCTTTAACTTTTGCAGCCTGGAGATGAATCATATGATTCTTTCACTGCTGAGAGGGATGGAATTTTGTCATCTCTTGCACGGCGTGCTAAGGTTAGTGTTTATTATGACTTTGATATCGTGAATTGATGTAATCTTCCAATTTCATGCATAATGCATTGAATGATGCCACACATGGCTTATTCTTTAGTTTGCCTCTATTTATGACTCTAATTTATATCTATATTTTAGTTATCTTAATTTAGTATTTATGGTTAAATCTTTCAGACAGTTAATTCATTCATGTCTGTCAAATGTCATTTATATTATCTTGAACTAGACAAATTTGCCTATCAAGTCAATTTCTTTTTGGAGTTCCTCACAGTTCACTTTGTTCATCTTGTATCTTCTAAAATGTGATATATGCATCTTTCTTCTTCTTCTTCTTCTTCTTCTTCTTTTTAAGAATGTGTAAGTATTTAAGTTCATGCATAAAAACAAAAGTAAAATCCTTTCAGCTTTTTTTGCCACCCTATTTTTAGGTCCAAGCTATGACACTGATTCGCTATTCTCTGTTACTTGCATCTTCCATGTAAAGCTTAAGTTTTTCCTTGGGCGGTTAAAAAAGGCACTAATCAAGTAGACGCCGGCCAATCTCACAACTTTTAGTATGATACATATTGAGGACTTCTAGTTACGAAATAAAATTTCATTCTATTTGGAATATTATCTAAATTATTTACATATTTAATTTCCTTGCTTAAGATGTTTGTCCTACATATTAACCACTCGAGAGATTGCTAAAATAGATTTAGAATTTATAAGAAAAGTATTTGTATAAGAAGCCCAATGTTAAAGGCATACTACTATGCCCCATTAGGAGTGTTGTTTATCTTGTATAGCTTCATCCCACATTATGATTTGGAGTTGAGGTGTATGTACATGTGTTTATATTTTCTTTACCTAAAATAATAAAATCTTTACTCACTTTTGTTGAGTCCTCATGAGGTACCAGAGAGAGGTTCTGACCCTCAAAAGCTCATCTCGCAGTCTCTCTTGGTTGCATTAGGGATTGAGCTTTGTCTCTCGTGTTGCTTAACCTCACATTCTCAGAATGCGCGCTGTCTGAATTTTCTCAGATATTGCTTTCCAGATCTTTGTGCTTCACCAATGCTCTGGATGCTGAATGAAGGAAGCATGGGTATGTGCACATAAATCAAAATGGATTCTTGGGTCTGCCCTCTCTGATGTCTTTGGCTTTGATTTGAGGGCATGATTCCGCAGCAAACGCAACTGTATAGGGGGCCACTATTTCAGTGGTACTCTGTGAGCAGCCACTTTGTGCATTTATTGTCAAAGGTTAGGTCTTTCTCCTCTGAGAGAAGCCACTTTGTGCATAGTGCCAAAGGTTAGGTCTGTTTCCAATCTTCCCCCGCCCATACCCCCAATGATTGGGGACTATATGGGTTCTGTTGTTGTTGTTGTTGTTGTTGTTGTATTGCTTTCCAGATCTCTCAGTCGACCAGAACTTGCACATATTCAGAACTCACGCTGCCCACTCAAGCTCGCTTAAACTCGCCGAACTCAGAACTCACGCTTACTCAAAACTCATTCGAGCTTGCTTGAACTCACTGATCCTCACGTTTTTCCAGTCGTGCTTGCCGATCCTTCCATCCAAGCTCACTCAGATCTCACTCACAAGGATCTTAGTCTCCCACTCGCAGAAGTTTGCAAGGATCTTCGCTCGCTCAAATTCGCTCGAGCTCTCTCAAATCTCGCCAGTCCTCTCTTCTACTAGAACTCGCTCGAGCTTCGAGACCTCGCCGATCCTCTTGTCTGACCTTCCCTCGTCACGTGAGCTCATAGAGCCCGCTCCTTGTTCTTGTTTACGTGCGTCAAATTCACAGAAGTGCTCTTGAGCTCGTGTCCTGTTTTCGCACACACCAGAGCTCGTGCCCTTGCAAAACTCCTTTCTCTTGCACATTCCAAAGCTCGCGCACTGTTCTTGCTTGAGCTCGCAAATTTCCCTTCTCGCAGAGCTCACAAGGATTCATATTTGATCTAGCTTGAGTGCGCTAAAGCTTGCCCGTAATCCCCAGAAATTTGCAGAACTCGCCGCCAACTGTACAATGTGGGTAAAATGGTGCTTCAGCTTCGACCACCAATTCGGTCTCACCCGCTCCTCTATACAAAGTCAGAGATGAGCTGACAAATACCATATTTCCCTCACTAGGGAGAACTTTGTTGAGTTAGTCTACTTGGTGCACTGAGTACTCTAGCTAAGTGTCTCCATCATCTGACTCGAGACCCTGATTGACCTACTAAGCAATGGATTTGGAATGACGGTCGAGTTCAATCTTAATTACTGAACTCTATGAAAGAGAGTCATATCAAATGATTATGCACCACGCAAGTGCAAAGACTATGTAGGATGAACTCAAGTCCCTCTGCTATGCAAAAGATAGTCTTCAACACTTGTTTGATCTATTTCGGGACCTCCAGACTGTTGAACCTGGTTCGGATGACGTTCTGACGTCATTCGTGGCATAATATAAGACTTTAATTGCGACCCAGATTCAAAATCAGCCTTCCACTCTTGATCTAGCGACCCATAGGATCCAGCAGGAAGCATTTAGTATATCTATGATGATTGCTAGAATACCACCACATCTCTACAACGTTCATACCAATGTTTTATCTTCTCCAACTATCCCATCCTTGCCAGATGTTTGCTTGATGATTCTGAAGGTCACTCCACTCACCGATGTCTATAACTCTATCTTTTGGCCTTCTCCAACATCTATTGAAGCATGCCCCTCCCCATCATATTACTTCGCAAAAACACACGCGGTGCACAGACACTGCTTGTTCCACTGTTGCCAATGGTGAAACCACCCCGATTATCGGATTTGGAGTTGCGCCTTTTACTTCCTCTATTCCTTTATTTCTCTATGATTTGTACTTAATGTTTGTAGTTCACTATTTAATCTTCTCCCTGTTAGTCTCCTTACTCATGATCATGACCGCTCCATAACATTTTCCTCTTATTTTGTGGTGCAGGATCGATGGACGCAGAATATCATTGATAAAGGACGACTATCGAACGAGCTCTACTGGATCTAATCTCCTCAGCTTTCTCTTCCATCACTTTAGTTGTCTGTCACTGGGGTTTGGCCATGCACCTCTCCCAATTCTACATAACTATTTCAGATTTTACACAGGAAACAACATCGTTCAACTTCATCCCTCCATTTTATGAGGAGCAATGTTCCATTTTCGTTTGTTCATTCGGACATCTAGGGTCCATATAAAATTGCAAATTTATCTTGATCATTCTCGTTTGACGTGAGTGTATTTGTCGTAAAATGAAGGAAAGCTTAGGTCTCCAATGTGGAGTCCTTATATATATATATATATCTCAAAGACGGATAATTTCCACCATACACGATATTTACAGACCATATAAAATACAATGATTATAATAACTCAAATACTCCCCCTCAAGCTGGAGCAAAGATGTCAATCATACCCAGCTTGGAAATGGTCAAATCTGAACGAGTATGGCCAACAACTTTAGTGAAGGCGTCATCAAGCTGGTCGGTGGAGGATACGTATGTTGGAAGAATAGTCTTAGTACGAACGTGATCACGCAGGAAATGAACATCCATCTCGATGTGCTTGGTGCGCTCATGTAGCACCGAGTCCTGAGTAAGAAGGAGAGCTGATTTATTATCACAATAGAGGGTCGAGCCAATAGTGAGGGATAGACCGAGTTCAGTCAGCAGCGATCAGAGCCAAACTAACTCAGTGACGCCGTGGGCCATAGCGCGGTACTCTGATTCAGCTGACGAGCGAGATACGATGGGTTGTTTCTTACTCCGTCAGGAGACAAGATGATCACCATGGAAAACACATACCGGATGTGGAGCGCCGATCGGTCAAAGAGCCAGCAAAATCAGCATCAGTGAAGCAGGAGAGACTGAAGGCACTATCAGCCTGATAGAACAGACCAAGAGCGCGCTTAAGATAGCGAAGAACACGTCGAGCAGCCTCTAGATGAGATGTCCTGGGAGAATGCATAAACTGGCTTAAAACGCCCACTGAGAAGCTGATGTCAGGCCTAGTATTGGTCAAGTAGATCAAGCGACCAACCAGACGCTGGTACTGAGAGGGGTCCGGTAGAGGATCACCAAATTCAGCATGAAGGCGATGGTTGGTATCCATAGGAGTACTCGCAGGACGACACCCAAGTAGACCCGTGCCCGAAGAAGATCTAAGGTGTACTTGCGCTGCGATATGGAGATTCCCTTCCGTGAGCGAGCAATTTCAATCCCAAGGAAATAACGGAGGGGTCCAAGGTCTTTCACCTCAAAGGCTGAGCATAATGTAGCTTTCACCTCAGAGATGCCAGAAGAGTCATCCCCGGTGAGAATAATATCGTCTACGTAGACCAGGACAATGGCACGACGGCCCTCTGGAGTGACACGAATGAAGCAAGTGTGATCTGCACGACACTGAGTGAAGCCGGACTGAAGGATAACTGAGCTGAACCGTTCAAACCAGGCACGCAGAGACTGCTTTAAGTCGTACAGAGATTTGTGCAGTCGACATACTCTCCCTGAATACTCCCCCTTAAGGGCAAACCCTGGAGGAGGAGCCATATAGACCTCCTGTAAATCACCGTGCAGGAAAGCATTTTTGACATCGAGCTGGTAGAGCGGGCACGCCCGAGAGGCAGCAAGCGAGAGCAGAAGGCGGACACTGGTCAACTTAGCCACCGGAGCAAACGTGGCACCAAACTCGTTCGGAGCCTGAGTAAAGCCCTTGGCCACCAAACGAGCCTTATAGCGGTCAATGACTCCATCAACAGAGTACTTCACAGTATAGACTCATTTGCACCCAACTGCGTGTTTTCCGGAAGGAAGAGGAACCAAAGACCATGTACCAGTACGATGAAGAGCAGGCATCTCCTCCTCCATGGCCTGAACCCACCGCGGGTCAAGTAGAGCCTCAGCGGTCGAAGCAGGTAGGCGAACAGAATCAGCAGCAGCCACAAAAGCTTGGTAAGAGGGTGAGAAACGCTTGTAGGAAACAACACTAGCCAACGGGTGCTCAGTAACAGAGGAACGAACACAAGTAATGCTTGCCCTTGCGCAGGGAAATAGGTAAGTCAACAGAAGAAGTAAGGGAGAGAGGCTCAAGAGAGGTACCTGCGACCGGAAGAAGCTGCTGATCCGGGACTAGAGGAGAAGTGGGTGTACGCTGGCGGCGAGAGTAAGTCAGCAGGACAGGCGGAGCAGCAGGTGGATCAGTGGCTCTGAAGGTGGAACAACCAGGAGAGGTTGCATAACAGTAGGAACAGGTGAAGGAAAATGAGCAGGGAAGAAGGGAACCTCCTCATGAAATGTCACATCCATAGAGTAAATAACACGGCGCAACTGAGGGTTATAACAGCGGTAACCCTTAGTGGTAGTAGAGTAGCCGAGGAAAAGACAATGGATGGCCTTGTCGTTGAGTTTAGTCCGAGAAGGGCGACGATCCTGGACAAAACACACACAACCAAAGATGCGGAGGGGAATGGGAAAGGCGGAGACGGAGGAATGGATGAGGCTGTAGGGGGTAACACCACCAAGAGGACGAGAGGGAATCCTATTAATAAGGAAAGTTGCTGTAAGAAGAGTGATGCTCCAATAGGACTTGGGGACATTCATTCTCCGAAGAAGACAATGAACAGAGTCCTAACTTATACCATGTCGTAAAATGAAGGAAAGCTTAGGTCTCCAATGTGGAGTCCTAACTTATATATATCTCAAAGACGGATAATTTACACCATATACGATATTTACAGACCATATAAAATACAATGATAATAATAACTCCAATAGTATTTACTTCGTGATCGATCCAAGATAATACATGTCTTTCACTCATTCATTGCAGTAACTCACAATCAATTCTGACCAATATTAAAAAAAATTGGATCGATAATGCTCGTGAGTACATTAGTCATGAATTTCAGAAAACCTGCAATGCCTTGGGCATTATTCATCAAACGTCCTGCGTTTAGACACCATTAACAAAATGGTGTGGCCAAGCGGAAGAGTCGTTGTCTTCCGGAGGTAGCCAGATCTCTCATGCCTAAAATGAAGTCTCTATTGGAACTTCGTGATCACTACTGCATGCTATTTAATTAATTACTTGTCATCCACTATCCTGAACTTTGCATCTCCTTTCGCAATCCTATTTCCATCCACAACTCCCTTCTCCATAACTCCTCTAGTTTTGGTGTGCATGTGTGTTGTTCATTATCTTTGTCCTCATTTAGATAAACTGACACTACAGACTACCAAATATATCTTTGTTGGGATATTGTGGAACTCAGAATGATACTGGTTATTTTCCCATAGATCAGAAAACGGTAACATTCGCTGATGTCATCGTCCCTGAGGATCAACCCTTTTATTCCTCTTCTACTCATGATGTCCCAACACATGCCCCCCGGTCCCAACGCACTTATTGACTGTAAACCAACCATTGTGATACTGGCACCTCCCCCTCCCCAATTAAATTTGTATTCTCGTCGCCAAACTCGCTAGAATTCCCGAGACAACCCTAGTGATGATGGCCATGGTCCAATTGATCTGCCTATAGCTCTCCCAAAGGACCCGCGCTCATCTACTGCTCACTCGTTTTCTAATTGTTCTTCTAGTTGAATATTAGTGTATTTCTAAATATTTCTGTTTTGCCATCATGATGTTACTCTCGTGTAAGCTTAGTCTTAGTATATACGTATTTAAGATATTGTATTTTATCCTAATTTTGCAATTGATGTTCCTCTCAACTTGGTATCTGAGCGTGAAACACGATCTCATAACCCCGATTCTAATCTCGCATCCTTCGTTCATGCATCGCAGAGACTCACCCTCGTTCTTGCGCCACAGAGGGACTGCGTGTCAGTCTCGTTATAGAGGACTGCATCCTCCTTGCCAACCTCTCTAGCCAACCTCTCGACAACGACTCCAGAGGGCCCGTAGCCCTCATCCGGGACTCCAGAGGGCCATCAACCTCTTGTTAGGGACTCCAGAATCGTTGGCGACTCCAGAGTGCCCACATCCCCTCATCAATGACTCCAGAGGGCTCTTAGCCCATTGTTGACATCTACAAAGGATCTGTAGCCCCTCGTAGGCTTCTCCAGAGGGCTCGCAGCCTCTTGTCTTCCCTTCTAGAGGGCCTCCATCCAACGGGCGGCCCATGTTCTTCGACCATTTTGTTCTGCTTGACAACCAACCCCCAGAGACGTCCATGGACACATTTTGTGGCCACCCTCTCTGATGGATCTTGATTTAAGGGGGTTTGTAGGATGTGGTGATTCTTCGTACCTTTCCCCCCTTGTTTATCTATGTTAGTGAACCCATTCAATGCCCATGGGAGACTCTTCAAATATTTTGTGTACTCCACGGATTTCCCCAACATGTGATCCTCCTTAGAGCCACTAGTAATCAGGATTGTTGAAGATTACCTTAGTGACATTGGATGACACAAATTACCTTGATTGGTCATGAGCAATCTTACATTCTATCCACAGTCACCAGTTGTGTGAGCATATTGATGGGACCGTGGTTGAACCACAACAAAGAAACCTCGCAGAGGAATTGGAATGCAGATAATTTGTTGGTTGTCTCATGACTACTCCATTCTATGCCCCTCTCGTGAACCCCAGTTATATATGCCCATGGTTTATGCCCATGAAATCTAGACTCGAGCCCGCGAGACTTACTCGCAGATTGATAGTTCAATGCAAATATATGAGCTCACTTGTCGTGTTTTGGAGTTGAAATAAGAACCTTTGTCTTTCTCTCCCTACTATTCTGAATTTGAATGTCTTTATCAAGTACATGATTATTTTAATACCTTTATTGAGTTTATTCCAGCATGCACTGCTGATGTCATCAACCTTCTGAAGGACATAGACCGTTTTTGGGTGCATGTTTTGCTCATGGGCCTCAACATAAAGTTTGATACTGTTCGTATACATGTCCTACACGTGAGCCTCTTCCTTCTCTTTAGGAAGTTTTCAACATGATTCTAAGTGATGAGAATCGTCGCCGCTCTCTTGATCCCCCTGCACAGATAAATTATTCGACTCTTTTTGGGATTGGTCGCGGGCCACCTAACCATACTTCTCTTATACGTGGCCACTGCGGGAAGAAAGAACATATTAAGGAAACTTGATATCTTTTGCATCCCCATCTTGCTCCCTCTGGTTGAGGGATGGGTGGTCGTGGTCGGAACAGTAATTGTGGGGGTGGCCGGCAGTCTGGTTCTTGCTCACAGTATGCGGCCCATGCTGACGAGTTATATGAGGACACTTTTCTCTTGGGGGCCCTTTCTACTACGGAGTTAGAGGCATTTCTCCATATGTTGCATTCCTATAGACTCCGCGACCACTGATTCTACAACTTCCTTTTCTATATCAGGTATCTCGAGTGCCCATGCTGCGTCTACATCTCAATCTGAATGGATCATAAACTATGAGGCCACAGCTCATATGATAAGATCTTCATCAAATTTTACCCCTCACACCCCACTCTCCGGTCACAAAAAAGTTATTGTGGCTAATGATTCTCTTTTCCATATTGCGCGCTGTGGGATAATTCCTTGTCTTTTTCCCTTTCCTTCTTTTATGCATTGCATGTTTCGCAATTTCCTAGCAATCTTCTGTCAATTAGTCATTTAACTAATTTGTTAAATTGCTTTGTACTTTTTTGTCCTGACATTTATGTTTTTAGGATCTGGCTACAAAGCGAAACATTGACAGTGGTAGGAAAGTCGACAGACTGTACTTGTTAGGCTAGCAGCTAACCCGAATGCTCTCTCTACCACCAGTGCTCATTCCCTCTTTGACATCCGACGCTGGTATCAATGCCTCGGGCACCTCCTCCCGACTTTATCTTACCAAACTTTTTCCTGCTTTCAGTAGTTTGCTTAAATCTTTTTCTTGTGATGCTTATGAATTGTCAAAACATGTTCGTCATAGTCCAAGCTATATATCCATACTTAGTTTTTCTCCTTTTGATGTGATTTACCCTGATGTTTGGGGTTTCCCCTGCGTTATCTTTATCTGGATATCGTTGGTTTGTAATTTATATTAATTGTTATCTCTGACTAAGTGAGTTTATACACAATTTAAGGTAGTTATTCATGTTTTACGTAGCGATAATGGTGGTGAGTATGACGACTTGGGGTTGTTTGGAACATATCTTACCGACAATAACATTCTCCATCAGATTACTTGTGTCCATACCTTCACTTAAAATGAAGTTGCGGAACGAAAAAATAAGCATTTACTGGAGGTTGCTCGTTGTCTGTTTGTTACCATGGGTCCATGTACCTACCCAAGTCCTTTTGAGGAGATGTTTTGACCGCGACCCATCTTATTAATCGTCTTTCACACACTCTCCAATATGCCACTTCTCTTAATCATCTTTCCACTAAACATTCTATTCCACTTCACATATTTCCCCAAATATATTCGGTGTGGCATTCATACTTCACATCTGACAAGTTGGATGTACACTCTCAGAAATGTGTCTTTGTTGGGTATTCTGCCACCACCAAGAGTTATCAATGTTATCACCCTCCTCGTCGTTTCTTCTGCACTGTTGATGTTGAAAGTGCACAGTGTGCCTCTGAGTATTCTCTAGAGGGGGTGAATAGAGTTTTAAAATCTTTTATACCCTAAATGTGTACACACAATAAAAATACTAAGTGATATACAATCAACACTACCAAAACAGAATAAAGTAAATGCACTAGTAAAATGGACAGCACAGAAAATCAATCCAGAAGACACATGATTTTTATAGTGGTTCCCCAAAATGTGGGTAATCCACTTTTCTACCTCTATGGTAGGATTGCACTAACTTTGTCTGAGTCTTTTGATAAAGATAGTCTCAGGACCACTAAGTCTTTTTGACAAGGAGACTCTCGGAACTACTGAGTTTTTTGATAATGAGACTCTCAGAACCACTGTGTCTT
Source organism: Dactylorhiza incarnata (assembly GCA_033032865.1). Classification (NCBI taxonomy): domain Eukaryota; kingdom Viridiplantae; phylum Streptophyta; class Magnoliopsida; order Asparagales; family Orchidaceae; genus Dactylorhiza; species Dactylorhiza incarnata. The sequence goes on from JAWHQI010000437.1 coordinate 675,229, forward strand.
TTGATAAGAAGACTCTTAGAACCACTAAATCCTTTGAAAGAGAGATTCTTAAAACTCTTTTACAGTTGAGAATAAAGAAGAAGAAAGAAAGAAGAGAAATGAATTCTGCTGTCAGAATTCTTCAGAAGCTGTTTCTTGCTGTTGCTTCTATTTGTCCCAGGATCTGAATATGATGAACCCTTGCTTATGATAGTGATGATTGCAAGGGTTATGAGCTTAATCTTGATACTCTGCACTTGTGTTGTCTTGCTGTTTTGTGATGAGGAAGAAGAAACAGCACTGCTGTTTTTTCCTGTGCAGAGAAAAAATCTTCTTCTATTATGTCTTAGGGTTGAAGGAGGAAGAAGAAGAAGCCATATTTCGACAGATGGAATAATGAATCAATTCCTTGTCTTTTTCTTTTTCAAGAATGTTTTTGCTGTATTACTGGAATAGTCCATTTCATTCTTGGCAATAAACGAGCCGTTGGAGAACAGTCTTCATCTTTGTAGACCTTTTAAAAAGGTATTAGAAAGGACAACAGAGAAACTTCTATTTCTGACTGTATTCGACGCTGCGTCGACTTCATCATTCTTCATATCGACTCCTCTGAGTTCTTATAGAAGTAGCTTCGAATTTCTCCTTAGCTCTGGCTGAACTCAGATGTCGACGTTGCGTTGAGTCCTTATCAACGTATCCGTCAAGTTGAAGACTTGGACTTGAACTTTATCTTCTGCGTCGAATTGAAGTCGAAGTTGCGTCGACTTCTGAGATGGCTTCGACATGCTCTTCCTTCTGCGGCGAGTTCCTTTCGACGTTGCGTCGACTTCCTTTCGACGTTGCGTCGACTTCTGATATAGCTTTGACAAGCTCTGTCTTCTGCCTCGAGATTATTTCGATGTTGTGTCGACTTAACTTGTTACTTCGACATTCAGTCTGAGTTGCTTCGACTTCTAGTCAGAGTTGCGTCGACTTCTAGTCGAAGTTGCGTCGACTTCTATTCGACGCAAGTTTTAACTCAACTGATTTTTGTGCTTATCTTGACCTAGTCTTGACACTCTAAGGTGAGTGTGACATCCTAGGACATCTAATGACCATTTTACCCTTTCTATACAATGTGGGTAATATAACCTAACTGATGAAATCACTTTAAGTAATTTGTTAGATAAATCACAAGGGTTTTTCCCAACAAATGTTACCTTTCATGAGGGGGAGTCCTACTTTGTTCCTTGTCAAGGTGAGACGAGTAGTTTAGATGATGGGACCTAAGACATTCTCCTTTTTATGGTTGCTTCTTCAAATATTCCTTTACGAATCATTCCTACTACTCCTTCGTGATCAATTTCTCCCATATGCATACATATTCTCCTAAGCCTTGTGATGTTGAGCACATACGTTTCTCCAATGTTCAACCTCTACAAGTGCATGTTTCAACTCCAAATTCTAATGACGATCTCCGCCTTTTCATTACTTATCTCAAAGGTAACACAAGTTGTACCAAGCATCTTATAGCTAATTATATCTTCTATCATCATCTCTTCCTGCTCACAAAGTTTTTATTTCATCTCTTAACTCTATTGTGATTCCTAAGAACTGGCAGGAGAAAATCAAGATATCTTAATAAATAAAGACTATGGAGGAAGAAATGCGTGCATTAGAAAAAAATGAAGCATGAAAACTTGCACATCTTCTTCCTGGGAAAAAGACTGTTGGGTCACGTTGGATCTTTTTCGTTAAACATAATCAAGAGAAGGTTGTGGAGTGATATAAACCTCGATTAGTGTGGCTCAAGGGTACACCCAAATATAGGGCGTTGACTATTAGGAAACCTTCCCCTGTTACCAAAATGGACTATATTTGGGTGCTTCTTTCATGTTCTGCATGCCTTGTGTGGGACTTGCAATAGTTAGATGTTAAAAAATGTCTTTCTGCATGGTGAGTTGGAAGAAGTCTACATGAAATTTTCCCCTGATTTTTTCCAAGAAGGGTAAAACGAGGAAGTTTGTTCTCTCAAAAAGTCCATACATGACTGAAGCAATTCCTCAGAACTTGATTTTGGGCGATTTCATAAAATCATGATAATGTTAGGCTACGAACAAAGACATTCTGATCACACCCTCTTTGTTAAGAAGAAAGGAACTAAAGTGTTGGTTATCATTGTATATTTGGATGATATCATCTTCACAGGGAATGATATTAAGGAAATCACTTACCTGAAAGCTCGATTGTGCATATAATTTGAAGTTAAAGATCTTGGAAAGTTAAAAGTATTTTTTAGGGATTGAAGTGACAAGGTCTAGCCATGGGATCTTTATATCACACAGGAAATATGTTCTTGACCTCCTGAAAGAAACTGATATGCTTATGTGCTCAATTGGATACCTATATTGAAGACAATGACAAAATTGATATGGACAAAAATGGAGATAAAATTGACTCTTCTAACTGCCAGAAATTGGTTGTTAGGCTTATATGCTTAGCCCCTACCTACCCTGACATTAAGTTATGGGCTTTTCTCGTAACAGAGGTAGCGTCGTTGGAGGAGTGGCTGGAGGCGGAGATGCGGTGTCAAAGGGTACTGCGGAGCCAGAACCATGACTGCCTAGGCGAGGTGTGCTTGGGAGGAGAGAGCTATCAAATCCCATAAACAAGGACAAGGGGAGAGACTAATTCTCTCTCTTTCATACCAACGCACATGCCTTTAAATAGGCTTTCCACACAGAAGACCCAAAAATGATAACTTCTAACCTCCATTCACTAAATAAAGATAACACTAAAAGACAAGACAACAATAATAAATGAAAACACAATAATAATGATAAACCTCTAATAAAAACAACAATAAAGATAACTAGGCTCGTTGCTTGAGGTCTCTCACTCGGCTTTTAAATCGAGTTTGTCCTCAAGCTTGAGCGAAGCTTGACTGATTGGATCATCAGGCTCCTTTACTTAGTGCCAAAACAACTCCCGGTAGCAAGTCATTGTAGCGGAGATCGCATCGAGCAGTAGGCCGTGATTATGCTCACAGATGTCATGAAGGGCTGCGGGGATCTAGCGTAGCAGGAGACTCTAGCTGAGGAGAGACTGTCATGTATAATGGCCGGAGGCGTTGCAAGTGCTCCTGCTGAATGTGAGTCGTGCTGATTGGAAGTGACGACACCGGCTGTGGGGTGGTCACTGGAAGGAATGGCGCCATAGGGGTCGGCGGAACAGGTAACTAGAGTGGAGGGCACTGGATGGAGGTGGCTGGCAGACGAATGACATGAGGCTCCAAGCCAATGAGTTCCGCGGCGTCGAAAGCGACAGCTGGGGCTGGAGGTGGCTCACAAAAGTCGGCGACGGCTTGGGTGGCGGTGGAACAATCAACAAGTTCGAGGGAAGCGCAAAGATCGGAAAACGAGCAAGCAATTGTGTATGTTTGTGTGCAGTGATCAGGTCATCGAGTTTGGCGAGGAGCGCCAAGACACAACTTGCTATTGTCGCGGCGTGAGAGGCCACCTTGGCCTCCCAATATTCGTGTTGGGCTGGCTCAGGCGTGATTTGCAAAAAAAATGCAATTAATTAATTAAGTAATTAAATTTGTTTTTTTGCAATTAATGAAGTAATAGTTAATTAATTAGTCAAGTATGATTAATCAATTGAAAAGTAAATTCATGCATGGTTTTGGACTTTGGAGGCAGTGGTATGTTAAATTAATCGAGTGAAACATGCGGCTTGAGATAGCAACAAACATGTGAAAAGAAGGCGTGGGGCTCCAGAGTGGAGCATGAGGCTCGAGAGAAACACACGCAGTGCTGGTCTGCGTGCGTCCAGTGGGGAAGATGGAACGAGTGGCTCGATGCGATCGCAGAACGTTGATCTGGAGGATGCAGGGGCTCAACAGAAAGGATGCAGAGCTCGCCTACAGAATGTTGAGATTCCTTCGCCTGCTCTCGATGCGGCCACGTGAGCGAGAGCCATTCACCTTCTCTGGAAATAGGCATGACGAAGCAGGAGACATGCGAGTGACCTGAATTGTTTGCTTTGTGGTCGGCGTAGATGGAATCAACGGGGTTCGGCGAGCCTTTGAGAAGTTTTAGCTTCTACGACTGGGACAGAGGCGTGTCACAGATGCAGAGTTCGCCTATAGAATGTTGAGATTCCTTCGCCTGCTCTCGATGCGGCCACGTGAGCGAGAGCCATTCGCCTTCTCTGGAAATAGGCATGACGAAGCAGGAGACATGCGAGTGACCTGAATTGTTTGCTTTGTGGTCGGCGTAGATGGAATCAATGGGGTTCGGCGAGCCTTTGAGAAGTTTTAGCTTCTACGACTGGGACAGAGGCGTGTCACACAGATGGAAGGTCGTGCGGCTGGGAAGGGAGGCAAAGGCGGTGCCGTTTATCTCGATAGGTGAGGACCGTGAGGTCGACTCGGGGAAAATGACGCACGGATTTTACTCTGCAGATCACGTCGATAATGAATATTGCTAAAGGAGATGTAGTGCTGCGAAACAAAGGTTGAAACTGCGGCAGGGTGGAATGAAGAACGACATGTCAGATATCGGGGACACATCGGTTTAGGTTTTTCATGTCAGTTTTAATATGTCGGGGGATATATCGGGGATATTTCATATATCGGGTTTTAATATTTAATTATTTATATGTGTAATAATTATATAAATTTAATCATTTTTTAATTTATATATATTAATATTTTAATAATTTGATATTTATTGAACTCCGAAATTTATCAAACTAATATAAACATTTTGTGCTACATAAGTAATAACGGTATAACGCGTGAAATAAAGTAGTGGAGGCAGAAAGTCAGGAAGTTGTCAATGACAATGGAAGATAAGAAACTTTTAGTCCATAATTCAAAGACCATGCATAATTGAAGTCGATGACGGACTTGAGCAAGGAGGAAAATCAGAGGAATGGAAAAAATTACCTAAACGCGGCAGGGTGGAATGAAGAACGACATGTCGGATATCGGGGACACATCAGTTTAGGTTTTTCATGTCAGTTTTAATATGTCGGGGGATATATCGGGGATATTTCATATATCGGGTTTTAATATTTAATTATTTATATGTGTAATAATTATATAAATTTAATCATTTTTTAATTTATATATATTAATATTTTAATAATTTGATATTTATTGAACTCCTAAATTTATCAAACTAATATAAACATTTTGTGCTACATAAGTAATAACGGTATAACGCGTGAAATAAAGTAGAGGAGGCAGAAAGTCAGGAAGTTGTCAATGACAATGGAAGATAAGGAACTTTTAGTCCATAATTCAAAGACCATGCATAATTGAAGTCGATGACGGACTTGAGCAAGGAGGAAAATCAGAGGAATGGAAAAAATTACCTAAACAATGAAACAATTTCGGTTTATTGTCTATTAGACCGTAGACAATAATTAAAATAACTTGAAAAAAATCAGTCGATAAAATGTCGGGATATATCGGCCGATATATCGGCGAATATATCGGCCGATATATCGGCGAATATATCGGTCAATAACAGATATATCGGGGGATATATTCCAAAAGGATATTTTGCAAAAAAATATCGGAAACATGTTATTTTGTCCATGAAACCTTTATGTCGGCTGACATATTGGCAATGTCGGAAGATATCCACAACACTGATATTTAGTGTTGAGGAGGAATATAGAGCAGTGTCACAAGACGTATGCGAGTGCTTATGGTTGAAATCGATTCTTCAGGATTTGGATCTCTTTGAAGACAAGGCGATTACTCTCTATTGTGACAACCAGAAGAAAACAAACTTTGAATAAAGAATTACACAAAGATAAGTACTAGTGAGCCTACCCTATATTTTTTTGTCAAAAATCAATTCGAAAATCTTTCTTTAAAGAATTCTGCCTTCCTTAAAATAACAGGAGCATTTGAATAAGTTTGATTATTTATTGGATCATAAAACCAATTCTTCGAAGATCTCTTCCTTCTCTCCAGGATCGAACATCAACTTCCGACATTTTCACCAAAGGGTTAAGTTGTCGCAACTTTGTTGACAACATATCTGATGCAACCTGAGTTGCATCGTTTTTTATATTTTATTTTTCTTTACCGCATTTTATTAAATAATATTTAGCGCATATCGTCGCGCAAGTTTGTTCTTTATTTTCCATGTATTGGTGTGTTTTGTATCACGTCATTTGCACAACTTATTGGTGTGACCGACCAATATGTCCTGAATAAATTGGTCCGTCAAATTAGGGCTATAGTTACTTTGGGCAAGCATGAAGAAAATATTTAAAATTTATTAAGTCTGAAATTAATAATTTAATGTAATAATTTAATGTAATTGTTGAAATAGCCCATAGGTTTGGCCCTTTTAGTGGCCCATTTACTTCTCTTATTTTTTAGTCCCACATTGTGTATAGGATTTCTCTCTCTCTTCTCTCTCCTATAAATTTGTACTCTCCTTTTGTATACAATACAAGAAATATACACGCTTTTGTTGTTTCCTACATGGTATCAGAGCGAGGTTACCAATTTTTCCGGTCTCCCGGTTTTTGACCGCCCACCCTCCCGAAAACACCTTCTGGCGGTCTCATTTCCTGAGACCGCTCTTATTGCCTCCACTTCCTGCTGCTTCCCCGCCTCCCACGCTTCCCTCTGTTGGCCTTTTTATAGTTTCTCCATCTGCCGCGTGGGTCCCGCTCTTCCTCTCCAGTCCAGCGAGCTCGCCGACAGTTCGCCTCTCCTGCGGTCTCTCTCAGACCGACCGCGCGCGATCTCCCAACGCCGATCTCCTCTCGTCTCGTCTCTGCCGATCACGCTTCTGCGGTCTAATCTTTCAGCAGCCGCATCACGTCTCTGCCGATCTCTAGCCGCAGCTCTCTGTCGACATCTGATCGCAGGCCGCTGATCGCAGCTCTCCAAGCAGCAGTTCTCAAGCCGCATCTGCCGATCTCTCCAAGCAGCAGTTCTCAAGCCACCGGTCTCATCCCGCAGGCTGCTGATCGCAGCTCTCAGTTCGTCGCTCCTCCAGTCTCCTCATCTCGCGCGATCTCCCACCAACAGACCGTCAGCATTTTTTTTCTGCGAGCTCATCTCACCAAACGGCAGCGATCTACCGCCCGGTCTCTCAGTAGCGAGCAGCAGCGATCCCTTGGAAACCTCCACAACGATCTCCAACGAGCTCTGCGCCTCTCCATCAGCGAGCGTATCTCAAAACCGCTGCGGTCTCTTCAAACCGCAGCCTGCTTCTAGCTGCTCCCTCCGTACAGCGGTCTCCAGCCTTCTCAAACCGCAGCGGCCTTCTCTGCTATAATGGGCTCGTCTGAGAACTCCTCGACTTTGCCTCCTGAGACCGCCCCCCAACATTCTCCTAGTGTTCAGCACTCTTCTAGTGAACTCCGTGATGAGCTGCGGATTACTACTCTCTCCCTCTCCGGGAAGAAAAACTTCATTCCTTGGGGTCACTCAATCCGTCGGGTCCTCCAGGCCAAGGGTCTTCTCGCTCATCTTACCGATGATCCCCCGACGACTACACCTCCTGAGTGGCTCAAGACTGATGGTCGGGTCCAGACCTGGATCCTTAACTCTTTGGAGGGCGAACCATATGAAATGGTCATGTACCTGCCCACGGCCAAAGGGATGTGGGACGAGCTCCACTCGTTATACTCCGGCAAGGACAGTCTTCAAAGTCTCTTCGACATTATCTCTGATCTTCAGGCTCTGGACACCAGTGGACCAAACATTACCTCTGTTGTCGCTCGGGTCAAGTCACTCTCCGAAGCTTGGCTTCAACACCAGCCGCCCACCTCTGATCTAGCCACTCAGCGCGCGCAAAGAGAGGCCGTCTGCATTGCTCTGCTAATGGCCCGTGTTCCTCCACATCTTCTGAGTATTCGGGCACAAGTCCTGGCCTCGACTCCCACTCCATCCTTATCGGCTGTCTGCTCCATGCTACTCAAAGTATCACAACCTCCGGAGGCTCTTGCTCCTCCCTCACCAGCTCTTCTCCAAAATGTCTTTGCTCCTTCGTTTCCTCCTCCTTCTGGTCGAGGAGGTCGGTCTGCCTACCGTGGAAGGGGCCGTGGTGGACGAGGACGGCCGAAGTGCTCCTTCTGTGGTCGTGATGGCCATTATGAGTCCACCTGCTTTCGGAAGACGGGCAATCCTCCTCCTCCACGACCGACTGCAGCAGTCGTTGAAGATAGCTCCTCGGTCTCTCGCGCCGATCTTGAGGCACTCCGCCTACAGTTCCAGCAACTCCAAGGGATGATGACTCCACCTGCCTCAGTCGCCTCCGTATCCAGCCCAGGTATCGTTTGTCTCTCCACTAGTCCTCGCTGGATCGTGGATTCGGGTGCCACTCATCATATCACCTCTCTTCCGCCTCCAACATATTTGGGTGCTCCCCATCCAAAGTATATCACTGTAGCCAATGGAGCGACTGTCTCTGTGTCCGGCTCAGCTGACCTATCTGTCAGCCCATCCATCTCTCTCCGCTCGGCACTCCATGTTCCGGGCTCCCCGTTTAACTTACTCTCTGTTAGCCGTCTAACTACTGATTTGGATTGCTCTGTCACTTTTTCACGTTCTTCTTTTCTGATACAGGATCGACGGACGGGGACTACCATTGGTAAAGGGCAGCTGCGCAACGGGCTCTACCTTCTCGATGATTCTCCCACCATCCTCGCCTCTGTCTCTTCTGCTGACTGGCATCAGCGTCTCGGCCATGCTCCCCTCCCCATCCTCAAGAAGGCACTACCCGATGTATCTTTTCCTGCATTTCAATGTGAATCATGTATTTTCGGCAAACAACCGCGTTCATCTTTTCCTGCAAATTGTACTCGGAGCTCTGCTCCCTTTGATCTTATTCATTCAGATATCTGGGGACCCTATAAAATTTGTAGTATCTCTGGATTCCGTTATTTCATTACCTTTATTGATGATTACTCCCGCACAACATGGCTATACTTACTTCGCGAACGCTCGGAATTACCTCGTGTGTTTAAGGCGTTTATCCTTGAAACCCGCACTCACTTCTCCACCACCGTCAAAACGCTACGCACCGATAATGCTCGCGAATACACCGGAAATGAGTTTTCAAGCTTATGCTCTGAATTCGGGATTCTTCATCAAACCTCATGTGCCTACACCCCTCAACAAAACGGTGTGGCCGAACGAAAGAACCGACATCTCCTTGATATGGCCCGCTCGATCATGATTCACATGAACGTTCCGAAGATCTATTGGAACTTTGCGATCTCTACCGCTTGCTTCATTATCAACCGCCTTCCCTCCTCCGTTCTCAACAATGCCAGTCCGTTCAGTCTTCTCTTTCCCTCTACTCCTGCCTTCCCTCTCACACCTCGAATCTTCGGGTGTACGTGTTACGTTCACTCCATGGGACCATCTACGGACAAACTCGATCCCAGAGCGACTAAGCAAATGTTTGTTGGCTACTCCCATACTCAGAAAGGCTACGTCTGCTATTCCCCTCTCACTCGGAAAATTTCGGTATCCGCTGACGTAACCTTCCGGGAAGACCTGCCATTCTTTCCCACTCCAGCAACACATTCTACATCGCCTACTCTCCCGCCACCTGTCATGCGACCCATCCTCCCGGTTAACACACCTCCTCCAACACCTCTCCCTGAACCAATCCCTACTCCGCCTCCCGGCCGGCCACCCCTTATCCAGGTCTATTCCCGTCGCAACTCCCGCCCCGTTGCCCCTGCGCAGTCGTCCTCGTCCTCTGGTGCTCCAAGTCCTGCTGATCCGGTAACAGAGTCCACCGCTCATCCAATGGCGAGCTACGTATCACTGCATCGTCTCTCCCCTCCACTTCATACTCTGGCCACTTCTTTATCGTCGGTTGCAGTTCCTAACTCTGTGCAGGAGGCTCTTCAACATCCTGGCTGGCGTGCCGCCATGGAAGAAGAAATGGCTGCGTTGTGGGCAAACCAGACCTGGCAACTGGTGGATCTTCCCCCTGGCCAGAAAACTGTTGGTTGCAAATGGGTCTTTGTCATCAAGCACGCTGCGGATGGGACCATTGACCGTTTAAAAGCTCGTCTGGTGGCTCGCGGCTACACCCAGCAACAAGGTTTGGACTACGACGAAACCTTCTCTCCCGTCGCCAAACTGAACACCGTACGGGTTCTTCTCTCCGTCGCTGTGCACCGCCAATGGCCCTTACATCAACTGGATATTAAGAACGCCTTCTTAAACGGCGATCTTACTGAAACGGTATACATGCAGCAGCCGCCCGGGTTTGAGACCACGGGGGAGTCTCGGACCCCGAAAGTCTGTCATCTTTTGCGGTCTCTCTATGGTCTCAAACAGTCTCCTCGAGCATGGTTCGACAAGCTCAGCAAGGTCCTTCGTGAAGCAGGATTTACTCGGAGCTCGGCTGACTTCTCCCTGTTTACTCGCCACCAGACAACAGGCACTGTTCTCCTTCTAGTCTATGTTGATGATATCATTATCACAGGCAACGACTCAAAAGGAATTCAGGCAATCAAGCAACAACTCAGCTCCGTGTTCCAAACAAAAGATCTGGGGAATCTTCATTACTTCCTGGGCCTGGAGGTAGCCAGGCGACCAGATGGCCTTGTTCTATCTCAAAGAAAGTATTGCCTCGATCTTCTTCATGATGCAGGCTACTCCGACTGCAAACCCATCAACACTCCAATGGACGCAAATCACAAGATTTGTGCTCAGTCCTCTGACTCTGATCTCTTGCTCCAGAACCCGGAGTACTATCGCCGTCTGGTAGGAAAATTGATATATCTGACTGTTACAAGACCAGATATCTCCTTCGCTGTCGGTATTGTCAGTCGTTACATGCACGCCCCTCGTTCTTCTCATCTTCAGGCTGTGGAACGGATTCTCCGATATCTGAAAGCTGCTCCTGGTCAAGGCTTGGTATACAAGAACTCATCCTCAACTCCAACACTGGTGGCATACTCTGATGCTGACTACGCCGGATCTCTGGATGATCGTCGGTCAACCAGTGGCTTCTGTACGTACTTCGGAGGACATTTGATCACCTGGCGTAGCAAGAAACAAGCAGTGGTTGCGCGCTCCTCAGCAGAAGCAGAATACAGGGCAATGGCATCTGTGGTCTCTGAACTTACATGGCTTGAAAGTCTTCTCACGGATCTTGGGGTAAAACTTCCAGCTCCTGCTCTTCTACTCTGCGACAGTCAGGCTGCTATACATATTGCCAAGAACCCGGTCTTCCACGAAAGAACCAAGCATATCGAGGTCGATTGCCACTTTATCCGGGAGAAAGTACAAATGAAGAAGATCGAGCTAAAACATGTTCCTGGTACTGAACAAGTTGCGGATGTCCTCACAATGGCACTGTCCAGTACTCTCTTCTATCAATGCTTATCCAAGCTTGGTGCATACGATTTGTACGCTCCAGCTTGCGGGGGAGTGTTGAAATAGCCCATAGGTTTGGCCCTTTTAGTGGCCCATTTACTTCTCTTATTTTTTAGTCCCACATTGTGTATAGGATTTCTCTCTCTCTTCTCTCTCCTATAAATATGTACTCTCCTTTTGTATACAATACAAGAAATATACACGCTTTTGTTGTTTCCTACAGTAATAATTTAATATAATTCCAGATTTAATAAAACCCTTTGATTCAACCTTTATTCTCATTTATATAGGCACCTTGAACTAACATTCGTAACCCTTTGATTTTATTCCCCATTAAATGCCACTTTTGAAACTCCTCACATTTAATTTCTTTAAAGCCCTAGTTAAATGAGATAACCCCCCAAATATCTTTTTAAGGCCGCCGGTTCAGGAAAGGAGGACAGAGGGGGTTAGAATCGGGCAGAGAGATTTTTTTCTCCTCTGCACCCGCGATTCCTCTCGCTCCTTTCGCCAGTTTTCCGTCCTACTCGCGCCACCGCCACCGTCGGAGTACTCCTCCATCCCTGGCTCACATCTCCGCCCGTCGCTGTTCTTTTCGACGAGATCAGAGCTGTCCCACTTCTGTTTGATCGCCAACTGCTACTGGAAGTTGAGCCCCCACCTTCTCTTTTTGACGTGACCTTGTTTCCCGGCCAGAGCACATCTTCTGGCTGTAGGCAACCAATCCCCTGTCATTCCTTCTACGAAAGAAGCTCTTCTAGGTCGGGACCTCTCTTCAGATCCCTATTCACCATCCCGAACCAGCCAAGGTGTCCCTGCCCCTCAACTCCATTCCTGCACCGTTGAAACCAGTTGTTTGCACTGGATGTTGGTAAGCCACTCACCTCATTTCACATCTCAATTTCTCTTAGTCCACTTTCATGAATGCATGTGAATGGTTGATAATTATCAGAGCTTGCTTGCCACAACTTAACCCTACTTCTATTTGTCGTTAATTTGTTATCATTATTTTCGCTCTTCCTTATTGCGAACTTTTGGATGAATTAGCTAGTTATATTGTGAAAACGGACAAATGATAGTCACTTTATGCGGGTTTGCAAATCTTTGATTAATTTATCGCTTGTCTTATCCCGGGACACCTGATTTCGCCGCATAATTTTTAATCGGACCACAAAAATTAACTTTTAAAATCAATTTCAGATTTTAGAATACATCAATATCCAAGTTGGGAATGATTGACATCTATCCCAACTTGAGGGGGAGATCTGAATATTAGTGTATTTCTAAATATTTCTCTTCTGACGTCATCTTGTTCCTCTCGCCTCTCGGGTAATCCTCATTTGAGTATATAAACATTAAGGATATTGTATTTTACCTTAATTTTACGATTGATGTTTTGTGGCTCCTCCCAACTCTCCTTTCATCGATGGGTAGGTATCTCCTGACCTTCATAGGCTTACAACCTCATTGTATTCTATTTCCACCCCTTCTTCGGTACAAGAGGATTTCCATCATCCAGGGTGGCGGGTGGCGATGGATGAAGAGATGAAAGTTTTATAGGCAAATAGGACTTGAGACTTGGTGTCCCTTGCTCCTGGAAAGTCCTAAGTCAGATGTAAATGGGTATTCATAGTTAAACACCGTCCATATGGGTCGGTTAAGCGTTTAAAAGCGTGTCTTGTGGCTCGAGGATTTACTGAACAATATGACATTGACTATGAAGAGGCGTTTGTTATGGGCCTACTCGGAGGATGCCGGAGGAGCGAAGGAAGGATAGTTAGGATACCGTGGAGCCCTAACCACGGCTGCTTAAGCGGGGTTGCTCGTTAGAGGAGAGAGCCACCAATTATCTCACACAATAGACAGGGAATAGAACTTCTTTCATACCCATACAACCATACTTATGTCTTTATATAGGCTTACAACATATTAAAAGACAACGAAAATAATAACACCTATTAAGTAGGCATGATGCTCGACCCCCCCCCCCCCCCCCCCCCCCTAATGATAACATCTAATTTAATAGAGATAAACATAATTAACTAGATACCCGGGCACGCAGCCCATACCATCTCTCCCGCCGTTCAGAATGAGCTTGACCTCAAGCTCAAGGAGAATCCATAATGGCGCAAGCTTCATCCGACGCTCTCCTCGTCGTAATCCTCGACGTGCAGCTAGAAAAGCTTTTTGCACCTGTGTTCACGAGTGAACTGCTCGTCGCAGTTAAAACATAGCCCATATGCATGTCGTTCCAACATCTCGGCTCGAGATAATCGACGGACAGGCGGGGCGGGCTGACCCTCGATACGACCCTGCTGAGTGTCTGTGTCAAGGGGCAAGTAGGCCTCCTGCACCAGCTGAAGACGACAATCGCAAAGCCTGTCCAGACTCATAACAGTCACTAAGTCTGGCGGGGTCTCAAATTTGACATGCAGTCGCAGGCGGTCACGAAGTCCAGCGGTGAAGATGTCTACTTGCATCTCTGGGGAAAAGGTGACCTGTGCCAGAAGGAGCTGAAGCTGCTCCAGATAATCGTCCACAGAGCCTGTCTGGCGTAATGTTGTGAGTGCACCGAGGGTGTTACTGCGGATGGGAGGACCGAAGCGCATGTTGCAATGTCGCTTGAAGTCATCCCATGAAAAATCCGGCTGATTAATGAGGAGCTGAGTGGCCCACAACAAGGCCGAGTCGAGCAGGTGGAAGGAGGCCAGAGGAAGTCATTCAGCTGCCGGAGTTTGTTGGTGGCCATAGAATTGCTCGCATTTGGTGAGCTAGCCTATGGGATCAGTTTTTCCATTATAGATTGGAAATTCCAACCTGGTGTAGTGTGGCAGAATAGCAATGTCTGGGCGTGCGATGACAGGCGGCGGTGGCTTGTGGAAAGTCAGTGGCGGTGGCGCGTGGAGGATAAGCGGCGATGGCTGATTGCTGCTCACTTGATCATGTGCGATGGTGGAAGAGAGATCATCGATGCGTTTGGAGAGCGCAGTAATGGCCTCCTGATAACGGTCCGCGAGGGCAGTTTGTTGCGCCATGACGGCCTGTAGCATGGACATAATTTGACTTATCTGATCCGACGAGTCGCCCATAGTTTGAGACAAGGAACGGGTGAGTGGACGATTGGAGTGCTCCGATGCGGTTGGTTGGTAGATTCCGCGAGAGCCACAACATTTCCCAATTTTACCGTGTAACTCAAATATGCTTGCTGAAATATGCTTGTGACTTCCCTTTTTAAATAGCAGTGTTAAATGAAGGGGGAACAAGAAAATGTATGTGCAATTGACAAGGATCAAGAGGAGTAGGGTCCACAAGGAAAAGGTGGCATGCGGTTCTGGCGGTTCGAGGGGAAATGTCGGGATGGGCGGTTCGATGCGTGTGGGCTCAAGAAGAACTGTCGAGAGGGGCTCGAAAAGGACAGTTGGGAGGGTTTCAAGGAGAATGGCGCAAGCGCAGAGGAAAAGGCGCTGGGAGGGCTCAGTGGTCGGCTTGTGTACGCTGCGGGAAGGAGGTGAAGCAGGTGACAGAAATGGCACCAAGGCGGCGTCCCGGGCTGGACGCAGATGTCGTGGGGTTTCGTCGGCGGGTATTGACTATGCAGAAGGAGGACTGGACGCCGCTGGAGACACGAAAATGCAGAGAGGTTGTTGATTGGTGGCGTGGAGCGGTAGGATGTCGTCGAAGTCGCGTGCGGTGAAGTTGATGAGAAGGATGCCGCTGATTTGAAGGCACAGAGGGTATGTGCGGTCTGTGCGGCTAGCTCGCAGGGGAGAGGACCAATGGATCTGATACCAAGTTGGTATGGGCCTACTCGGAGGATGCTAAAAGAGTGATCGGAGGAGTGAAGGAAGGATAGTTAGGATACCGTGGAGCCCTAACCGCGGCTGCCTAAGCGGGGTTGCTCGTTAGAGGAGAGAACCACCAATTATCTCACACAATGGACAGGAAATAGAACTACTTCTTGCATACCCATACAACCATAGTTATGCCTTTATATAGGCTTACAACATATTAAAAGACAACGACAATAATAACACCTATTAATTAGGCCCGGTACTACCCTGCTGAGTGCTTGTGTCAAGGGGAAAGTAGGCCTCCTGCGCCAGCTGGAGACGACGGTCGCAAAGCCTAGCCAGACTCATAACAGTCACTAAGACTGGAGGGGTCTCAAATTCGACATCCAGTCGCAGACGGTCGCGAAGTCCGGCGGTGAAGATGTCGACATGCATCGCTGGGGAAAGGGTGACCTACGCCAGAAGGAGCTGAAACTGCTCCAGATAATCGTCCACAGAGCTTGTTTGGCGTATTGTTGTGAGGGCACCGAGGGGGTTACTGCGGATGGGAGGACCGAAGCGCATGTTGAAGAGTCGCTTGAAGTCGTCTCATGACAAACCCGACTGATCAATGAGGAGCCGAGTGGCCCACAGCAAGTCCGAGTCAAGCAGATGGAAGGAGGCCAGAGGAAGTCGTTTAGCTGCCAGAGTTTGTTGGTGGCCAAAGAATTGCTCGCATCTGGTGAGCTAGCCTAAGTGATCAGTTTTTCCATTGTAGGTTGGAAATTCCAACCTGGTGTAGTGTGGCAGAATAGCAGTATCGGGGCGTGCGAGGATGGGCGACGGTGGCTCGTGGACGGTAAGTGGCGCCTGCGCGTGGCGGATAAGCGGCGGTGGCTGACTTCTGCTCACTTGATCATGTGCGGGGGTGGTACAGAGATCATCAATGTGTTTGGAGAGCGTAGTAATGGCCTCCTGATGATGGTCCGCGATGGCAGTTTGTTGCGCCTTGACGTCCTGTAGCATGGACATAATTTGACTTATCTGATCCGACGGGTCGCCCATAGTTCGAGACAAAGAACGGGTGAGTGGACGACTGGAGTGCTCCGATGCGGTTGGTTGGGAGGTTCCGCGAGAGCCGCGACACTTCCCAATTTTACCGTGTAACTCAAATATGCTTGCTGAAATATGCTTGTGACTTCCCTTTTAAATAGGAGTGTTAAATCAAGGGGGAACAAGAAAAATATATGTGCAGTTGACAAGGATTAAGAGGGGCAGGGCCCACAAGGAAAAGGTGGCCTGCGGTTCTGGCGGTTCGAGAGGAAACGTCGGGATGGGCGGTTCGATGCGGTGGGCTCAAGAAGAGTTGTCGGGATGGGCGGCTCGATGCGGTGGGTTCGAGAAGAACTGTCTGGAGGGGCTCGTAAAGGACTGTTGGGAGGGCTTCAAGAAGAATGGTGCAAGCGGCGAGCGCAGAGGAGAAGGCGCTGAGAGGGCTCGATGTCCGTCTTGTGTACGCTGCAAGAAGGAGGCGAAGCAGGCGACGGAAATGGCACCAAGGCGGCGTCCCGGGCTGGACGCATATGTTGTGTGGTTTCGTCGGTGGGTATTGATGATGCAGAAGGACTGGACACCGTTGGAGACACGGAAATGCATAGTGGTTGTTGATTGGAGGTGTGGAGCGGTAGGATGTCGTCGAAGTTGCTTGCGGTGAAGTTGATGAGAAGAATGCTGCTGATTTGAAGGCAAAGAGGGTATGTGCGGTCTGTGCGGCTAGCTCGCAGGGGAGATGACTGATTGATCTGATACCAAGTTGTTATGGGCCTACTCAGAGGATGCCGAAGGAGTGACCGGAGGAGTGAAGGAAGGATAGTTAGGATACCGTGGAGCCCTAACCGCGGCTGCCTAAGCGGGGTTGCTCGTTAGAGGAGAGAACCACCAATTATCTCACACAATGGACAGGAAATAGAACTACTTCTTGCATATCCATACAACCATAGTTATGCATTTATATAGGCTTACAACATATTAAAAGACACTGACAATAATAACACCTATTAAGTAGGCCCGGTGCTCGAACCCCCCTAATGATAACATATTTTTAATAGAGTTAAACACAATTAACTAGATACTCGGGCACGCAACCCATAACAACGTTCTCTTCATTGGCTAAGCTTAATACTGTGTGGGTATATATCTCCTTGGCAGTCCATTGTCAGTGACAGTTGCATCAACTTGATATCAAAAATGTATTCTTAACAACAATCTGACTGAGACTATATGCATGCAAGAACCTCTTGGATATGAAAACATGGGGGAGTCTCTAGCATGTCACCTAAGAAAATCCATCTATGGCCCCGAGCATGGTTTAACCAAATTTAGTCAAGTGGTTAAAGCATTTGGTTTCATCAAAGCTTGGTGGACTTTTCCTTATTTACTTGTAAAACCAAAGTGACAAGAAGACATTCTAATGGACACATGCGGCCTTCTCCCTTGTCTTCGCTTCATGCCGAGGTGACCCGCCGCGATAACCTTCGTATCGGACAGAGGATCCGCAAACCCTTTCATCTCCCATCTTCTTAAAAACTAATTACACTTTATTGTTTGGACAGATGCCTTATTAAACTCTTCCAAAATAATTTTCTCTTAAAACTTATTCAATAATTTCCCGGGAAAAAATCATTTAGTAATTTCTCAAAGCAGTACATTGTACATCTCCCTTTGATATCTTCATCTTCAATTTTAATGCATCTATTTTGATCAAATGTTTTTTTGATTTTGTCCCTTGATTTTTCTATTGTAATGTATATACATTACTATCTCATGATACATGTTATGAGAGAGAAGTTGTTAGGGTTCAGGAGAGAAATGAATTGACAATCCTCAATAACGACATTGCATTACACGTTGAATATGATCAAAAGATACAATGGGAAGACAAGCTCCTGCTAACTGGACGCCGATTCCTCCAAAGAACTCATGTGGCTCATCATTAGTGTTGTTGGGCACACTCCGCGTGTCCTGTCGCGAGGGGATCTGCTCGTGTTTGTGTGCATAACAAAACACCTCACAATCTTTGTATCTTTTCTTCTAAGCAAACAATGTCTAACTTATGTCACGGTGGCTTCACTTTTATAAGTAACAAAATGATCTTCTCCATTTATGACATGGTGGCTTCCATTTATGATATATCTATAATAAGATGCGAGCTCTGCCCAATATTTTCCGCCGAGTAGTATACACCATCCAGGTTTACCCGCTCGCCTGAGAATTAGCCCGCTTTTATGTGATTAAGCTGGTTGGCTTGGATCATTTATTATGAAGGAGAGAAAATGATGTCAATCCAAGAAGTTATAGTATCAAAATTACAGATTCACCCCTCTTATTATTGAAATTTCAAAAATCTCCTCTGAATGTTATAAAACATAACATTTACCTCCCCTGAAGTTCATATTTCATAACATCCATGCACAAAATACCCCCCTGAAAATGTACTCCGAAGGAGGTATTTTTGTGCATGATTGTTATGAAATGTGAACTTCAGGGGAGGTAAATGTTATGTTTTGTAACATTGAGGGGAGGTTTTTGTAATTTCAATAATAAGAGCGGTGCAATCTGTAATTTTGCAAACTTAGAGGGGAGGTCCCGGTAAATGCCCCTTATGAAAATAATGAGAAGATGCCTTCAATGTTAATATGTTTCTCGGTTGCAATGCAGACATTAGAAGATGCCTTCAACAGCTTAGAAGGCGTGACCTGCAACAAGGCCGAGGGAGCCATGTACCTCTTCCCGCGCATTCGTCTGCCGGAGAAGGCTATCGAGGCTGCCAAGGCGGTCAACACGGCGCCCGACTCATTCTACGCTGTCCGCCTTCTCGACGCTACCGGAATAGTCGTCGTTCCTGGTTCCGGATTTGGCCAGGTGAGCTTCCCCGCTCTTTTATTACGCCGTCACCCTGAGATCTGCACGGTTTTTGTTTTCTGATGCTCTTCTTCTCCCCCTCGCTGTTGTTGAAGGTTCCTGGAACATGGCACATAAGGAGCACAATTCTTCCTCAGGAGGATAAGATCCCTGCTGTAGTCTCCAGGCTCAAGGCTTTCCATGAATCGTTCATGCAGGAATTCAGGGACTAGTAGTGAGTTTATTTATGCCTTTTTTCTCCCTCCCCTCTGCTGTATTGACTTGAAATAAAGATACCAATCATTTATGTGGGACCCTTCCTCGGACCCTCGCTGCGCGGGGATGCTTTGTGCACCGGGCTGCCATTTTTTTTTAAATTATTATGATACTGTCGGGAAGGAACTGTTATGGCATGATAAAACTTTCTGAGCTGAGAAATTGTAATTTTATTTAGGATTCTGGAATACATTTTGAGATTTGAACGATTCCTTCTTGAGGTTCCTTTGAGCAGATATTTCCAGCTTTGAAAGTATTATAATTATTTGGGTCATTTACTGGGACCTCCCCTATAAGTTTACTAAATTACAGGTTGCACCCCTCTTACTTTTGAAATTACAAAAACCTCTCCTGTAAGCTTACATTTCATAGCATCCATGCACAAAAAGACCTCTCTGAAGATTTACTCCAAGGAGGTTTTTTATGCATGGATGTTATGAAATGTAAAGTTACATGGAAGGTTTTTGTAATTTGAAATATAAGAGGGGTGCTACCTGTAATTATGCTGATTTGTAGGGGAAGTTTTGGTAATTATTCTTAAGAAATAATTACTCGTACCTCCCCTGTAAGTTAGCATAATTACTGAGAGCACCCCTCTTATTTTCAAAATTACAAAAACCTCCCCTGAACTTTTAATTTCATAACATCATGAACAAAAATTCTGGGTTTTTTGGTAATGAAATTGTATCACGGATGAGGTTTTTTGTAATGAAATTAAAACTTCAAGGGAAGTTTTTGTAATTATGCTAACTTATAGGGGAGTTTTTTGTAATTTCGAAAATAAGAGGGGTGCTCTCAGTAATTTAGCAAAGTTAGAGGGGAGGTCCCGGTAAATGGCCCTTATTCTTAATTATTATTGTGATCATTTTTTTTTCATTTAGTGGCTTGCATCATAGAACATATATCAAGTTACGAAATTTGTGCAGGGCGAGATTATTATGCGCGCTTATCGTGTGCAAAGTACGAATTGTTGTAAAATAGTCTTAGAATTTTAGTAAAATAATAGAACTATTTAGCACGAGGACGCATTCGCAGGGGGAGCTTGTGATCCGCATCTATAAATTGCGCATCATTTATATAATATTGTTAAGACTCAAGTACCCGACCTCAAAATCAATTGATTGCAGGTAGAAAGAAACAAGGTCTCTTTTATCAGACTTGTATGCACGCTAATGAAAAGGGCACAATCTCCTCCTATTTGAAAATAATTAATTACATTTTAAATATTTTTAACTATTAACGTAATTTAAAATAATAATAAGAGTTTCTAATAAATTTGATGAAATTGGCACCAAGGCTCCCTTTGGTAGGGCGGTGGCGGTCGTGAATGTGGTTGTTAAGAACCATCTGACCTGAGCCAAATAACTTCTACCATTTTTATCCGGAGCAAAAAATGCCGCGGAACACCCGACCTCATCTAAGGCACTTCACGCACCTTTAGGTTCAAAAGTAGTTTTATTTTTTCGGTGACGGTCATAGCCGCTGTCATGCCAAATTTACATTGTTCAAATTCACCGGCGCAAAAAAAAGCAGTGCCAGACGGAGTCTAAATATATCAACATTGTGTTATTTTAACTAAAAATTCTTTTTAGAAGGCCAAAATAAGGTCTGTGGTAAACAAGTACTTTTCAAATTTATGAGATTAATATATGCAAAATATCTGTACGATGTTTTTGACTGTAAATGTGTATTTTTGGTACTGTTCATAAGACGAGAAATATGAGGCCCCGTTCGTTTGGACGGAATTGAAGACTTGAAATTGAAATTCGACGTCGAATTCCAATTACGCCGTTCGTTTGTTAGGTAGCTTTAATAATTGAAATTTGAGTTAAATATCATGGAATTGATTTTAGCGTAAACACAATCTAGCTAGACATATCGGAATTGGCAAGTCTGGCACACTCGATTTATCACGTTTTTTTGCCCAGACGCACAATTTTTCTCCCGGGCGCGAGTTTTTCGCACGGACGCGTGTTTTTCGCACGAACACGAGTTTTTCGACCGGACGCCCAAATTTTGTCCGGGCGGAAATTTTCCGCCCTAGCGCGTGTTTTTCGCCCTGACGCGCGTTTTTCGCCCGGGCGCGCAATTTTTCGCCCGGGCGCGAGTTTTTCGCCGGGGCGCGCGTTTTTCGCCCGGGCGCGCGTTTTTCGCCCGGGCGCGCGTTTTTCGCCCGGGCGCGCGTTTTTTCGCCCGAGCGCGTGTTTTTCGACAGGGCGCGCGTTTTTCGCCCGGGCGCACAATTTTTCACCCGGGCGCGAGTTTTTCGCCCGAGCGCGCAATATTTCGCCCGGGCGCGCAATTTTTCGCCTGGGCGCGTGTTTTTCGCCCGGGCACGCGTTTTTTCGCCTGGGCGCGCGTTTTTTCGCCGGGGAGAGATTTTTTCGCCCGGGCGTGATTTTTTCGCCCGGGCGCGATTTTTTTCACCCGGGCGCTTTTTTCCCCCGAGAGTGTTTTTTCGCCCGGACGTGATTTTTTCGCCCGGGCGCGAATTTTTCGCCCAGACGCGAATTTTTCGCCCGGGCGCGAATTTTTCGCCTGGACGCAAATTTTTCGCCCGGGCGCGAATTTTTCTCCCAGGGGAGAGCTTTTCGCCCCGGCGCGATTTTTTCGTTCAAACACGATTTTTCGTCGGGGAGGGATTTTTTTGCCCGCGCGCAATTTTTTCGCTCGGGCAAGATTTTTTTGGCCGGGAACAAATTTTTTTCCTGGGCGAGTTTTTTTCGCCCTTCGAGATTTTTTTGCTCGGGGGCTATTTTTCAGGCGCGATTTTTTCACCGGGGAGCGGTTTTTTGCTGGGACGCGCTTTTATCGCCTATGCGAGCTTTTTTCGGCCGGGCGGGTGGAAAAATCGCACTCGGGAAAAAAATTTGCGCCCGGGCAAAAAAATCGTGCCCGGGACACAAAATCGCGCCCTGGCGAAAAAATGAGCCCGGGCGAAAAATGCGCGTCCGGACGAAAAAATCACGGTTGTGCAAAAAAATTGCGCTCGGGCGGAAAAAATCGCGCCCGTGCAAAAAAAATCGTTCTCGGGCAAAAAAATCGCCCCCGATCGAAAAAATTGTCTCCATTACATACATTTGCTTATGATATATGTGATAAATATTAGCTTTTTCGTAATATTTTTCAATTTTAAAATTGAATTTTATTTAACAAACGAACAAAAGTATTGATTAATTTCACAATATTCCACAATATTGTTTATTAGGCGAACGTTGGAATTGGAATTAGACACCAATATTTAATTCCACAATATTCATCAATATTCAATTCCAATATCGAATTCCAATTCCGTCCAAACGAACGTGCCCTAAGTGATTTTTCAATATTTTCAACATATAAATAAACGCAGATTTAGTTGACAAGGTTAACGCATGTAAGAGCAAATTGAGCATTAGCCCCCCTCTTTGTAAATACAACCACTTCCATGAGGTCCTGGCAGATGCCGCCGCCTTTTAGTTGCAAGCCGACTAAGCGGGCACAAACCAACTGCTCCAAAAACCTGTCGGATATTCAAGCTGAAACTGCTCGGAAGATCGTAGCGGAACGTAGAAGCTAGACATCAAAGCCATGAACAAGTCGACTTAATGCCGATGAGCTCGGTAAGTCGCTTGTTGCGACTCGAGCAGTTAATGAGTTCTTAAAGCACCCAGACAAGATCAACTCATAGAGACAAGTTCCACGAACCGAAAGCTTCGAACAACCTCGGTTTTGGTTTAAAAAAAAATCAAAACTAAAGACTTCGCTTGTCAACTTTATCTGGCAGGAAAAGCAGCGGTGGGAAACTGTTGAGATAATAGCTGAGAAAAAAAAATCAGTGGTAGGAAATGTAGTATGAGGAGAAGAGAGATGAACTACAAAAAGAGAAACATGAAAAATATGAAAAACTGATTTAGTTTTTTTTTTTAGAAGTGGGGGAGAGTTTAACTACTTTCCAAATACTCTCCAAAACACATTTTTGGCAAAAGCGTTTCTGCTGTCACGGAGAAAGAAAACCGCTTAAAAAATAGCGGCGACCCCACCGCCACCACAGTCCCAAACAGAGCCTAAAGCTATATAAAGTATTCTGATAGAAGTCATTGTGAATGAGTTGTAGCTTCTCTATCTAGCAGCTAAATATACTAGTGATTTCTCCCTCATATTTTGAGTCAATCTCATGAAGGAAAAGTAACTTGACGGTGAAAATAAGGTAAACAGTAGAAATAAGAGTGAAACTAGTATTGACACAAGGCTGAAGGAAGTGGTGAAAAAATATTATATCAGCGATGGGGCAAAAATGAATTCATGATGAGTTAAATTTATAGGGAATCTCTGGAGCTCATTCATTTCACAGTGCCATTTTCTTATTGGGGAAACAAAGTGGGGGCTCATGCATACTCATAATACAGTTAGATGAGTGAGGTGCACCAGATCATTTAAAGATTAGGGGTCCGTTTGGCATGGTGGTAGAGGTCATGAACGCTGTGGTTAAGAACCGTCGTTCGTGAGGTTTAGGCTCCGTTTGGGTGGACTTATTTTCACCGGTCAAGCGGTTATGACCGCATGAATCGGACCTTAATTAGGGTCCGGTTCATTCGGTCGTAACCGCTTGACCGGTAAAAATAAGTCTCCCCAAACATAGTCTTAGGGTCATGAATGTTGTGGTTACGAACCACCCAACCTCACCTAAGGAATTTCATTCGTTTTTATGCTCAAAATTAGTTTTTTTTTCTTGGTGACGGTCAAAAATGTTGACCTATCAAACAGATATTTCAAGACGGCGGCGTTTTTGTCCAAACTCAATAGAGCACAAATGCCGCGCCGAACAAATGACGGTTCATAACCACCGCGTTTACGACCGCCACCGCCATGCCAAACGGACCCTAGGTCAATGCCAGTGGCCTATGTCAGAAATCATCAGAACACGAAGGGAAAAGCCTATATCCACTTATGTAACGCAACAATTCATCTTACAGACAATGTTTGTAAGATGCAATTAGGGTCATTTTCATTAGAAAACAATGCAATTTAAATCGTTTTTGAACAATACACGTTCAAAATTAAATTCGAATTTTCTAACATAAATGGTCCCAAAATGATCCATTCTTTAACGAAATGAGACCCTAAATACCATCATGCTCAATTCTATGTAAAAATCTAATTTTTTTTACAACACTAGTTGTTCGCGGTCGCAATAATTTATCAGAGAACAAATACATATAACAGTTTTCTTTTTCAAAAACCTAGAGATGAACAAATTTCACTCAACTGCATTTTCTCGGCCGACTAACGAATAAACAGCCCGCAATTTAATTAAGTAGAGAGGCAAATAATGAAGTCAAGCTAAGCAGAGCTATTGATATTGCAGAAATAGAAGTGTGACTGTACAGAAAAATATGTGTGAAGTAACCTCAGTTTTGGTGTCTTTGGGCGGAGACTCGAGTAGCATTAAAAGAATCGCGCTTCTTCTTGCCGCGAGAAGATCGTCTCGGCCTCGAAGGTCCGCCGGGCCTCGAAGTTCGCTTCTCTGCGTGTTCTTGGCTGACGGACACGGTCTTTTGGGGAACGAATGGGGGAGCCTGCTGCCATGGAGTTCTCTTTGCAGGAACGACGATCTCGAGGGGAGGGTCGATTATCCATCTACACGCATTAATACAGATTGTTCAGATGATCGAGAACATTAACATGTATGCTTTCGCCGGAATGCTGAAGTAGAAGTTCGAAAAGAAAGCGAACATGCAATGGGTGGTAATTGCATATTCGAATATGATTGAAAAAATGTGATCGGATGAGACTATAATGAGTAGCCTTAAAATGGTTTCACACTGATTGCAAAATTTAAAGCACGAAGAACAAAATTTTCAAAGAAATGACATCATTGATTGTGGTATAAACGATGGAAGAATGATTATTTCGTAGAAATTAAACTTGTTGAAATATAATTCAATACAAAATACCTCTAACTGTTAATTTATAGAATAGTTTTCATTTCCAAGAAATGGTTTTACCAAGATATTATATTTCAGTGCCATTTTCTGTTCTACTGCTGGTGGAAAATGGAAAGCTCAAATGCTGCACGGCTACACTAAATGGGGCTCTTCCCTTATCATACGGTATAGATAAGTTCAAGTTATGAGAACTATGAACACAAATGCATAATATAAGTACACAAGAAAGGATTAAGACTAGTATCTCAGTAGGGTGATGGAGACGTTGAGAATGAAAAAGTTATTCATAAGCCTGAACAAGTGTTATTTCCTAATAAAGAAATTATTATCCCTCGAATTCACAGTGGGTGCAATACTCGTGTGGATGAGAAAAGAGTGCGATAAATCAATCAGCAGCCAACACCAACAATTGTAAGTGAAATAAGAAGTATCCATGAGTTGGTGCATTCTAGTATCGATTTATAAGATAATTCAATATTATCTTTGCACCCACCATGAGTGCTTTAAGAAGGGCAAGTTCTGATGGAGAGAGATGGTCGAAGCAATCATTGTTGAAATTATGGAGTGGTCGCGCATTGCCTAACACTCTCCCTGCCTTATTTTGATAAGCTACTCAAAGTGGAATGCAATGTCAGTGGGGTTGAACGTATTCATTTTGTACTGAGGCACAAATCTTTGAAGTTTCTGAGCAACTAAAGCAGTAACATGCAACTTCATGGAGCAACATAAAGTATTACATTTAATATGGATTCAAAGTTCCTAAGTAGATTTTGATAAATTTTAGGAGTTAATTCGTTCCTCACTTCAATTTAGTATCATTGCATACCCCTAGACTGAAGTCGTCAACAGAATACTTGAGAATATAATCAGAAGTATCAGTAGAGAGAGACCGTAACAATGAAACTTTACCTTGGCTCAAACAGAATTTAAAAATAATAGTGCAGAACATTTGTCAATAATAACAAGTTGTTCTGCAAAGTGCAACTTTACCTTGGCTCAAACAAGTTTTTGACTTGCAAGATTTGCCAAAGGGAAGGCAATGAGTGCACCAAGAACTAATTTGGGGATGCAAATACAAGGTGTAGACGAAGAAGCCAAAGATACAAGAGGCACAAAGATTTTGAATTAGGTGACCAAGAGTCGTGGTCTATTTGAAGGAGTGAGTTCCCAGCGGACAGTTTGGGAAGTTGCAGCCAAAGAAACTTAGGCTTCGTTTGGCGCTCCGTTTTCGCCGGGTGTTTGGAGCAAACGTCACCGGACGACGAGTAAACAAACGGCCTCCGGCGGCGTTTGCTCCGTCTGGACCCGCCGCGCCGTGAAGAACGGAGCAAAAAGCTCCGTCTGGAGCAGCTCCTCCCTCCCTCCAGTTCGATTAGCCGCCCCGCCTCCTCCCGCCTAATCAAACGAAGCCTTAACCAATTCCAAGTGCTCCATAAAATCAACGACAATGCTTACATCATCAATTTACTAGCTTCACTCCGTATTTCAACAACCTTCAATGTTGTGAACTGGCAAAACTCAAACTTGAGTTCTTTATAAAAGAAGTGGGTTTGACGTAAAATTCATCACTTAAGCATAAGGAGAATCTGCAGCCCTTCTGCGAGTCCTCAACGTGTAGGTAGAAAAGCTTTTTGCATCTGTGTCTGCGAGTGTACTGGTACTGCTCGTTGTTAAAACATAATCCATGAGCACGTCATTCCAACATCTCGGCCCGAGATAAGCGACGAATCGGTGGGAGCGGACTGACCTTCGGAACGGCCCTGCGGAGTGTCGATGTCGAGGGCAACTAGGCCTCATGTGCCAGATGGAGTCGGCGGTCACATAGCATGACCAGACTCATAACAGTCACTATGTTTGGAGGGGCCTCAAATTCGACATCCAGTCGTAGGCGATCGCGAAGTCCTACAGTGAAGATGGCGACCTGCATCTCTGGGGAAAATGTGACATGCTAAAAGAAGTTGAAATTGCTCCAGGTAATCGTCCACAGAGCCTGTCTGGCGTAGAGTTCCAAGGGAACCGAGGGGGTTACTGT
The DNA here is from genome assembly GCA_033032865.1 of Dactylorhiza incarnata. Lineage (NCBI taxonomy): Eukaryota > Viridiplantae > Streptophyta > Magnoliopsida > Asparagales > Orchidaceae > Dactylorhiza > Dactylorhiza incarnata. Next base: position 702,478 of record JAWHQI010000437.1, read on the forward strand.
GGATGGGGGGGGCCGAAACGTAGGTTGCAGAGTCGCATGAAGTCGTTCCAGGTCAGACCAGGCTAATCAGTGAGGAGACGAGTGGCCCAAAGCAAAGCCGAATCGAGAAGATGGAAGGAGGCCAAAGGAAGTCGTTCAATCACCAAGGTTTGTTGGTGGCCGAAGAATTGCTCGCACCTGGTGAGTCAGCCCAAGGGATCAGTTTTTCCATCGTAGGTGGGGAATTCCAGTCGGGTATAGCGCGACATAATAGCAACATCATGGCGTAAAAGAGTCGGTGGAGGTGGCTCGTGGGGGAAGCGGAACTTGACTGCTACTGACGTGATCCATGGGTGGAGTGTTAACAACGGGCGGCGCGGCTGTGAGTTCATTAAGCTTCGTGCTGAGGGTTGTCATGTCGTCCCGATGACGTACTTCTACTTCCTGAAGGCGTGCGTCCATGGCGGATATAACTGAGTGGAGACGGTTCATGGCCTCCAAAAAAATTGTGGGAGTCTTCCATATGATGAGCGGAGCGAGAGAAAGAGCAGGTTACAGGGCAGTTTGATTGCGCGGAGTCGGGTGATTGGGAGGAACCACGAGAGTCGCGTCGTTGCCCAATAGCGACAAAATTAAATATGCTCCCGGCCTTCGAAATCCGACGATGTTGGGTCGGTGTGAATAGGCAGCGGGTGTCCCAAAATGAATTTATTGCTGAGTTGTTGGCGTGAGGGAAGGCTGCTCAGAGTCAAAGGCGTTGAGTGAATTAATTATAAAAACAAGGCACTGGCAGGCTCGGGCATATGTGTGGCTCGAGAAGTAAATTGCCTGCAGGGTGGCGTGGCCTGCTGGCGCGAGGAGACAAGACTCAAGAGGAAAAGCGGCATTGGGCTCGATGAAGTAAGGGAAACAGAATAAAAATTGTCGATGGGGTTAAAAAAACGTATGTGAGGGAAGGCTCGATGAAAAAAGGGTCGCTCGATGGGATGTAGCAGGGAGATGTGCGTGCGGTGGCTTGGGGCTCGAGGACTATCCAAAGATAGTGAGAGGAAGGCGGCTCGCTACAGGACGATCGAAGGATGTGTGATGGAGGGCGTTGACGGGGCAGGGCGTTGACGGGGCAGGGCGTTGGTTGTGGGACAGTTACATGGTGGAGGATAGGGGATGGTTTCCTTCGTGAAGGCGACGAGAATGAAGCGACGAGGACGAAAGTGGTTGTTAAGAGAGCGGCAGAGTCGTCTTCAACTGACGTGGACGAACCGTTGGAGACACAGAAGAGAGGCGTCGCTGGAGTCCGACGCAGACATTTTGTCAGGGAAGCTGCGGCCAAATCTGGTACGTCTGCTTCATCGTCGATGAACCTGAGAGGAGGGCGCGACTTTGCTTTTGTTGAACGGCGCAGACGGAAAGGAGGTTGGTTATTGTAGGCGGTGCGAGGGAGAAGCCGGAATCGCAGCGAAAGTAGGAGAATCGGTGGCTCTGATACCAAGTTGTTATGGTCCTACTCGGAGGATGTCGGAGGATGACGGAGGAATGACCGGAGGTGCGAAGGAACGATACCGTGGAGCCCTAACCGCGGTTGAATAAGCGAAGTTGCTCGTTAGAGGAGAGTTACCAATGATCTCGCACAATAGACAAGGAATAGAACTTCTTCTTACTTACTTCATACAACCACACATATGCCTTTATATAGGCTTACAACATAATAAAATACAAACAATAATATTAACACCTATTACTAGACCTGATGCTCAAGGTCCCATACATAATGATAATATCTAGAGATAATCATAATTAATTAGATAAATGGGAGCGCAGCCCATAACAGAATCCTTCTGGAGAGAGTCCTTAAAAAGGAGTGTAATGGGCCTAGAGTCTCATAGCCCATGAAAGAAGAGCTTTTTGAAAGGACCAACTTTCACAAGAGCGGCGAATTTCATTAAGCTAAAGTTCGAGCTTTAAGTTTTGAGAAGGATAGTCGTACAAAGAGTTTTGAGAAGGATGGTCGTACAAAGAGTATTGAGAAGGATGGTCGTACAAAGAGTATTGAGAAGGATGGTCGCACAAAGAGTTTTGATTGAATCTAAGCCCCTAGTGCTGGTATGAGTACTCTCCTTCTAGTAAATACCAGTAATGCTTGCAAAGTTGCAGTAAATACTTGGTATTTACTGCACTTTCGATGCTCAATCTTAAGATCCCAGGAATAGAGGATTCTCTTTTATTAGCATGTAAATAGTAATTTTATTTATTTATTTCAAGTTTGGATGACTACAATGAGCCTCTATTGTAATATAAATAACAACTCTTGGACATGAAGGGATCCAACTTTTAATATTAAAACTCATCTGTGTAAGAGTATTAAGAGTGTTCTATATGGTGGTCAAGGAATTTGCCTATGGAAGGTTATTGATTCTCAGCGACCGAGATTCTCTGAATTTGCATCACTAAACATCTACTAGGACATCATACTTTGTCTCTTCAAATGTTTGCATCCTTTCCTTGATCGGAGATGAAATTTATATAGAATCCTCTTTTAAAATATCTTCTCAGCTCTCAATCGATATAGAATCCTCTCAATCTCACTGTAATGAGACCCAAGACCAAAGTGCATGCATATGAACATCTAATATCACATATATTTGGGTTTACAAGAGGCTTACTGAATTGGCAGGTTATAGGGTGTGCGATTGAGATCTTGATATTCGAGCCCATAATGATTTCTAAGTGGAATAAATCCAAGCAAAATCAAGAAGATGATCAGCGCAGACTCAGAGTTAACGAAATCTGAAAGAAATTTGGAATTAAGATTGATCTTATTTCAAAATAGTCAAGTGGGTGAATATGAAAGCTGTGTGAAATTTTGTTAAGAATAAATGTAATTTGAACCACTCATTTCTTACAAGAATTAAGAGAAGTATGGCCTAAGAAACTAAATGTGAGATCTTGTTTGTGTATTTGTTAGTTTCCATACACCTCAACATTTTACTATATCAATATACAAATTTTCTTTACAAAAAGAAACCATTTTGTGTTTCACGTTATTAGATAACATGTGGATACAAATTTTCCAACTATATTTAGGCGTGGTTAATCAACTGATTTAAATATTTACCCAAACAAATCGCCGCTGAAGTTGGAAATAAAGCACCCGAAATGTCGGAGGATCAAATCAAGAATTTGCTAAAAGAAAGAAAAATCTTCCCGTAAAATTTGCAGATAAGAATCACTTACCCAGGTGGAAACTTGCTGTCCGCTCTGGCTTCAGCACGAAGCCACCACAAGAGCACCTTCTTCCCGCAGTTCCCCAGCGGCTCAACGAATGACGGATTTTCAAGCAGAGACAGCGGGCTTTCAATCTCTTCCCCGTCCTTCCCAACATCATCAAGATTTCGGACCCAATCCGGCTTACCTTCATCATCTTTCCAGAGCAATCTCGAGTTCAACACAAACCCAGACCACTCCAGCTTCATGGGCAGTACAGATCCCACCTCTCCAACAATGTCCGCACTCTTATCCGCGTATGGCAACGAATTGAAGGTATGCCAGCCGATCAAGTGACCGGAGGAGTTGCAGGCAGGGCCCTGAATCGGCAATGGAGAATTCTGCATCTCCTCGTCCGTTGGTTGATTCTCCGGCTTTGAATTACCTGAATGTACCAGAACTCCAACGGAGAGCGCACCCATCCACTTCACCTTTTGGATCTCATCGAACAGCTCCATGCTGTGCATATTGCTATCATCAGCAAATACCAAAATCCCATCCAGCATCCGCTCCTTCACCACCCTGCCTAATTACAGAAAATTCATCAGATGTCATACGAAACAGAGAACTGGGCGAGGAGAAAGAAGATATCGGGACCTGAGGGCGTGGAGGCGCATGCGGGTTTCCATCCGGTTGCGGTCGGCCCATCGAATAGGCATCTTCTCGAAGAATGGGATGTGGAGGAACGGGAGACGGGACCTTTCGAGGATAACAGCGGTCTCGTTGGTAACGCCACCAGCCTCAACCACGATCCAGGTGAGATCGTAGGGGAGGAGCATTAGCGAGTGTGTGATGCCGGTGAGATGCAACGCCTGGAAAGTGCGGACGTAGGTCGGGGTGACGACGATGACGGCGCGCGATTCCTTGACGCCGTACTGAAGCCGCTGCTCCCGCTGCACCCGCTCCATGATGTAGTGCGCGCGCATCACCTCTGTCGGGTTTGGGTGCGGCCACGGCCGGATCCGGATCCCATGCCGGCCGACCACCACGCGACTCCTGGTACGGTTCGGCGCCAATATATCGTCTGTCGGAGGCGGCAAGGGTAGGGTTAGGGTTTCAGTGTGGGTGGTCGTGGTCGTTGTCGTAGTGGTGGTCATCGTCGTCCTCGTGGAGCTAAATACGGAGGAGTCGGTGTACATGTTGGAGGCTGGGGAAGAGAAGATGAGGTAGAAGACCAGCCGGGAGAAGCGGAAGCCAAGGATGAGGCTGATGAGGCAGCACAGAGCGTGGACGATGATCCAGAAGACGCCGGCGGGGGACCGGAGGGCCGCCTCGGCGCCACCTCCGCCATCCGTTGGGGAGGATGAAGACCGCAGGCTGTTGCTCCGACGCGTGTTGTGGATCTGCTGCGGCAGCGATGCCTTCATCCCTCCCGCTGAGAACAGAAGGGAGAAGGGTTGCTGAGATGGGTTAAAGGGGGAAGAAATAACGATGGAAAAAAGAAATGGAAAGAAAAGGGAGCGGTTGGGAGAGGAGAAGGTAGGCGGTGGGTCGGAGGAGCGGGTGGAAGACTGGAGTACAGTTTAAGGAGAAGGAGATGAAAAGTCGAGCGAATGCCTGTTCTTTGAAGGAGAAGCAAGGAAAAACTGAGCAGGGGAGCTGCGATAGGAGGAAGAGATCTTGAAGAAGACTACTGAGGAGGATTGATAATTGACAGACGACTACTAATTCCAGTGCAAGATGGGAATTAAGAAGACAGATGTTATTGGCAGACCATTTTTTACTATTGGCAGACCACCAAAAAAAGTAGACTTTTTAATTTTTATTCAACCTAATAAGGCCTAATGCCTAATGGCAGCCCAAATAAAATATATCCCAACTCCACTCCTCCCGATACCGTACTCCGCTCGACTCCCCCGTGTTCGTTCGTTCATGCTCCCGTCCTGATACCCTCACCCGAGCTCCACCGATCGTCAGAGCTTCCTCCCTCCTAGTGCCGCCAACCGCCTGGACATATCCCACTGACCGCCTGGAGCCCTATCCCGCTGAGCATCCTTCATTCCACTACAGACATCGATCTTGTAGAGATTAGGGTCTGACTGCCTCTAGGTATTTGACACCCGTCGAGCCTCCTTTCATTTTGTAATATCGTTTGAATGTTAGAAATATGAAGTCGAGGGAAACCCTAAGGGTCCGTTCGGTTTGAAGGAAATGGGTTTTGGTTTTTGGTTTTGGTTTAAGTAAACCAAAACTTGCGTTCGGTTCGCCGGTTTTACGTGTGGGTTTTGGAATCGCTGAAAACCCCAGTTTTCATTTTACCCTACCATCAATCCTTCTCCAATCCCTCCATTTTTCACGCAGGTTTTCATCTCCTCTTCCGCAGAGCTTCCGCTCGACGCCTCGCGCTCGCGTCGCTCCCCACGCGTCCTTCTTCTCCGGCGACCGGCAGCCGTTGTAGGTATTTTCCTCTTCCGTCGTCCTCTTCCTTTATTCCGCCGCTCCACATTGATGCCCTAGGGTACTTTTTCGGCCGATTTTTTTGATTTCGCTCGCTGCCTCTTCCGCAGACGAAATTTCCGCTCGACGCCGCTCGCTATCTCGCCGCTCCCTGCGCCTCCTTCTTCTCCGGCGACCGTTGTAGCAGGTAAACTCCTCTCCCGTCTTCCTCTTCATTTTTCCCGCATTTTGTAAACTCCTCTGCTGAACAGCTGTTTGTAAACTCCTCTGTTGTAGTAAACTCCTCTGCTGTGTGTGTGTGCATTTACTCCTCTGCTGTGTGTAAACTCCCCTGCTATGTGTGGATTTGTTTGTGTTTTGGATGTGTGTTTGTGTATGTATGGATGTGTGTGTGTGTGTTTGTTCGTGTGTTTGTGTGATTGGATGAGTGTGTATATGTGTATGTGTGTGTGTTTGTGTGTGTGTTTGTGTGTGTGTGTATTTTTTTGGATGAGTGTGTGTATGTGTGCATGTGTGTGTGTGTGTATGTGTTTTTGTGTGTGTGTATATGTGTTTGTTTGGTGTGTATTTGTTTGTTTTTTTAGATGAGTTTATGTTTGTTTTGATAATTATGTGTGTGTGTGTGTGTGTGTTTTGGATGTGTGTATGTGTGTTTGTTTGGTGTGTATATGTGTATGTGTGTATTTGTTTGTTTTTTTGGATGAGTTTATGTTTGTTTTGATAATTATGTGTGTGTGTGTGTGTATTTTTTTTGGATGTGTGTGTGTGTGTGTATTTTAGGATGAGTGTGTATGTGTGTTGTTTGGTGTGTATATGTGTATGTGTGTATTTGTTTGTTTTTTTAGATGAGTTTATGTTTGTTTTGATAATTATGTGTGTGTGTGTGTGTGTGTGTTTGGATGTGTGTGTGTGTGTGTGTATTTTAGGATGAGTGTGTGTATGTGTGTTTGTTTGGTGTGTATATGTGTATGTGTGTATTTGTTTGTTTTTTTAGATGAGTTTATGTTTGTTTTTATAATTATGTGTGTGTGTGTGTGTGTGTGTGTGTGTTTTGGATGTGTGTGTGTGTATTTTAGGATGAGTGTGTGTATGTGTGTTTGTTTGGTGTGTATATGTGTATGTGTGTATTTGTTTGTTTTTCTAGATGAGTTTATGTTTGTTTTGATAATTGTGTGTGTGTGTGTGTGTGTGTGTGTGTGTGTGTGTGTGTTTGGATGTGTGTATGTGTATTTTAGGACGAGTGTGTGTATATGTGTTTGTTTGGTGTGTATATGTGTATGTGTGTTTGGATGAGTATGTATTTGTGGAGGTGTGTATATGTATATGTGCATGTTTGTTTGGATGAGTATGTATTTGTGGAGGTGTGTATATGTGTATATGTATGTGTATTTGTTTGGTGTGTATATGTATATGTGTATGTTTGTTTGGATGAGTATGTATTTGTGGAGGTGTGTATATGTGTATGTGTTTATGTGTTTGTGTGTTTTGGATGAGTTTGTATATATGTATGTGTGGATGAGTTTATATATATGTATGTGTGGATGAGTTTATATATATGTATGTGTGTGTAACTGCCATTGGATAGCTATGCTGAAAAAATGTATTTTTTTCTCCATTTTAGATGGATTCAGCGGAGTTGCGAGAAAAACTAATTAAAGAATATATTATGAAATGTGGGTATCTCAGAGCACTCGGTGCTGCTTGCGCAGCATTAGAATATATTCCCCTGGAACCCGTAGACCATGATATGAACTCTGCACTACGATCCACATTGCTTAGACGCATATATGAGTGTCCAGAAGTCAACTGTTTTAACCTATTACGTATGGGTAAACAACCATTCGGCGAGCTATGCCACATATTATCTGTTAGAGGTCTGGTGCACGAAAGTAAGTATGTTTCGGTGAAAGAATCTGTTGGCCTATTCTTATACATTATAACGCATAATAAGAAGTTTCGTGATGTTGGAGTTACGCATATCTGATCCATGGATACTATAAGTAGACACTTCAATATCGTGCTCAGAGCACTGCTGAAGTTAGCTAGAGAATATATAAAGTTACCGGAATCAAGATCAAACCGTAGATGGAGATGATTTGAGGACTGCATCGGTGCGTTAGATGGTACACATATACATGTAACTGTGCCCACCGAAGATCACGACAAATATCAAAATCGGAAGCAAGCAATTACAACCAATGTGCTTGGTGTTTGTGATAACCAGATGAAATTTTTGTACGTTCTACCTGGTTGGGAAGGCTCAACTTCAGATTCTAGAGTGTTGCGCGATGCGCTAGAGAGGACAGATCGATTTGAAGTACCAACTGGTAAGCAATTATTTTTAATTATAAAATTCCAATCATTTTTTTCCAAAATAACATTACACTCATTTTCTTATGGAATAGGTAAGTACTACCTGGTGGATGCCGGTTACACCAATGGTCCAGGTTTTCTTGCACCTTATCGATCAACACGTTATCATCTACAAGAGTGGTCAACACAAGGAAATAACCCTAGTAATTATAAGGAGTTGTTTAATTTACGTCATGCTAGAGAACGAAATGTAATTGAGAGAACATTTGGCCTATTGAAGAAACGTTGGGCAATACTCCGACAACCGTCTTTTTTCAACATAAAGAGTCAGGTGCGAAATATGTCACTCTAGTTTTCACATTGCAAATAAGGTTTGGGATTCTAATACCAAATTTAAATGCAGGTGCAAATAATAAATGCATGTTGCATTTTACATAATTTTCTTGTCGAGAAGAGGCTGGCTACTGATTCACAACTACTTGTTGAGGTTGATGCTGACCTAGTAGCTGGTGAAGTAATTGAAGAAGAAGAAATCTACGAATATGATGATAATATTAATCCAATTCAATCGTCAAATGCATGGACTCAATTTAGAGATAACTTAGCAATGGAAATGTTTACTGAATATCAAGCCCGTGGTGGGATTTAGTAGATATTATAATATCATATGTATGCTTAATATTTGTTTGTGATATCTATGCTAGTGTAGATATTTTTGCAAGTGAAGTTTAATTTGAAGTAGTTTTTTGGCTAATGTGATACATGTATTTGTTTTATATTTGATGCTAATGTGATGAATGTATTTGTTTTATATTTGATGCTAATGTGATACATGCATTTGTTTTATATTAGCACCAAATGGAAAGAGGAACGGGGAAAGAGAAATCATATGTTCATTGGACAGCTGAAATGGATCGTACTCTGTCCAGTGTATTGCTAGAGGAGCATGGTAAGGGTCACAAAACGCCGAATGGATGGAAAGCGGTGGCCTTCACAGCAGCAATCAAAGGGATGAAAGATTTACATAATATAGACTTCACCAAGGAGAAGATCATGGCCAGACTCAAGACGTGGAATAAATATTACAAGGAGATGTCTGCAATGTTGGATACAAGTGGCTTCAGATTGGATTGGGAACGTAATACAGTGGAAGTTGACAGTGGAGAAGTATGGACCAATTATGTCAAGGTATATTCAATATTACTGCATTCAATATTTTTGTTTTATTTATTTTACCATAGTTCATGTGAAATAATCATGTTGTGCAGGCACATCCTACTGTGAAGCACTACAGAGATAAGGTAATCATTAATTGGGGAGATATAGGTATATTATGCGGTAATGACAAAGCAACAGGTGCTTTTGCGGCGACAGCAAACGAGACAGTAGTTGAGCTGGATGGAGAGTCAGTAAGTGAAGAAAGCAACTTCGCGGCAGAGCCTTCAACAGGGGGGAGCAGTAGGCAGAGGAAGAGGAAGAAAACCCCGGGGGAGGCAATAGCAAATGCCATAAATAAAATGGCAGATAGTATGGAGCACGCAGCGTCTGCAATCGTAAAAAGCAACGAAGCTCCGAAAGCACCTTCTACTCAAATCTATGAAGCACTTGCTCGACTACCGGATCTGCAGGTGCTGGAGTTAGTGAAAGCCATGGATCTTCTAGGTGCCAGCCAACTGAAGTTCGACACGTTCATGGCTTTGCCAGAGAGCATGAGGCTGACGTGGCTTCCCTTGCAATTCTATGACTTATGAGCGCATGAGGATTACGTGTTTATGTTTGTTCGCAGTTATTGTATTTCTACTTTTTATGTTTAGCGGAGTGTCACATTTTAGCGGCTTTTGGATTCGTGGTTTTATTTCATGCAATTTACTAGAACAGTTTGTGGTTAATGAATGTTTAGTTCGTGTTATTTTTATGTCTATTTTTGTTTTTTAAATTTTGTTTGCCCTACTGTTGGTAAAATTTTAAACAAAAATTCTGATTTTATGCAATTCCTGTGAATGAATTCCATCCTGCAGCCGAACAGCAAAATTGCTCAATTCCAATTCCTGCAACTGAAAACCTTCCTGCAGCCGAACAGCTTTTTTGGAATTCAGCAAAACCAAAACCTACTGGTTTTTGGTTTTACTGAATTCCAATTCTTTAAAACCAAAACCCGCGATTCGAATTAATTTTTACTGCGTTCTTGTTTTTTGTCGGCCACATAAAAATCGTATGATTACAAGTATCAATGTGTTTAGGGTTGTGAATGTGATCAAAGGGCTGTGAATGTGAACAATGTGTTGTGAATGTGAACAATGTATTGTGAATGTGTTGTTCTTTTGTTGACTGGACTCATCAAAATTTACTGCATTATTTGTAGTAATTCCTGCTTAGGTTGAGCTATGGAGGAAGAAAGTTTGACACAAGATAATTTTTCTATGGAGAAAAAAAGTTTGACACAAGATAATTTGTCAAAATATTCAGTGGTTTCTCCTACACCTAAATGTGTCCCTATGGACGTTGTGGAATTGTTTGGTAAACCACTAAACCCGACGAAATTTTACCCCCAATATGTTGTGAATGAGACTGAGCAACAAATTATGAATGAAATGTATGGTGCTCTACCGCAAGTGTTAATAACTGATAGAGAAGTGACTCTTATGAATGTTATCAAATATGTTTTTCCACAAGAAAAAAATATTTTGTGCAAAGTCCACATAAATAGTGTAAACGCCCCCCCCCCCCCCCCCCCCCCCCCAAAAAAAAAAAAAAAAACGATCTGGTCGGGGGACCTTAGGCCTAAGGCGGACGTCCTACGCTTTACAAACGGGTAAACATGTATGTTCTTCAAGCGCGAAACGATCTTCTTGTAAGGCAAACAAGTGTACATCATTATATCCAGATTCATCATATGTGGAAGCAAAACTCAGAAGAGCAAACGTGTGTGTGTGTGTGTATTCATCAAGGCCGTAGTCATATTGGCTCATAACCGAGCTAGGACAAAAGTAAAAAATCACTCTGCCACCCCTAACAAGTATCTCACATCTCTACAAGTTGGTGACGAGATAGTCGTATCTACTATAATAGGGGCTGACTCTAAAGCAGGTACTATCTCAAGCTCTGGCAGAGTCTCAGGTTGCGTCATCTCCTTAAAAGAGTGTACAACAACACGTTAGTCATAAGACTAGTGAATTCTCACCTCCTCCCCAAGATCTATAAGTCTTGGGGACGAGAGTAAGCCTCTGGAATATAAATAATGGCCAAAGCAAATAAGTTAAGTAATAAGTAGCAAATGCAAGAATATATATATATATATATACTATATTAAAAAAAAAATATAGTGGTCTGTGAATAACATGAGTTCAAAATTACACAAAAAATTTAGACCATTCAGATATGGCCTCATAATTTTGGAACCGCTCGATTTAGGGGAAAACCTAACAATAGGCTCTTCTTTTCTATTCCCGTTGCTCTGCCCTCCCGATGCCCACCCAACACTCCTCATATCCCACTCCCGATAACCTCTTCGAGTTCCCTTCTAGGTCGCGTTGGTGTCGCGCAGATCCTTCCTCCAAATTCAGACATCGTCGCGATCTTCTCCAATCTGTGCTCCAGACATCGCCGTCCAAATCCTTCCTCCAACTCCATGTTGGATCTTGAGGCGCCCTTAGAGGGGGGGGGGGGGGGTGAATAAGGGTTTTAAAAACTTTAAACTTTAATAGAAAACTTTTGATATTTTGATAGAAGTAAGTTAAATCAAAAGTAAAGAGATAATGAAATTAGAAATGAAATCAATTTTATTAAACAGAAAAGACATGATTATCATTTATAAAATTATTACAAAATCTGATTTCTTATGACGCTATAAATCGTAGGCGATAAAGTAAAATCTCTTTTTGTTTTCTATACCGACTCGTATCCCCACGAACCGGTTGGCTTTAGCCGATCTCTCCCCAAATATGGCCTCAAGCCGCTCTAGTCTTCCTATCCCCAGAAAGGCCTCGAGCAACCCCTAGATCTACTCCCTAGACCCAGTCGCCAACACGAGAAGAATTCCTCCCTAAGTCCTACCCAGACCTAGTCGCCAACACGAGGCGAATTCACGAACCGATTACAAAGATAAAAAATAAAAGACAAATTCAAAAGACAAATATAAAACTCCCTATGAGGTAATCTAAAGGAGACGCTGAAGTATCGCTGAAGATTGTTGAAGTCCAAGCGTGCGTTCTTCGCGTTGAGTTAGCGCGTTGATCCAAGCCTCCTTTGATTCCTCCTTTTGAAATATGAGTGGGAGATGTGTTGATCTGAAAATACGGCCCTCACAAAGTTTCTGAAGTGCTGGAATAGGGCTCTTGACAATTGGTAGTGAGAGACGTCGAAATCATCCAATTTATAGACTTTGAGCTAACGACGGCGTTAAGTGCTAACGTCGGGCGTTGACCATATATATCAACATATTGATGGCTTGGATCTTCAAAAGAGGAAGGAGATTCTGCACTTTAGGAATTGTTTTATTTTAGGCAATACTAACGTCGGCATTAAGGCTAACACAGGCGTTGGGCAAATCATTCCTAAAGTTCCTCCTGCAATCACGGCTGCTTTCTCCTTGCCAAATTCGTCGAACGAATAGCGCCCAGCGTTAAGACCTAACGTCTGGCGTTGAGTTTCTTTCTCCTTTTACTCAGCTGGCACGCCATTTCGTCGAACGTCATTTCGTCGAACGGAATCTCATTTCGTCGAATGGCATCTCATTTCGTCGAATGCCATTTTGTCGAACGACATCTCATTTCGTCGAACGCCATTTCGTCGAATGACATCTCGTTTCGTCGAACGACATCTCATTTTGTCGAACGCCTATTTCGTCGAACGACATCTCATTTCATCGATCGATATCCCATCCCGTCGATTCGCTAGTGTCCAGCATTAAGACCTAACGCCTGGCGTTAGACAACTTTCAATCCTTCTGCTTGTGGTTCGTGCCAGACCATTGTTGCAGCAACCTGGTGTCATATCTGTCCAAACCTGCATGCTAAAAACACAATGGCAAACAAGATCAAATAGAAGTAGGACTTGTTATTCTCAAATCAAAGGGATGCGGAAAACCATGTTCCAACAATCTCCCCCTTTTGATAATAACAAATCCAATTAGAGATAAATCAGATGCATAGATAAAGAATTTGTGTTTTTATAAAGATATATGCGACAAAGCAATTATAAGATAATGATAGGAATTATATATTATTTAAGAATACTCCCCCTATAAAAATGCCCCCCTTAGTGTATACTCCCATATATTATATACATGCCCCCTTAATCTAGTGAATCCTACTCCGTTTAATCAATATGATTTAGCACTTTATTCTTCCCCTTTTGTTATTAGCAAAAGAGGGTGGAGTGAAACAAAACTATAATAAAGAAGACAAAAGTTGGGACATAACTAAGAGAGAATTTAGTGTTTTGTGTAAACATAAAGTAAGTCATGATCGAGCTAAGGGAGAGAGTAGCACAACGGAAAAATAGATAATAAGCATGAAAGAACATCATTCAAAGATTATACCAAAGGAATGTAATCACTTGCTTTTTAAATTTATTTTAATAGTGATACTACTTGTTAAGATAGTTGCAATTTTGTTTGACAGAGCACAAGTGAAACAAAATGTAGAAATAAGCATGAGAACACATGATATAAGGATACATGATAGAGAAATGCGGAAAACAAAAACAAAATAAATAAGAGTAGTATTTTTGTTATAGTTTGACCATTCCAACAATATGTCTAGACTCTTCACATTTGAGCATTTTAACTTTGAAAATTTTCATAACTAATAGGCAAGCATGATTTAGCATATTCAAAGAGATAATATCCACAATGTAACCAAATCGTATTTCAAGTAAAAAAAATATTGTAGAAATCATGCATTGCAATCTAGTGTTTTTACTTAAGTTTTTAGAGAATTATGTAATATTTGCATTTGGATCCAATTCTCATGAGTGGAAGCTTTATGAAAAACAATGATGTATGCATAAGGTGTTTTGATAAAAGTATACAAGTGAAATAATCAAAACACACGACATATATAATGAAATAGTGACAACAATATTAAGGATGCAGTCTTATAATTACTTTCACACATCAAATCTAGAATAAAGTTTCAAGGCACAAAAAATGAGTACAAAAACCAAGGTGCTTCACCCACATAATGCTCATTAAGACTTATCAGGGAGTGAAGTATTGCTTGGGGGATCACATAAGCATTTTTATAAAAAAAATTATTTTAGTGATCCAGTGTACAAATAGAAGTGATAAAAAGAGCATGTTTGCACAAGACACTTTACAATTCTTTCCAAGGTGCTCAACCTCACAATGCTCATTAAGACTTATCAGTAGGGTGAGTAGTGCTTGGTTGAGTTATCTTTGGCATTTTATTTCATATTATTGTAATAGCGGGCCAAAGGTCTCTGAATTCACTTGTTGTTGCAAACACTAACAATATTGAAATAACACTTCTATGTGTGCAAGAAATTTATTCTTTGAATAAAGGTGTAGGTAATTTAGGCATACAACTTAATATATTAAGACTATTACATTACACAATCATGCAAGACTAAGATTATTAGCACATGTAGATTACCAAAAAAGTGAGTGAATTAATCATTAATTAGCATAAAACATTACTCATACTTAGAGGCATGCTAGACAATCATACACAATTTTCTATAAACTATTTCATTGCACATAATCAGATTAAGGTCAAGGCATGAAGATAAAACAATGTTTAGGAAATTTGAAATTAAAATTAGACATTGAAGATAATCTTTAAGTATGTCTAATCAATTTTGACCATTTGAAACAAAATAACTAAGAAGTTTGCTCTTGTGAAATCTTATAGTCAAACCATAGTTTTGTAAATATTTAAAGCAAAACAAATAACAAAAACATATTTTTGATTATTTTGAATTATTTGAATATTTTTTTGGAATAGTGAATATGCATATTGTCCTTCTTGGTGTAGAAATTTCAGAAAATTTAAAGATGATTAGAAGGCTCAAAATTGTTGAATACTTTTCCATAAAAAAGGTTGTAAAATTATTTTTAAGAATGTTAATTCAAATAATGTAAATCAGATTGCATGAAGACTGAAACAAGAGATATAGAGATCAGATACTATTCAACATTATGATATTGGCAATTTTGCACATAAGGCTAACGTTAGGCGTTAATTTCTAACGCTGGCATTAGAGGCTAACGTTTGGTGTTAACTACTTAACGCCGAGACAGTAGATGATTTCATGCACTTTTGAAAAAACTTTTCTTTGATTTCGAGTTATTATAGAAATGCCTTCTTAGTATATAAATTTCAGACATTTTGGAGATCATTAGAAGACTCATTAAGCATGTTTTATTTGTTCAAATACGGTTTTTAAATTTTTATTTGGTTTTTAAATACTTGTGTTTTACAAGATCATTAAAGCTCAAAAATGATAAAATATGCAAAACACAAGATAAGCATGTTCGATCAAAACAAGAATGCATGAATAATATAATCATAAAGAGTGCATGCAAAATATACGATATAGGAATGTCCTAGATTATAATACCCTAACCATATACCTACACACTAGCCCGTACTAAGTGACGGATGGGCATGAGGAGCTGCACACATATCGTAGGTTCGTTGGGGTGTTAATCCCATATGCACACACTAAAGAACGCTCAACCTATCACTCTTTCCCCCAGTGCCTCGCAAGGCCCCACTGGAACCCTCCCCGGTTAAGGACAAGACATGACATAGAGGTTAGTTCTTCTAATGCATACAATCCTACGCCCTCGCTATTGTGAGACACATAATGTGAGTGAATGATCATGGGCATCCTAAGCATTTTGTCCTATGAAAACAATTTAAAGTCATAGTTATTTTATCTTTCAATTTTTCTACTTTAAGTTGGATTCATTATGACATTATTTGATAACTAGTATGAATGATAATATTTATTAGTTGATAATGCTAGTATGATGAGTTCATAATATGCCATAAGAATAATGTATGTCTTTTAAATTGATGGAATTTCAATTTGTAGACCTAGAATTAAGTGATGATTTGATTTGACGTTATTGATATCAAAGTGATTCTAAGGTCTAGATATAGTAAGATACATGCAACCACAATACATAATTTATTCATATAATTATCATGATCACCAATCATATGTTAGAACCAAAAAGATCTTTTGTAGTTATGTGTAATGTTTGAATTAGAAGATCTTTTGATATTACATAATATAATTATGATCATTAATTTTATCACACAGAAATTTTGATACTCATAATTAATTAGTGTAAATGAAATATATAAAACAATTCATATTCAACCTTTTCAAAATATTAAAGAGAAAGATTGTAAGGTGAATAATGAATACAATGAGAAACATTTTTTTTGAAAGGTTTTATAAATTTTCTCTTTGGTTTTTGAATATTAAACAAAAACATATATATATAATTTTTGATTATTAACCACAACATATATATATATATATATATATATATATATATATAATTTGTTTGACTTTCAAACATTCATTATTATATTTTTCTTTCGCATAACATGACATGATATAACTAGCATAGACATTTTATAGTGAGTGATGATGCTAGATGAAAAGTTATGATAACAAGGTGCAATATTATGTGAAGCATATACTAGATTTGCATATATTCAACATGGAGTTTCGACCTAACTATTCATAGACCTAGAATGATGTGATTTAATCTTGTGAGTTATTTTCAATAAGCATAAGGTTTATTCTAAGGTCATTGGAATGGTGCTTAGGAGCATGTGATGTACAACCCAAAAAAAAATGCCGAAAAAGGAAAAACTGAGATAACTTCTAAACGGAGTTGAGTTTTGGCAGTTTTGAGGGTCAAAATGAACCCAAACGAGCAAGTCTGGTTTGCCATTGCATAGATCTTCTCGACCTCATTCAGAAAAGTTATTATGGGCGAAAATCGAACAAGCGGATCAAAAGTTATGATCGTTTGAAGTTTGCGTCAAAATCTCGCATATTTTTGTAAATTTAATTTTGGTTTTTGTTTAAAAACATATGATTTTTGCAAATTTTCAATTCTGATTTTTCATGATTATGATTAAACATACTATGGGCTATTACAATGACACAAATATATTAATTAAGTAATCAATCACTTATGCATTTTATACATTTTGCCAAAGACCCCATAATCTTCCTTTAAATCCCTTTTTGATAATTATTTTATTAGTCTTGATAATATCATATACGCATTTAGCATTTAATTTATAATAATGATATAAGACATTTAAAGGTAATGAATTTAGAATGTTAAAAATAAAAAGGATAGATAAGTCACTTAAGAGATGATATGACTTTTATTCAATTTGATTTATTAATGAATTTAGGCTTAATGTGTGAAAAGTCATATTGCAAGATATATATTTAGTGACCTTATAATGTTGGCTCAAGAAAATTAAAAGAAAACAAAAAAATTTAAGCATGAAGTAGAGTTAATGATATTTCATATTCAATTATTTTTACTTTATGCAAATGATTGGATATTAATGAATGTGAGATTTAGTATCCAAAGGGGACCAAGTGGAATGGTTCCTTTAGGTACCCAAATATATCGTGTTTGCTTTTAGGGAGATGGAGATGAATGTGCCCTTTTGAGTGGAGTTTGTGTTTCATCTTTAACTTTGGGTCTCCATTCAAACTTTGGTTTAATATTATTTGTATGCATCAAATTTCCACTATGATTATCTTTATCTTTAAGATTATAATTGTAAT
Source organism: Dactylorhiza incarnata (assembly GCA_033032865.1). Taxonomy (NCBI): domain Eukaryota; kingdom Viridiplantae; phylum Streptophyta; class Magnoliopsida; order Asparagales; family Orchidaceae; genus Dactylorhiza; species Dactylorhiza incarnata. The sequence goes on from JAWHQI010000437.1 coordinate 720,226, forward strand.
GATTATTGAAAGTGTTTTTCATTGGAAATTTGTGAACATTTAATTTTATGTTGGGAGAAGATTGATGTTGTAAATGATAATGATGATTGTATTTTGGAATTTCATTTTCAATCTTTTAAAGTTTTTTATTTCCATTGTTTGACTTATTCAACTTTTGAGAAATCATATTCAACTTGCTTTTGGATTTTGCATTATATTGAGAATGTATATTTGAGAATTTTTCTTTATGATTTCCTTAACTAAGTTGATTTTAGTTTTTAATTCATTATTCTTAATTTTTAAATTATGTCTAGCTTTATTATAAGCGATTGTGCTATTTTTAAGAGTGGAAACAATTGAATCAATATGATTTTGATAGTTATTTCTATATTCTTCAAATGCTTCATCCATCTCTTTAATTTCAATTTTATAGTCTCTACACTTAGCACAATCATTTTTCAAAGATGAAAGTTCTAAACATAATCTTTCATTTTGTTCTTTTACAAAAATAAACTCATTTTCAAGTTTCTTGTGTTGTTCTTTTAATTCATATTACTCTACACAAGGTGCAATGTTTTCAACTAAGGAGCCATGGGTAGATCTAGATAACTCAAAATTTGATTATTCATTAATTTTTTTCCTTTAAATCATTATTTTCTAAGCGCAATTTGCAATTAGCATTTTCAATTTCTTAATTTTGCGCTTCATAATTTGTAGCAATTGTAATGTAAAAATAGAATTGCAAACAATGAGAGAATTTGATTTCCTTACTTTGCCTTTGGATGAGGGAAGTTTTGAACATATTGTTCCTTTGTCTTCTTCATCTTCCTCTTCCAAACAAGAGTTTCCATCATCCTTTCTGCTTGATGAGCATTCTATGGATCCATCATTTGAGTAGATTTCTTGAATATTTGTGCAAGCTTGTATGTTCTCCAATTCTTGTGTTTGTTCCATACCTACATAAGGAGAATCATAAGTTCTTTCAAGAAAATTCCAAATCTCATAAGCGGTAGACAAATTATAAATAAGTTTGATAATATTTTGATCTAACACACAAAATAAACTATTTATAGATTTTGCATTTAAAAAAATTTCGTTTCTAGTTAGTACCCTAGGTGGCTTTTCAATAGTAATATTCCAAACTTTTTCATCTAAGGCCTTAAGAAAATTTTTCATTAATATTTTCCACCCTTTATAATTTTTGCCCATAAATAAATATGGTGATAATACTTTTTCATTTATATTAAAATTTGTCCCACTAGTAGAAGCGAGATCATGATCAAGAGACGCCATTATTCCCTGTTGTTAAGCCGATTTGGAATAACCTAGCTTTGATACCGTGAAAGTCAATTGATATGCTTAAATACCAATTGAAAGTGAGGTTAGATCTTAGATTTACTCTAGAGGGGGGGGGGGGGGGGGGGGGGTGAATAGAGTATTAAAAATTTTCACTTAATTTTATAGCGGAATTAAAATAGTGATATATATATGTGTATAGTAGAGTGATTTATAAAAACTAAATAAAACAAAGCACACAACACAACACACAGAAAATCACAACACAGAGGACACAAGGATTTTTATAGTAGTTCCCCAATAAACCTGGGTACGTCTACTCTTCTACCACACTTGGTAGGATCCACTAGGTTTTTGATCAGGTGCCCTATCACCAAGGGGTTTTTGATCAGGTGTCCACACACCAAGGGAGCTTTTGATCAGGTGCTCTAACCAATCCACAGGTTTTTGTTCAGGTGTCCTGTCATCAAGGGATTAACTTTTGAAGGGAGTTATAACCCTGTACAAGAGGGGATAGAAGAGGCATAGATGTTCTTCTCTGTTAATAATCTGAGAGAAGACTCTAGTGGATTGATGTTGTAAAGCTCCTCTGTCTGATATAAAATGCTTGACAGAAAATGGCTGGAGCTTTCTCTTGAAAATATTGATCTTCCTGTAGCTGATGAATCTGAGAGAATAAGTTCCTCAAATTATTGTTGCTCTTTGAAGATTTGGTCTAGCAGCTGATGACTGAGAGAGTAGAGTTTATGTTCTCAGTGAATGAGTGCTGCTTGAGGAAGAAGATGAAGATAATCTGTAAAGCTTTGTTCTTCTTTTTCTTCCAGCTGTATATTTTCCCGACTGTATTCCTCTTCCTCTTCCTTTTTCCTGTACAGTAAATCTGTAATAATATTGTGTACTGCTGTGCTATCGTGAAAATTGTGTAGTAATACTGTATATCTTCTTTCTTTTTCTTTTGAGACTCTCTGACTGATTTTAAAATCAAATCCCTTGATTTAAGGAATAAAATAATCTGAAAGAGATATATCTGGGAACTGTAAATCTGACACGCCGTTTATCTTTTTCCTTTTCCATGAATATGTCCTTTTCAAGAATATGTCAAAGACTATTTTCGAAATAGAAGAATAATAAAAGGAAATATATTATCCTGACTTATTTGGAAGAATAGAGCCGTTGCTGTAGACGATCTGAGTTCAGAGAAAGAAATAAGAATAATCTTTCTGAAATTCTGAACTGAAATATGAAATCGTCGATCTGAACAAATTTCGTCGATCTCAATAATTTTCGTCGATCTCAAGAATTTCGTCGACCGCTGAACTGAGCAAAATCGTCGACCGCTGAACTAAGCAAAATCATCGACCGCTGAGACTGAATAAAATCGTTGACCGATGAGACTGAATAAAATCATCGACCACTGAGCCACTGAGATTGGATAAGTTCGTCGACCGCTGAGACGCTAAGACTGACCCACTGAGACGCTGAGATAGAAGCAAGCCGTTCGTCGAACTCAGAATGTAAGCCGTTCATCGAACGCAGAGAGCAAGCCGTTCGTCGAACGCAATATGGAGTTCGTCGAACGCAGAACCCTTGTCTTTTCTTAAGTTCTATCAGCCTAAACACTTGACCCATAGACTATACATTTGGGTCAACTTGATCCTAGTCAACATATAGTGATCCTAGCCAAAATCAGTAATGGAGTTGTTCCAACAATCTCCCCCTATTTGGGTTAGGACACTATTTGACAAAAATTTGAATAACAACACAAACAACAAAACAACAGAGCATATATATCTGATTGATTTTAAATATTTCATCAGATATAAAACATATGATACTCTGAGTTTTGAAAATTTACATTGAAAATAAAACTAATAAAAAGAACCTTTGTCTTTCTCTGAATTCTGACAAATGTATTCTGAATTCTGATATTGTCTTTCTCTGATTTTTCTGAATTTTGATTAGCCGAGCTTTAGCAATAACTGATACTGAATCTGCTTTGAATCTGTTGCTTCTTCTATATCAAAAAATGTATCTGAATCTGAGCTTGAACATGAAAAATTTATCTGAATTTGCATTAAGCTGGAGCAAACATTGCATCTGAAATTTGCAACATATGTAGCTTCTTCATAAAGCATCTCTCCCTTTCATAAAGCATCTTCTCCTGAGATTGGAGCTTCTTCAGGTTCTCCCCCTGCCTAGTTCTTAGAACATCTCCCCCTGAGCAAAACACTGCATCATATGGAGCTTCTTCGTAGAACTTCTCCCCCTGCCTAGTTTCAGGAAGGCCTGAAGCTAGGCCCCTTGAAGAAGGGACATTTGATGGAGGTAGGGAAAGATGTAATCTGATTTCCAGAAATTTGATCTGATAATGTTGTTGCATTCTTTGTCTTAAGGGTGTGTACCCATTCCTTTATTATCAGCTATTGGGGGTTTGATTCTGACACCAATTGAAAGGTAAGCTTTAATTTTGATACCAATTGAAAGTCCTGGTTTTCTGATATTGAACTTGCAATTTCATTTGCATTCTCTGTCTTGAGAGTGTAAACCCTTTCTTTTATTTCTGCAACTGATAGTTTGATCCCAATTGAAAGTCCTCTAATATCAGTTGAGGTCTCTGATAGTTTGATACCAATTGAATACCAATTAAAACTGACTTCTGGTATCAGTTGAGGTCTCTGATATCAAAGGAAAAATGAGTTTGATCCTGGAGGTCAATGACTTCTTAAGCTGGTATTCTTCAAACAATTGAAGAAGATCTTGGAATAAATGACCTGAATGAGATAGTGATCCCGTACCTGCAAAATGTCTCTGGTAGAGGTGGTGTTCCTCTCCTCATTTAATAGGTTAGTTCCAACAATGCAAGGACTCTTCTATTTTAAGAGAGGATTTGTTATAAACCCTTTATGCTTTATTAGAAGGAAAATATCCTAGATTTTGTTTCAATATGAAAATATGATGAGTTGCTACAGCTTTTAATGGATTCTAAGAAATTTTTTATCTTCTCAGAAAAACATTGTCTGATACCTTCCTTCTTACAGAATTCTCTTATCAGAAGAGATTCAAAACTCAGTGTCATGATCATTTCTGATCAATGCAACTAGAGTAGAATACTCAAATCTTGGTGATCCTGAGAAAGTCTGTAGGAACATGAAGTTATCTGACTTTGTTCTTAAGATAAGAAAATTTAAGTGAATCTTATAAATTTTTGTTTGATTGCAACTGGAGTTAATAGATTTATAATAGGTTTAAGCATTGCCTTATAGTTATATTTGGCCTTTGTATCTGTTAAGTGTTTTACCAATTGAAATTTTCTTTTACCAATTGAAATTGATTTCTGATACCAATTGAAATCTTTAAAATCTGATTTCTGATACCAATTGAAAATTTTCTTTTATGATCATTAAAATATATGTTTGATACTAATTTAAATTTTTCATGATAATCATTAAGATATATGTTTGATAAACTATTCTGATTTCGTCGATCCCGGGTTGACAAAGTGCAGTGATTTCATTGATCTCTGATTAAGGAATAGTTATATATATTCTCTGTGTTCAGAGTTCGTTGAACTCTGAATAGTTGAGCTCTGATTATAAGAAGATTATGTTTGATTTCCGTGTTCTGCTTTCGTCGATCTACGTTCGACGAAGTTATTTGATTTCGTCGATCTCTGTTCGACGAATTTTGTTGAACACACAAAATTTTAACAATTTCTATTAAGTTTTCTGTTATTTCTTTATCTTTTGCAGAGACAAATTTTATAGATGTAGTTAGAGGATTTTTCTTTAGAATATGAGATAGATTAGTTGAAGATCCTAAGCTATGTTTGCTGTCATTTAATTTGGCATTGTTAGTGCTTGTGATATTCATTAATTTGATATTTCTTTCATTAAGAGTTTGTTCAAAAATTTCAGCCTTAATTGAATTATTTTTCAAAGAAATAATTTGTTCTTCTGATTTTCAAAGTATTTTCAGAAGTTAAGTTGTTTATTTCTGTTAACTTTATTCTGAAAGATGTGATTTCTTTCTCAGATTCAATTAAATCTAAGCAGAGAATTTTAAAATCTTCTTTGAAATCAGTGGAATTAAAATCAAGGTTAAATACTACATGATCTGCATCATTTTCAGATTCTGATTCTTCAGAATTGTTTCCTGAGGCATTGATAGCCATCATACAGAAGGTTCTTTCATCTGCATCATCTTCATCATCACTGGAGTTGGATGAAGATGCATGATCTGAACCATTGTATGAGTCAAATATAGCCATCAAGCACTGATCTTTGTCATTTGCATTATTTTCATCTTCAGATGAACTGGATGATGACTTTGACTCTTCTGCAGAACTCTCATTTTCATCAGATTCACATTCTGCATCTGAGTTGTGGTTTGACCCATATATGACCATCATGAAGAATTCTATAGCTTTTTGTTCTTCTTCTTCTTCTTCTTCTTCTTCACTTAAACTGGATGATGATTCTGTATTTGAATCACTTGAGGTTGAAGAAGATTCATCTACCATTCTTGTGAGGGAGTTCCAGATGTCTCTTGCTGAAGTGCAATCAGCAACTCTTTGATAAATGTCATTTGACATTGCTTGAGCTAATATGTCCATAGCCTTGGCATCAGCACTTTTCAGCATCTTTTGAGCATCTTGAGATGTTGATGAAGTTGAAGGTCCTGTCAACATGACATTGAAAATATCTTCATCAATTGCATTCATATATAATCTAATCCTTGCCTTTCATAGTGCAAACTTATTGAGATTGCACATAGGAGGTCTTGTGCTAGAATATTCTTTGTTCTGTGCCATGAGTTTTTAACAAAAAGAAACTCTAAAATAAATTAAGATCTAATTGATCTTTATGATTCAGGTGTTAGCCTGTATAAAATCAACAACCCTCCGATACCAATTGAAAGTCAATTCATATGCTTAGATACTAATTGAAAGTGAGGTTAGATCTTGCAGCTGATGACTGAGAGAGTGGAGTTGATGTTCTCAGTGAATGAGTGCTACTTGAGGAAGAAGATGAAGATAATCTGTAAAGCTTTGTTCTTCTTTTTCTTCCTGCTGTATATTTTTCCCGACTGTATTCTTCTTCCTCTTTTTTTTCTTGTACAATAAAAAATGTAATAATATTGTGTACTATTGTGCTATCGTGAAAACTGTGTAGTAATACTGTATATCTTCTTTCTTTTTCTTTTGATACTCTCTCACTGATTTTAAAATCAAATCCCTTGATTTAAGGAATAAAATAATCTGAAAGAGATATATCTGGGAACTGTAAATCTGACACGCCATTTATCTTTTTCCATTTCCATGAATATGTCCTTTTCAAGAATATGTCAACGGCTATTTTCGAAATAGAAGAATAATAAAAGGAAATATATTATCCTGACTTATCTGGAAGAATAGAGCCGTTGCTGTAGACGATCTGAGTTCAGAGAAAGAAATAAGAATAATCTTTCTGAAATTCTCAACTGAAATAAGAAATCGTCGATCTGAACAAATTTCGTCGATCTCAATAATTTTCGTCGATCTCAAGAATTTCATCGACCGCTGAACTGAGCAAAATCGTCGACCACTAAACTGAGCAAAATCGTCGACCGCTGAGACTGAATAAAATCATCGACGATGAGACTGAATAAAATCGTCGACCGCTGAGCCGCTGAGATTGGATAAGTTCGTCGACCGCTGAGACGCTGAGACTGACCCGCTGAGACGCTGAGATAGAAGCAAGCCATTCGTCGAACTCAGAATGTAAGTCGTTCGTCGAACGCAGAGAGCAAGCCGTTCGTCAAACGCAGTATGGAGTTCGTCGAACGCAGAACCCTTGTCTTTTCTTAAGTTCTATCAGCCTAAACACTTGACCCATAGACTATACATTGGGGTCAGCTTGATTCTAGTCAACATATAGTGATCCTAGCCCAAATCAGTAATAGGGTTATTCCAATATACCACTTGTTGGATCTTGAGGTGCCCTTAGAGGGGGTGGGGGGGGGGGGGGGGTGAATAAGGGTTGTAAAAACTTTAAACTTTAATAGAAACTATTGATATTTTGATAGAAGTAAGTTAAATCAAAAGTAAAGAGATAATAAAATTAGAAATGAAATCAATTTTATTAAACAGAAAAGACATGATTATCATTTATAAAATTGATTACAAAATATGATTTCTTATGATGCTAGAAATCGTAGGCGATAAAGTAAAATCTCTTTTTATTTTTTATACCGACTCGTATCCCCACAAACTGGTTGGCTTTAGCCTCTCTCCCCATATACGGCCTCAAGCCGTCTAGCCTTCATATCCCCAGAAAGGCCCCGAGCACCCCCTAGATCTACTCCCTAGACCCAGTCGCCAACACGAGGCGAATTCCTCCCTAAGTCCTACCCAGGCCTAGTCGCCAACACGAGGCGAATTCATGAACCGATTACAAAGATAAAAAATAAAAGACAAATACAAAAGATAAATATAAAACTCCCTATGAGGTAATCTGAAGGAGACGCCGAAGTATCGCTGAAGATTGTTGAAGTCCAAGCATGCGTTCTTCGCGTTGAGTTAGCGTGTTGATCCAAGCCTCCTTTGATTCCTCCTTTTGAAATATGAGTGGGAGATGTGTTGATCTGAAAATACGGCCCTCACAAAGTTTTTGCAGTGCTGGAATAGGGATCTTGGCAATTGGTAGTGAGAGCCGTCGAAATCATCGAATTTATAAACTTTGAGCTAACGCCAGCGTTAAGTGCTAACGCCGGGCGTTGACCATGTATAGCAACATATTGATGGCTCAGATCTTTAGAAGAGGAAGGGGATTCTGCACTTTAGGAATTGTTTTATTTTAGGCAATACTAACGCCGGCGTTAAGGCTAACGCGGGCGTTGGGCAAATCATTCCTAAAGTTCCTCCTGCAATCACGACTGCTTTCTCCTTACCAAATTCGTTGAACGAATAGTTCCCAGCGTTAAGACCTAACGCCTGGCGTTGAGTTTCTTTCTCCTTTTACTCAGCTGGCACGTCATTTCGTCGAACGTCATTTCGTCGAACGGAATCTCATTTCGTCGAACGACATCTCATTTCGTCAAACGCCATTTTGTCGAATGACATCTTATTTCGTCGAACGACATTTCGTCGAAAGGCATCTCGTTTCGTCGAACGACATCTCATTTCGTTGAACGCCTATTTCGTTGAACGACATCTCATTTCGTCGATCGGTATCCCGTCCCTTCGATTTGCTAGCGCTCAGCGTTAAGACCTAACGCCTGGCGTTAGAAAACTTTCAATCCTTCTGCCTGTGGTTAGTGCCAGACCATTGTTGCAGCAACCTGGTGTCATATCTGTCCAAACCTGCATTGTTGGAACCCGGATACCGGTCCAACTTGTTCGAGACTTGGGGAGTAGCTTGAGTTACTTCTCTCCTCGTCGGATCCTAGAACTAAGTGTCCCGAACTAAGAACCAACCCTCACTGGTTGTTAGGTAGCTCCCTCAGAATGACCCACTGGCTGCAGCGGGGAGGTCCCGCCACTAACCCAGAAATCTAACTTGATTTCCCCTCCCGAAAACCAGAAGCTGAGCCTGTTTCAGACAGCACAAGGAAGAAAGCACAGGCTCTCTCAAGGGGGTGGATCTGTGCTGATCTGAGACATAATGGGTCCTATTTATAGGGAAAGACTTCCCAGGGGTAGAATGGTCCGGATGACCTGCGGATAGCGTAACTCCGCCTTACTATTTTGCTAAACGCACTCCAAATTGGTCTGCAGATAGCCAGACTCCGCTGTCCCGAAGGGCTATATGCAGACCACCGGGGGTGCCCGGATGATTCTATTCCCCAGAATCTGACTCTACTCGCCGAGGGAGGCACCGGTCTACTCGCCAGGCCTCCTGACTCTACTCGCCAAGAGAGGCATCGGCCTACTCGCCAGGTGCCTTCGGCTCTACTCGCCGAGAGAGGCATCGGTCTACTCGTCAGGTGCCTTCGGCTCTACTCGCCGAGAGAGGCATCGGCCTACTCGCCAAGTGCCTTCGGCTCTACTCGCCGAGAGAGGCATCGACCTACTCGTCAGGTGCCTTCGGCTCTACTCGCCGAGAGAGGCATCGGCCTACTCGCCAGGTGCCTTCGGCTCTACTCGCCGAGAGAGGCATCGGCCTACTCGTCAGGTGCCTTCGGCTCTACTCGCCGAGAGAGGCATCGGCCTACTCGCCAGGTGCCTTCGGCTCTACTCGCCGAGAGAGGCATCGGCCTACTCGTCAGGTGCCCTCGGCTCTACTCGCCGAATACGGGTTGTACACAATCCCCGCTCTTTGCGAGCTCGCTAGAGGTCGGAAAGAAGAGTCCAATCCCTTATTCGGCGGAACTGCGAGCCCACGGGCTCTTCCTCTATAAATAGAGTGGGGGTATGCCTTTCATCCCATGTGCCAGAATGTCTTCCAAGGGGGGGGGGGGGGGTCTTCCGCGGCCGCCGACCGGGGGCTCGTTGATGACGAGCCTGAGGCTGCGGCCGTCATGGACATCATTGGAGAGTTCTTGACGCCTCGCCCTCCCGGCTCCGCGAGGAAGAGGAAGTCCAAGCGGAAGAGAATTGACCTGGAGCTACGCGAGAGATCTTCCACGGATCCGGAATCCACGGCGAGGTGCGGACCCTTGCTTGGGAAGGTGACGACCTCGCCTATTCGTGAAGAGGTCGCTGCTGACTCATCTCGTCAGCAAGGAGGGGGCGAGGTCGGCATTACAACAGGTGGGCTCGAGGATGCGAGATTGCCTCCAGCGGATCAGGGCGTCCCGCTATTTCCTCCCGTTCGTCCCACTGTGACCTCTGGTAAGGGCGCTATCTTCTCGCCCCACTAGGCTGAATTTGTACTGACCTTTTGTTACCCGCAGAGCTTCCTGGCCACCTGGTTCAGTCTGGTCAATTTGGCGCGGCGCTGTCAACGGGTCTTGGGACCGCGTCCTCCTCGGCCCCAGGGCAGATTTTGGCCCTCCCTCCTCCTCCCTTGCAGTCGCCTCCTCGGCAATCTGGGGTAGGCCAGCCGACCCGCCCCACTGCCGGAGGGAAATCCTCGATGATAGGGCCTTTATCCGGGGGGACCGGTGTGGTTCTCCGCTTATCTGCCTCTACTGGGAGGTTGCAGGCAGATCCGCCTCGCCACCAGGAAGGGGACACTACTCACGGGGTTACTCGCCTTGCTTATCTTCGCCGCCTTCTTGTTTCTGTGGCTTACCCTTGTCCTTTATCTCCTTTCAGATAACCGGGGATCTCCCTCTTCCAGTCGTCCTCCATCGACGAATTCACCGCTGGGGTCGTCACCGCCCGTGGCGTCTACTCCTTTGAGAGAGCTACTCACGGACCCACCGGGCTTTAATGAGGGGTCGTGGGCTCGCTTGATTGCCGTCCTTCGAGCCCATGATTCCTTTCTGATGTCCACGCCCCCCCCCCCCCCCCCCCCCCCCCCGCCGAGGTGAACGCGCGGTTGGCTGACCTCGGGGACCGCCTCTCTGAAGTGGAGGAGTTTCAACAGCAGGTGCAGGGCGAAGACGACCTCTTTGACAGGGTGACTGACCTAGAGACGATGTTGTACGAGGTGGAGACTCGCCAGCAAGCTACCGAAGTCGATCTTCACCGCTTCTTGCAGGTGGCTGGCACCGTGGGCGAGGCCTCTTTACTGGAAGAACACATCCGCCGAGGCGAGGATCACATCCGGCAAAGTGAGGAGAGTCTGGGGCAGGCCCGCGAAGACCTGCGAGCAGCTCGCGACATTACTTGGAGAGCTTGTCACCCCCAGCGCACGCGTCGCCTGGGTCGCGGTCCGCGGCGCCGAGGTGGAGCTTCTTAGGCTGTATTCTCCCTTTTGATGCGTTTGGCTGTTTTTTCTTTGACGCGTGATATGTAAAGGCACTCGCGACCTCTCGGGTACCTGTAATGTGCGAGGGATGTTTTTGTCTTTTGTGTACTCGCGCCATGCGCTTAGAGAATTTTTGTTAAAGGTTTTTTGTACCCGCGTTGTATTTTATGTGTGTTAGGGTTGCTGCCTCTTACCCGCGCGTTGTTGAACTAGCTACTCGTTTAGGCGTACTCGCATAGGTGGTTATCCAGTTAGCGTGCGATCAGGCCGGATGAGGCGGAGTCTATAAATAGCAGGCCTCCTAGAGTGGATGGGTATGCTCCCACACCCCCTCTCCTCCAAGCGCTTTTCTCCGAACCCTGCCTGTTAGACCTTCCCCTCTACTCGCCACCTGCCATGGGGAAAGAGCCATCCGAAGACGGGCGTGCCTTCTGTGTTTGCAATTTTCGAGCGCACAACTTCCCTAGCTCGCAGACCCTGGGCGAGGAGCTAACGGACGTCGAGAAACGTTACCTGCCACCGGGCTACATAGCGAGGCGGCCAACCCCTGGTGAGTTCCTTAACTCCTTCTTCGATGGTGAACTCGCCATCCCCCTAGCCCATTTCCAGGTGGGGTTGAGGCTGCCTCTATGGCCTGAGGTGCGCCAGGTCCTTCGATACTTTGGGATGATCCCCGCGCAGGTCAACCCTAACGCGATCAGCGTTTTGGTCGCATACGCCTGTTACCTGCGCGAGGAGAAGATCGAATTCGACCTTTCCGTCTTCCGCAAGGTCTTGACCCTGAAGGCGACTGGAGATGGCACCCTGTTCTTTACCAGTGTGTGCGTTAAGGTAGCCGAGACACTAAACAAGGTCCATCATTGGACCGATAAATTTGTCGTGGTGCGAGGCGACTTTGGGAACATTCCCTTCGCCCCCATTCAAAAGGCAGAGACGGAGTACAGACCGCCTCGCTTGAAAGGGGACGCTCTGGCCCTCTATACTTACATGAAGAGTAGGGTTATGGACGTGGTTTTCCTGCGGTGAGGCGTGGATCAGCTCGCCTTCGTGCCTCCTGGAGCGGGTAAGTCTTGGGCAATACTCGCCGCGCTTCCTCCCCTCTCTCCCAATCCTCTGCTCTTGGCAGGGATCTGAATTAATTTTCACCTTCTTGCAGGTGAGCGCGTCATCCCCTCCCGTCCTCCTTGCGATGCCTCGTGGCGTCAGTCTAGCGAGCCTCATCCCGAGGGGGTCCTTGGAGCGACGGTAGTTTCGGTGGATAGCGGGATACCCCCGTCAACGGACAAGGGAAAAGGTCTGGTTGATCCTGAGGCCGCCTCGGCTAGTGAGCCAAGGCGAAAGAAGCAGAAGACTGGGAGATCTTCTCGTCCTCCAATGAGCCCGCCTCCTGAACCCTCATCCCACACAAATTTTGGGTTGGGGATGAGGAGCGAGGACTCCAAAGGTAATCCGTTGTTGATATGGGACCATGATGCGAACAGGGTCCTGGTGAGTTCGCTCCTCCCCTCCTGGGAGGATTTCGAGGAGGTAGGCGAGCAGGCGTATAACCTGCTCTTTGGGTTATATGGTCGAGAAGACGCCGAAGTTCTCGCGGAGGCTCCCATTCGCGAGCTAGCCAACCTCACCAGCTGTTCCGCTCTCCGCACCGCCGAGCTGGCTCACCAGACGGCGCGGCGGGGGCTTCAATCGAATAGGCGACTCCGCGAACTGGGCACCACCTATAAAGAGCTGGAGGAGAAGCTGGCGGCAATGGCGGAGGAGCTTGCCGGGTCCAAGGCTAAGGAGGTCATTCTCCCTGAGGTGAGCGTCCTTGTCCGTTTACCTCCCACTCGCTGACCGACGCTATTGTTTGACCTTTGCTAATGCAGGAGTCCACCGTTGCGCTGGTGACGCGGGTCTCTGAGCTGGAGGCGCAGCTGGCCGCCTCGCAGCGGGAAGTCAACTACCTAGGGACTCGCCTTGCCGAGGCGGAATCGGAGATAGCTGAGCTCCGACATCCTAGCAGAGGGGAGTCGTCCACAGCTCCGCAGCTCCTTCACTTCACCCCGGCCCAGGTCGCCGAGACGCGCAGGCAGCTGGCCATCAAGACGGCGGTGTTCACGCGGGAGCGACTCCGGCGGCGATTTCTTCTTACTGCGGAGGGGGCCACAGTTGATCTCGCGGACCTTCTCCCAGAACTATATCGCGAGGCGGTGAGCCCCACCCCGGCGAGAACTCTAAGCGACGGCTCATCTGGCGAATCGGAAGAGGGTGACGATGGCGAATAGCTCGTTTTTATTTTTTGTAATCCCTGTAATAATACTTTCTTGGGAATATTCTCGGTGTACCCGCCCTTTCTGTCTGACAGGATGAGCGTGTTCGACGTATTTTAATCCGCTCGATCTTTTCTCTTCCTTCGCCGCAAATCCCGTCTGACGTGCTCGTTACGATCGTTTATTATTTAGATATACATTTTTTTTTGCGACGCGTTTGCCTATGTGGCGTACTCGCGCCTGGGGGGTACTCGCCCGTGGCGAGGGCTCGCGCGAGAGCTCTCCTCTCCTTGGTCGGGCGCCCATTTACTTACGCCTTTCCGGCGTGTGAGGCGGATGGGGCGCTCTTCTTCCCCTTATTAGGGCTTTTCGCGAGATGATTGACGAATAGATGAGTAATTTCGCTATCTATGAGTGTGGGAGGCTTTTATGATATTCGTCTCGCCTCCCCTTCTCCTATGGGATCGCTTTTTTAGGGTTGGCCCTCGTTGGGGTCTGGGGCTCACCCGAGGGGGCAAGTAGCCAGTATGCCGGAGAGGAGCTCGTGCAGTGACCTGGTTTACGACAACAACACATCTCGAGGACTTAGAACTCACTCGAGGGGGCAAGTAGCCGGTATGCAGGAGAGGAGCTCGTGCAGTGACCTGGTCTACGGCGACAACACATCTCGAGGATTTAGAACTCACTCGATGGGGCAAGTAGCCGGTATGCAGGAGAGGAGCTCGTGTAGTGACCTAGTCTACGGCAACAACACATCCCGAGGACTTAGAAATCACTCGAGGGGGCAAGTAGCCGGTATGCAGGAGAGGAGCTCGTGCAGTGACCTGGTCTACGGCGACAACACATCTCGAGGACTTAGAACTCACTCGAGGGGGCAAGTAGCCAGTATGCAGGAGAGGAGCTCGTGCAGTGACCTGGTCTACGACAACAACACATCCCGAGGACTTAGAACTCACTCGAGGGGGCAAGTAGCCGGTATGCAGGAGAGGAGCTCGTGCAGTGACCTGGTCTACGGCAACAACACATCTCGAGGACTTAGAACTCACTCGAGGGGGCAAGTAGCCGGTATGCAGGAGAGGAGCTCGTGCAGTGACCTGGTCTACGGCAACAACACATCTCGAGGACTTAGAACTCACTCGAGGGGGCAAGTAGCTGGTATGCAGGAGAGGAGCTCATACAGTGACCTGGTCTACGACAACAACACATCTCGAGGACTTAGAACTCACTCGAGGGGGCAAGTAGCCGGTATGCAGGAGAGGAGCTCGCGCAGTGACCTAGTCTACGACAACAACACATCCCAAGGACTTAGAACTCACTCGAGGGGGCAAGTAGCCGGTATGCAGGAGAGGAGCTCGTGCAGTGACCTGGTCTACGACAACAACACATCTCGAGGACTTAGAACTCACTCGAGGGGGCAAGTAGCTGGTATGCAGGAGAGGAGCTCGTGCAGTGACCTGGTCTACGACAACAACACATCTCGAGGACTTAGAACTCATTCGAGGGGGCAAGTAGCCGGTATGCAGGAGAGGAGCTCGTGCAGTGACCTGGTCTACCGCAACAACACATCCCGAGGACTTAGAACTCACTCGAGGGGGCAAGTAGCCGGTAAGCAGGAGAGGAGCTCGTGCAGTGACCTGGTCTACGGCAACAACACATCTCGAGGACTTAGAACTCACTCGAGGGGGCAAGTAGCTTAGGTGGTGAAGCATTGCGAGTTTGCCAGGGAAAGTGTTATTATCTTAAGTAGAACAAGAATAAACTAAGTATTACATTAAGGTTAGGAGTAGAAACGCTTCAAGTCGTCTCCACTCCAAGTGTTTCCTAGGAGTTCCCCATCAACGTTCTGCAGGCGGTACCCGCCGGTCCTTAACACCTCGAACACGATGTAGGGGCCTTCCCAATTGGGATGGAGTTTACCCACCGTGGCGGATCTTCCGGCGGCATCCACCTTCTTGAGAACCAGGTCTCCCTTGATGAACTGCTTGACTCGGACCTGTTTGTCAAAGTGCTTCGCCATCCTTCGCTTGATCTCTTCCTGTCGGATCGTGGCCTGGTCGCGAAGTTCCTCCACGAAATCCAAAGCGAGTCGTTGCACCTCTTCATTCTCGAGTCTCCACCCTTCATCCCCATCTTCTGCCGCCACCACCCTGGGACTCCGGACCTCGAACTCTATCGGGATGAGAGCCTCCGAGCCGTGTGATAGCTTGAACGGTGTTTCACCGATTGCCGTGGTGGGGGTAGTCCTCAGGGCCCAGAGGACCGAGGGGAGCTGTTCCACCCAATTTCCCTTCAGGTTCTCCACCTTCTTCTTGAGCAGGTTGAGGATGACTTTGTTGGCTGCTTCAACCTGGTCGTTGCTTCGTGGGTGATGAACTGAGGCGAAGCGGAGATCGATGCCAAGTTGGCTACAGAAATCGGTGAGCTCAAGGCTTGCAAATTGTGGACCGTTGTCGGTGACGATGGTGAGGGGTAGACCATGTCTGCACACGATCTCCCCCCAAATGATGTTCTTCACCACCAGGGAGGTCGTTTTTGCCAGGGCTTTCACCTCCATCCACTTGGAGAAATAATCGATCATCACCAGGAGATATCTCCTTTGCCCACTTGCCGGGGGGAATGGTCCCACCAGATCCATTCCCCAAATGGCGAAGGGCCAGGGGGTGGTGATCGACCGAAGACGCTGGGCTGGCTGTAACTGGAGCGGAGCATAGAGTTGGCACTTTGAGCATCTCCTCGCGAACTCCTCCGCGTCTTTCCGGATGGTGGGCCAAAAGTATCCTGCTCGGAGTACCCTCTTCTCCAGGGTTCTGCTTTCCGAATGACTGCCGCACTCGCCTGTGTGAATCTCCTCCAAGACCCGGGAGGCATCCTCCTCGGATAGGCACCTGGCCAAGGGACCGGATAGAGTCTTCCTGTAGAGCACCCCGTCAGTTAGTAAATAATAAGCGGACTTGTACCTGAACCGCCTCTTGTCCTGAACCTCCACAGGCAAGCATCCTGTGGTTAAGAAAGTGATCAGGGGGTCCATCCACGAAGCAGGTTGGTCGATGTCCATCACTTCTCCTTCCTCGATCGAAGGCCGAAAAAGTTCGGTGATTGTTCCCCCGACCAGGGGGCCATATTTGGCCAGTCGATCTGCTCGGGCGTTCTCCTCCCTTGGCACATGTTGTATGGAGAAGGACTTAAAGGCGCCCACCAGGTCTTTGACCTTCACCAGATAGCGCTGCAGTACCGACTCTCTTGCTTCATACTCTCCTCGGATCTGGGAGGTGACCACCAGTGAGTCGGAGTGGACTCTGATGTCGTGGATCCCCAGCTCCTGGGCTAGGCGCAGTCCCGCGATTACAGCCTCATATTCTGCCTGATTGTTGGTAACGGGGAAGTGAATGCTGACGGCTTGCTCAATTCTAGTGCCCTGAGGGCTGATCAGGATGATGCCTCCTCCACATGAGTTCCTCCCCGACGCTCCATCCACGAACAATTCCCACGCCACCTGCTGGGGTATCTCCTCCTTGCCTACTTCTGCGGTATAGTCGACTAGGAAGTCTGCCACCGCTTGGGCCTTCATGGCCAGTCGGGGCACGTAGGCGACGTCAAACTCGCTGAGTTCTACTGACCACTTCGCCATCCTGCCAGAATGCTCTACCCCTTCTAGGACATTGCGGAGAGGGTGGTCGGTCACTACCTTAATCGGGTGGGCCTGGAAGTAAGGTCGGAGTCTCCGCGCCGATACAATCAAGGCGAACGCCAATTTTTCCAGGATGGGGTATCGCAATTCTGCCTTCCACAGGACCCGACTTACGTAGTAAATTGGGAGTTGGCGCTTCCCCTCCTCGCGTACCAGGACCGAGCTTACCGCTTCCGACCCCACCCCTATGTATAGGAAGAGATCTTCTCCCTCTCTAGGCCCTTGTAACAGGGGTACCTGGGCCAACTGGAGTTTTAGGCTTTCAAAGGCTCCCTGACACTCTGCCGACCACTCGAACTTTTTATTGTCTCGGAGGGTTTTGAAGAAAGGTGAGCATTTCTCTCCTGCTCTGGAGAGGAACCTGCTCAGCCCAGCTAGGTGACCTGTCAGGCGCTGAACTTCCTTGACGTTCCTGGGTGCTTCCATCTCCATGATCGACTTCACCTTGTCCGGGTTCGGTTCTACTCCAGTCGGAGTCAAGAGGTGTCCCAAGAACTTCCCCTTTCCAGCCCCAAACACGCACTTGGCCGGATTTAGTCTCATCTTATACTTTCGCAGCGTGGCGAAGGTCTCCTCCAAGTCATGGAGGTGCTCCCCGACGCTCTTGCTTTTTACCATGAGATCATCGACGTATACTTCCAAGTTTCGCCCCTTCTGCTCTTTGAACACCCTGTCCATCATGCGCTGATAGGTTGCTCCTGTGTTTTTAAGCCCGAATGACATCATTTTATAACAATAGCATCCGTCGTTGGTAATGAAGGATACGTGCTTCACGTCGGGTGGATGCATGCGGATTTGATGGTAACCAGAAAATGCATCTAAAAAACTCATGACAGGGAATCCAACGGCCGAATCTACTAGCTCGTCGATTCTAGGCAAAGGGTAACAATCCTTGGGGCAAGCTTTATTAAGGATAGAAAAATCGATACATATGCGCCACTTCCCCTCTCCCTTCCTCACCATTACAACATTGGAGACCCAGCCTGGGTACTGGATCTCCGACACAAACCCTGCTTCTAGCAGCTTCCTGACCTCCTCCCTGATGGGCTCGGCTAGGGTGGTGGCGGTTGCCCTCTTCTCTGTTGGATGGGGTGGACTCCTTTATCCAAGTTGAGATGATGGCAGGCGACGTCTGCGTCGACACCTGGCATATCGGCTGCGCTCCACGCAAAGATGTCCGCATTCTTCTGGATGCAGGACATGATCTTCTCCTTGTCTTCCTCTTCCAGCTCCCTGCTGACCTTCACCCTTCCCGGCTTTCCGCCTTCTGCTAGGATCTCCTTCTCCTCCACTTCCTCAGCTGCCTCCAGCCTTGCCATCTCCTCCATCACCAGGTCCACCGCCTCTGCCTCCTCCTTCCAGCTGATCATGTTGACAGCGTTAAGATAACACTGCCTCGCCACCTTGGGATCGCTCCGGATCCGGATCTGCACGCCTCCCTGGCTGTACTTCAGGCATTGATGGTAGGAGGAGGGCACACACTTGTAGGCACTAATGAGTGGTCTGCCGAAGATGGCATTGTAACTGCTGGGGGCGTCTACAATGACAAACCTACAACACTTGGTGGTCCCTCCCAACGTCACCACCAACTCCACACCTCCCTCTACTTCTTTCCTTTCTCCCGCGAACCCAAAGAGCGGTCCTTCCATCGAGGTAACCCTCCTCTCTTCCACCTTCATGGCATCAAACGCTTTCTTGAACACGACATTGACGGAGCTCCCGTTATCCACCAGGATGCGAGAGACCGTATAGTTCTCCACCGCGGCCTTGATCACCACCGCGTCGCAGAAAGGGTTTTCGTTCCCCAACATGTCTTCCTCCGAGAAAGTGATCTCTCCTGACGGTGGCGGAACCTGGGAGGTAGAGGCCACGCTCTTCCGATACACGATGTTGAGGCTCCCCTTTCGGGTCGCCTCCAACCCTGCTCCTCCGTGGATGACCCCTATCCCCCCATGGGCTCCCAGATCCCCCATATCCTCACACCTCCTTGGGGCGGGGGCTCCTCCCCCTTCGATCCTTAACATGTCTCCTTCTCGCCTCTCATGCCCTTCCTGGGCTCCTCCAGCTCCTCTCCTCAACTCCAAGAACTCAGGGCACGTGGCCGTCGCGTGGCCCTCTACCTGATGGAAGTCGCAGTAGGGCATCGCCCGACGCTCTTCTTCACCTCGGGGCTGTCGCGGCCTTCCCCCTCTTCCTCGTCCTCATCCCCTCCTGATCACATTAGCTTCTCTGGGCGGCGCTTGGTTCTACCTCCACTGCCCTTGCCTCCGCTCGGGAGAGCGACATCGGTCTCGCCGTTCCGGAGAGCACCTCCCTCCCGGTCTCCCTTGGTAGCCTCCTCCAGCAGGTCTCCAGGCCGGCCGGCGAGGCGGAGCCTGGAACCTCCTTTCCCGTTCTCGCTGATCCCTGTTTTCCCGGGATCCCTCCTCTTCTCGCCTTCTCGGCTCACCTCTCTTTTTGGACTCGCGTCGACCGCTCCCCTCTCCTTCTTTCTCCCCTCCCTCCAATCTGGCTAACTTGGCCACGAACTCTAGGCTGGTTGCCTCCCCCGCGATCTGCCTCCCGACCCGATCGACTAACTCCTCGAACGATAGGGGGGGGGGATTGCGAGTGATCTCCATCTTGAAAAACCCTGGCTGCAACCCCAGCTTGAATGCCAAGATCAGGGTATGTCCAGGGACCTCTTGGACCAGGAGGATCTCCTCCTGAAAGTGATCCAAATACGACCCGAGTATCTCCTGGGGTCTCTGCTTGATAAGGAAAAGATCTTCTGAACCCTTCCTCCTCTTCTTGGACGTGGAGAAGCGGAGCAAATAACTTCTGCGCAGGTCATCGAACCCGTAGACGCTTCCCGCCGGTAACTGGTGGAACCAATCTCTGGCTTTTTCCTGGAAGGTTATGGCGAACAAACGACATTTGAAGGGATCCGTCATCGGCTTGATGGAGACCATATCTTCAAACCACTGCAGATGCTTGACGGGATCTTCTTTCCCGGAGTAGAAACTCATGGCGGGCTCTGTGAATCCTGCAGGAATGGGAGCAGACAGCACCAACTCGCAGAAAGGACTGTGCGGGGCGAGTTGGCGGATGGGACGAACTTGGTCGTACTCTCCCTCTGACTGGCGAGTCTCTGTCGGGCTGGCAAAGAGCACTCGCGCGCGGAGCGGCTGGTCTTCCTCCCCTAGGAGCACTTCCTTGCCGAGGCGCTGACTAGGACCTGCCTCCGTGGGCGAGGCGACTGCGACAGGGGGGGATACTCCCACCTCGGCACGAGGTGTGAGTAACCTCCGGATGGTATCCTCCATCGCCTTCATCCCCTGCTCGAAGACACTCTTGGTCACGAACTCGCCCAAAGGCGGCGAGTTCCCCTGGTCGGTTCCCGGCTCGTCACGTTCAGTCATGGGATCGTCAGATGAGATTTTCTTCTCTCGCTACAGTCCACGCTCACCGCACCAAAAATGTTGGAACCCGGATACCGGTCCAACTTGTTCGAGACTTGGGGAGTAGCTTGAGTTACTTCTCTCCTCGTCGGATCCTAGAACTAAGTGTCCCGAACTAAGAACCAACCCTCACTGGTTGTTAGGTAGCTCCCTAAGAATGACCCACTGGCTGCAGCGGGGAGGTCCCGCCACTAACCCGAAAATCTAACTTGATTTCCCCTCCCGAAAACCAGAAGCTGAGCCTGTTTCAGACAGCACAAGGAAGAAAGCACAGGCTCTCTCAAGGGGGTGGATCTGTGCTGATCTGAGACATAATGAGTCCTATTTATAGGGAAAGACTTCCCAGGGGTAGAATGGTCCGGATGACCTGCGGATAGCGTAACTCTGCCTTACTATTTTGCTAAATGCACTCCAAATTGGTCTGCAGATAGCCAGACTCCGCTGTCCCGAAGGGCTATAGGCAGACCACCGGGGGTGCCCGGATGATTCTATTCCCCAGAATCTGACTCTACTCGCCGAGGGAGGCACCGGTCTACTCGCCAGGCCTCCTGACTCTACTCGCCAAGAGAGGCATCGGCCTACTCGCCAGGTGCCTTCGGCTCTACTCGCCGAGAGAGGCATCGGTCTACTCGTTAGGTGCCTTCGGCTCTACTCGCCGAGAGAGGCATCGGCCTACTCGCCAGGTGCCTTCGGCTCTACTCGCCGAGAGAGGCATCGGCCTACTCGTCAGGTGCCTTCGGCTCTACTCGCCGAGAGAGGCATCGGCCTACTCGTCAGGTGCCTTCGGCTCTACTCGCCGAGAGAGGCATCGACCTACTCGCCAGGTGCCTTCGGCTCTACTCTCCGAGAGAGGCATCGGCCTACTCGTCAGGTGCCTTCGGCTCTACTCGCCGAGAGAGGCATCAGCCTACTCGCCAGGTGCCTTCGGCTCTACTCGCCGAGAGAGGCATCGGCCTACTCGTCAGGTGCCCTCGGCTCTACTCGCCAAATACGGGTTGTACATGCATGCTAAAAACACAATGGCAAACAAGATCAAATAGAAGTAGGATTTGTTATTCTCAAATCAAAGGGATGTGGAAAACCATGTTCCAACACTCCAAACATCTACAGACTCTCCCTCCAAGCCCTACATATTGCATCTCGCAGCTCCTTCCTCCACCGCGCAACTCGACGCTTACCACAACTTCCAGCAGCTCCTTCGTTAAGGTACGAGCCTTCAATCCTCAAGCGAGGCTTCAACATCTCTTCTGAATTTTCAAACCGTCTCTTCCATTCTATCCTCCATTAACCAGCGACTGAACATAACAAGATCTCAACATAATCAAGTGGAAAAATGATTCATAAACCTAAACACAAGTACTTGCGTTGATTTCAGTTTCTCGTTATACTCGAGAAATTGATTAAAGATTTTGGTCATTATACTCGAGAAATTGATTCTGCTTCTTATAAACAGGTATGTTGATCGATAAAAATTCCCCTGTTATGTTAAATTATGATTGTCTGAGCAATGAACTTTTCCTTCTTGACTATGGTTTTGTGGTTCAATCAAACCCATTTGACCATGTTGAGCAGACATATGATGGAATGCTTCTTGATGCTGCTGGCATGGTTGTGTTATGATCTACGAAGAAGAAGAGAGAAAGAGAGCTACATCTACAAGAGATTAGGGTTAGGAAGAGGATGAACCTGAATAATACTTCATGTCCCTTCTCCAAAGAGGGTCTGGTATTATATAGCACCCGGACCCATGGGGGCCGGCCGGCCCCCATAGGGGCTGAACCAGTGCGGTTCAGCCCCACTGCTCCTTATTTAATATTGGCGGGTTGAACCGAATGGTTCAGCCTGGTCTTTCTTCACCTTCTCCTTTGGTCGACGTGCACAGTAATCTTCGGAGAATCTGGTAATGATGCCAGACGTAACATTCCCTCCCCCATCAGGGGCCAGCTTGTCCTCAAGATGGAGGCGGAGAGCGTGCGGCTCTTGGAACAAGTCAGCTCTGGCTTGCATCTGAGACGAGACCTCTGTTTGAGCCGTAGGCTCTGCTCTACTCGCCGTAACAATGGTCATCGTACTATCTGGTTCCCCTAGTCGTTCCACACTGCAGAGTGAGATATCCTTTACTGGAGACGACTTGAGGCCTTCCAAGCAATACCCCTTCCCGTGCTGGCTGAACTCCATAGCCATCTGGTCCCAATCGAAAGTCACCCGCCGAAGTCGCCGCAACCACGGTACGCCCAACACCATGTCAGAACCCCGGATTGGCAATAAGTACACCTTAATATGTCCAGTGTAATCATGTAACCGGAGCTCCACCCCTTTCATCACTCCCTCGCACTGCAGTGTACGTCCATCCGCTATCCTGACGTGGAAAGCTGCGCTACGGTCTATGTCATACCCCGTCTTCTGGGCCACAACGGGTTGGATGAAGTTGTGAGTGCTCTCGCTGTCCATCAAGATCGCCACCGTCTCCCTGCCGACCCTCCAGGCTATGCGTAAGGTCGGAGATGGGGTTCCCCCCTCCATGGCTTGGATGGATACTCCAAAATCTTCAATAGGCAACTGTCCCTCCTCCTTAGTGCGAGGAACATCTTCCGCATCCTCCCGCAGCATGAATACCTGGACCTTCTGGCATGTGTGCCCTCGGGTGTACTGCTCATCACAGTTGAAGCATAACCCCTTCTCCTTCCTGGTCTATAGTTCCTGCCACGTCAGTTTCTTCACTGTCGGCCGACCCTCAGCTGGGGAAGCCCCCCGAGGAGGGTGTACAACCGTAGGAGCTCTCACCGCTGTACGGGTCCTCTGCCGGGTGAATCTCTTCTCCCGTATCCTTGCTAAACTGATGGCATGGCTCATACTTCGTGGCATATAAGCGTGGACCTCATCCCGCAACTCATCCGGCAACCCAGATATGAAGCAACTGAGGAGGGTCTTTTCCTCCCAACTGACCCGATTGGCCAGCTTCTCGAACTCTGTACGGTACTCCATCACGGTGCCTTTCTGACGGAGTTTTTGTAACGTCTCCTCCACGTCCTCGTACTCCAAGGGCCCGAAACGGGCTGAAAACCCTTCCACAAAGTGAGTCCACGACGCATATCCATTTCCTCGCAGAAACCATTGTGTCCACTGATACGCGTCGTCTTCCAGATGGAAGGCCACCAGCTACACCCACTGATCTTCAGGAATTTCCTGATAAGTAAAAAATAGTTCCGCCTTTTGCACCCATTCCAAAGCATCCCCGTCGCGGAACTTAGGGAAATTCATGCGAGTTCTCTTCGGAGGCATGTACGGTCGTTGTTGCATATCCCCATGTCTCCCGTTGGCCTCCGGTCCGTGCTGTGATCGGTCGTAATGGTCATGGAGATTCGCTCCCCCTTGGCCGCTGCCCCATTGCTGTCCTCTGCCTTGAAATCCCTGCCTGGGAGGTTGCTCGTGCCATGTTTCGCCGTTTCCGAACCTCATCGACCCTCCAACGTGTTGTGGCGTAGGTAGGAGGCCCATTCCTCCTCCGAAAATGGCGTCGACAGCCCCCGGTGGTCGATAGGGGGCTGCTGGGGCCTCCCGTCCCCTCCACGGGGCAGCCCCGACCCTCTCCTGGGCGGTGGAAGGGCCGCGTGGCCCGCTAACTGGCTGCACAGCCGGGTGCGGCTGCTGCTGGGCGGCCCAGGCCGGCGGCTGGCGGGGGGGGGGGGGGATAGCCGCCCCCTGGCCGGCCGTAGCCAGTCCCCTCCGGCCCCGACGCCCAGCCCGTCTGGCTGTGTGGAGCCCCGACCCAAGCAGGGGCTGATCCGGCGCCGGCTGGCTCCTTGCGCGGTCCCGATCCCGCCAGGGAGGGTCACGCCCGATCCCCCCGTCCCTCCGTTGGTTGCCGGCGGCGCATTGTGTGACGCCTCCGCCTCGGAATCGCTGCCCGGAACCGCTTTCACCTTCAAGGACTACATCAACAACGCCTTGATCTCCTCCATGCGTCCATCCATGCGTTCCTCCATTTTTTTTGTGGACGTTTTCAAGTGATCTTTGATTGCCGCCACCGAATCCGCCAACCCTACGTAGTTCTCCTCTAGGGTTGCCAATCGTGCGGTTTCCGCCTCCGAGCGTGTCACCATGGTCGCAGGAAGGTTGATCTGATACCAAATGTTATGATCTACGAAGATGAAGAGAGAAAGAGAGCTACGGCTACAAGAGATTAGGGTTAGGAAGAAGATGAACCTGAATAATACTTCATGTCCCTTCTCCAAAGAGGGTCCGGTATTATATAGCACTCGGACCCATGGGGGCCGGCCGGCCTCCATAGGGGCTGAACCGGTGCGGTTCAGCCCCACTGCTCCTTATTTAATATTGGCGGGCTGAACCGGATGGTTCAGCCCGGTCTTCCTCCGCCTTCTCCTTTGGTCGACGTGCACAGTAATCTTCGGAGAATCTGGTAATGACGCCAGGCGTAACATGTTGCTGGACTCTTTTCTTCTAGCTTCTCTTCACCAACCCAATGGCAGCATGATAAAGGAACAAAATCATGAAGACGAACATCACTCCTTTAATTTTGCTACATACATTGATAAACTCCTTTATTTTTGCTACATACATTGAATTTGCAAAAAAACAGGAATGAGAGGATATCTTGGGTTGATGTTTAAATTTTGCTCCAACATATTTCCTCAATATTTACGCATGCTAAAAACAAAGTTATTCTTAATCGCATGATTATGGATCATATCTACGCATGCTAAAAACAAAGTTATTTCTTATTGTGCAAGACCAATGCTCTGGATGCTGAATGAAGGAAGTATGGTTATGTGCACATAAATCAAAATGGATTCTTGAGTCTGCCCTCTCTGATGTCTTTGACTTTGATTTGAGGGCATGATTCCGCAGCAAACGTGACGGTATAGGGGGCCACTATTTCAGTGGTAATCTGTGAGCAGCCACTTTGTGCATCTATTGTCAAAGGTTCGGTCTTTCTCCTCTGAGAGAAGCCACTTTGGGCATAGGGCCAAAGGTTAGGTCTGTTTCCAATCTTCCCCCGCCCATACCCCCAATGATTGGGGACTATATGGGTTCTGTTGTTGTTGTTCTTATGAGTAGTTTTGCAATTAATACCATATGGCCTAATTTTCATTTTATGTCAATACTTATAAGGTTTCTATTATAGAGTTGTAGATTTAAGATGTTTTCTATTAGTTGCACATGTACACCTCCTCCTCTAATTCAACCATCAAAGACCAACCGTTAACGTAATTGACTCCCGCTCCATCTCTTTCATTCTCATTCCTGCTCCTTTACTCTGAATACATTAATATAGTTTTACTCATTCCACCTTCGTTCCAACTTTGATGTTTTTTACATATCCAATTTCCCTTCTATAGAATTTTGAGAATGTAGAAAGTGTTGAGATGATTTGAGTGATGTGTTATTTGAGCTTGAGTTTCAGGTTAATCTACTGAAGGGGACAGGACACATGCAAATGTCTACCATCAAATACAGAGCTGAAGGCTTTCATTTTCTTATGCCACGATGCATCCTCCCTATAAATAATAAATTATATTATTTTTTATCTTTATTTTTTTTTAAAAAAAATCTAAACATTCCCTGCCTTATTTCTCACGGTGATCAAAAACTATCCAGGATACGCCATGGAGTGCAACATATCTATGAGATGTAAGGCTTTATTTGGAATTTCTCGATTTAAAAATAATTAATGATATATTTAAGTTATAATTATATTAATGTCTACTTTTGGAAACACAATAATAATTGACATGAAATAATTTCAGGTACTGAGATGAGATTAGCGAAGGCGGGGTTTGCAGTTTACGGGATAGACTATGAAGGCCATGGAAAGTCTTCAGGATTGCAAGGCTATGTCCACATTTAGCTTTCATTATTTTTTAGTTTTATTTGAATTTCTGACAAGACTACTTTAGTTAGGTGGTTCTAACTTTGTTTTGAAAAATAAAAATCTTAGTAAACTGCATTCTGAAAAACATCCGTTTCTAGATTTTTTTTTCTGTTACTTATGTTTTTCTATGTCCTAATTACTTGTCAATTTTTTTTACATCATTCCATTTTATCTTTTAACAGAGACATTAACACCAAATTAGTGTACTGTTGGAGATTGATCGTATTTTCTGACTTGGTGGTTACCAACACTTATTTTCCCTGTGATTTGAAGAAAACTGATTTGCAGGAGTTCACTCTACAGAAGAAGGTTGATGCTCTATATGATAAAAGGTTTGCGCAATCAACCTCCTCATTGATTCCTTCAGGGAAGTCCACTAAAACATTGCTCCCATGCAGATTTACTACTAAACCCAGGATCCCGCCGACATCCATCTCCGACGCTGTGCCTTCTTCTTTTCGGGGGTCCAAGGTAAGCCACCTAGATCTCATCCTTTGAAAGTATGAGGTAGCTTCATTCTTTGAATTTTGATTTAGATTTTGGCTGTAAAAAAATTGGAGAATCTACCATAGATATTAACCACAATATAGAGATAAGGACATGAAATATGAGTTGGATTGAGATATTAGAAGGAAATTTTAATGAAAACAATTACATGAAGGGCTAAAATATAGAGAACTAATGCAGACCTGAGAAGCATAAGCTTTTGCAGGATTTCTACTCTGGCACCTGAATTGGAGGGTCTGAGGAAGGAGTCATGATCAGTATGAGAAGGGCCTAATCCTGTCGTACTTCTACTGAAATGGTTCCTCGCGGTAGCGGCTTCTGTGGAATCGGCGGAGAGCTCCCTTTGCAATCATTCAACAATTTTATTGGAAGTTGCAAGTGGCTTGGATTCATCATTGGCTTAAGACCTCTCTTATATCTGATGCCTCCTGTGAGGCATGAGAATGAAAGAATCTAATTATTGCGGAGTTGGTAGAGTGGATTTTCATTAGACATGTCGCCCCAACAACAAATATCACCTTCCTCGAGAAATGACGCCCCCACAACAAATGTCACCTCAACGACAAAAGGCGCTTTTCACGACAAATGTCGCTTTCCACGACAAATGTCGTCCACGCCACAAATGCTGCCCCCACGACAAATGTCGCCCACCACAACACATGTCACCCAACATGACAAATATCTTCTCTCACGACAAATGTCGCCCCCCAAGACAAATGTCGCCTTCCATGACAAATGCCGCCCCCACCACAAATGTCGCCCCGCACGACAAATGTCGCCCAACACGACACATGTCGCCCCCACGACAAATCTCTTCGCCCACGATAAATATCGCCCCCCGCGACAAAGGCCGCACCCCACGACAAATGTCGCCCTCCAAGACAAGAGAAAATTTTCTGTACGCGTAACGTTCCTATAGGATGGTACGAGACAGTATTTTTAGTTGAAATTGCGACTGTAACTGTATTCATAGTTATAGTTACAGTCGTAAAAACATATGTAATTTACAACAGTAACTGTATTAAAAAAATCACTTTTTAATACGTGTATTTTTAGACTGTAACATATACATATGAGATCTTAAAATGATCATAAAAATATGTAAATTAATATTCCGTAATTTATTTTTAAAAAAACACTGTATTTTAGCCTACAAATACAATTTGCGCACCTTCCTTTAGAAACGTTACACGTACCTAAGTATTTTCCCCAAGACAAATGTCGCCCCACGACAAATGTCGTATTGGATCGGGCCGGAGGCCCGTTCATGTCACTCGTACACACACACACACGCACGCACGCACGCACGCACGCACGCACGCACGCACGCACGCACGCACGCACGCACGCACGCACACACACACACACGCACACGTGTGTGTGTGTGAGACACCGGGCTCCGCCCCTATCCAAGACGACATTTATTGTGGGGGAGACATTTGTCGTGGGCGGCGATATTTGTTGGGGGGGGGAGACATTTATCGTGGGGGCGACATTTGTCATGGGGGCGACATTTATCGCGGGGGTGACATTTATCCTGGGGTCGACATTTGTCCTGGGGGGGACATTTGTCGTGGGCGGCGACATTTGTCGTGTTGACGATATTTGTTTTGGGAGCGGTATTTGTCGTGGGGGTGATATTTGTAGTGGGGGGCAACATTTGTCATGGGGGGCGACACTTGTCGTGAGGGGCAATATTTTTTGTGGGCGGGACATTTATCGTGGGCGGCGACATTGGTAGTGGGAGCGACATTTTTTTGGTGGCGACATTTGTCGTGGGCGACGACATTGTTCGGGGGGGGGGGGGGGGGGGGGGCGATATTTGTCGTGGGGGCGATATTAGTTTTGGGGGAGATATTTGTTGTGGGGGCAACATTTGTCGTGAGGTGCAAGACTTGTCGTAGGTGGCGACATTTATCATGGGGAGAGACACTTATCGTGGGTGACGACATTTGTCTTGGGGGCGACACTTGTCGTGGGTGATGACATTTGTCGTGGGGGCGACACTTGTCGCGGGTGTCGACATTTGTCGTTGGGGGGGGGGGGGGGGGGGGGGGGGGTTGTAACACTTGTCGTGGGTGACAATATTGTTGGTATTCCTAAGGTGATCTCAAAGCAATCAACCAATTAGTCTTACTGCCAATGCAATATGAGCATATAGGGTCGCACATAAGAGTGTTGGAGAAGTTGGATGAAGGGTTGTGTTGGTCTTACTCATATTGGATATGAGTGGAGGACCAATCCTGTAACTGATTGGAGTTGCTTCGAATTGTACTCGACGTTGCGTCAAGATTGTCTCGACGCAAGTCTTGTACTCGACGCTGCGTCGAGATTGTCTCGACGTGATGTTCTCGACATTGCGTCGAGATTGTCTCGACGCAAGTCTTGGACTTTATGTTGCGTCAAATTGTCTCGACAGATAGGTTATATTCGACGCTGCGTCAAGAATGTCTCGACGCAGTGTACTCGACGTTGCGTCGAGATGGTCTCGACGCAATTCTTGTACTCGACGTTGCGTCGAATTGTTTCGACAATACGTGTTAAACTCCAATTAAGTTTCTGGTCTGCGGATAATGTGTTTTATGCCAGGAATGCATGTGATTGCGTTGCGATTTTTATGTTTCAGAAATCGTTTCTCCTTTGCAGTAACCGTCCCTCGGATTGGTTTGCGAAACCAAGTGTCTTAGATTTTGAATCTGACATTGAGAGACGAGCTTGTCTACTGCATAAGTGGAGTTGTTTTTGCCTGTGGCCAATGCATGTAAATCTGGAGATTTATAAGTGTTCTAAATGCTCAGATTTAGCCATTTTTATCAAAGTGTTGATAATTTTATTTTTGTGCACATCTGTGATGTATTTGGTTTGTGAATGTTGTAATTTTATGTATGTGCATATTGATTAATTGTTAATCGATTATCATAAAAATCCCTTATCCAATATTAAGTATTCGGATGCCTTCCGATGGATGACACTCTTCCTGCCTCGATCGATGAAGTGTGGGCTTGCCAAAACAAGGTTCATTAATCTATCTTGGTAAGGGTGCGAGCAGATAATTGTGATATCCCACTGTCGACATCGGGTCCAGCTTAACTAGGTGACCTCAAAGGTTGAGTGCCTAGAGGCATAGGGTTGGCATGCACCATATGATGAATGCGAATAAAGAGTTATTCACCAACCATACAAGAGTTGCATAATGATGTAATTGGCAAGTGTTGTTTGCCTAAATAATCTCATTATGAGAGGAACACCAAAGCGGACTCATTGTGTTGGTGAAATACAGATCTTGTCCACTAAGAGAGTAGCTCGCTTAACCTCTCCGAATTGATATTAAGGGTTATCAATTTGAATAAAATAGTGAGAGTATTTAATAAAAGTCCTTATTAAATAAAATGTATTTTGAAATATAATACTAAAATTAATTTTGCATAATTTTGTAGAACTTCCATGGCAAGTGGATCTCACTCCACCTTGTCCCTGAGAGCCATCCTTGAGAAGGACAAGCTCAATGAGACTAACTTCCTTGACTGGTATAGAAACCTGAGAATTGTTCTCAGGCAAGAGCGTAAGCTCTATATCTTGGAAGAGGATCCCCCCCGTGCCGACCAGGAATACGTCCCGTGCCGACAAAGATGCTTATAAGAAGTGTCAAGATGAATCCCTAGATGTCGAATGCCTCATGCTCGCTACCATGAACTCTGAGCTTCAGAAGCAACATGAGACTATGTGTGGCTTTGAGATTATCGAGCACCTGAAGAAAATGTTCCAAGGGCAGGATCGACAAGAGAGGTTCGACATCACTAAGGATTTATTTCAGTGTAAAATGGGAGCTAGAGACCCAGTGGGAACTCATGTACTCAAAATGATTGGGTACATTGAGAACCTTCAGAGACTGGGGTTTCCTTTAAGCCAATAGTTGGCTACTGATCTGATCCTGCAATCGTTGCCGGACAGTTACGAGCAGTTTGTCTTGAACTATAATATGAATGAGATAGATAAGACACTGCCCGAGCTCCTATGCATGTTAAGAACTTCTGAGAATAACATGAAGAAGACTAAGTCTGCCAGCCCCATATTGATGGTGCATAAAGGCAAGGGCAAGACCAATGGGTTCAAGAAGTCTAAGGTGGGACCTAAGTCTTGCCTTGATCCCAAATCTTCTATACTGAAAAAGAAGGGATTAGTTAAAGAAGGAAATTGACACCACTGCGGTAAGGCATGCCATTGAATGAGGAACTGTCCCTTCTACATCGAGGATCTGAAGAAGAAGGGAAGTGTGATTTCTACTTCAGGTATTTTTGTTATAGAAATTAACACGTCTACTACTTCATCTTAGGTATTGGATACCGGATATAGTTCTCACATTTGTACGAATATGCAGGAACTGACAAGGAGAAGACTGCTGAGTAAAGGAGAGGTGGACCGGCGTGTTGGAAATGGAGCAAAAGTTGTTGCCGTTGCCGTGGGATTGTACCGTCTTTCTTTGCCCACTGGGCTTATTTTAAAACTTGATTATTGTTATTTTGTTCCTGCTATAACTAGAAACATCATTTCTATTTCATGTTTGGACATGAATGGTTTTTCTTTTATTACCAAGAAAAATTATTGTTCTATCTATAAGAATGATGTTTGTTATGGTGTTGCTCAAATGTTTAACGGTTTGTATATTTTGAACATAAATCATCCAATCTATAACAAAGAAAATACCAAACGACTAAAAACTAATGACTATAATCCTACATATCTCTGACACTGTTGTTTAGGCCATATAAATGAGAAGCGCATATCCAAGCTCCATAAAGATGGACTATTGGACTCATTTGATTATGAATCGTTTGAGAGATACGAGTCATGTTTATTAGGCAAGATGACAAAGACCCCTTTCACTAGTTATAGTGAGAGGGCTAATGATCTTTTGGGTATCATACATAATGATGCGTGCGGACCCATGAGTTCTATGCCTAAAGGTGGGTACTACTACTTTATTATATTTACTAATGAATTCAGTAAATATGGATATATATATATATATATATATATATATATCTTATGAAGTGTAAATCTGAAACCTTTGAAAAGTTTAAAGAGTTTAAGAATGAAGTAGAGAACCAACTGGGAAAAAGGATTAAGGCACTCTGATCTGATCGAGGTGGTGAATACCTGAGTCATGAGTTTCATGATCATCTAAGAGAGTATGGTATTGTATCACAACTCACTCTACCTAGAACACCACATCGCAATGATGTTTCTGAGAGGAGGAATCGTACCTTGTTAGACATGGTGCGATCGATGATGAGTCATGCAGATCTGCCCGTTTTCTTTTGGGGATTTGCTCTAGAGACTGCTGCTTTCACTTTAAATCATGCTCCAATAAAAACGGCTCTAAAGACACCATATGAGATATGGACTGGGAAGCATCCTAGTATGTCTTTTATTAAAATTTGGTGTTGTGAGGCATACGTACGACGTCAGACAAGCTAGAACCCAAATCAAATAAGTGTTATCTACTGGGGTATCCTAGGGAGACCAAAGGATACTACTTCTACCTACCGTCTGAGGGCAAAGTGTTTGTTGCAAGGACTAACGTCTTTTTGGAGAAAGAGTTCTTATCCAGAAAGACTACAAAGGTATAACTTGAAGAAGTTCAAGAACCACAAATTGAAAACGAACCTGAATTAGAACCTGAGCAAAGACTACAAGCAGTTGTAGCTGGAGAGCCTGCTCAAAAAACACAGGTCCTACGTAGATCTGGTAGACCAAGATTTGAGCCTGAGAGATATGGATTTCTCGTGTCTCAAATAGGTAATGTGTTGCTAATGGATCATGATGATGAGCCTGCAACCTACCAAGAGGCTATGAATGGACCAGACTCCGAGAAGTGGCTTGACGCCATGAAATCTGAAATGGACTCCATGTATGCAAACCAAGTTTGGACCTTGGTGGAACCACCTGAAGGAGTATGACCCATAGGGTGCAGGTGGGTCTTCAAGAAGAAGACCGACATGGATGGGAATATATAGACATTCAAAGGGCGATTAGTGGCTAAAGGTTTCAAGCAAATTCATGGTGTTGACTATGATGAGACCTTTTCCCATGTAGCTATGGTTAAGTCCATAGAAATTCTGCTTGTTATTGCTGCGTATTATGACTACGAGATCTGGCAAATGGATGTCAAAACGGCTTTTCTAAATGGAAACCTCCTTGAGGAAGTGTATATGACACAACCCGAGGTTTTGAATCTCCAAATGAAGCCACTAAAATATGCAAGTTGAATCGATCCATTTATGGATTAAAACAAGCTTCTCGAAGTTGGAATCTCCATTTTGATGAGAAAATCAAAGAGTTTAGTTTCATCAAAAATGAAGATGAGCCTTGTGTTTACAAGAGAATTAGTTGGAGCATAATTGTCTTCCTGATACTGTATGTAGATGACATATTATTGATCAGGAATGACATTCCAACCCTACAAGTTGTTAAGAACAACCTAGGGAACTACTTTTCTATGAAAGACTTGGGCGAAGCTACTTATATACTTGATATTAAGATCTATAGAGATAGATTAAAGAAGTTGTTGTGTTTGACCCATAGTATATACATTGACAAGGTGCTGAAATGGTATAGCATGCTTGAATCCAAGAAGGGATACTTACCCATGTCTCATGGTGTTAGTCTCTCTAAGGACTAGTGTCCTAAATCTTTGGAAGATAAGGATCGTATGAAGTTGATTCCATATGCTTCAGCAATTGGATCAATCATATATGCAATGTTATGTACTCGACCCGATGTCTCCTGTGCTTTGAGCATGACAAGCAGATATCAGTCTGACCCTAGTGACAGTCATTGGATAGCCGTCAAGAATATCCTAAAGTACTTGAGAAGGACGAATGGTGTATTCTTGGTGTTTGGTGGAGAGGAAGAGCTCATCGTAAAGGGTTACACAAATGCTAGCTTCCAGACTGATAGGGATGACTCAAAGTCTCAATCAGGTTTTGTATTTTGCCTTATTGGAGGAGCTATAAGCTGGAAGAGTTCCAAGCAAGTGACAGTTGCCGATTCTACGATAGAAGCCGAGTATATCGCTGCAGCAAATGCGGCGAAGGAGGCTGTATGGATTAGGAAATTCATTGGCGAGCTAGATGTAGTTCCTAGCATTGTTGATCCCGTAGTTCTCTACTGTGACAACAATGGTGCAATTGCCCAAGCTAAGGAACCTAGATCTCATCAACGCTCCAAGCACATACTTCGGCGGTTCCATCTCATTCGAGAGATTGTCGATCGAGGAGATGTGAGCATATGCAGAGTACCGACTGAAGAGAATATTGCGGATCCACTAACGAAGCCTCTTGCATAGAGAAAGCATGATGGTCATACTAGATCAATGGTTATTAGATACCTGAATGATCGTCTCTAGTGGGATTCTTGTGGATTATATTTATGTCGATTATTATTCATGTGATGAATAAAATATTTCATATTTCATTTTACATTTATGACAAGTTCTTTTATTATGTCAACTATTTCTATAAGATAGAATAATTAGCATAATAAATGCCCGTAGAATGTTCGCTTCCATATGAATTCATGTGCGTGACTTGAATGTGAGGGCCTATGTTTATTAGAAGCTTCATTCTTAAATAGTCCCTGGCCTATGTATCATCAAAGAAGCTAAGGGCAATAATGGTATAATTAGACTAGCATGTGCGTTGACTGATGACCGGTTCTCACAGGTCATGATATTGTGATATCAAGTCATCACATGGGTACTTGTTAGTGAACAATTTGTACTAGACAGACCCACCATGAGATTACTTTGTGGATTGTTATATGAATGTGCCACAAGTAGGTCTCATTTGGCAATTGTGTTTGTGGTTCTTTGACCTGAAGTCACAACATTCATCAAGTGAGGAAGAGCGTACTTTGATGCCATCAAAAGTCTTCTTTGAAGAAGGTTGATGATAATGGTGATTATTGGGTATGCTGCGATTCATTTGGATGTTTGTGTGTGGACAAATATGGGATTTGTCCTCCTATATGACAGGAGTTACATCCAAGGGCCCCTTGATATAATGAGCTTGAGAAATGCATGGTCATGCTTGGTTGAGGCAATATGGGATATTGAGCTCACCAATTTCAGACAGACTATTCTAGATCAGGAAACTAGGATTGAACAATTATGAGGGGTGACAAGGTCCATGCCTCTAGTTCTATCCGGATGTAAAGGGCAAAGGGACATGACAACACTAAAATATTAGTCAGAACATGCTTAGTGAGTTATGAACTCTTATTGCTTGGGGAGCAATGATGTATTTCTAGATGACGCTCATTGTTTGTGAGACTTTTATTGATACTTTGTGATCAAGTGGGAGACTATTGGTATTCCTAAGGTGATCTCAAAGCAATTCAACCAGTTAGTCTTACTGCAAATGCAATATGAGCCTATAAGGTCGCACATAAGAGTGTTGGAGAAGTTGGATGAAGGATTGTGTTGGTCTTACTCATATTGGATATGAGTGGAGGACCAATCCTGTAACTGATTGGAGTTGTATCGAATTATACTCGACGTTGCGTCGAGATTGTCTCGACGCAAGTCTTGTACTCGACGCCGCGTCGAGATTGTCTCGACATGATGTTCTCGACTTTGCGTCGAGATTGTCTCGATGCAAGTCTTGGACTTTATGTTGCGTCGAATTGTCTCGACAGATAGGTTATATTCGACGATGCGTCGAGAATATCTCGACGCAGTGTACTCAACGTTGCGTCGAGATGGTCTCGACACAATTCTTGTACTCGACGTTGCGTCGAATTGTTTTGATAATACGTGTTAAACTCCAATTAAGTTTTTGGTCTGCGGATAATGTGTTTTATGCCTTGATTATAAAACAGGAAACGATTAGGTTTCCTGTAGAGAGAATTCTTTCAAAAACTATCAGGGTCAAAGCGGAAGTGTTCTGCATAGGTCTCGACATTCCTCGAGATCACCGCCGTCGCTCCCTGTCGTCGGCCCTAGCAGTTCGTGAGAGACGCAGAGGGAATTCTTCCTCCATCCCAGATCTCTTGTTGGACAAAAGTTGTGGGGTTCTTCTTCACTGTGTGCACTCCTATAGAGGTGTTGATCCATTTCAGTACTTGGAACTCGAAGTTCGACATTTGGAATCAGACCTTGGAGAATCTTGATTGAGTGTTGACTCAATCCCCTTCAGGTATATTGCAATGTGTTGCTCTTTTATTTCTAGAACTATGAAATCGCAAGGTCCCGAAACTCTTTTGGGTTGTTCTTGTTTGTTTCTTTCCGCTGCGCACGTCTAATGTGTCGTTATAGAAAACCCAACAAATATTTGTCGTGGGGGGGCAACACTTGTCGTGGGCGCGACATTTGTCGTGGGTTCGACATTTGTCGTGGGTTCGACATTTGTCGTGAGGGGCGACATTTGTCCTGGGGGTGACATTTGTCGTGAGAGGCAAAATTTTTTGACAGACACGGGGCTCCGCCCCTACAGCCATTCACGGCAGTATCTCGATCCCGTCATATACGGGGCTCTGTCCTTATCAATTAATTAATACAACTTAAAATAAATACACTATCAATTATTTTACATCAATGCATATATTATGCATGTTAAATGAACTTTAATAAAGTTGATGGGTTTAACGGTAGCTTCTCGAAAATACCGCTGACATGCCTAATGACAACCTTTCTCGAAAAGATCGCTGACATGTGTAATGATAGCTTACTATAGTAGGTCCAGAAGCTCTACTAAAACTTTTTTCTATTTTATGAATTTCCATCAATATTTTTAATTTGGTGATATATTGTAATTACATAAATGGGCATTGTATTTTATTTGTTTTAAAATATATTATAATATATGTTAAGTCATTAGAGCAAAATAATAAGGCTATATGTAGCAATTTTGAAATTTACACCAAAACCAACTTTTCGCTTATAATATTGAAAGATATATATGAACAAGAATCATAAGCAGCGCTATAAGCGACTGAGCTATAAAATGCTATATATAGGAACAAGAAGCATAAGTAGTGTTATAAGCGACAACGCTATAAAATGCTATATATATGAATACGAAGCATAAGCAGTGATATAAGCGGTAGCGCTATAAAATGATATATGTATGAACATGAAGCATAAGCAACACTATAAGGGACTAGCGCAAGTATTAAAGCTAGAAATAAAGCAATATGCTATATGAACTTGAAATGCATGCATTTTAAGCATTTATATCATACCTGCATATTTAGTTTGCACGCAATCAAAATAGGTGTTCACAACCCGTACAACATCATATGTCGACATAGTTTGACATATTTGCTTCCAGCGAGGTAGCTAACCATGCGGACCTCGCCGTTGTGGCAAAATAGTGACATTGGCCGGTCCCTCCACTTCTTGGTATACTCGTACCTCACTACTCAGATCCTTGTCTACATCATGGTATACTCGTGGATGTGAGCGATATCAGGCGATAACAAAAATCCGACTAACTAGTGGATGGGACCCAACAGGGCAATTATAAAAGATAAGCTCTCGGGGTTTGCGCACTCCCTAGTTCTCAGAGTTGTCAATACTCCCATGTCGGTATGAACGGCTCATGGGAATGATCGACCCCTCTAGAGATAGTCTAAGTCTTATTGATGTGACAAGTTGAAATGTCGTCTTGATTAAAACAGTCACTTAAAACTGAAAACTGTAATCCGAACCGGAACCGCAAAGAACCAGACCGAACCGTTCGCGAATTATTTGGGTTCCAGTTTGATTTTGAAACCGTGAACAACAATGGTCCGGGTGTGGTTCTTTCATTTTATTATCCGGACCGAAACCGGAACCGCAATATATAAGTCTCAAGCGGTTTCAAGAATTTTAGAACCGATCCGAACCGGACCGATGCAGAATCGAACTGAAAGTGGAGGTTAGATCTTAAGTTACTCTAGAGGGGGGGGGGGGTGAATAGAGTATTAAAAATTTTTCCTTAGTTTTTATAGCATAATTAAAACAGTGTTTAAATATATGTGTAAACATTGTGAGATATAAAACAAAATAAATAAAAACAGGTTGAGTAAAATCACACAGCACAGCACAAAGAAATAGACAATCACAGAAGACACAAGGAATTTATAGTAGTTCCCCAAAAACCTGGGTACGTCTACTCTTCTACCACACTTGGTAGGATCCACTAGAAATTTTTGATAAGGTGACCTCACACCAAGGGATTTTTGATAAGGTGTCCACACACCAATGGGAGTTTGATCAGGTGCCCAATTCACCGATAAGCTTTTGATAAGATGCTTAAAAACCAAACAAGGATTTTTTGATAAGGTGTCTTGCCACCAGTGAGTTACACTTTTGAAGGGAGTATTAACCCTATACAGAATGTAATGGAGAGGGGTTTAAGTGTTCTTCTCTGTCAAGATGTATAGAGAAGACTCTAGTGGATTTGATGTTGAAATGCTCCTCTGTCTGATATGGATTTGTTTGACAGTAGATGTTGCTTGAGCTTTTCTTGAAGAACTAATCTTCCTGTAGCTGATTAAATTGAGAGAACAAGTTCTCCAATTTGTTGTTGCTCTTTTGAAGATCTGAATGCTTGTTCTTCTTCTTCTTTCTTTCTTGAATCTTGCAGCAGGAAAATACTGAGTGGTGGTGTAGCTGTTCTCAGAAAGTATGTGCTGCTGAATAATGCTTGGCAGGAAGAAGATGATGATCTATATTTTTATTCTTCCTGTATATCTCTCTATATTTGTTCTGTCGATTTCCTATACAACAAATATGTAAAGTATTCTATTTTATTTGATCTGTCGTATAAACTTGAGTATATTCTGTTGTATATCTTCTCCCTTTTCAAATATCTGATAACTATTAAATGCAAATCCCTTATATTAAGGAATATATTATTTCTGATAACATATTTCTGGGAACTGTACAGCTGCACGCCGTAAAATCTTTCCTTTTGCATAATTTGTCCTTTTCTGCTGAAATTGTCAACGGCTATATCTTAAATAAATAAAGGAAATATATTTCCTTACTTGATTTGATTGGAAAGAGCCATTGCCTTCGTCGATCTGTATTCAGAGAACTAATATTTAACTGATCTTTAAGAATTCAATAAATCTGGAACTGAATTTGTCGATCTGAGCTTCAATGAACAATTTGTCGAGCTCTGGCTGAAATCTGTCTAACGCTGCCTGGAATCTGTCGAGCGCTACCTGAGATCTGTCGAGCGCTGGCAGCCATTTGTCGACCGCTGGGATGGCTGAAATTCGTCGATCGCTTCCTTGATATTTCGTCGATCGCCGTCCGATGAATGTTGAGCGCCGTTCGACGAATGCTGAGCGCCGTTCGACGAATGCTGAGACTTAGTGAAATTTCTAGTTCTAACAGCCAAATTTCTTCCTAAACTCTTGACCCATAAACTATACATTGGGGTCAACTTGTCCTTAGTTAACATATAGTGATCCTAACCTAAATCACAAATAGGGTTGTTCCAACACGAACCACAACCCGTTTATTATTATTATTTTCTTATTTTTTATAATATATCTATAATATCTATACTTACTATTATGGGTGAAGCTGGTGCGGTTTAAACCCAAACCACATTCACAACAAAAGGGGTCGATTTTGGACTGAACAAAATCGCACCACACCAAATCTGTGCCGTGTGGTTTGACATTGGTGCGATTTGAAATTTGTTTTTATGGCGTACTTTCGGTTTTCATACAGTCATATAATGTATTTTCAATTTTACTCACATATTTTTCTAAAATATTTTGTTATAAAAATATAAAGAATATACAACTACTATTTAATAGTAATCATGAAAGAAAAATCTAATTGTAGCTGATAAATTAGTCAAATTGAATTAACTAATATATTTTTCAAACAAAATTTTAATTGTAAAATAAGATTTCAAGAGCAACAATTCAAAGTTCTTTACCATATGTTGAGTCGTGATCTTCAGCAACATGAACATTGCATCAACATTAAACGATCGTGATCTTTGAATTTTTAAAATCGACACGGTCTGATGCAATTTTATGATTTTGCGGTTTCAATTTTTAACTTTCAGCCCGACTTACTATATATTATACAAAAAGTACTCCCTCTTGGTATAACACGAAATTCCTGCGCCCAAGCCTCAGACTTCGAAGTCCCTCTTGCAAAAAATCAAACGTGTATACTTTTCCCCTCCGGTTTTTTATTTTTTACCTCCCTCATTCATTCCGCCAAGTTTGGTTTTGGTTCTAGTTGGAACCGATTAGAACCGGACCAAACCGCATAGAACCGAACCGTCAGTGACCGGTTTGGTTTTGGTTCTTGTTGAACCGAAATCGGAACCGTTGACATGATGGTTCCAAAAATTATACTGGAACCGGAACCAGAACTGGTCAAACTAAACACAAATTTGGTTCTAATTTGAAGAACCGTTTCCTTAGCGGGCTGGTTCATGGTTTTAGTAGAACCGGAACCGAACCGGAACCGTGACAACTCTAATAAGCTTAACAATCGGCTTGAAGACAGTGATTGTGTTGAATTTAGATATCATCTTGAAGACCACAAGTATCGTCGAGATGAGGTTGTATCAGCTTGATGGCTTTACATCTTATTAGAAGTTAACTCAAAGTCTGAAAGTGTTAGTATCAACTTGAGGACTCAAATGTCATCGAGAAGAGATGAAATATCGCCGAAACAATGCAAATGTCGCCGAGATAGTTCAAGTCACAAAAATTCAAATCTCTACCGCCACCGATTGCCAATCAGATCAGTCCTTTAAGGAAAGAGATATCTAACATAAAGTATTCTTAGTTTCGACGGTTAAAGATTGACTCTCTTATAAATATTGATAAGATATGAGATGGAAACACCAATCATAATTCTAATCATAAGAATCACAGATCTTCTGAACATTCAAAGTGTTGGATGCAATAGAATAGTGCTCTCATCAAAAAATCAAAAGGTTGCTGACAAATCTTCAAAGTTTGAGAACAAGAAGCTGAAGAAGATTTATTCAAGAATCATCTAGTTCTCCTAGCTTGCTCCAGGTTCTTCATCCACAATCATTTCAGAGCAAAGAAGTTCTCAGATCTCAAGGTCAGTCTGATCCAGGTTTTCTAAAAGAAGATTCAATTAAGATCTTGGCTGAACCAGTAAAGGCTACTTCTTAGAAGCCTAAGAAGACTCAATCCTTACGAGAAACATTTTCTTGAGTCTATTGTATTGCTTTAAACAAAACTAAACTTTCTTTTGTATGATCTCTTTGATATCTGAGTGTAGGGTTCTGTGTGAGCCTGAGGTAGGATTCAAGGTTGAATTTGATTTCTAGGAGTTGTGTACTCTGAGTTGTATGATTCTGTGTTTGGGATCTGAGGTAGGGAACTTGATGTTGTTCCTGAGGTAGGAGTTATGTACTATGAGGTGTAAGATCTCTGATAGTAGATCTAATTTTGAAGGAGGTTTGCTGAGGCTAGCACACTGCTAGATAGGCGCAGGAGGGAAGTGGACGTACTCATCTTGGGGAACTACTATAAATATTTGTGGTCTCTGTGTTGTGGCTGCTTTCTTTTGTGCTTTATTTTTAAATCTGCTGCTAAAACAAAAAGTGACAACACTTATTCACCCCCGCCCTCTAGGTAATATTGATCCATGTTCTTTCAAGAACCTTGAATGCATGAGTCGATCAAAGTCTAGGCCTTCGGGTTGGATGTTTCTTGCTCGAGTGATCCTTCTCCAGATCCTTGAATGCGCGAGTCAATCGAAGTCCGGGACTTCAGGCTAGTCATTGAACCCTTGAGTGATCTTTATTCAAAACCTCGAATGCGTGAGTCAATCTAAGTTCAGGCCTTCGGGCTGACCGTTGACCCCTCTAGAGATAGTCCCTCAAAAGTAAGAAGCTAACCTCATCCTATGAGTCTAAGCACACTCTCTCTCAACGTACTATGAGACTAAGCACTCTCGCTCACAATGTTCTACGAGTCTAAGCTCTCTCGCTCGTAACATCTTATGAGCCTAAGCGCTCTCGCTCATAATGATCTATGAGCCTAAATGCTCTCTTTCTTTGCGTACTATGAGCCTAAGCGAACTCTTGAATTCTCGTAAAGATGTTGAGAAAATATAAGACCAATACAGAAGGATATAAGCAAAATTATGTCATCATTCTTTAATGTATAAATTTTATGTGTACAATCATAAGAGAGAACAAAAGGAGGTGCTCAAAAATGACCTCGCCAAAATGGTCTCGCCTCGCCGACCCAACTCGTCTCACCAAGGCGGCCTGGTCACTCAGTATCCGATGGAGACTTGGACCTAGAGTGTTGCGAGCTCGAAGAGTTATTGCTCAACGTCGAGGCTAAATCGCCGCGATGAGAGGTCTCGCCTCTTGACCTACCCATCGAACCATTGCCGCGTGAAGACGAGCCCATGTCGAAATCAAAATAAAAATTGTTGAACGAGGTCTCAGCGAGCTCTTCATTGAACATCTTCAGAAGGAGAGATTCTACGGTTACAGGCTCGCCGTCTTCGATCTGCTTCTACATCCGCCTCAGACTACTGAGTATCAGCTCACTGCCATATTTGACGTACATCTGATGCATTGATCGAAGCTCGGCTCATGAGAACTTCAGAGGCTCCTGTTGTAATATGGTTTTCCGCATCCCTTTGATTTGAGAATAACAAATCCTACTTGTATTTGATCTTGTTTGCCATTGTGTTTTTAGCATACAGGTTTGAACATGTATGACACTAGGTTGCTGCATTATTGGTCTGGACCTTCTCACAAACTGAAAAGAGGGATGTGGTCTAACGCCAAACGTTAGGACTTAACGCTATGCGTTGACTCTCATTTCCATCATGATGACTATGGCAGGGAGGGAAGCAGCCGTGATTGCAGGAGCACTTTGAGAATTATCTAACCTAACGCCAGCATTAGCCTCAACGTCGGCGTTAGGGTTGCCTAAAATGAATGTTTCCTAAAATGCAGAATCTCCTTCCCATTTTGAAGATCTGAGCCATCAAAACAATTCCATACTGGGTCAACGCCAGGCGTTAGCCTTAACGCTGACATTAGCCTCCAATCCTATAAATTGGTGGATTTTGTTTTCCCTACTACTGATTGAAAGAGAGCCCTATTCCAGCACTTTAGAAACTTTGAGAGGGCCTTATTTCTAGACCATCATCTCCCACACAAATTTGAGAGAAAAATTCAAGGAGGACCGGATCAATGCTCACTCAACGCGAAGAATGCACGATTCTACTTCGAGAATATTCAGCGAGCCTTCGCCATTTCCAGAATTCTTCATAGGGAGTTTTAATTTGTGTTTTGTATTTTGTTTATAACCTTTTCATTATAATCGTGGATTAAATTCACCTCGTGTTGGCGACTAAGTCTGGGTAGGACTTAGGGAGGAATTTGCCTCGTGTTGTCGACTGGGTCTAGGGAGTACATCTAGGGGGTGCTCGAGGCTTTTCTGGGGATAGAAAAGCTAGAGCGGCTTGAGGCGGGATCTGGGAAAGATCGGCTAAAGCCAACCGATTCTTGGTGAGAAGAGTCGGTATAGAAAACAAAAAGAATATTTCATATTTTGCTTTCGATTTCTAGCGTCATAGAAATCACATTTTGTAATCAAATATTCTATATGATAATCATGGCTTTTTGTTTTAAATAATTTACTACTCTTTACTCTTGATTTACTCTCATTTAAAGAAAACATCAAAAGTTTTTTTTAATATTAAAGTTTTTCTAAAACCCTTATTCACCCCCTCTAAGGGCGCTTCAAGATCCAACAAGTGGTATCAGAGCTAGATTATTTCAAATCGGCTTAACAACAGGGAATAATGGCGCTCAGTGATCTTGCTTTCCATGAGGGGCAAGGAATAAGTAGACCTTCACTTTTCACTAGAACCGACTATAACTATTGGAGAACGTGAATGCATTACTTTCTAATAAATTTAGATCTAGATGTTTGGGCTAGTGTCGAAACACCGTATACCACTCCTACTTATGTTGTTGGAGAGGTAACCATGGAAAAGCCTAGAGATAGATGGGATGATGAGGATAAAAAGAAATGTAAAAATAATGCAAAAGCTATGAATGCTT
Source organism: Dactylorhiza incarnata (assembly GCA_033032865.1). Lineage (NCBI taxonomy): Eukaryota > Viridiplantae > Streptophyta > Magnoliopsida > Asparagales > Orchidaceae > Dactylorhiza > Dactylorhiza incarnata. The sequence goes on from JAWHQI010000437.1 coordinate 764,213, forward strand.
TATTTTGCGCATTAGATAAGTGTGAATTTAATTGAATTTGTGTTTGTGAAACTGCTTATGACATTTGGAATTTACTAGAAATAACTCATGAAGGTACCTCTCAGGTTAAAGACTTCAAGCTCTTCCAACTGGAATCAAAGTTTGAAAGATTCAGAATGGATCCAGATGAGGACGTGGACTCAATGTACACACGTTTTACCAAGATCGTAAACGCCTCAAAGATCCTTGGAAAAATCTTCTCGAATGGTGACTTGGCGAGGAAGATCCTTCGATCTCCCCCTCCGAAGTTCAATCCAAAGGTGACAACTATTTCAGAATCGCATGATCTAAGACTGCTCCAGATTGAGAGCCTCATTGGGAATCTCAAAACTCATGAGGTAGAACCCAAAATCCAAGATGAAGAATACAACAAAGAGCCAAAGAAGAAAGTCTTGGCACTAAAGTCAAGGAAAGAGGATGACAACGAGGAAGAGGACGAGGAGAGTCTTTTTGTAAAAAAATTCACAAAGTTCATGAAGAATCCAGAAGGGAGGAATACTTTCCGTAAGTACTTTCGAAAAGGCTCATCCCCCCAAAAGGAGAAAAATGGAAAAACTAAGCAACGAAGATGAAGAGCGACCTCCTCCCGAGTGCTTCCATTGCAAGAAGGCCGAACATTTTAGAAGCCAATGCCCAAAGTACTTGAAAAAACAAAAAGAAAAACGGCATAAAGGAAGAGAAAAGAAGAAGGTTGTAAAGGTTGCAACGTGGGATGACTCTTCATCCGAAAGTTCAAATGAGTCAACTTCAAGCGATGGTGATGAGTCAAATCTATGCCTTATGGGGAGGATCCATGAATCAATGGATGACGATTGCAGTATCCAAAGCGACATTGAGGTAATTCCTAATACTTATGATGACCTTTATATTGAGTATATGAAAACATGCAATTTTTTTAGTAAAAGTCTAAAAGATCTTGATCTTCTAAAAACTGAAAATAAAATTCTTTTAAAACAAAATAAAAAATTAAATAAGGAAATAAAATCTTTGGGAAAAGAGATAGGATCTAGCCAAGAAAATGATCATAACTTAGCAAGAACAAAAGAACTGGAAAACGATCTTTCTAAGGTTCTCTCCAATATCAAATCTCTCACAAAACAAAAGGGAGACTTATAAAGAAGTTTAAAACATTCTCTTTCTCAAACAGAAAATGAAAAGAAATTTTTTGCAAAGAGGTGTGGAAATTTAGTAAGCAAAACTTTTGCCTTAAAAGACCGAATCGATGATCTTAATATGACAACAAACAAATTCGGGGTTGGCCAAAAATCACTGGACATGATTTTGGGCAACCAGTGCTATGGTTCTGCAAAGTTTGGGCTGGGTTATGGTTCGGGAAGCTACCGCCCAGCGTTAGCTTCTAACGCTGGCGTTAGCTCTAGTTCTAGAAACAAAAATTCTTTTTATAATAATAATTCTGCCACCCCTTCCACTTCTGTGTCTACCGGTAAGGGTCAACAAAATTTTCTGAAAAAGGTTTCATTTCCTGATGTTGCATGTGCAAATTATTTGTTGTTTGACCACACCACAGACTCTTGCAGGAAGAAGGGAAAGTGCACTTTAAAACAAATTTGGGTACCTAAGGGCACCACCTATATTATGGGAGGAACCTCTTGGGTATCCAGATCTTCACTAACATCTTCCTTTTAGGTGTGTTGGCAGGCTAAGGACAAGGAAGACATGTGGTACTTGGACTCAGGCTGTTCCAAGCACATGACAGGCGATAAAGCAAAATTCCTTAGCCTCTCAAAGAAGAAAGGAGGAACGGTGACATTCAGTGATAATGGAAAAGGAAGAATCTTAGGCACTGGTACAGTGGGTAACGACTCTTTCTCTCTTATAAACGTCTTATATGTAGAAGGCTTAAAACACAACTTAATTTCTATTAGTCAACTATGCGATAAAGGCCTTAATGTATTATTTGAGTCTTCTACTAATTTGTGCAAAATTATAGATCCTAAGACTAATAGTATTGTACTCACTGCACCAAGAATTCATAATGTCTATTTAATTTATTTTCATGATCTATCACGTGTGTCACTAAAATGTCTAATTACAAAAAATGAAGAACTATAATTATGGCATATGCGTCTTGGTCACACTAGCACCAAGTTGATCTTAAAATTGTCAAAAAATAAAATAATAAGGGGTTTACCAATGCTTAATGGAAATCTATCCACTTTATGCCCGCCATGCCATAAGGGAAAATTTTCTAAAACATCTTTTAAAAACAAAAATGAAATGTCCACCACTAGACCTCTACAACTAATTCACATGGACCTTTTTGGGCCAATTAGCACTTGTAGTCTAGGTGGTAAAAAATACACATTTGTTTTAATTGATGATTTTTCTAGATTTACTTGGACATTATTTCTTACCTCAAAATCCGATGCTTTTTCTGAATTTACTAAACTATGCAATCACATTCAAAATGAATTAGAATTAAAAATAAAGTGCATTAGATCAGATCATGAAGGGGAATTTGAAAATGATAGTTTCACCACTTTTTGTAATAATCTAGGTATTAAACACGAATTTTCCGCTCCACACACCCCCAACAAAATGGTGTGGTGGAGAGGAAAAATAGAACCCTTCAGGAACTCGCACGCACTATGCTATCCGAGTATGGGTTGCCTAGATCCTTTTGGGCCGAAGCTATAAATACATTTTGTTATGTCATAAATCGAGTCATGCTTCACCCAATCCTAAAATTAACTCCATATGAATTATATTACAAAAAGAAACCTAATGTATCTTACTTCATGTTTTTGGATGTCAATGTTTTATCTTAAACACCAAAGATACTTTAGCAAAATTTGATGAAAAATGTGATGAAGGAATATTTCTTAGTTACTCTTCAACTAGTAAAGCATATAAGATATACAATAAAAGGTCTAAAAAGGTTGAAGAGTCCATTCATGTGAAGTTTGATGAATTTATTCCTTGTGTAGATTCTAACAGTGCAGGAAAGGAAGATGAACCATCTTTACCCTTGGAGGATGATAATGTTGAACTACTTGGAGGTGACAAAGAAATGGAGACAGTACAAGATAAGAGTTCGTGCCGCCAAGTGTGCTTAGATTCACAAAAGATCATCCAAGGGAACTTTTCATTGGAGAACCATCTATTGAGGTAAGAACTCGATATTCTCTTCATGAAATGTAAACCTTTACTTTGTTTCCGAAATTAAACCTAAAAATGTTTCAATCGCTTTAAATGACGAATTTTGTTTTTTGGCTATGAATGAAGAGTTAAATCAATTTGACAGAAATAAAGTTTGGAACCTAGTAGAACGACCATCCAATCATCCCGTTGTTAACGTAAAATAAATTTTTTAAAATAAACTAGATGGTGAATCTAGGATTACAAGAAATAAAGCTCGCTTAGTCGCACAAGGCTTTTCTCAAATCGAGTGGGTAGATTTTGAAGAAACTTTTGCACCCGTTGCTCGCTTAGAATCTATACGAATATTTTTGGCATTTGTGAGTTTTACAAAGATAAAATTATTCCAAATGGATGTTAAAAGTGTTTTTAATGGGTTTATAAAAGAAGAAGTTTATGTAGAACAACCCCCCCCCCCCCCCCCCCCCCCCCCCCCCGATTTTATAAATGAAAAATTTCCAAATCATGCTTATAAATTAGAAAAAATGCTTTATGGTTTAAAGCAAGCGCCCCGTGCATGGTATGATAGATTTACATCATTTTTGTTAAACCACGGTTATGTCATGGGAAGTGCCGACAACACACTCTTCATTAAGCATAAAAATAATGATTTAATTATTTTACAAATATATGTTGATGATATCATTTTTGGAGCCACTAATGAAGAGTTGTGTAATGAAGTAGTCTTAGTAATGAAAAATGAATTTGAAATGAGCCTTGTAGGAGAACTTTCTTATTTTCTAGGTTTTCAAATCTCACAACGAAATGATGGTATCTTTATTTGCCAAACAATATATGTTCACGATATCGATATGCTTAAACATTTTGGATTTGAAAATCTTAAACAAGCTTCTACACCTATGAGTGCTTCTTTAAAATTAAAAAAAGATGAATCTGGAATTTCTATCGATCAAACTTTATATAGAGGTATGATTGGATCTCTTCTTTACTTAAGTGCATCTAGACCAGATATAATGTTTGTCGTTTGCTTATGTGCTATATTTCAAGCTAATCCTAAAGAATCTCATTTAAAAGCGGTCAAACGAATTTTCAAATATTTAATCGGATCATCTAATCTAGGCTTATGGTATCCTTATAATGATTCATTTATTTTACATGGATACTCTGACTCTGATTATGCTGGGTGTTCACTAGATCGTAAAAGCACATGCGGCACATGTCACTTCTTAGGTCCCTCGTTAATTGCTTAGTCGAGTAGGAAACAAAATTTGGTTGCCCTCTCCACCACCGAGGCTGAATATGTCACACTAGGAATTTGTTGTGCACAAGCCCTTTGGATGAGTTAAACATTAGAAGACTTTGGGGTGCATCTAAATAATATTGAGTTACAATGTGACAACAAAAGTGCAATTGATCTAACAAACAATCATGTTCTTCATTCACGATCCAAACACATAGATGTGCGTCATCATTTCATTAGGGATCATATTAAGAAAGAACATGTGAGAGTTAGCTTCATATGTAAGACCCCCTCCCCCTTACTAGGAGGGTTACTTGGGTCTTATGCCCAGAACCGCCGCCTTACGGTGATGCTAACACACGAGTTAGCCACCTCCGCAAGACGCCAATTTTGCCGGCTATTACGATCATTTACTTAGGATAATAGAGAAAAGAATGACAAAGGAAAATAAGGCAAGTCCACATCACAGATTTCATAGACGATAATAAGATAGTCCAGCAATGAGTACAAAAGAGAGGAGGGCTTATGCCCGATACATATCCAAAATAGTACAATAAATAACTCTCTCTCTCTCTCACTCAACACTACATGCGGAAGCTAAACATTCATAACACTCAGCACCTGTCTCATAGTGGTAGTAATGTGCGACATCTGCTCCTCAGTTCCTGCCTCCTCTTCTAGCTGGGGCTCCATCACCTCGGGCACCTACGGTCACAACCGACCGTTAGTCATAAAGACTAAGACGATTTTGTCCCCGCCTCCCCCGTGACTCCTAGGCACCGAGCGGGAGGAAGAAGCGAAGGAAAACAAAGCGGAGTAAACAAAAGCAGGTGACAGGGAAGTCTATGCTAGCAAAATATGTATATAAGATGAGTACTATTCTAGCAGTATAAACAGGTGAGCAGTAATGAATAGTAAAAGAAGTTAGTAGAAAAGCAGTGCGCGCAAGTATAGTAAACAAGTAAAGCATTCTACCATACATAAGCATCTTAACTTATATGAATGCCCATACAAACTTGTAAGTTAAGATATCCGGAATTATAACTTATCATATAAAAGAGCTCATACTAATTTATATGATAAGGGTCTACAAATTATGTTATAAGGTTTATGTATGTATGATATGCATGTTAAGATATGAATCACACAAGTGCAACACACCCACACGACTCTGTGATCACAGACCTTTAGATCCCAATTTTTGGAGTTAGCTACACTCTCTGGTACCACCGTTGTGGCTACGACAGCAGTGGAGCGGGCAACTCCACTTCCTAGGTGGGTATACACACTGCGAGGCCTAGACCCTTCATATGCCTCTGTACACGTCCTAGGTGCACTCTAGAGTCTTGCGTACTCTTTGCTGATAACCATCAGTCTTTGAGGTCGGGTGTGCATCTTCGGGGATCGTCCTCCAGACCGAAGTATAAACAACCTACTGGCCCCTCAAAACCCTCACACCCGCCTAAGTCAACGTACTGCCGTCGGTGTGACGACCGGATTAGTACCGAATGTACAACCCAGATATTCGCCAGGCAAGGAGACGCGGTTCAAAGAAAGCAGTGGGAAGGAGGAGGTCGCAAGGAAGGGAATCTTCCCTCTCGGGGGGCCCGCTGAAGGGCGAGCGAGAAGGGGTGGCGAGGGGGCCCGCGAGAGCATCTCGCAGGAAGGCTCTCGTAGTTCCTTGCCCATAAGCCGATAGGGTCAAATTATCCTTTTACCCTTGGTGGTCTGCCTTTAGCCTCTCCAAACAGCGGAGTTTGGCTGTTAGCAGACCTATTTGGGGTGCAGATAGTAAAATCAGAAGGCGGGATCCTGCTATTTGCAGGCCGTATCAGAAAACCTATAAATAGGACCTTAAGGGCACCTTTGGGGAGGACTCCACTTCAGCTTCTCTCTCCTCAGGCTTTCTTTGGTTAGCATTTTCAGAGCTCTCCAAGGTGCCCGAGTCTCAGCTTTAGCTTGGGAGGGACCTCCTCGCTGTGACTAAGGTCTTAGTTTTCTTCCTAGTCTTCAGTCTACCTTCTCCGAGGGATCGGTAAGGGTTAGCCGCCCCTCGTTTCGGCGAGGGCCCCGAACTCCACAAGAGGCCGAGAAATCGGTTTCAACATTTTGATGCGGTGAGCGTGGAGTGTGGTTGGTCCAAGAAAGTTCCAAGGAGCAGATATGATGGGAGGAGAGGATCAAGGCGAGGGGTTCAGCGAGTCACCACAGGTGGTGACGCCGAGGATGTTCACGGATTTCAGGAGGGAGGTGCTTGACACTTTCGGACTCACGGTCGCGGCGCTGCGGAGTGAGTTCGCGACCCCAGCACCTCAAGCGACCCCTCCCCCAGCGGCGGTCGGAGAGAATGCCCTGGGTGGAAGAGCCGGAAAAGAAATCGCTGGAAGTTCAGTTCAGGACTTGGAGTGGCGAGTGCTGTTCGCCAGCCCGACGAGCAGTGTGTCGGCGAGCTCTGTGCCGGCGAGCGCGGCGCGGGGGAGCGAGCGCCCAGAGGATGCAGTGACTGTGGGAGTGGTCCAGGCGAATGCTGTTCTCGCGAACACAGTCCCCGCGAGCTCGAGTCTGGCGAGAGAGCTTGGGGGTGAGCGAAGCGAGAAAGGGTGGTAGAAGGGGGAAGCCCCTTCTGCGAGTTGGTACTTTCTGCACCTGTCCCGACAGGGTTCGGAGAGTGGGACAGGGTGTACTACAACGGAAGGGATGACCCTGTCCAACATATCTAGTCTTTTGAGGACTCGGTCTCCATCAGGCCGATGTCGGATGCTTTCAAGTGTCGGCTCTTCGCCGTCACTCTCAAAGAAAAGGCCAGGGACTGGTTCCATCAACTCCCTACAGGGTCGATCTATGCCTTCGAGGATTTGCGCAGGAGCTTCTTGTTGCGATTCTCAACTGCAAAGAAGAGGAAGAAGGACGCCGAGTCCCTCTTCAAAGTGAAGCAGGAGCCAAAAGATTCGTTGGCTCGCTACGCGGATCGGTTCCAGGAAGAAGTGCTACTCACCCAGAAGATGCCCGAGTTTTCACTCCAGCTCGCCTTCACGGTCGAGCTGAGGGAAACTTTCTTTAAGATGGCGTTGAAGAGGAAAGCCCCCGTCTCCTACGAGGAGTTGATGGAGAGGGTGGCGGAGGAGATTGAGAGTGAGGAGGCCAATCCGGAGCTCACCTGGTGGCTAGCAAAGCTCAGTGAGACGGAGGTCAAGCAGCAAGAGGTAAGGAGAAGGGAAGAGCCCAGGGCCCTGGAGGGGGAGTGGAGGCAGCGTGCCGAAGGAATGCAAGGTCAGGGAAGAGGTTACGGCCCGGGAAGGGGTAACTTATATGGGGGTCAAGGAAGACCCCATCAGCTGGGATGGAGGCAGGGTCCGAGGCCATTGCCTCCCCCACCTCAGCAAGCCATGGCGATCAGGAGGGGAAGAGGAGGAAGAGGAAGGAGAGAAGAGGCGAGAGAAGAAGCGGGAGCAAGAAGGAGGAGGAATAGGGTGGCAGAAGGCAAGGCAGGGGAGGTGACGTTGCCGTATTGCGACTTCCACGATGAGGAAGGTCACGCGATGACCACCTGCCCAGAGTTCTTGGAAACAAAAAGGGGTCGAGTGCCCGCACCGAGGCAGCAGGTGAGAATTGAGGAGGTCGAGCCTCGAGGGGAGGAGGAAGAAAAGTGCGAAGACAGAGTCGATGTGGGGAGTAGAGGAGGGATCAGGGTGATCCATGGGGGGGGGGGGGGGGGGGTAGGGGTGGAGGCAACCCGCAAGGCTAGCCTCCATACCATCTATCGGCGGAGCGTGGCCTCAACGTCCACCGCTCCGTCCCCAGCGGAAAGAATTACTTTCTCCCAGAAGGACATGCCAAGCTATGAAGACCCGTTCTGCGATGCGCTGGTCATCCAGACCGCCATCGAGAACTTCACCGTCTCACGGATTCTAGTCGATAATGGGAGCTCGGTCAACGTCGTCTTCAAGAGGGCGTTTGACGAGATGAAGGTAGAGGCCAAGAGGGTGTTGGCCTCGGATGGCCCCCTATTCGGTTTTTCTGGAGAAAGGAAGGAGGTAGAATGTGGAGTGGGACTCCATGTGACTCTCGGAGGGCAGTTTCGGAACTGCCACTTCGTGATAGTGGATGCCCCGAGCAGCTACAGCGCCATCTTCGGACGGCCTCTCATCAGCGCGTTCAGATGCGTCCCTTCCACCTTCCACCAATGTCTCAAGTTCAACGCGGGTGGAATCCAGGTCCGGGCCTGGGGATACCCCAAGATGGCGAGACAGTGCTATGTGATGGCTGTCAACACCATCACCTGGATGGGAGAAGCGGAGGAGTTCGATAAAATGATGGAGGAGGCGTCGGAGGCCGGAGGCAATAATGGAGTGGAGGAGAGGATGGAGGAAGAGGAAGTTCATGCCCAGGAAGGGGTCGCTGAGAGGCCCAGGGCGGAGAGAGGAGAAGAAGAGGGGAAAGGGAAGGGTGCCCGAGAAGGAGGGGCGGAGGAGCTGATGATGGTAGGAGAGGCAGAGACGGAAGAAGGAGCCCAAGCGCTCGCTTGCGGTGGGGAGAAGGAAAATGCTTGGGAGAGCAATCTAGGCTGGAGGTCGTGGAAGAGGTCGTGGAGCTTGAAGTCACCACTCGGCTTGGGGTGGTGGAAAAGGTCCGAGTCAGCGGAGAGCTCAGTCCGGGGGAGCAGGCCGAGATCCTGGCCTGCGTGCAGAAGAACATGGACGTCTTCGCTTGGAGCGCCGCGGAGATGCCCGGGATCAATGCGGATGTGGCTTGCCACCGCCTCAACCTCGATCCCGGCACCCGCCCCATCCGTCAAAAGAGGAGGGCCGTAGCGGACAAGTTGGAAGATCCCATCCGAGAGGAAGTGGGTAAACTCCTGCAGGCAGGTTTTGTATCGGAGATCCAGTATCCAGGCTGGGTCTCCAATGTAGTCATGGTGAAGAAGGGAGGAGGCAAGTGGCGCATGTGTATCGACTTTTCACTTCTTAATAAATCATGCCTGAAAGATTGCTACCCCCTGCCCAGAATCGACGCGCTGGTTGACTCAGCCGTTGGTTTCTCTGTAATGTCTTTCTTAGATGCTTTTTCAGGTTATCATCAAATCCGCATGCACCCCCAAGACATCAAAGATGTCTCTTTCATCACGGGGGACGAATGCTACTGTTATAAGATGATGCCCTTCGGGCTCAAGAATGCAGGTGCCACTTATCAAAGGATGATGGATCGGGTCTTTCGCGAACAAAGGGGAAGAAACTTGGAGGTCTATGTCGATGATCTCATGGTAAAGAGCCGGGACCTTGGGTCTCACATCCGAGACCTTGAGGAGACGTTTGGGACCCTACGAAAGTATAAGATGAAACTCAACCCCTTGAAGTGTGTCTTCGAGGCTAGCTGGGAAAAGTTCCTAGGCCACTTACTCACCCCGGCAGGAGTGGAACCTAACCCAGACAAGGTCAAGGAGATAATGGAGTTGGGGTCGCCGAGAAGCCCGAAGGAGGTCCAAAGCCTCACGGGGAAGTTGGCCGGACTTAGCAGGTTCCTCTCCAAGGCGGGAGAGAAGTGTGCGCCTTTCTTTAAGGCGCTAAGGGGGAACAAAAAATTTGAATGGACTTCGGAATGCGAGGGAGCCTTCCAAGCCTTGAAAGAGAAACTCACCCAAACCCCCTTACTTCAAGGGCCGAGATCGGGAGAAGACCTATCCCTATACCTGGGAGTGGGGTTTGAAGCAATGAGTGCAGTGCTGATCCAGGAGGAGGGGAGGAAGTAATTCCCTATCTACTATGTCAGCCGAGTGCTGAAGAAGGCGGAGCTCCGATACCCAATCTTGGAAAATTTGGATTTCTCATTGGTGGTGGCGGCTCGGAGGCTCCGACCCTACTTTCAGGCACACTCCATCAGGGTAGTGACGGATCACCCGCTTCGCAAAATCATGGAAGGGGTGGAACACTCGGGAAGACTGGCGAAGTGGTCCGTGGAGCTGAGAGAGTTCGATATTACGTTCGTACCCAGGACATCAATCAAGGCCCAAGCGGTGGCGGATTTCATGGCCGACTACACGACCGAGGTGGGGGAACATGAACCACCTCCCCCAGCGGCATGGAGGATGTTAGTGGATGGTGCCTCAGGAAAGCACTTCTATGGAGGGGGAATCATCCTAGTGAGTCCCCAAGGGACAAAGATCGAACAAGCCTTGAACATCCATTTTCCGATTACCAACAACCAAGCAGAGTACGAGACGGTGATAGCGGGCCTGCGGTTAGCTCGAGAACTGGGAGTGCAAGATGTGGAGTTCTTGACGGACTCCATGGTGGTAGCATGCCAAGTCAAGGGAGAGTTTGAGGCAAAAGACCCGACCCTCCTGCGGTACTTGGAGAAGGTCAAGGGAGTCATCGGGCAATTCCACACTTTCTCCATCAAACATGTGCCAAGGGAAGAGAGCACCCCCGCGGACCTCCTAGCCTGGTTCGGTCCTCGAACAGGAGGGACGGTTTCAGAACTCTTCCGACCCTCCATCGAGGAAGGGGAACTGATGGAGGTGGATCATCGGGTCTCGTGGATGGATCCCTTCATCTCCTTCTTATCATCAGGGAAGTTCCCTGAAGGAGACATAGACAGGCGACGCTTCAGATATAAGTCAGCTTATTACTCTTTGCATGCAGGAGGGCTGTACAGGAAGACTCTCTCGGGACTCCTGGCCCGTTGCGTTTCAGAGGAGGAGGTTCCGAGAGTCCTAGAAGAAATTCACTCCGGGGAGTGTGGGAGTCACTCCGGGAGCCGAACTCTGGAAGGGAGGGTGTTGAGACAAGGCTATTTCTAGCCCACCCTCAGCAAGGATGCGGCGGAATTCGCAAGGAGGTGTTCAAAGTGTCAGCTCTATGCTCCACTCCAACTCCTCCCAGCTCAGAGGCTCTGAACCATCACTGCTCCCTGGCCCTTCGCCGTATGGGGGTTGGACCTAGTTGGCCCTCCCTCAAGCTAGCGGCCAAAGAAGGTTCTTACTGGTCATGATCGATTATTTCTCCAAATGGGTAGAAGTGAAGGCGCTCGCCAAGGTAACATCTCAAGTTGTGAGGAATTTTGTATGGGGAGAAATAATTTGCAGGCACGGCCTCCCCCTGGCTATAGTGACGGACAATGGGCCGCAATTTGCTAGCGAAGAATTCGTTAGCTTCTGCACCTAGCTTGGCATCGACCTCAGGTTCGCATCGGTTCACCACCCAAGAAGCAACGGCCAGGTGGAAGCGGCAAATAAAGTAATCGTCAACCTACTGAAGAATAAGGTGGAGAACCTCCGAGGGAACTGGGTAGAGCAACTACCATCCGTTCTCTAGGCCCTGAGGACTACCCCTAACACCGCCACCGGGGAGACCCCTTTCAAACTTTCCCATGGATCCGAAGCAGTCCTTCCCATCGAGTTCGAAGTAAATACCCCCAGGGTGATCGCCGCAGGTGAAGGGGATGAAGAGTGGCTGGTGGCCAACGATGAAGAACAAAGGCTATCCTTTGAATTGGTGGAGGACCTCCGGGACCAAGCCACCATCAGGCAGGAGGAAATCAAGTGGCGAATGGCCCGGTATTTTGACAAACACATCCTCGTAAAACACTTTCAAAAAGGGGACCTGGTCTTGAAGAAGGTCGACGCGGCTGGGAGAGGGGCCACGATAGGTAAGCTCAACCCCAATTGGGAGGGTCCATACATTGTAAGTGAAGTGCTCAAGTCAGGGGGGTATCACCTCCGAGATGTGGAAGGGGTACCTCTAGGCCGAGCAAGAAGTGAGGACGATTTGAAATGATTCTATCCTTGAAAATTTTATGATGATGTTAGTTGAATATTTTACCTCCTCACTTGATAGTTATAACAACTATGCGAGGCAAGCAGGGTGACAAGTTTTTATGCTGGAATGCCCCAGATCGATTTCGCTCCCGGGCTCTCACTAGACGGGGGGTTCAGGTTGATCTCTGGAGAGGCTGGCAGGGTGACAAGTTTTTATGCTGGAATGCCCCAGATCGATTCCGCTCCCGGGCTCTCACTAGACGGGGGGTTCAGGTTGATCTCTGGAGAGGCTGGCAAGGTGACAAGTTTTTATGCTGGAATTCTCCAGATCGATTTCTCTCTCGGGCTCTCACTAGACGGGGGGTTCAGGTTGATCTCTGGAGAGGCTGGCAAGGTGATAAGTTTTTATGCTGGAATGCCCCAGATCGATTCCGCTTCCGGGCTCTCACTAGACGGGGGGGGGGGGGGGGTCAGGTTGATCTCTGGAGAGGCTGGCAGGGTGACATGTTTGTATGCTGGAATGCCCCAGATCGATTCCGATCCCGGGCTCTCACTAGACGGGGGGTTCAGGTTGATCTCTGGAGAGGCTGGGAGGGTGACAAGTTCTTATGCTGGAATGCCCCAGATCGATTTCGTTCCCGGGCTCTCACTAGATGGGGGGTTCAGGTTGATCTCTGGAGAGGCTGGCAGGGTGACAAGTTTTTTTGCTGGAATGCCCCAGATCGATTCCGCTCCCGGGCTCTCACTAGACGGGAGGTTCAGGTTGATCTCTGGAGAGGCTGACAAGGTGACAAGTTTTTATGCTGGAATGCCCCAGATCGATTCCGCTCTCGGGCTCTCACTAGACGGGGGGTTCAGGTTGATCTCTGGAGAGGCTGGCAGGGTGAAAAGTTTGTATGCTGGAATCCCCCAGATTGATTCTGCTCCCGGGCTCTCACTTCAGGTTGATCTCTGGAGAGGCTGGCAGGGTGACAAGTTTTTATGCTGGAATGCCCCAGATCGATTCCGCTCCCGGGCTCTCACTAGACGGGGGGTTCAGGTTAATCTCTGGAGAGGCTGGCAAGATGACAAGTTTTTATGCTGGAATGCCCCAGATCGATTCCGCTCTCGGGCTCTCACTAGACGGGGGGTTCTGGTTGATCTTTGGAGAGGCTGGCAGGGTGACAAGTTTGTATGCTGGAATGCCCCAGATCGATTCCGCTCCCAGGCTCTCACTAGACGGGGGGTTCAGGTTGATCTCTGGAGAGGCTGGCAGGGTGACAAGTGTTTATGCTGGAATGCCCCAGATCGATTCCGCTCCCGGGCTCTCACTAGACGGGGGGTTCAGGTTGATCTCTGGAGAGGCTGGCAGGGTGACAAGTTTTTATGCTGGAATGCCCCAGATCGATTCCGCTCCCGGGCTCTCACTAGACGGGGGGTTCAGGTTGATCTCTGGAGAGGCTGACAAGGTGACAAGTTTTTATGCTGGAATGCCCCAGATCGATTCCGCTCCCGGGCTCTCACTAGACGGGGGGTTCAGGTTGATCTCTGGAGAGGCTGGTAGGGTGACAAGTTCTTATGCTGGAATGCCCCAGATCGATTCCGCTCCCGAGCTCTCACTAGACGGGGGGTTCAGGTTGATCTCTGGCGAGGCTGGCATGGTGACAGATGTTTTTTTCAGGAGAGGCTGGCAAAGTGATGAGTCTCGATGTTGGAAGACATCGGGTCCATTCCGCTCCCGGATAAGAAGATGAGTTCTTTATAAGGTCAGGATGAAATGCATCAGGTTAGCAAGGCTTCGTCGCTGACCCTATCCTTATCGCTCGGCGGGCCTTCTCGCTCGGCAAGGAGAGATTTCGCACGATAGTATGCGAGTGACGAGAACCAACCCTATGCACTCCGGGTTATTCGGCGCTCGACCGAAAGGTCGCCGGCGCAGGGTAACAGGCGAGCTCTCGCCGAAAAGAAAACACCTCGCGAGACCTAGAGAAAAACGCATACCTAAAGAGTAATAGTCCTAAGGCGAATAACGAAATGCCAGAGTAGCCAAAAAGGTGCTATACCCGTCTATTCAACAACATAAAATGCGAGAACGGTCATCGCGGGAATAGCCTACATACAAATGAGCATCGAGATAAGCAAGAGTGAGATATCGACACAAAAAACAATACAGCGAAAAGAGCGAACACGACGCAAGGCCAAAAATATGTATCCATTCATTTCATAGTTCGATTTACATAAGGCGGCGATCTCGCCAGCCCGAAACAAAATAGAACAAAATCAAGTTGTAAGCCTCATTGATCGCTCGCAGACACTTCCTCGTCGTCGCTGCTCTTCACTGGCGGAAGCGGGAGGAAGAGCTCAGAGACGATATCCTCCAGAATCAGGTCGGCCGCCATCTGGAAGATGTAGCGAGCCGACTCAGTAGACTCCAAGCGGACCTCTTCGTCTCGCGCTCGCCGCTCTTCCTTTAGACGGAGGGGGGAGGGGGGAACGACGAAGGTGAGATCGCAGTTTAGGGCTTTCAACCCAGCCACCTCGCCCTCCAAGTCCTTGATGCGAGCGTCGGCTCTTCCGGCGGCCTCGACATCCTGCAAGTAAATTCAATTAAAGAAGCGAAATAGCCAAAGGAAAGGAAGATGAGGAAGTCTAGAAAACTCACCAGACTGCCCTCTGCGGCGAGCGGCTTCTCCTTCAGCTGCGTGTTCTCGGCAATGAGCCCCTGATAGGCCCTCGCGAGCTCTACGTTCTGAAGCTCCAGCTGTAAGCAGCGCCTCCCTGTTATTTGGGCAAGCTCGGCAGAGCGCAACTGCGACCTCGCGCTCTCGAAAGCGAGAGTTCTCGCAGTCTCATCTTTATAAGACCCCATGTCCTCGCGCCCATAGAGAGCGAACGAGAGGTCGAAGGCGTGACCGCTGACGGTCTCCTTCTCCACCCAGGAGGGAAGGATGGTGGAGATGTCCACCCGGTTGGTCTCCGGTTTCCAGTTGACCAGGAGCTCGCCGGTCTCATCGCGGCGCCTCTGGCCGAGGCCGAAGTTGTAATGGTTGACGGGGATGGGTAGGACGGAGGTTCTAGAAGCCTCCTGGCAGGGCTCGTCGTCCTCACCCCCTGCGGAGAGGCCGGTGAGGTCGAACTCATCGAAAGCCACCTCGCGGGGCTCCTTTCCCTTCGAGGAGGCGAGCGAGACCCCGCTCTTCTTACTCTTCTTCTTTGGCGGAGATTTTGGGGGAACGGCATGACCACCAGAAGCTCCCGGTCTCTTGCGAGAAGAGGGCTCACCTAGAGTGATGGCGCCTCGACAAGCCTCCGCCCCCATGGTCGCGAGATCTAGGGTAGTGTCAGTTTTCTGATTGCTAGCGTAGGGGGGATGGATAGGAAGATCCCGCTCGCCTAGAAAATAGTTGAAGCTTCAATAAGTATGAGATTACCAGAAAAGAAAAGGGGGTTCAATGATAGAGCGAGATCTTTTACCTTCCCCGGCGAGTACGGGAAGCAGCTTGTCGAGGTTGCGGCGGAGATGGACAACCTCAAAGTTCTTCTTGCAGAAGAACTGGTAGAGAAGGGCGTCGTGACCTCCAAGGGCAACGGGCCGGTAGGTAGTCTCGCCGTGTTGGACGGGCGAGATCGGAATGTTACCGAAGTTCCCCTTGACAAGAAGGAACTTCTGGGCCCAGAAGTGGGATTTGTTGACGGTCTCGTCAACCTTAGGACCCGAGCCCACGAAGTAGGCAGTCCCGTCCTTGAAGGCGCGGAACGAGAACAGCTTCCGAAAGACCGGGAGGCTGAACTCGATGCGCTCCTCGCGAAGATAGAAGGCAAACTCCGTGATTACCGCCATGGCATTAGGCGTGAGCTGGCCCGGAACAACGCCATAGTGCTTGAGCACCTGACGAGCAGCGAAAAGATCGGGATTAGTTCACATAATGAGCGAGACTTGAAATGCAGAAAATAAGAAGCGAGCGAGAGCGATTATTACCTGGCGAACTTCCGGCCACAGGGGGAGGCGCAGGCCGACTGCGAAATGGGCGGTGGGAATGGCCAACTCGTCGACCCGCTGGGTGTTGATCACGTCGTCCTCGCTAGGACGGCGTGCCTCGAAGGGGGGTGGTGACATAATCAGCGACCGCGCTGAAATACTCCTCGTCCGTCAAGTTACAGTGGTAGAAGGTGTGCTCGGCGAAAGCCTTCGCAATCTTTCGCCGACCATCCGACTCGTTAGCGTCGCCGCCCATCTTAGCGACCTGCGAGAAAGGAAGTAAAGCGAGAACGGGAAGGAGCGTGAGCTCTGAAGCGGAGGAGGAAGGAGGTTGACAGTAAATGCGGTGGTTGACTCAGTTATGGCCGCCTATTTATAGCCAAAGCAAAATGGCGGGAAGAAGTCCAAGCGTCGGCGGGCGCGGGTAGCAGCAAAAAACATCACATCAAGTCCGCGGGCGAGAAAAACCTGCGGGGTTAGTACAAACAACATTTTCGCAAGATATATTTAGCGAGAACAGAGGGTCCTCGCGAGCATAATATAACATAAAAATGAAATAGATTTATTAGCAGCGAGCGAGAAATAATAAAAAGGCCAGTAATACTTATTGACAGAAGAAATAAAGCCAACATATAAGTGGCAAATATGCGAGTTGCGAGCCATGGCGAGATTGTCTAAAACAACGACACCTATTACAAATAATAAGAGTTCACAACAACACAGCAGTTAGCGAGAATCATGGGGTAGCCATTTCCACCTGCCCCCACCCCGCGACCCGAACCTCGGCGGTACCCTAGAGTTATAATAATCCTCGGCCAAACGGCCCTCCCTGTCCATGAGGTAGGCGTAATCTCTCATCCTAGCTATATGAACCTCCGACGTCGTGGCGTTCTCATCTTGGTCACACTGTCTCGCCTGTCGGAGCCACGCACACTCTTCCATCAAAACCGCGTGCCTGTCCTCGGCGGCTTCTCTGTCCCGCCTCGCCTGCATGTTGAGATCCATCAGCATCCGCCCATGTTTCCTCAGCAACTCCGCGGCTCGTTGCTTCATCATCTCGGGATCTCGCGGATCCCCTAAGAAGTCCTCCACCTGGTCTGGAAGGGGGGACATCTCGTCGTCGCCCAAATCAGAATTGGTAGGCGGATTTTCGGGATTCTCTACAAGATATTACGAAGGGGTTAGATGGCGCACTTGAGTTCGTGCAGGGCAAGGGGTCGTCAGAATACTTACCAAGCGGGGGGCGAGAAGTCGAGGGACGGCCATGGAACACGTTGCCGTAGTGAGGGTAGAGAGATTTACCTAGGCCGGCAGGGTAGGCTGCGCTGTTGGTCGGAAGGATCTTTGGCGGCACAGAGCCACCGGTCTCCTCGCTCGTCAATAGTTGGAATCCGGGCTTATCTATGATTCTGTCAGGAGGCGAGACGGAGAAGGAGGCCGCGATGCATGACGGGCCGGGGACTTCAGGGGCAAGGATGTAAGAAGTAAGGAACGAAGGTCAGATGGTTGACAAGAAACATTTTGGCATGCGAGATCAAGATCATACCGGTGATGTTTTTCCCAGCGAGGTTCGTATCCGTCGGCGGGCTTTTGCGAGACCCATCAGCCGGTTCTCTAGTGTTCTCGTTCGGCAAAGCATCCTGCGAGTAGGTATGAATCACAAGCAACTTTATTGACGTGGACCAAAGGAGTAGCTCGTACCTTCTCGTGGTGGCGATCGTCCGAGGAGGAGTCCAACAGCACAGAGTCGTCCCCGGTTCGGCGAGCCTCCCTCGCCTTTTTGATTTTCGGCGACTGAGCAGGAGGCGGCCGATTCATCCAGGCGGGGACCCTGGTCGTGGAGGGTAGCCCGCCGGCTCTCACCGCCCTCAGGCGAGCCTCGACTTCTTCGAAAAGAGGCATCTCCAGGCAGCTACAGTGTCAGGCAAAGGGAAAGGAAAAGAAGTGGCGGCGCGCGCCACTAGAGACCCGGGACGATATTTATAGCCCACAAAATGGGTCCCACCAAAGATTCCTGACAGATCATCAAGGAGCTGGCGAATACCAAGGGTTTGATGTTTCTTCGCGAGCATAAATATCCTCGCGAAGAGCGGGGATTGTGTACAACACCGATATTCGCCAGGCAAGGAGACGCGGTTCAAAGAAAGCAGTGGGAAGGAGGAGGTCGCAAGGAAGGGAATCTTCCCTCTCGGGGGGCCCGCTGAAGGACGAGCGAGAAGGGGTGGCGAGACAAGCGCTCGCGTGTGTGTTCAACGAATTCTTCATTGTTCGTCGAGCTCCCCCGGCTTCCTGGACGGTCTCGCAGGAAGGCTTGCGAGACGGGGCCTCGGTCGATACCGCCAAAGGGGGGGGGGGGCAGCGAGGTCCTCGCAGGGCGATCGCCTAGGAGAGGCACCGCGAGCAGGACTCGCGAGGGGGCCAGCGAGAGCATCTCGCAGGAAGGCTCTCGTAGTTCCTTGCCCATAAGCCGATAGGGTCAAATTATCCTTTTACCCTTGGTGGTCTGCCTTTAGCCTCTCCAAACAGCGGAGTTTGGCTGTTAGCAGACCTATTTGGGGTGCAGATAGTAAAATCAGAAGGCGGGATCCTGCTATTTGCAGGCCGTATCAGAAAACCTATAAATAGGACCTTAAGGGCACCTTTGGGGAGGACTCCACTTCAGCTTCTCTCTCCTCAGGCTTTCTTTGGTTAGCATTTTCAGAGCTCTCCAAGGTGCCCGAGTCTCAGCTTTGGCTTGAGAAGGGAAGCACTCAACGATCTTCTGGGTTAGTGGAGGGACCTCCTCGCTGTGACTAAGGTCTTAGTTTTCTTCCTAGTCTTCAGTCTACCTTCTCCGAGGGATCAGTAAGGGTTAGCCGCCCCTCGTTTCGGCGAGGGCCCCGAAATCCACAAGAGGCCGAGAAATCGGTTTCAACACCGAAGACCCGCCACTAAATTGTTCTTATGCATATGCAGATTACAACAGCCCGAGCCTCCAGCTCGCAGGACCAACCCGTCCTGGTACAACACCTTCCCATCTCTTAACATGGGATGAAGATCACCATATTTTCTCATTCCCTTAGTTAGGCTACTCTTGTCTAATTATTGTTTATGCTTAGAAGTTTAGGGTGAATCCTGGACTTCCCGTGGGCTACCCGGTGAAGGGCTAGCAGCGGTACTAGGGAATGTGATGGGCTGAAACCCAGATCCCCCTTTCCAGAGTATTTACTTTGGTTAGTGACTACCCTTTTTTAACGTCTCACTCTCCTTATTACTCTTTATAATCTATATGCTTATGACTTATCCTTCACTTAAACCCTAAGCAGACATTCTCTTGAACGGTGCCTAACACTTAAGGCCTCTCATCCTATAAGTGGAGTATACCTTGTGTATGTTACAATACAAATACTGCTGATTTCCTGAGTGGTCGGGCTGGTCAAGTCGTTATATTAAGATTTTACTATTCGCAGACCAAGATGAAATTGAACTAGGTTTGATTCCTATGATGCACTCTTAACCATACCATGTCCATGTGAGTTCTAACTTTTACTACAGGTTCACAATGGGGAAATTAGGGTTTGACCCCAATTTGATGTACTTCATTTTGACTTGACTTTTAATTAAAAATTCCTAAATCAATTGGCATCTTCTAAAATGTGAAGGAGGTACCAAGTCAATAAGTTCAATCTTGCTAAATAATTTTCCAGAGGTAACTTATGACATAAAAATAGGAATTCCAAAATCCCATAATTTCCAGTAGCTTTATAATCATAATTTCTATTTATCAAGAAAACGGTGACAAGATAACTTTACACATCAAGTACTAGGTTTTGACTTCCAAAATTTTTGAGAAAATTACAATGGAACTATGATGACATATAAACACTAATTCCAGAATTTCATAATTTTCCAGCAGAATTATAACCATAATTTCTATTTTTCATAAAAAGGGTGACAAGATAACTTTACACATCAAGTACAAGATTTTTACTTCAAAAATTCTGAGAAATTTATAGTGGCACTATGATGACATTAGAACACTAAATCTAGAATTTCATAATTTTCCAGCAGGATTATAACCATTATTTCTATTTTTCATAAAATGGGTGACAAGGTAGCATTACACATCAAGTACACGATTTTGACTTCCAAAAATACTAAGAAAATTACAGTGGTACTATAATGAACAGGAAACATTAAATCCAAAACCACATAATTTTACAGAAAGGTTTTATCATAGTTATTGCACAACTTAAAATTGGTGACAAGCTGAATAATTGAAATCCTTCCATGAATAACACTTTCAAATTTTTTAATAAAAATCACAGAGGCTCATAATTGGATTCCTAACTATAATCAAGAGCTACAACAATTCCTCAAATATTTTACCTAATAAATTTTCCATTATTCAGATTTGAGACATAAGGTAACTTTGATGATTCTTTGAGAAATAATCCCTGGGATTTTCTACCAGAATTTATATAGATTTTAAATGGCATAACAAGTGATTTTCCAGAGTTTCAGAATTTATCTCCAAATTCTAATCATGAAAATTTTATAAAAACACAAGTGTGACATATGGCAAATTAATCAAAATCATGAGATCCTTGATGCTAGAAGTCCTAAGATTTTCTAGGGTGATGTATTATATCCTAATTAGGGTGTGTGCAAAATTTCAGAAGTTAACTCCGACCCATTTGGGCTAAGTACACAAAATACAAATTTTGCTATTGGCACACACATTCTCCTTTAAGTAGAGACATGCAAGTGGGATTTACCCTACATGCAGAGGTCTATTTGATCTCAAATTTTAACTAGGATCTAATATTGGCTAAAAGGGTATGACACCCAAATTTGGGGTCAGTTGGAGCTATATGCATCCAAAAATGTCACTTATTTGATTTTACATATTTTAGATACAACCTTAGAAAAATCATCACCTAAAAATCTGATTTTTGGGTGCAAGCTAGATACATGTCACATGCATGCATGACCAAAATTTCAAGTCCATCTGACTTATATTTTAGAATATATACTCCAAATAATTTCTGGCCTTTAGTTGGACCAGCCCCACTAAAATGGAAGTTGAGGCTTCTACACTAGCCCAAATGGGATGATTTTAGTTTCTAATAAAATTAGACATCAATGCCTACAATATCTATCTCAGGTAACTTTTCCTAAAAAGGCCTTTAAGGGCCTCAAAATTCAGCATGAACATATAAGAGAAAGTGTGACATTTTATTTCATTTAATTAAAGTGGTCTGCAGATAACCTATCACTGAAATCAACGGTTGTGATTTCATCTCCTACCTCCAGCCAACGGCCTGGATTTGACCGACCTGGGCCAACTTCCATCGCAATTTCTGGGCCATCCACGACCCACCACTGCCGGCCACCACCTCCACCACCTTCCTTGAGGTGGTGGCTACCGCCAGGCGGTGACACGACAGCCGGAGATGACTTCTCCAGCGAACCCGAGCTGGAGCAAAAGCTCGGCATTTCTCCCTCAATATCACATGGGATCGGGCTCAATTGAGCCCGACTTCTCTCCTAAGAGGACCTAGATACTAGCACAGAGGGAGAGGGGGAGAAACCAACCTGCGGGAGGGCTTGAGAGCGTGTAACGCGGTGGGGAGTCATGGAGTCGGCTATTTCTGGTGACCCTACTCAATTCCTCGATTCTCCAACAAAAGCTTCACTCCAGGTGCCTATCCCGACTGCTTGGACCTCTCTGAAGCTGATGGTGGACTTGAATGAAGGAGAGGAGGGCTCTAAGTGCAGCTCCACTAAAGCATGGCTCATCCAAGCTTTGGTTGCTCCTCCCAGCTGCCAAGTGGAAGCAATGCAGCCCAAATTCGGCTGGGCATTTCATGGGGAGGTCAGGAATGGCTTTGGGCGGAGGAATGGAGAGCCAAGTGGCCTCCATTCCTCAAAATCCTCTTTTGTCTTAATGGATTTTGGGGAAATCCCAAGTTTACCCCCTTGCATGTCCTTGCATGTTGGAACCAGGGTGCATGGATGGTAATTAGGCACTTGGGCTTCAGAATGGGCTTCTATGAAGGGCCTTAACCCATGGGGATTTGATTTAATTTCATTTAAGCCCAATTTAGGCCTATTTGACCAAATGTTGACTTTTGATGTTGACTTGGTCAATTGGGTGGGTTGACTGGTCCAATGTGTTAGCCTTGGGTCCCTTAACACCCCCCAATGTCAATTGGGTCATGGTGGTGCCCCAATTGGGCCAATTTAACCAATAAATATGATTTTGACCAAAATTGGAGAAAAGTTGACTTTGGTCAATTTGGTCAAATTGATGATCCCATGATGGGGCTTTTGAGTCAATTGGGTCCCCCTTAATATCCTAAGACTAGGGGTGAAGTCAATTTCATGTGTTGGGGATCAATTGAGCCTATTGGGGAAGGATTGGCTTATGTTGACCCAAGTTTGACTTTGGTCAATTTGGACTAATTAAAGACCCCATGATGGGGCTTTGGGTCCAAATGACATCTTTAGGGGTTTACCAACTAGTGGTGGGGTCAATTTGTCCATTTGAGCCTGAATTCAACCTTATTGAGTTGAATTGGGCTATTTTGACCTAGGTTTGACTTAGGTCAATTTGATTAAATTGGGTGACCAGATGATGTGGTTTTTGGACAATCATGCCTCCTTCAGGGTTAGGGACATGGTGGTGGGTAATTTCACATGTGTAGGTTCAATTTGAGCTAAATTGGTTTACAATGGCTTGTCTACTGTAGGGGCTCACACTTGAGTTCCCTCAACTCAAGGGAGGCTAAGGTTACTACCTAGCTCATTTTCACCTCACTCACCACATGTCCTATCCTAATTGGAGTCAAGGGGTCTAGTAAAAAAGGGGATGTTACATCATAGGCACAGAATCCCAACTTGCAGACATATTCACAAAATCTCTCCCCGATGCTCGGTTTAACATGCTTAGACTAGAATTGGGAGTCTTATACATATCAAATTAAGTCGACAAATTTTTAGTTTGGGTAGAAACCAATAAACACCTAAATATCTTGAGAAAGGGAGGTTTGAGATGTCACCCCATCATATCTCCTTGTGCCGGTGCGAACCCTTCATAGGGTAGACCTCGGGAAGTCCAAGATCCACTTTAAATTGCTAAGTCCAACTAAAGTCTCACAAAGATCAAAAGTAATTATAGACTCAGACATTCTCCTGAAATAACTACAATGAAAATTATCATATATCTTACAACATGAATCTATCTCCATCACCATCATCAAAATTGAACTGAAAAGCATTAATGCTTGGCGCTATCAATAACGCCCCGCGTTAGCACTTTCTCTCTATAATTGTAATTTTTTTCTGCCTATCCATTTGTATATCATTATATATCTATGTTTACACCTTAATTACGTCTTCATTTCCATAAAAAAAAAACAAATATAAAATATAAAGACCATTTAAAACTACCAAAAATATGATTAATTTGCCTTCTAATCTTCTCCAAATTCTCTAAAATTTTTACATTAAGAAGGCCTATATACATACTACCTATTTAAAAGAAATTTTTGTTCAAAAATCTCAAAAAGGTTCTGTTTGGGTGTTAAGTACTTAACGCTAGGCGTTAGCCCTTTTTGCCACATTGCAATTCAATTTTTCTATGAAATTTCCAGTATTTTTTTAATGATTTTTCTTTGGTTATTTTCTCAGTTTTTGAAATTATTTTATTATTAATTTGGTTATTTTATTCTAAAATACAAAAAAAACAATAATTTGTTTTTGTTATTTATTTTGTTTTAAATATTTACAAAACTATGGTTTGACCATAAGACTTCACAAGAGCAAACTTCTTAGTAATTTTGTTTCAAATGGACAAAATTGAATAGGCATATACTTAAAGATTGTCTTTAATGTCTATCTTTAATTTCAAATTTCCTAAACATTGTTTTATCTTCATGCCTTGACCTTAATCTGATTATATGCAATGAAATAGTCTATAGAAAATTGTGTGTGATTGCCTAGCATGCCTCTAAGTATGAGTAATGTTTTATGCTAATCAATGATTCAATGATCACCATTTTGATAATCTACATGTGCTAATAATCTTAGTCTTGCATGATTGTGTAGTGTAATAGTCTTAACACATTAAGTTGTATGTCTATATTACCTACACCGTCTTTCAAACAATAAATTTCTTGCACACATAGAAGTGTTATTTCAATATTGTTAATGTTTGCAACAACAAGTGAATTCGGAGACCTTTGACCCAAACTTAAAAAAATATATATATAATGAAATAATATGCCAAAGATAACTCCACCAAGCACTACTCACCCTCCTGATAAGTCTTAATGAGCATTGTGAGGTTGAGCACCTTGGAAAGAATTGTAAAGTGTCTTGTGCAAACATATTCATTTTTTACTTCTATTTGTACACCGGATCACTACAAATATTTTTTTTATAAAAATGCTCATGTGATCCCCCAAGTAATACTTCGCTCCCTGATAAATCTTAATGAGCATTGTGTGGGCGAAGCACCTTGGTAGTTGTACCCTTTTTGTGCTTTGAAATTTTATTCTAGAATTGATGTGTGAAAGTAATTATAAGATTACAATCTTAATATTGTTTTTACTATTTCATTACAAATGTCATGTGTTTTGATTATTTCACTTGTATACTTTTATCAAAACACCTAATGCACACATCATTGTTTTTCATAAAATTTCTACTCATGAGAATTGGATCCTAATGCAACATTACATAATTATCTAAAAACTCAAGTGAAAGCACTATATTGCAATGCATGATTTCTACAATATTTTCTTTACTTGAAATACGAATTGGTTACATTATATTGTAGCTATTATCTTTTTGAATATATTAAATCATGTTTGCCTACTTGTTATGAAAATTTTCAAAGCTAAATGCTCAAATGTGAAGAGTCTGGACATATTGTTGGAATGGTCAAACTATTACAAAATTGTTATTTTTAGTTTTTTTTTCCGCATTCCTAATTTGATCATGTATTTATTTTGTCATGCTTACTTTTAAGGTTTTTCTTCCCTTGTGCTTGTCCAACTATATTGCATTTCTTCCAACAAGTTTCTTAAAATTTTCACTTTGAAAAGCAAGTGGTAGAATCCCTTTGGTAAAACAAAAAATGGAATGTTGTCCGTTAACGCTTATCATATCTTTTTCCGTTGTGCTACTCTCTCCCTTAGCTCAATCACGACTTACTTTATGTTTAAACAAATCTCTTAATACTCTCTTAGTTTTGTCCCAACTTTTGTCTTCTCTCATCTAGTTTTTGTTTCAACTTCACCCTATTTTGCTAATAACAAAAGGAGGAAAATGAAATGATAAATCTTAATGATTAAAACAGTAGGATTCATTAGATTAAGGGGGAGCATAAATTTTCTAGTCTATGGGAGCATACACTAAGGGGGAGCACTTAAGTAGGGGGAGCACAACTTAAATAATCTATAATTCTTATTATTGTCTCTATATTGCTTAGTGCCATATATCCTTCTAAAACACATCTCTCTTATATATGAAGCTGATTTATCTATATTGGATTTGTTATTATCAAAAGAGGGAGATTGTTGAACATGCTTGTTGGGAAAAACTCCTTGGATTTAACTTAACAAATTATCTAAAGTGGTTTTAACTCTTAGGTTTTAATTACCAATTATATAGTGAGGGTAATTTGGTCATTAGATGTCTAAGGATATCACACACAACTTAGAGTGTCAAGACCAGAGTAGGACAAGCATAAATTGGGTTGAGTTAACAATTGCGTCGAATAGTATTCGACGCAACTTCGCCTTCATGTCGACGTAACTTAGACTAGAAGTCCAAACAACTCTACCTTTCTTTCAAAGTAGATCAAGTCAACGCTACGTCGAAAGGATATCGGTGTAGATGAAATGTGCATGTCGAAGAATCATTAGAAGTCGACACAACTTCGACTTCAACTCAACGTAGAAGGAAGAATTTTTCAAAGCCATTTGAAGTCGACGCAATATCGACTACAATTCGACGCAGATGATGAAGTTCAAAGTCAAGCCTTCAACTCGACGGTCACGTCGATAACTAATCGACGCAACGTCGATATCAGGGTTCAATCAGAGCAAGAAGGTATTCGAAGCAGCCCTTACAAGAACTCAAAGGTGCGTCGATAAGAGAGAAAGAGAAATCGATGCAACGTCGAATATAGTATGAAAAGGAAACCTTTTCAGCTGTCATTTTGGATCTCTCTCTCAAGGCCCACAACACTAAAGACCATTATACAACGACTTGTTTATTGCCTAGAATGGAGAGGATCATTCAAGAAGACAGAAAAAGCTTTCTTGGAAAGGATTCAAATAGTTGGCAGACGGGTCGTGAACAAAAGAAGGAAGAGAGATTAATTGTCCAAGCCAATACCTTTTCAGGACAACCCAAAAGAGGAAAGGAATTCAAATCAAATCATAGACAATAAATAAGAATAACAGTGAGAAAAACAGCAGAACAATCAACACATTTTACAGAGCTTGTCGATTAGGGCTTCCTCCTTCTTCTTCTTCCTCCTGGAACCCTACAAGACAGAAAAACAAGAACTGCTCTCTCTCTCTCTCTCAGAACAGAACAACTAAAGGCTTGGTGGAGCAAAACTATGCTTGCAAACGATAACGACAAGTGTACCGTATCGAATGTAGTATAGGTTATTAAAACAAGGTCGTATTAGACTCGGGGCGGCTGATTACTCTTACATCGGAAAATCTCTTTTATTTTATCGAATAAAACTTGGGTTGGTTGTTTGCAAGAAAGAGAAATGATTTGTTAAAACTATGATTTAAAGGACTAGCACTCAACCTTGAATCACCTTGGAAAAAATAATAAATTAAGAAATAAAACTTCTAATTCTCTTTAAAAGAAATGCTTGACCGTGGAGGTTCCCGAATTATAAACATACCTCTCTCAAGGATACGCTCAACTGAGTTTAGGTTGATCAATCGAACTCTCGTTCTAGAATCGAAACCCCTAAAACTCGCCTTATCGAAGTGAACCCCTCTATTGGATATGACTCCAATCCGGGAGATTTATGTCGTCCTCTCTCAAGGAGTGCATTCAAATCTCTTTATCCTTGAAATGATCGATTCGAACTCAAAACCTCTCGGTTATTAGACTACGAAAACAAGAATGAGATTTATATATCGATAATATAATCTCAATCAATTTAAATTCAAGGATAAATCTTAAGCGATCAAAATAAGAGAAGAAGAAGTTCTAAACTAAATTATGAATTATAATTTCCTTGGATCATCTCGGCCGAGTACTAATGGAAATTTAGCTACTCATGGAAATGGAGGAATTGAAAGAAATAAAAGAGTACATAATGGAAAAGAGAATAGAATAAGAGAAAAAGGAACTAATTTTATTGATTTGCAAAAGAAATTACAACTAGAAATTAAAAGTTACAAGCTTGAAATGAAAGTGCAAGCTAAGAAGGAAGAAAAACTTGCTTAAGAATGACAAAAACAGTGCAAGAAAATAAGTTAGAATTCCAAAACTCCGTCCTCAAACATCTGGAAAAGCTCCCTTTAAATAGGCAGAATTTTGATGTTACACGCCCTCGGTCACGCCCGTGACCAAGGGCGTGTACGGGGCGTGATTTGCTGTGAGCAGAGAAGGCGCCGTCTGGCTTCAATGCAGGCGTTACAGACGTGTCACGCCCTAGGTCACGCCCGGGACCTGGGGCGTGTAATCTTAAAATCTGGCTTCTGGCGGGAAACTTCGGCGGGAAAGAGCGCTGTTGAACATTCATCGATCTCAGCGTATTCGTCGAACGCGACAAATTCGTCGAACGCATCAACCATTTCGTCGAACGCAGCAGCCACTTCGTCGAACGCAACATTTTCGTCGAACGCAACAACCATGCGCAGTTCGTCGATCGCCTGAATATTCGTCGAACGCAGCTCATATCCAGTGGTCACGCCCCCAGGTCACGCCCCCAGGTCACGCCTGTGACCTGGGGCGTGTAACTTTAAATGACGTGGCAGGCATGCTGGCAGCTGGTGGTGGGTTCCGGCCGTGACTATGATGTCACGCCCTTGGTCACACCCGTGACCTGGGGCGTGTACTTGGCGAATTCTTCACGGAATGACTCCGGGGTGGCGAAAACCTGTCTAGAGCACTTCGTAGGTTACACGCCCATGGGTCACGCCCGTGACCTGGGGCGTGTAATTTTACATTTTGCTCAAAACAGCCCAAAAAATCTGAAAACACAAAATAGACTCAAGTTAGCTTGTGAAATAATAAATGGAAGGATTTATATGATATAAGTCATATAAATAACATAATTTCATATTAAAAATATAATAAACCTATGCTAAAAGATGAGTAAATAAATTACTCATCAAACACCCCCATACTTGCTCATTGCTCGTCCCGAGCAAACCATTCTTCATAAGGGTAGGAAAAATTAATGCTAGAAAGAAACATGAAAGCTAGAGAGTAAAATGCGAAGTTTTATGCTGACATGCGTAGAAGTTTTAGTAAAAAGACATTCTTGGCATAAATACTAATTTATGAAATATTTAAACTGCGTTATAATTATTTATTATCACTTTTAAAATGAGTCGACGGTCACTTTTAAAGCATGATTGATGAGATTTAAATTACTAGACTTGAACGCTCGGGTTGGCCTCCAAAGAAATCCATCAATGTCGACGGCCATAGGCTTGCCCATTTGCACCTTCTCCACTGCACTTCATACTAAATCAACTCTATGGATCTTTAGGACTTAAATAGGGTATATTTTAAGGCTTGGGTTTAAGGGAGAGGTAAATAATGATAAACATGAAAGCGCATTCCACTTAAACAAAAAGTTTTGAGCTAAAAGAAAATGATGACTACCACAAAATAATGAAGCCTTACCCCCATACTCATATTTTTTTAAGGGGAAACACTCTCATTCTCTTTTATTTATATCACGAATCTTCATAATTGAGTTCATTCCAAGTATGCATGTGCACACCTAGGCCGCATATCATTATGAGATTATTGACTTTTGATATAAAACATTTCTTTTGAATTGATACCTATATATATTTCTTTTCTTCATAGAATTGTACCCAAATATTTTTTTTCTATTTTAGCTCAAAATTTCAAGTGTTCATTCGGGTTTTGGGCTTTTTAGCTTTGGTGCCGAAATGATGAGGGTGGTTCAAATAAAGGTGTAAGGCTCAAATTTGTGTGAACAATGGTAGTAAATTGAGGTTGGGTGCAAAAGCTCAAACTATCCAAAGAAAGGCCTAAATCACTTCCGTAAGGTTAATTTGTCTAAAGTGCACATGTTTCGAAAGTAGCTTGGGGCAAGTTCTAGACATCGAGAAAGGACACCCTTCTGTTTAAATCGAGTAATAGCTTTCTAACAATCTTCTACACACTCACCTAAACTACTTTTAGATAAGACCGGATTCGATTTAAAAGTGAAATAAATTATTACTACGCAAATAAATAAAACATAATTTTAGATCTATGCAAAAAATTTAATTTTACAACGACCCTACTCAAATACAAGCATATGACTAGGAGCACTACATTAGTCAACAATTTTACTCAAAAGTTTCAAAAAACTAATCTTGCACAAAAAATTTTTAGTCCAAATGAAAAAATAAGTCTACTTTATAACTTACAATTTAGCAAGTTGGGATATTTTGACAAACTAAACGAAAAGAACCTTTCCTAAAATATATTTTTTATAATAATTTTTTTTTTATTCTTGGACTTCCCAAGGTCAACCCGGTGAAGGGCTCACAAGGTACTAGAGGTTGTGATGGGAATTCAAGCCCAAAGCGTCCTTTCCAAGAAATTTAATTTCGATTTTCTAATTTTTTTTTTAAAAACTAAGCTATATTAAATCAGGAAAACTGCACCCCCATACTTAAAGTTAAACATTGTCCCCAATGTTTAAAACTAAGTATGAAGACAAAAACTAAAATGACAATAGAAAAAAATGACTAAAGGGTGAAGAGGGCTTCCCTGATTGGTAGACGGGGTTGCCGGACAAAACACCTGCAGAATTAAATTAGAAAAACAAACAAGAAAAAAAAACGTTAACATTGGGTTGCCTCCCAAAAGCGCTTTGTTTACCATCGCGTAGCTTGACTAAGTGACAATTTTAAAGATTTTGGAAGTGAATGGTTTCGATGTTTCCGGACGCTGGGTCGCCGGGGTGATATAATTTTAAACGTTGTCCGTTGACTTTGAAAGAGCCTTTTTCCGGGTGCTCTATTAGCACCGTTCCGTATGGCCAAACTTCTTTAACTATGAAGGGACCGGACCATCGTGATTTTAATTTACCCGGAAAAAGCCTAAGTCTAGAATTAAATAAAAGGACTAAGTCTCCCGGTGAAAAAGTTTTTGGATTTTTGATTTTTTATCATGATAAAACTTTGTGCGCTCCTTATAAATCTTATTATTTTCATAGGCGTTTGCGCGCCACTCGTCTAATTCATTTAATTGCAGTTTTCTATGCTCGGAGGCTAAGTTTAAATCTAAATTTAAAAATTTTAGCGCCCAAAAGGCGCGATGTTCTAATTCCACCGGTAGATGGCAAGCTTTTCCATAGACTAATCAGTACGGTGTACATCCGATGGCGGTTTTGTACACTGTCTGATATGCCCATAGTGCGTCGTCTAATTTTAGCGACCAATCCTTCCTATTAACGGACACAGTTTTTTCTAAAATTCTTTTAAGTTCACGATTCACCACCTCCACGTGGCCATTTGCTTGTGGGTGGTAGGCGGTAGATAGCTTGTGGGTAACTCCATACATTGCTAAACTTTTAGCAAGTTGATTGTTACAAAAATGTGTGCCCGGATCACTAATTAGTGCTCAGGGTGTGCCAAATCGTGAAAATAATTTTTTTAAAAAATTTACGATGACTCTCGCGTCGTTAGTGGGAAAAGCTTGTGCTTCCGCCCACCTTGACACGTAATCGACCGCAACAAGGATATATTTATTATTAAAAGAGGAGGGTAAGGGACCTACGAAATCTATTCCCCAAAGATAAAAAATTTCGCATTCTAGAAAAATATTTTGGGGCATTTCGTCCCGGTTAGAAATGTTACCTGACCGTTGACACTGATCACAATTACTCACAAAATTGTGAGCATCTTTGAATAAGGTGGGCCAATATAAGCCCGATTCTAGCGCCTTTCCTGCGGTCCGGTTCGCTTGATAATGGCCACCGGTTGGCCCTTCGTGGTAGTGCCGCAGAATTTGGACGCCTTCCTCGCCCGAAATACACCTTCTTACCACTTGGTCCGCGCAGACACGAAATTAAAAAGGGTCCTCCCAAAAATAATTTTTCAAATCCGAAAAGAATTTCTTCTTTTGTTGACTTGAAAAACCTTTTGGTAAGACCCGTGCCACTAAATAGTTGGCCAAATCCGCGTACCAAGGGGTGGAAGAAGTCGTTACCTTTTCGATGACAAGGATGCGCTCTTCAGGGAATTTGTCGTCAATTTCGGCCTCCACTAACGCTCCTGCAGCCAGATTCTCTAACCGTGAGAGGTGGTCGGCTGCAACATTCTCCGCTCCCATTTTGTCCTGGATCTCCAAATTGAATTCTTGTAGTAGGAAGATCCACCTTAGCAGTCGAGGCTTTGCATCTCTTTTTGTAGTAAATACCGGAGAGCGGAATGATCTGTAAAAACAATAACTTTTGAAAGCGTTAAATATGATCGAAACTTATCAAACGCAAAAATTATTGCCAAAAATTCTTTTTCTGTTGTTGTATAATTTGCTTGCGCGGATGTTAGTGTTTTGCTTGCGTAATAAATCGGGTGAAAATATTAATTCAACTGTTGGTCTAAAACTGCACCTACAGCAAAATTGCTCGCATCGCACATGGTTTCAAACGGAGGAGACCAATTTTGCGCAATTAAAATAGGAGAATTGATAAGCTCGTTTTTAATTTTATTAAATGCTTTTAAACATTCATCATCAAAATTAAATGCGGATTCTTTTTCTAAAAGATGAGTTAGCGGTTTCGTAATTTTTGAGAAATCTTTTATAAACCGCCTATAGAAACCCGCATGTCCTAGAAAACTCCTAATAGATTTTATATTAGTAGGAGGGGGAGTTTTTCTATGACCTCGATCTTGGCCCTGTCGACCTCGATCCCCTTACTAGAAACTTTATGTCCGAGGATTAACCCCTCTCGGACAATAAAGTGGCACTTTTCCCGGTTGGGTGCCAAATTCGTGTCTTCGCAGCGTTGAAGAACACGATCAAGATTATTTAAACAATTAGTAAAAGAATCGCCAAAAATAGAAAAATCATCCATGAATACTTCCATGACGTCTTCTATAAGTTCATTAAAAATTGCCAACATACATCTTTGAAATGTAGCCGGCGCGTTGCAAAGACCAAACGGCATTCTTCGATATGCGAAGGTGCCGAACGGACATGTGAAGGTGGTTTTATCTTGATCTTCGGGAGCAATTGGTATTTGAAAATATCCCGAAAGACCATCGAGAAAACAATAGTGCGAATGATCGGATAAGCGTTCTAAGATTTGGTCAATAAAGGGTAATGAAAAGTGATCCTTCCGGGTAGCATCATTTAATTTTCTGTAATCGATGCATACCCGCCAACCCGTAACAGTACGGGTCAGAATCAACTCATTATTTTCGTTAGTGATTACCGTTATTCCACCCTTTTTAGGCACGACTTGCACTGGGCTAACCCAAATGCTATCAAAAATCGGATAAATAATTCCCGCGTCTAATAATTTAATAATTTCAGCCTTAACGACGTCTTTCATGTTCGGGTTAAGGCGTCGTTGAGGCTGAATAGTGTCGCGAGAATTATTTTCTAAGTTTATTTTATGCGTGCAAAAAGAGGGGCTAATCCCCTTTATATCCGAAATTTGTCATGAAATTGCATGACGGTGATTATTTAAAATTTTAATTAATTCGGAAATTTCCGAATCGTTAAGTGCGTAAGATATTATTACGGGCAATTTTGAATCTTTTTCTAAAAATATATATTTTAAATGTTCCGGTAATTATTTTAATTCTAAACTCGGTGGCTCCTCGTAAGATATTTTTATTTTAGAAATATTCAATTTTACTTCTTCAAATTTGGGCGGCCGAGTTATTTCTTCTAAACAAAATAAATTTGCAATTTTCGGATTTTCAAATAAGGGTGAAATTATTTCAGAAAATGACGTTATTTTCTCTTCAAAATTTGTTTCTAAGGTGAAACAAGAGTCGTCGTTTGGAAACGCATTTCTCATTGATTGATTTATGTTAAAAGTAACTTCTTCCTCCCCAACTCGTAGGAGAAGGTTTCCGTTACTTATGTCAATTATAGCCCGAGCGGTGGCTAGGAAGGGCCGGCCGAGTATGAGTGGTACTTCGGCGTCCTCTTCGATATCGAGGATGACAAAGTCTACCGAAAAAATAAACTTGTCAACCTTCACTAGCACATCCTCAATGATCCCGATTGGATACTTTACGGACCGATCCGCTAGTTGGATGCTTATATTGGTTGGGCTTGGGGTTCCCAAACCAAGCTTATTAAATAAGGAGAACGACATAAGATTTATGCTCGCCCCTAGATCGGCCAAGGCGTGTTTAATTAATAAATTTCCGAACAAACACGGGATGGAAAACCGTCCCAGATCATTTAATTTTTCGGGCAATTTATTTAGAACTATCGCCGAACATTCTGCGTTAAGAGAAACACGCGAAATATCTTCAAGTTTCTTTTTATTTGATAATAAATCCTTGAGATATTTCGCGTATTTAGGCATTTGAGAGAGTGCCTCACAAAATGGTATGTTGATTTGTATTTGTTTTAAAATATTTATAAATTTTTTATACTGCTCCTCGGTGCGCTCATTTTGTAATTTAGAAGGATACGGAATAGAAGGCGTTTGAATAATGCGCGGAGCTAAATCAGAAGAATTTAAATGCGGAGTTGGAGTTGAAATGGTTACCTCAGGCTCGGCCAAATTTGAACTTTTTACCTCCTTTCCGCTGCGGAGGGTTATAGCGTTGGCGCTCTCCCGTGGATTGGGCTCAGTATTGCCCGGTAGAGCTCCCTGCTGGCGTTCGGAGAACATCTTGGCGAGTTGTCCAATCTGATTTTCTAGGCTTTAATAGATCCGAAAAGGTTCCGGATATTGGTATCAGTAGCGACGACGTATTTGGTGAAGACCTCTTCAAGTGAAGGGGCCTTTGGTGGTTGTGGTGGAGCGAATCCGGGAGGATTCACTTGTGGGGGACGTTGAGCATTATTGGGGTTGCTCCATGAAAAATTTGGGTGGTTCCTTAAACCCGGATTATAACTATTAGGAAGATTATTAATTGGGCTATAAGGAGGACGGTAGGAGTTCCCCATATAATCTACTTGCTCTTGATTAAAATTATTATTATTATTATTATTATTATAGTTATTAGCCCCGTTAGTGGCGAAGGAAGCAGACATCTCCGCCAATTGCTTAGTAAGCCATTCTACTTGATGTGCTAAATTCGGGGTGGCCTCGACTTCAAAGAGTCCGTTCGGCTTGTTAGGACGCGACCGTGGCGCATTCCACTGATAAGCATTCATGGCCATCTCCTCAAAAAGCTCTTGAGCGGCATCTGGGGTTTTATTATTTAGAGTTCCCCTAGCTGCCGCATCAATCATTTATCTCATTTGAAGATTCAAACCATTGTAGAATGTTTGAACCTGTTGCCATAAAGGAAGGGCATGGTGAGGACATCTCCGCAATAATTCCTTGAAGCGCTCCCATGTGTCATAGAGAGACTCCGAGTCTATTTGCGTAAATGAGAGAATGTCCGTACGTAATTTAGCGGACTTCGCCGGAGGAAAATATTTTGTTAAAAATTTCTTCGTCATCTCGGCCCATGTAGTGATGGAACCTCTAGGAAGAGATCACAACCACTGCTTGGCTTTAGTCTTCAAAGAGAATGGAAATAAACGCAAATGAATGGCGTCATCGGTGACGCCATTTATCTTAAATGTATCGCAAATTTCCAAAAAATTTAATAAATGTAAATTAGGATCTTCATCTGGTAAGTCATCGAAAATGACGGTTTGTTGTACCATCTGAATGATACTAGTTTTAATTTCAAAATTATTATTCGCCACCGCCGGGCGAATAATACTAGATTGTGTTCCCTCCCAATTTGGCCTCACATAATAGGACATGGTCCGTAGCGGTGCCTCATTATGGTCGGGATCTTCCATTACTCCCTCGTTAGTTTCTCCGATTGACTCTTCTCGAATTATTGGTAGATCACTAAATTGGAGACGCCGCCGCAAGGTGCGCTCGATTTCCGGATTAAAACACAATTCAAGATTATTTGAAGAGTTCCCTCGGGTCATAAACCAAAATAAAAGAAAAGAGAAAAGGGTGCGAGAGGAAATAAAAGGAAAAAGATAAAATAAAGTTTTTTAGATAAATATATTTAATTATTTTTTATATATAATTTTTTGTTATTTTTTATTTAGGTGATTTAAAATTAGTCCTGGACTTCCCAAGGTCAACCCGGTGAAGGGCTCACAAAGTACTAGAGACTGTGATGGGAATTCAAGCCCAAAGCGTTCTTTCCAGGAATTTAGTTGCACCATAAATAAGAAAAGAAAAGATAAAATTAATAGATATTTCGTTTTTCAAAATATCAACCGTACTCCACGATAACGGCGCCAAAAACTTGGTGGAGCAAAACTATGCTTGCAAACGATAACGACAAGTGTACCGTATCGAATGTAGCATAGGTTATTAAAACAAGGTCGTATTAGACTCGGGGCGGCTGATTACTCTTACATCGGAAAATCTCTTTTATTTTATCGAATAAAACTTGGGTTGGTTGTTTGCAAGAAAGAGAAATGATTTGTTAAAACTATGATTTAAAGGACTAGCACTCAACCTTGAATCACCTTGGAAAAAATAATAAATTAAGAAATAAAACTTCTAATTCTCTTTAAAAGAAATGCTTGACCGTGGAGGTTCCCGAATTATAAACATACCTCTCTCAAGGATACGCTCAACTGAGTTTAGGTTGATCAATCGAACTCTCGTTCTAGAATCGAAACCCCTAAAACCCGCCTTATCGAAGTGAACCCCTCTAGTGGATATGACTCCAATCCGGGAGATTTATGTCATCCTCTCTCAAGGAGTGCATTCAAATCTCTTTATCCTTGAAATGATCGATTCAAACTCAAAACCTCTCGGTTATTAGACTACGAAAACAAGAATGAGATTTATATATCAATAATATAATCTCAATCAATTTAAATTCAAGGATAAATCTTAAGCGATCTAAATAAGAGAAGAAGAAGTTCTAAACTAAATTATGAATTACAATTTCCTTGGATCATCTCGGCCGAGTACTAATGGAAATTTAGCTACTCATGGAGATGGAGGAATTGAAAGAAATAAAAGAGTACATAATTGAAAAGAGAATAGAATAAGAGAAAAGGGAACTAATTTTATTGATTTGCAAAAGAAATTATAACTAGGAATTAAAAGTTACAAGCCTGAAATGAAAGTGCAAGCTAAGAAGGAAGAAAAACTTGCTTAAGAATGACAAAAACAGTGCAAGAAAATATGCTAGAACTCCAAAACTCCGTCCTCAAACATCTGGAAAAGCTCCCTTTAAATAGGCAGAATTTTGATGTTATACGCCCTCGGTCACGCCCGTGACCAAGGGCGTGTAAGGGGCGTGATTTACTGTGAGCGGAGAAGGCGCCGTCTGGCTTCAATGCAGGCGTTACAGACGTGTCACGCCCTAGGTCACGCCCGTGACCTGGGGCATGTAATCTTAAAATCTGGCTTCTGGCGGGAAACTTCGGCGGGAAAGAGCGTTGTTGAACATTCGTCGATCTCAGCGTATTCGTCGAACGCGACAAATTCGTCGAATGCAGCAGCCATTTCGTCGAACGTAGCAGCCACTTCGTCGAACGCAACATTTTCGTCGAACGCAGCAGCCATGCGCAGTTCGTCGATCGCCTGAATATTCGTCGAACGCATCTCATATCCAGTGGTCACGCCCCCAGGTCACGCCCGTGACCTGGGCGTGTAACTTTAAATGACGTGGCAGACGTGCTGGCAGCTGGTGGTGGGTTCCGGCCGTGACTATGATGTCACGCCCTTGGTCACGCCCGTGACCTGGGGCGTGTAGTTGGCGAATTCTTCACGGAATGACTCCGGGATGGCGGAAACCTGTCTGGAGCATTGCGTAGGTTACACGCCCATGGGTCACGCCCGTGACCTGGGGCGTGTAATTTTACATTTTGCTCAAAACAACCTAGAAAATCTAAAAACACAAAATAGACTCAAGTTAGCTTATGAAATAATAAATGGAAGGATTTATATGATATAATTCATATAAATAACATAATTTCATATTAAAAATATAATAAACCTATACTAAAAGATGAGTAAATAAATTACTCATCAAGGCTGCTCTTCATCAATATCTCATAGCAGCCGGATTTCAATCAGAAAAAGTAGAAAGGATCTGAAGCTTATAACCCTTGCAAATCATCACAATCATAAGCAAGGGTTCATCATTAGCAGATCCAACAAAAGAAAGAAGCTGAAGGCTTCAATAGAATTCTGAGAACATAATTCTTCTTCTTACTTCTTCCTCTTACTTCTCTCTTCAACTCAACTATAAAGAGTTTTAAGAATCCCTCTTCTAAAGAATTCTGTGGTTCAAGATCTCTTTATCAAAAGATCAGTGGTTCAAGATCTCCTTATCAAAAGATCTGTGGTTCAAGATCTCCTTATCAAAAGATCTTTGGTTTTAAGAGTCTCCTTATCAAAAGACTCAGGCACAGGTTGTGCATTCCTACCATGTGGTAAAAGAGAGGAGTGCCCACATTTTGGGATACCTCTATAAAAATCTTAGTGTCTTTGTTGTGATTTTCAGTGCTGTCCCATTTACATTTTCTGCATTCATTTCCAACAATACTTAGATTATTTATTCTGCCATTGGTTTTGATTGTGTGCATAATACCTTAGTAAGTTTTATTGTTTGCACAGTTAGGATAAATAAATATTTAAATCTCTATTCACCCCCCTAGAGGATTCTCAGAGGCACACTGTGCACTTTCAATTGGTATCAGAGGAAGGTTGATCATTAAAAGGTTAACACCTTATTCAAAAAGACCTCCTACTCTTATTTCTTTATTACACAAATATTTCATAAAGAAAATGAGTTCTAAGGATTATGCCTCAACAAGACCTCCAGTGTGTAACCTAAATAAGTTTACACTCTAGAAGGCCAGAATAAAGTTGTACAAGAACTCTATTGATGAAGAAATTTTTAATGTCATCCTCACAGGTCCCACAGTCCCAATAAGGAAAGATACTAATGGAAAGGTCATACAAACCACAGTCCCCAGAGCAGAATGGACTGATGCTGAGAAGAAGATCAAGGCATGTGATGTCAAGGCCATGAACATTCTGGTCTCAACCATATCTGATGACACATTCCAAAAAGTTGTTGATTGTAACTCTGCCAAAGAGATCTGGGAATCTCTATCCAGACTAGTTGAAGGGAGCTCAGATGAAAGAAAAGACAGAAAGTCACCTCTCATATCTCAATATGAGAACTTCAAGAAAAAGGCTGAAGAAAGCATAACAGAAATGTATGACAGATTCAGCCTCATCATAAATGAGCTGAGAGGGCTTGACAAAGAAATTTCTTTGACAGAAATTAATGATAAGCTCCTCATGTGATTCCCAAGCATATAGGACTCTAGAATCTGGGCTATTAGAGATTTTAGATGCCTCAGAGAAATTTCAACTGATGCTCTGCTGGGAAAGCTCAAGTCCTATGAGCTTCTACTAAAAAGCAGGGCTGAGTCAGAAGCCCAGGAGATATTATCAACTCCTATAGAAGGGACTCTTGTATTAATGACTGTTGAAGCAGAGTCCTCCACCACTGAAGAAGAGATGTTCAATCTCTTGGCAAAAACATTCAAGAAGTGGGTCAGAACAGAGGACTCCAGAAGGAAAGAAAGGAGCTCTAGCAAGCCAAGGTATGACAAAACTCCTAAATAGTAGATTATCTGTTTCTCTTGCAGAAAACCAGGACATTTTTCTACAGAATATTCTGAGGAAGAAAAGAACAAGAACATCAAGCAGAGGAAGGAGCACAAGAAGAAATCCTTCAGGAGGAAGGACAAGAAGAGAGGAAAAGGTTTCATTGCTGAAACCTGGAGTGATTCAGACTCTAAATCAAGCTCCTCCTCATCTGATGATGATGAAGATGGTGGATCAGAAGAAGCCTGCCTAATGGCTCTGGAAGACTCCTCTGCAGAGAATGAGGTAACAATCTTTGATGACTTTGATTTTTCATCAAGAGATTTTATGGATTGTTTTAAAGAATTTTGTCAAGACTTTATTAACAACCAAAAGGAACTTAAAACAATCAGATCGGAACTAGAAGAACTTAGGAGAGATAATCAATACTCAGTTAACTACAATATGAGAGGTGAATTGTTTAGGAAAGAAAAAGAAATACACTTATTAGATATTAGAAATTCAGACATAAAGAAAGAACTCACAAAGGCAAAATCCTTTGAGGAATCCATAAATAGAAGGAGTCAAAAGCTTAAAGATATCTCACTAAATCTGTCCAAGAGATTTGATCATCTTGATCAGGAATCACAACCATCTACTAGCACCCAAATCCCTAGCAAACATGCTTGGGAAAATCTTGTAGCATCATTTAGGTCTAGACCTAATAATATTTCAGAATCATGTGAAGATCATAATGATAATAACCCTAATAAGTTCACCATATTTAATAGGGCAAACACTAGTGATCAACCATGGATCTTAGGCAAACACCCCTTAGAAAAATCAAATAAAAATAACAAAAATCTTAATAAAAGGAATCATACGTCGAATAGAACTCGACACAATTTTAAGAATGCGTCGAATGCAACTCGACGGAGTTCAGCATATGCGTCGACATCATTTCGAAATAACTATGTGAGTGCGTCAAATTACACTCAACGCAATCAGTACCATGCTTCGAATGACTATCGACGGGACTATACAGGCATGTCGAATTACATTCGACGCAACTCTAAAGATGCATCAATTTCTTCTCGACGCATATTTCCTGCAAAAAGTTACCAAACATCTAAACTTTTTTTTACCTCTATTCCTAGATGTTTTTGCTATTATAAAGTAGGACATATTGCCAAACATTGCTGGCATAATTATGCAACACTTCTTCACCTAAGGGGGTATACTGAAAGACCATCTCATTCTTTCATAACTCCATATGATGATAGAAGAAAGAGACCCCAACATGTGAGGGTCTGTACTTATGTTTGATTCAATGTGCAGAGGGAAGACTGTTCAACCACAAACCAGCAGTGGTATCTGGACAGTGGCTGTTCCATGCATATGACTGGAGAAAAAGAACTGCTGGAGAATTTCAAGGCCAAGGAAGGGCCTAAGGTAATTTTTGGGAATTCCCACTCTGGTCAAACCAAAGGATATGGTTTGCTCAGGATTGGGGAAGTCTCCTTTTCTAAGGTAGCTTATGTTGAAGTACTTCAACATAATCTAATCAGTATTAGCTAGCTGTGTGAGGGTGAGTACAAAGTTGTATTCACTAAGTCCTTGTGTCATATAGTTAGCTCTAGATCTGACCAAATAGTTTTAACTAGTCTTAGGAAGGGTAAGGTCTATGTTGTAGACTTTGAGTACACAAAGTCTGAGATCTACTTATTCAACTCCCAGTTAGAAAAGAGTGAGTTGTGGCATAGGAGACTTAGTCACCTTAATCTTAAGATAATTGCCAAACTCTCCAAGCTCAACCTAGTGAGGGGCTTACCAACTGGTAAGTTAAATAAAGATCATCCCTGTAGAGCCTGCCAACTAGGAAAGCAGATCAAAGCATCATTTGAACCAAATGGTAAGAATGATTCACCCAGAATCATATTCCTGTTGCACATGGACCTATTTGGTCTTATCTCCACTCAAAGCTTAGCAGGTAAGGCTTATACTTTAGTCATTATTGATGACTTGTCTAGGTTCAGCTGGGTGTTAT
This sequence comes from Dactylorhiza incarnata, assembly GCA_033032865.1. Classification (NCBI taxonomy): domain Eukaryota; kingdom Viridiplantae; phylum Streptophyta; class Magnoliopsida; order Asparagales; family Orchidaceae; genus Dactylorhiza; species Dactylorhiza incarnata. The sequence goes on from JAWHQI010000437.1 coordinate 805,372, forward strand.
TTCTAAAAGCTAAGTCTGACACCTTCAAGATCCTCTCAAGATTCATTAGACAGATTCAATCTGAATTCAACACTCAGGTTGTTGTGATCAGCACTGATCATGGTACTGAGTTTGAAAATCAGTTAATGTGTAGATTCTGTGAGGATGAAGGGATAAGACAAAGCTTTTCATCTCCTAGAACCCCCCAACAAAATGGGGTGGCTGAAAGGAAAAATAAAACCCTAATTGAATCAGGAAGGACATTATTGGCTGAATCCAACTTGAATAAGTCCTTTTGGGTTGAGGCAGTAAATACTACCAACTATGTTCTGAAAAGGAGTCTCATTCACAAGACTAAGTTGAAGACTCCCTATGAGTTATTGAAGTGAAAGACACCTATAGTCGCTTACTTTAGGATTTTTGGGTGTACTTGTTTTATCCTCAACAATGGGAAAAGTCATCTTGCCAAATTTGACAAGAAGGCTAATGATGGGATATTCTTAGGATATTCTTCATCAAGCAAGGCCTATTGGTGCTATAATAAAAGCTCTCTCAAAATTGAGGAGTCTGTGCATGCAGTTTTTGATGAAACTAACATGTTTTATAAGGGGAAGGAAACTTCCACCAGCACTATTTTGCAGGAAAAAGATCAGCTTGCAGAACAAGTTGAAAGGCTGGCCATTTTGGACCATTCATCAGTGTGTCAAGATAAAGGGAAACAGAAGATTGACACTGATTCAGATGAAGATTTTGTAGCAGGTGAAGAGGAAGTCACGGCACCTCAGCTGCCAACAACAGAGATCATTCTAGTGAATGAGGATGAAGTCCCCACTGTCACTAAGCAAGTGATTCCTCAGGAAGAAGAGTGTCTCCTAGATAACTCAACAAGATCAAGGATGACCCTAAAGGATCATCCTCCAACACAGGTTATAGGAGACTTGACAGTGGGAGTCAAGACAGGGAGACTGCTTACAAATAAAACAATGCTACAATGCTTTCTCTCTCAATATGAACCCAAGAAGTTTGAAGAAGCAGACAGTGATCCTCATTGGATATCTGCTATGCAAGAAGAACTGACACAGTTTGAGTGGAACAAGGTTTGAATATTTGTTGAAAGACCAAAGAATTACCCAGTCATTGGCACCAAATGGGTATTTAAGAACAAAATGGACTCAATAGGAGCCATAATCAGAAATAAGGCCAGGCTTGTGGCCCAAGGATACAGACAAGAGGAGGGGATTGAATTCAACCAGACATTTTCTCCAGTAGCAAGGTTGGAGGCCATCAGAATGTTTCTGGCATATGCAGCTCACATGAAGATCAAAGTCTACCAGATGGATGTAAAGAGTGCATTCCTAAATGGAACTCTACAAGAGGAAGTATATGTGGAGCAGCCCCCAGGTTTTGTCAATCCTACTTATCCCTCTTTTGTGTATAGATTAGATAAAACACTATATGGTCTCAAGCAAGCTCCAAGAGCTTGGTATGAGACCTTATCCACTTTTCTTCTGGAACACTCTTTTGAAAGAGTGAAAGATAAAACACTTTTCACCAGAGCACATAAGAATCAGCTATTACTAGTCCAAATATATGTTGATGACATTATATTTGGGTCAACAGATCAATCCCTCTACAAAAGGTTTGCCTACCTAATGCAGTCAAGATTTGAAATGAGTAGCATGTGGGAATTATCCTATTTCCTTGGTCTTCAAGTAAGACAAAATGCAGATGACATTTTCATATCCCAATCCAAATATACCAGAGAACTCATCAAGAGGTTTGGGATGGAAAATGCCTCTGTTATGAAAACCCCCATGGCTACTAATGTTATTTTGGATAGAGATGAAAAAGGGTAAGTCCTTTGATCAAAAGACTTACAGAGCAACCATTGGCTCTCTTCTCTACCTAACAGCTAGCAGACCTGATGTAATGTTTGCTACCTGTATCTGTGCAAGGTTTCAGGTTGACCCAAAGGAATCACACATGAGTTCTGTCAAAAGATTTTTTAGATATCTGAAGGGTACACCTGAACTTAGATTGTGGTATCCAGCTGAATCTGGATTTGAATTAATTGGTTATTCAGATGCAGACTATGCTGAAACTGGCTGGATAGAAAAAGCACTTCAGGAACATGTCAGTTTCTGGGTGCTAAACTGATTTCATGGTTTAGCAAGAAGCAAACCACAGTCTCCACTTCTACAGCTGAAACTGAGTATATAGCTGCAAGAAGCTGCTGCTTACAAATATTATGGATGCAAAATCAGTTGTTGGATTATAATTTTTCCCTTGACAATTCCACAATTTATTGTGACAGCTATAGTGCTATTTCAATTGCTTCCAATCTTGTTCTACACAGCAGAACTAAGCAAATAGAGATAAGGCACCACTTTCTCAGAGACAATGTAGAGAAAGGTAAGATCAACCTTCAATACATATCCACTGACACTCAAAGGGCTGACATCTTCACTAAGCCACTTGATGAAAGTAAGCACAAGTTCTTCATCAATGCACTGGTATGCTTGATGGAGCATTATAGGTCACACTTATTATGTATAAAGACCTATTTTATATAGAAAATTATTGCTGGGAAAAACAACAAGGATTTTGAAGAACAAAATAACTGGTTATTCAGAGCTGCGTCGAATTCAAATCGACGTACTGTCGACTTCTAATCGACAATAGTTTTGAGAGCATCCTGAGACGGTTCATTCGAATAGCACTCGACATAACTTCGAATACTTATCGATGCTTACGTCGACATCATCATTGGTGATTCCATTTCGGAGCCACGTCAACTTCCACTCGACGTTGCGTCGATTGCAACTCGATGTTCCGTTGATGTGCCCAAAAGCGCGCATGATCAACTTGTTTTGGCGCACTGAATTTAGTTATTTTTCGACGTTGCTTCGAATATAACCCTAATTTGCAACGATTCATCTACTCAAAGCAACTTAAGCCTTCGACTTTATTGTGCTCTTCGAATTTTCTCCCTCTTGCTCTCCCTCCTTTTCCCTTTTTTGCCTCTCTCTCTGTTTTGTGCAGGTACTTGCAGTATAGTAATGGCGTCTCCTCAAGAAATTGCCGATGCAATTGATCAAGCCCTGAAGACCCTTCTCTCACATTTTAGCTCTCTATATCTGGACTTCTCAAAGGATTGCTATCGCAAGCTTTGCGCCCAACACAGAAGGTTGCACGACCTTACGTCTGAAATCAAGGCTCTTGATGCAGATATCAGATCGTCGGATGTGCCTGCCGATGTCTTTATATCTTTCGTCAGCGATATAAAGCAGGGGGAGAAGTGTATCAGCAGGCAGCCTCTCCAAGACTCAATGTACACCACAACAATTCATATCTCCTTTGTCTCTGAAGGGGAGCCAGCCATCACATCTTGGTTGCCGCTTGAAGGTTCAACAACTCAGGGGGAGTCAACCCATCCAAGGATCCTGCCTTCAACACATGGGGAGTCCTCAATTCAGGGGGAGATTTCCCTATTCTCAGATGATCAGGTCTATCTAAAGACTATGCAAGAATTCCATGAAGATAGCGAGCCATCCATCCCTGATGCTCTTGCATTCAGGGTGTCTTCTGAATATTCTACAATAGCACCTTCTCCAGTCAAGGTGGCTGATCAGGATCTTGCTCCATCTGATCCAACTCCAGCTTAGCTTTCACCTCAAGCTCGGCTTTCATCTCCACCTGCTCCAATTCAAACAGCTAAACCAATTCTTCCAACACCTGTCTTCAGAGGAAGACCTCCATATAAAGGTAGGGGAAGAGGAAGAGGAGGCAAAGGAAGACTGCCAATTTGGGAAATATATTCAAAAGAACAGAGGAAGGAATACAAGAAAGATAAATCCTATCACAAAAAATATGAGAGGATTGAACTCCCAGAGAATACAATGAAAACTTACACTGATCTAAAGCTCTACAAAGCTTTAGAGGAGATTGGAGATAAAGACAAATATGAATATGAAATAACCCAAAAAGAGATTGAAGAAAAGAGTAAAAGGTTCATTGATATTTTGCAAAGGGGAAAAGAGGTAGTTGAACAAGAAGAATTGGCAAAAGCAATTCCAATCAAAACCACCCTGTTTGATCCCAGCAAGTATACTGTAAGAAACCCTCGGGCCAAAATGTTAGACGGAGCAGGGCAAGTCCATAGAAGGGGTATTGGATGTAATCCAGAGGATGCAGTGGAGCTACCTCAGAAAAGAAAGAAAGGAGAACAGTTACCAGTAGTGAAAAAGAAAATTGTGTTCACAACAGCTTCAACTTCTGGCAAAACACAATCAACTTTTGTGGTACCAAATCCTGATGCAGAGCCTGAGTCAGATGATTTAAATTTGGAAGTCATAAACATGATGACAGCTAAAGTTTTTGATCTGGGATTCAATTTAAAGGATGTCCATCCTGAAACAGAAACTAATCTGGAAAAGCTGTTCAAGGGTCATGAAAGGATTCAGAAGAACCTAGAGAAAGCCACTCCAGCAAATTTCAAATATGTGGAGAGGAAGTTCAGAAAGACTTATGACGCTTTAGCTCTGTTTCTTAGAGAAAGAAAGTATACTATTCTTTGGGTAAATTCTGATAAACACTTTTTGATATTAATCAGATGTTTTTCTATTTACCAGCCCATCTAGTTATTTATCCTATGTCTATGTTGTCTTGTATGTAATTCTGCTTATGTAAAATATTGGTGTAAAATCACTTTAACCAAGACTGAAAAATTTGTTAAGATAAATAGGGGGGATTGTTGGGAAAAACTGCTTGGATTTAACTTAACAAATTATCTAAAGTGATTTTAACTCTTAGGTTTTAATTACTCAGTGTATAGTGAGGGTAATTTGGTCATTAGATGTCTTAGGATATCACACATAACTTATAGTGTCAAGACCAGAGAAAGACAAGCATAAATTGGGTTGAGTTAACAATTGCGTCGAAAAGTATTCGACGCAACTTCGACTTCATGTCAACGTAACTTAGACTAGAAGTCCAAGCAACTCTACCTTTCTGTCAAAGTAGATCAAGTCGACGCTAAGTTGAAAGGATATCGATGTAGATGAAATGAGCATGTTGAAGTATCATTAGAAGTCGACGCAGCTTCGACTTCAACTCAACGCAGAAGGAAGAATCTGTCAAAGCCATCTGAAGTCGGCGCAACGTCGACTACAATTCGACGTAGATGATGAAGTTCAAAATCAAGCCTTCAACTCGATGATCACGTCGATAAGTAATCGACGCAACGCCAACATCAGGGTTCAATCAGAGCAAGAAGGTATTCGAAGCTGCTTTTACAAGAACTCGAAGGTGCGTCGATAAAAGAGAAAGAGAAATCGACACAATGTCGAATATAGTCTGAAAAGGAAACCTTTTCAGATGCCATTTTGGATCTCTCTCTCAAGGCCCACAGCACTAAAGACCATTCTACAACAGCTTGTTTATTGCCTATAATGGAGAGGAGCATTCAAGAAGAAAGAAAAAGCTTTCTTGGAAAGGATTCAAACAGTTGGCAGACGGGTCGTGAACAAAAGAAGGAAGAGAGATTAATTGTCCAAGCCAATACCTTTTCAGGACAACCCAAAAGAGGAAAGGAATTCAAATCAAATCATGGACAATAAATAAGAATAGCAGTGAGAAAAATGACAGAATAATCAATACATTTTACAGAGCTTGTCGATTTGGGCTTCCTTCTTCTTCTTCTTCTTCCTCCTGGAACCCTAAAAGACAGAAAAACAAGAACTGCTCTCTCTCTCAGAACAGAACAACTGAAGGCTGCTCTTCATCAATATCTCATAGCAACCAGATTTCAATCAGAAGAAAGTAGAAAGGATCTGAAGCTTATAACCCTTGCAAATCATCACAATCATAAGCAAGGGTTCATCATTAGCAGATCCAGCAAAAGAAAAGAAGCTTAAGGCTTCAATAGAATTTTGAGAACAGAATTCTTCTTCTTACTTCTTCCTCTTCCTTCTGGCTTCAACTCAACTGTAAAGAGTTTTAAGAATCCCTCTTCCAAAGGATTCAGTGGTTCAAGATCTCCTTATCAAAAGATCTTTGGTTCTAAGAGTCTCCTTATCTTAAGACTCAGGCACAGGTTATGCATTACTACTAGGTGGTAGAAGAGAGGAGTACCAATATTTTGGGGAACCTCTATAAAAATCTTTGTGTCTTTGCTGTGCTTTTCTGTGCTGTCCCATTTACATTTTCTGCATTCATTTCCAGCAATACTTATATGATGTATTCTGCCATTGGTTTTGATTGTGTGCATAATACCCTAGTAAGTTTTATTGTTTGCACAGTTATGATAGAAAAATATTTAAATCTCTATTCCCCCCCCCCCCCCTCTAGAGGTTTCTCAGAGGCACACTGTACACTTTCAATGCTTTTCGCATCCCTTTGATGTGAGAATAACAAATCCTACTTGTATTTGATCTTATTTGCCATTGTATTTTTAGCATACAGGTTTGAACATGTATGACACTAGGTTGCTACATTATTGGTCTGGACCTGCTCACAGACTAAAAAGAGGGATGTGGTCTAACGCCAGGCGTTAGGACTTAACGCTAGGCGTTGACTCTCGTTCCCATCATGATGATTATGGCAAGGAGGGAAGCAGCCGTGATTGCAGGAGCAGTTGGGGAATGATCTGACCTAACGCCAGTGTTAGGGTTGCCTAAAATGAATGTTTCCTAAAGTGCAGAATCTCCTTCCCATTTTGAAGATCTGAGCCATCAAAACAATTCCATACTAGGTCAACGCCAGGCGTTAGCCTTAACGCCGACGTTAGCCTCCAGTCCTATAAATTGGTGGATTTCATCTTCCCCAACTACTGATTGAAAGAGAGCTCTATTCCAGCACTTCGGAAACTCTGAGAGGGCCGTATTTCCAGACCATCATCTCTCAAAAAAATTCGAGAGAAGAATTTAATGAGGACCAGATCAACGCTTACTCAACGCAAAGAATGCATGCTTCGACTTCGAGAATATTCAACGAGCTAGGTCTATTATAACCTTTTCATTATAATTGTGGATTAAAATCGCCTCGTGTTGGCGACTAGGTCTGTGTACGACTTAGGGATGAATTCACCTCGTGTTGGCGACTGGGTCTAGGGAGTAGATCTTGGGGGTGCTCGAGGCTTTTCTGGGGATAGAAAGGCTAGAGCGGCTTGAGTCTGGAACTGGGAAATATAGACTAAAGCCAACCATTTCTTTGTGAGAAGAGTCGGTTTAGAGAACAAAAAGAATATTTCATATTTCGTTTTCGATTTCTAGCATCATAGAAATCACATTTTGTAATCAATAATTCTATATGATAATCATGTCTTTTTGTTTTAAATAATTTACTACTCTTTACTTTTGATTCACTCTCATTTAAAGAAAACATAAAAAGTTTTTTTTAATATTAAAGTTTTTCTAAAACCCTTATTCACCCCCACCCTCTCTAAGGGCGCTTCAAGATCCAACATATCCTTCCCCGACGAGGTCTTCAAAGCAGGTAAGTTGGAAACCCACGACCGTTCTATGATGAGTTCGAGCTTCAAGGCCTCCACCTCATTCTGGAGGTTTTGGTTCTTCTGGTCCAGGAGTGAGATGATCACTGCACTGACTTCGGACGCCTAAAATGGAAGGAACTAAGTTAGAGCAGAACCTCACATGATGCGTCCAAACATGGGTGACGAGATGAATTTACCTCGGCAACGTCTCGTACCTCCTTGTCTTATGGAGTTCGGTGAGCTCTCCCTCAACCCCGATGAGCTTTCTGGTGGTCTCGCCCAACTGCTCTATGACCTCGGTCAATTGCTCGGCGGCCTCAGCATTCTTTTGCACTACCTTTGTGCTCTCCTTCGTTGTCTTCTCCATGGTGACCAGATCTGCCTTGGTCTCCTGTAAGGCTTTGACGCGATGAAGATGTCGCCTCGCTATAGAATGTGTCAGCTCGACGGATCGCAGTAACGAGCGCAGAGTCTGATATGAAAGATATTTGGAAGAGGCTTGAGCAAAATCTTCAGCGTCATCTTTCTCGTACATAGCATTGAGGAAGTTGAAGGCGTCGTTGTCATGTTCATCCTCCTCTATCTAGGTGGGCAGGAAAGTGCTAACAGATACCCGATTCTGCGACGCGTCCCACATGAGCAAGGGTTCACCGGTGATATCCCTCTTGCTGCTCCCTCGCCCGAAATTATGATGGGACTCGGAGTACTCAAGGTTCTCAAGAACCTAAGGGTCTTTATGGTCAGATGTTGAGGCCTCAGTGAGGTCGCGGTGGGCAATGGACTTTTGAAACTTTTTGAAGGCCCCACTAGTGTCGGTGTCGATGCCCTTGACCCCTTGCTCTTGGGGTATTCGGGCTCATCTCGAGGCACCTCTATCAGCTAGACGAGAGGGGGAGGAGTTTTCTTCGAGCGCGAGGTCTTCGACTTGCCAATGATTACTCCTGAAGGGAGAGAGTGGAGTCCTACAGAAAGGGGCGGAGATTTAGTATGCATTTCAAGACGCCAAAACAAAGACGTTGTGGTTAGTCCTCATCGTACATTTACTAGGCTTGACATAAGCGAGCTTCTCAACACGTATTCACAATTAGATGATGTCCATTACTCACTAGAAGAGCGAGAGGTAAAGGGGCTCGGAGGTCTCAGGAATCCGAGGAGGCTTGTAATGGGGCTCGTCCCTCTAAGCAGGTTGAAATACATGGCCGAAGGGACCTCACACGATTACAAACTTCTCATGCCATTGGTGAACCTTATTATGCAACTCCTTGATCTTCAAGGAGGCTCCACTGAAGTAGGATAGCCCATTGACATTCTCCTTCATGGAGAGGATCTTGCAGAAGATGACAAAGTCGAAGACAACCCTGGCCTCGTGCAGGAAGCAGATGAGGGCCATCATGGTTGTGGCCCCATTTGGGTTGATCTAGGAGGGGGTAAGGACGAAATGGTTTAGCTCCATCCGAACTGCCTGACCGAAGGGGAGGTAAAGTCCCATCTCTAAGTGGGCCAAGGGGATAATGAGCTCGTCCACAAAAAAGGAGTTAATGAGCTCGTCGTGCCCAACTTGGCGAGCAGAGAACCCCTCCAACAAGAAGATCTGCTAGAAGAGAGTGAGCTCATACACCAGCGTCTTGCTCCATGGAAACTTGGCAGTGACGAAGTTGTCCACGCAATGAAGATGACCCTCCATCTCCCTGGTGCGCTTTCCTTTGGCAGACGAAACCATAGATAGAAAGAGGCGAATAGAAATCAGAGATCACAATAGGGAGATCATCTGGTGAACTCAGCAGAAGAAATAACATATGTAAGGTGGCTATGGCCCCCTATTTATAGAGGTCGGATGCCGACATCGTGAGGTCGAGGGTGTGGCACACTCAGGCGAGGTGAGTGCATATTCCAGGTGTGAAGATATATTAGATCGCAAAAATTGTGAGGTGGCTATTAGAATGAAAAAAATAAACATTCGTGTATCCTAAAGCCATGCGAGGTGTCCTGCATACGAACGAACTCAGAAATAACAAAGAAAAGAACTCACCCACTGGTGAGGTAAACAATACGAGCAAAATAGTAATAATCACAAGCATCGGCGAGGCCTATTACTAAAAAAAGGGTTTAATGAACTATTAAACATGTTATTACAGCACATCAACTGAAATTACAAGAAGAAGTAATGAAAGTGCATGCTCTTTAGGCCCCGCAAAGGGGATTTCAGAGTTTCAAGGTCGAGACATGCGTGGTCCACTAGCCGACCTCACACGCAGCACGTAACTCCTCCTGAGCTTTGTGGAGACCCTCTGCGTGGTGGCGGATGATTTCTTCAGTCCACCGGATGTGGTATGTCATCCTCTCCATGTCTCCGGGGAGGCCCACGCTATAAGAAAGGTGGTGGATATCGTTCTCCAGCAGCGCCACCTTATGCTCCACCTCGTCCATTCACACCTCCAAGCTCTGGATGTCGAAGTATTTGCGCTCGACACTCCTCAAGTCGGGGAGTAAAATCCTCAACAAAGGATAGCCGAGAATCCACCACGATCAAATGGAGGTTGAGCTCTCTCGTCGCCAATGCCTTCAACCGTATTTCATGCGAGGAGAGAAAAAAGAGGATGTGAGCCCTGAACTCGCCGAAAGATTCACCTGGGTCAGCAAATAACTCGCTAGCTGGTGAGAAGGGACGACGGTGGGGAGACCCTATAAGAGGGACTAGGCCTACAAGTGGTATGAATTATTAAACATCATTCCACAATGACGATTATTCAATGAAGAGAGCACAAGTGATAAGGTTATATTTATTAAATATCTATGTGGTTTTTAATTGTTTTCACACATTTGATTTCAAAGTGCTCATTTTTCTGTGCTCAATCTCATTATAATGCCTAATTAGTGAATGTTTAGTTGATTTTAACTTGACAAATGTATCCAGGAGTATTTAGGACGAGAAAAAGATGTTTTGGAGAAGATTTCATTCTACACCGCATTTCACATGGTTTACAACACGGTCGTGTCCAGGCACACGATATCTACACGGCTGGGTACTTTGTCGTGTTTGAGAAATTTCAGCAACAACAAGAGACAAAGAGAGTCACAACTATTCACACGGGCGTGTGTACAAACGTGTACATGGACACAGATATTACACACAGGTGAAAGACTTGCCGTGTTCAGGCATTTTCGGCAACAAAAAGAAGACAGACAGAGTCACAACTTGTTACATGACTGACATTCTACCCGTGTACAGATGCACGATCTGATACACAACCGTGTTATGCAACACGACCCACTTTCCAGACATGACTTCCTTCATAACCGTTTGCGTGCAATATACACGACCTTGAACACGGGTGTGTGTCTAGCCGTGTACGACTTTTTCTTACCAAATTTCACACTGCTATAAAAGAAAATGTCTTCTCTTTACAAAGGAGAAGATCAGAATTGAGAGATTTTTTTCAGAGCATTTTAGAAAAGATTGGCTTGGAGATAACTTGTAATGTTCTTTTACTTTGATTTGGATTTTTGTTATTATTTAGAAATGATGTTGTGTAACTAATTCCTCTATAGCGTTGGGATGTAAGAACCCTAGTATGATGTTTTATGCTATATGATTTTTTTTTTCATTCTCTCAATCTATTACTCGATTTTTTCATGTAACTTAAATTCATCAAGTTTTATTTATCCAGAATTGTTATTCTTGTTTGATTTCATACTTTGAGATTGAGAAATCCTTGGCATGATAAGATCTAGTATGAATAAAGAGGATTGATCGTAATTCTAAAGATAGTTTGCGAAATTCTTTTGTGTTTAAAGAAAAGATTATATACGCGTTTAAAGCAAGTGAAGGAGTTTTGATTTAGCAGAAATCCTAACCAATCAATCTAAACTTAGTATTAACTTGCTCGAAAGAGAGGTTAATTCTCTAAAAATCTTTTTGGACAATTAGTATATGAGAGTTTGAAGAAAATATCTCAAAGATCGATTGCATCATCTAGGTGTTCTCTACATTCGAACGCAATTTTTAATCATCAATTTCTTCCTTCATAAATTTATTGTTTTCATTAAAAGTTAAATTAGCATTATTTTCGATTCTAAATTAGGAAATCATTCTTGATTCATCTTGGTAGATAATATATGAGTGGTGAGTACGAGTAATTAAAAAGATCTCTTGGAATACGACAAAAGATAGAAATATCTTGTTTATTACAATTGATAGGTTCACTTGCCTTGAAAATTTATTATTAAGTGAGAATTGCAAACCATCAAGTTTTTGGCGCCGCTGCTGGGGACACAATTTTAATATTCTAAAAACTTCAATTTTATTAATGTACCTATTTTTATTTTCTTACAAAGTTTTAATTTTTATTCTTGAAAGATATGGGTTGTCTATAAACTACACCTAGAGGGGGTTATTAGGTGTTTTCAATATTATTTGTTACTTTAAAATTTAACTATCACAGCACAAGAGCAATCACAGAAAACACACTAGATTATATACGCGTTTAAAGCAAGTGAAGGAGTTTTGATTCAGGATAAATCCTAACCAATCAATCTAAACTTAGTATTAACTTGCTCGAGAGAGAGGTTAATTGTCTAAAAAAAATTTGGACGATTAGTATATGAGAGTTTGAAGAAAAGATCTCAAAGATCGATTGCATCATCTAGGTGTTCTCTACATTCGAACGTTATTTTTAATCATCAATTTCTTCCTTCATAAATTTATTGTTTTCATTAAAAGTTAAATTGGCATTATTTTCGATTCTAAATTAGGAAATCATTCTTGATTCATCTTGGTAGATAATATATGAGTGGTGAGTACGAGTAATTAAAAAGATCTCTTGGAATACGACAAAAGATAGAAATATCTTGTTTATTACAATTGATGAGTTCGCTTGCCCTGGAAATTTATTATTAAGTGAGAATTGCAAACCATCAAGTTTTTGGCGTCGTTGCCAGGGAAACAATTTTAATATTTTGAAAACTTCAATTTTATTAATCTACCTATTTATTTTCTTACAAAGTTTTAATTTTTATTCTTGAAAGATATGGGTTATCTATAAACTACACCTAGAGGGGGTGATTAGGTGTTTTCAAGATTATTTGCTAATTTAAAATTTAACTATCACAGCACAAGAGCAATCACAGAAAACAGACAAGATTTATAGTGGTTCCCTACAAGACAATGTGTCTAGAGGTACTCCATTGTCCCTCCCACCTATCTAGCAATGAACTAGACTAGGCAACTTCTCCAACTCAGATCTTTTCTCAATAAATAGATCTTACAACTCAGGTTCACACAGAACCCTACCAAGCTCAAACTTTGCAAGTCTTACAATAACTCAGATATTCACCAAGATCCTACCAAACTCAGGCTCACAAAGAACCCTACCAATCTCAGGCTCACACAGAACCCTACCAATCTCAGATCTATCACATGATCCTACAATCTCAGGCTCACACAAAACCCTATAGAAAAATAAAGAAAAGTTTGTTGTTGTAGAAGAAAAGACTTCATGATGAAAGCTTTGAAATAGCAGGCCTTCTTCTTCTTCTTGCAACAGTAAGCCCAGAGATCTTGTGAATCACTGAACCATTCTTTAGAATCTTCTCTAGACCTTCACAACACAGCAGTGAAGTCTTCTTCTTGTAAATTCTTTTCTTTCTCTTCTAGAAGTATGCATGGGAATAAACTTGAGAGAGAATACTTAAGAAACCGTGTGTTTTGAAAGAAAAAAAATGTATCTTTTATACTGCTCTGTCATTTTGCATAAACCCCTTGTTGATTATTCCATAATCAATTTGCCCGTTTGAAATGTTTGACAGAATTGGCATAATATTTTATCATAAATGACTAGTCGTTCTTGGAACTTGCAGAATATAGAAGTAATAATATTCTTCATTAAATACTGCGCAACAACTATATTCTATAGAGAATATATCATTTATTACTCCTTGATTGATGTGCAAGATAGGCGGCGTGCACATTCCCTGAATATCAATTTCCAAGAACGTCTGCGCACTAAATGCGGCTCTGCAACTGTCAAGGCGATAATATTCCTTCAAGTCGATATCATCTTGATCAATGTAAAGGATAGATATTCTTCACAACGATATCGCCAACATACTTCCTTCTTTAATACTCTACTTGATATCTCAACGATATTGCTTCTCCTAGACGATATCGTCGAGATGTTTCTTTTTATAAGGCTTAGACTTATTCATCAGACTGATAGTCTTTCTTAAAGACAATATCGTCTTGATCTTCTAGACGATATAAGGTCTTCAAACTGATGTCTGTCTACATGAACCTTTCTTCATGACTTGATGAGTTATGTCTTTAATCTTTAAGGTTATACCTCTTCTTCAAGACAATATCGTCGAGACATTTGAACTTAGCTTTATGCAGGATAACCTTTGTTCAATCTTCAAGACTATACATCTTCTTCAAGATGATATCGTCGAGACATCTGAAATTAGCTATATCAACGATAATCTTTCTTCAAGACGATATCATCGGAACTATCTTGACGATATGTTTCCTTTCTCAACGATTCATCTGCTAAGTCTTAAGATGATATTTTACTTAGTGAGTTTTCATTACTTTTATCGTCTTGATACTAGTGATGTAGCTTTGATTCATCTATCACAACATGGACTTAAACATAACATCAAAAACAACTTAGCTTATTTGTACTTGTGTTACTTCTTCAAATCTAGAGACTGAAGGCATAATACCCAGCAATCACCCCCTATTTGAAGAAGCCAGAACTTTACAAGTATAGATAGGCTTGACTAACAAATTTAATCAGTAATAATTAATCAAGCATTTAATCACTACATATATTGATTAACTATAGTCCAATGCATTTACAATATATTAGATGCAAAAATGTAGAACATAGAAATTTGCATGTGATTTCTAGAATCCTTCTTCTTCAATCCTTCTGAATATCTTTTCCTTTCCTAGATGATCTAGCTTTCTTGGATTGTTCAGCTTCAGCCAATTTTTGCTTTTTTCCTTCCAATATAGTTATAGGGCTTAGGGTGATATATGAGAGGAGCATGGACATGCACTGAAGTATCTCCCATCTTGATTTTGTTCCAATAGTTCCTTCTGCCAGCTTCACACATCTCATATTTCTGCCATTCTTCTGAACTATAGAATGTACCCATGTCATGCTTTCCCTGCTGGAATAGAGTCCAAGTATTTAGGATGATATCCCTTGAGCAAGGGCTCCATTCTTCAAAATTTGGATTTTTCTTTATTTCCTCCATTCTCACCTTTTTTGCTTCTTGCTCTTCAGAATCAAAAGAATGTCTTTTGCTTTTCCTAGCTTGCCTACTCCTACTGACAGGCTCATCAACAAAGTACCCTTGATAGCTATCATGCTCTTGATATTGTTCTAGAGGGACTTCTGGCATTGCACTATGGGAGGGTTCTTCAGGGAGACTGCCTTCTGGAATTGGATGTTGATAGGCAATCCCATAGTCAATAGGCTCAAGATCCATAGAGAATCTTACTTCATTGGCTAACCACATGACATGATGACTTGTCATTACCTCCCCCTTTCTGGCTTCTGAAAATATGTCTTTAGTGAGGGCTGTCTGGAAGGCCTGAAGATGTCTAGCTAGAAGATTATTCAGATTTCCAATAGCATCCCTAAGAGTGCCTTGAGATGCTCTGACAGATTGATTGAAGGAATTTGAAAGTTGATCTTGGGTGACTTGAAATTGATGAAGTAATGTTTCACCAACATTGTCCACTAGCTCTTGAGAGACCTGAGCAGAATATGATATTTTTTGAAGTAAGGTATTGATTGCATCTTCAAAGTCATTAAAGGCCACATCTTGGTTTTGTATGATGGCCTGCTGATTTTCTCTTAGAGTAGACAGTCTATCAAGCACAATGTTCAGTTGATGTCCAATTAGATAAGTAGTTTGATTGATGTTGGCTATTTCAGTTCCTGTATTAGCCACAACATTGGCAGCAGTCTGATACACATTTGTGTTTTGATGATTGAGATGTTGGATGTCTTCTTGCAATATCCTTCAAAATATTCTCTTTGTCTATTTAATAGAGTTTCCATTTGGGACAGAAATTCTGTTGATGGGAACTGTGGGAACTGTGCTGGTTGAAGGATGTTGCTCATCTTCTTTCCTTTGAGGTGAGGGCGGTACTGTGAATTGACCAATAGGCTCCCCCTCCATCATTGCAGGGATTTCAGAGGGGTACTCATATTATTCTTCTTCTGAATTTATATGCATTTCATCACTAAGAAATTCATTCAAGGATCTGTCAGACTCATCTAGTTCTTCATGTCCACCACTTGGATCTTTCTCAGATTCTTCTAATTCCACATTCAAAGCAGCTTCTGGATCAGGTAGCTGCTCATGTTCCGGATTCAACTCCTCTTGAGGTGCTGGATCATTGTCCATCATATTGGTATCTTCTCTCAGAGGCTCCCCCGCAATAGAAGTCAGGGGTTCCTGAGCAGTTATATGAACTAGGGCAGGGTTTTTTAAACCTTTATCACCTTGAAGTGAAGACTCGCCTGCTTCCTTCTTGATGAACTTCTTCTCCCACCTACTTACTGTCTTAACATCTATCTTTTTCAGATAGTGGAGAGGGGTAGATTCTGAATCTTTGAGGTGAAGAGAGATGCAATTTTTGAGATACAGATATAAGATTCTGCCAAAGTTTGAAGATCTTATGTGTTCTGTAATCTTTTCAAACACAAGTTTTCCCCAGTCAGTCCTCTTGTTCAGGATCACTCTGACCATTACTTCAAACATCCCTTTAGATACTCAATCATGTGAGCTTGTTTTACACAGTATCACTTTCCCAATAATGTATGTAAGTAATTTTCCTTGTCTGTTCATATGCATTCTCTGTAAGCTTCCATAAGGTTTATTTTCAAAACCACACCATCTCAACCCTTCATAGATATCTGCCTCAGTGTCTTCTTCTTCTTTCTCATCCTTTTCAAAGTCAGTGAGTTGTAGGATTTTGGATAAACTTACTGCAGTCACTTTAATTTGTTGTCCAACCACAACAGTGTGAATTGCTCTTTCAGATTGATTGAAGTTGACATTTTCATAAAATGCAGAGACGATAGAGTTGTAGTGATGGGTTGGCTCAGTTAGGATGTACTCTAACTCAGACGCGTACAGAAGGGTTATTACCATATCCAGATCCGCTTCCGTCTTTTCAAAACCACCTTTCAAAAGTTCTCCACCAGATGGAATTTTCTCTTCATTCTTTTTCGGCGCCATTGCTTTAGCAGAGAGTCGTCCGGAGGAAGAAGATGAAAGATGGATTCTAGGGTTTTGTGTGTGCGTGATTTCTATGCTTACACAATGTCTAATATATATAATAATGCATTGGGAAGATAAAGAGGCATGCACCTTTTCAAATCCTCCCGTATCGTTTTGAGAATCCCAGAATTACAGCGCAATAATGACGTTGTCGTGTCCTATGATGTGATTTGGTCAGTCTGATTGAGTTTTGCCGTCGAGAGTGTCGTCGAGATTTTTTTAACCTTGTCGTTGAAATCGCTTCAGCTTTGTCATTGAGAAGCCAGTAATGTCGTCGAGACTTAGATTTTGTCATCGAGATTTCATCAATGTCGTTGTTACCATCAAGACGATATTCTTTGTGTAAGCTATTTTCCTCTATATGACTTTAAGTTATGCCTTATTTAAGCTTTCTGGTTTTCCTGTCTTCAAAAACTAAAGTTGTCAGATCACTTTAGGGTGGACCTTGTGTGAGATCCAGCCCATTATCAAAATATTTCACATCTACTAACAGAAGATATAATGAATTCAACATGCCCAATTTAAGAACTCAACATCCCCAATTCAATATTGAATTGATTGAACTTTGATTCATCAAGGGGCTTAGTAAAAATGTCAGCTATCTGCCTCTCTGTATTAACATACTCAAGACAGATGTCCTCCTTTTCTACATGCTCCCTAATAAATGATATCTAATTTCAATATGTTTAGTTCTACTATGTGCCACAGGCTTTTTAGCAATGGAGATGTCACTTGATGAATCACAAAAGAGAGGTGTTCTCTTTATGTGTATATTGTAATCCTCTAGTTGGTGTTGAATCCAAAGGAGTTGTGCGCAACAACTACCTGCTGAAATATATTCTGATTCAACTATGGAGATAACAATGTTGTTTTGCTTTTTACTACCCCAGGACATAAGCCTTCTCCCCAAGAACTGACAAGTTCCTGAAGTGCTTTTTCTGTCTTCTTTATACCCAATAAAGTCTGCATTAGAATAGCCACACAACTCAAAGTCACCCGACTTAGGATACCGGAGCCCTAGATTTGGAGTACCCTTTAGATATCTCAAAATTCTTTTAACAGCTGGGTAATGAGATTCTTTGGGGTTTACTTGATATCTTGCACAGACACATGTAACAAACATGATGTCTGGCCTACTAGTAGTGAGGTAGAGCAATGAGCCAATTATGCTTCTATACATGGACTCATTATAGGGTTTCTCCTTTTCATCCTTGTCTAGAGACACATTTGAACCCATAGGAGTTCTCATAAGGGTAGAGTTCTCCATACCAAATTTCTTTATGATATCCAAGTGATAAGTAGTATTTTTATAACTTTTTAATAGAAAATTTTGTAAATATTTAATGTGAATTTTCCTTTTTATGTCAATTTTAGGTTATAAGTAGTTCTTTTTGTAATTTTGATTCTAACTTAGCTTAATTTCAATATTTGCAGAATTTTGGGACAAATCGGGAAAAATGGCATGTCACGCCCTCGGTCACGCCCGTGACCAAGGGCGTGTAACCTGAATATCAGTCCAGAATCGATGCCACGCTGTTTGAACCAGTCCACACCAAGTCACGCCCCAGGTCACGCCCGTGACCCAAAGTCACGCCCGTGACCGGGGGCGTGTAATCTTAGAATCTTCCACGTAGAGCCGCCGTCGAGACGTGGAGCTGCAGTCGAGAAGTCAACTTGAGTCACGCCCGTGACCCACATGTCACGGCCGTGACTTTCCCGCGTGATCTCTTCTTCGCCGCCGCGCCGAATTCCAGCCCACGCCGCATTTAATGCAGCCGTCCAAAGTCACGGCCGTGACCCGACATGTCACGCCCGTGACATGTCACTTTTCGCCGCGCAGTCCAGAAAGCCACGCCGCTGTCGGATCCGATGTGAATAGTGCAGTCACGCCCTAGGTCACGCCCGTGACCGAGGGCGTGTAATCTGAAATTTTTTCCTATAAATTCAGAGGCTCTCCTTGAGTCCAGGGTTCAGAATTTTGGAGTGGGGGAGGTGCTGCTAGAGCTGTTAGTGAAGTTTTTCAATGTTTTCTCATGCTTTTCAATTTCACGTTCTTCCTTTTTAATTCATGTAATGTGCTAGTTCTTAGTTCTATACAATAGTTAGTTAAAGCTTGTAATCTTTTCCTTCCTAGCTTGTAATCTCTTTAATTAAAGCTTGTAATCATTTTGGTTTTCAATAAAATTAAGTTCTCTTTCCTTCATGTTCTCTTTTTCCTTAAGCACTCTTTCTTTCATGCAATGATTTTTCTTTCCTTTTCCCCCTCCACTATGGTTGAGCATTAAGTATTTTTGTCTTCGTTTAATCCTTTCATTTAGCTTGCAATTAGTTTTAATTTTAGTTAAGCAAAAACAAACCAATCAAATTTTCGTCGATAAGATAATGGCGATTTTCCTCGAAGTAGAAGTAATCAACGCGCCCCGTGGAATACGACCTTGATATTCCTAAATATCCTATACTATAGACGATAAGGTACACTTGCCTTCATCGGATATAGTTTTGGAGAAAATCTCAAATCTTCACTAAATTTCAAAACCGAAAAATCATATCAAGTTTTTGGCGCCGTTGCCGGGGACTTTGCGTAGATATTTTGAAAAGAGGATAGCTATTAATTTTATCATGTTTCTTTTTATTTTATTTTCCTTTTTCTAAATTTCAAAAAGAAAAAAAAATTTTATTTCAGTTTTTCCTCTTCCCTTCTTCTCTTTTTAGTGTATGACCCGAGGTAGCACTTCGATTCTTCCTTTTGATCCGGAGATCGAGCGAACCCTCTTGAGGCACCACCGTTCTCGTGATCAGGGAAATCAAGTAGAATCCGAAGAGTCGATCGGGGACACTAACGCAGCAAATATGGATCATAATCTTAATCCTCCTAATCTTAACGAGCCAAATCCTAATGAGGATGCGCAACGGACCATGTCCTATTATATGCGGCCGAATTTGGAAGGCACACAATCGAGTATTGTTCGCCCCACGGTGGCGAACAATAATTTTGAGATCAAGTCCAGCATCATACAAATGGTGCTACAATCGGTGACCTTTGATGGTCAACCGGACGAGGATCCAAATTCACATATCTCTTACTTTTTTGAAATTTGCGACACTTTTAAGGTCAATGGCGTCACCGATGACGCAATTCGACTACATCTTTTTCCTTTTTCTTTGCGGTCTAAGGCCAAGCAGTGGCTGGGCTCCCTACCTAGGGGATCCATCACTACATGGGCCGAAATGGCGGAAAAATTTCTTAATAAATATTTCCCGCCTTCAAAGACCGCTAAATTGCGCACGGATATTGCGTCATTCATGCAAATCGACTCGGAGACTCTCTATGACACATGGGAGCGCTTCAAGGAGTTTTTGCGTCGATGCCCTCACCACGCACTTGCCACTTGGCAACAAGTGCAAATATTTTATAATGGCTTAAATCTCCAAACGAGGCAAATGATTGATGCGGCCGCCGGGGGGACATTAAATAACAAAACCCCGATCGCCGCTGAAGAGCTTTTCGAAGAGATGGCCACAAATGCGTATCAATGGAACATGCCCCGAGCGCGGCGTAATAAGCCGGCCGAAATTTTTGAAATAGACGCAAACGCAAATTTGGCTTTACATGTTGAGCGCTTAACAAAGCAAGTGGCTTAGATGTCTGCTTCCTCCGCCACTCCTCCTTGGGCTAATAACGTTTTAATTGAAGAACATGTTGACTACATGGGAAATCCGCCTCGACCTTCCTATAACCCCAACACCGCTCCGTATAACAACACATATAATGCGGGTTATAGGAATCATCCGAATTTCTCATGGAGCAACCAAGGAAATGCTCAGCGTCCTATGAATTTAAATCAACCTCCCCCTAATCAACTTCTTAACTTAACTCCGCCTCCAAATTTGATTTCTCAAAATTATAATCCACCCGGTTTTCCACCGCAACAGCAAAAACTCTCTCCGATTGAAGAGGTTTTTGCAAAATATGTTGCTACAAATGAAACGAACATCCGGAACCTTACCGGATCGATCAAAAATTTAGAGAATCAAGTGGGCCAACTCGCAAAGATGATTTCTGAGCGTCAACAAGGAGCACTACCGGGGAACACCGAGCAAAATCCAAAGGAGAGCGCGCACGCAATTACACTCCGAAGCGGGAAGGAGGTGGTTCAAAAACAGGACGAACCCAAGGTAAATTCCTCTCCTCCTCCTCCTACTTTTAATTCATCTTCGAATTTGCCCGCTACGATAGCTCCGCACACTTCTATTTTAAATCCGCGCGCTCCTACTTCTAATATTCCGTATCCATCGAAATTTAAAAATGAAAGCGCCAAAAAAAATTATAAAAAGTTTTTAGATGTTTTAAAACAAATCCATATTAATGTACCTTTCTGCGAGGCTATCTCACAAATGCCTAAATATGCGAAATATCTTAAGGAGTTGCTCTCCAATAAGAAAAAGTTAGAAGATATTTCGCATATTTCTTTAAACGCAGAATGCTCCGCGGTTGTACTCAACAAATTGCCGAAAAAAGCAAATGACCCGGGACGGTTTTCCATCCCATGTCTATTTGGCAATTCGTTAGTAAAACACGTCTTAGCGGATCTTGGAGCAAGCATCAACCTTATGCCATTTTCTTTTTTCAAAAAGCTAGGTCTAGGAAATCCAAGGCCCACTCGAATGAGTATCCAATTAGCGGATCGTTCTTTAAAATATCCTATAGAAATAGTGGAGGACGTGCTCGTCAAGGTTGACAAATTCATCTTCCCGGTGGATTTTGTCATTCTTGACATCGAAGAGGATGCCGAAGTACCCCTTATACTCGGCCGCCCCTTCCTTGGCACCTCCCGCGCTATTATCGACGTAAGTAACGGAAAGCTCCTCCTACGGGTTGGAGACGATGAAGTTACTTTCGGCATAAATTCCTCGATGCGGAACACGCTAGAAAATGACGATTCATGTTTTTACTTAGAAGAGTGTTGTGAGTTTGATTCATCCCTCGAGTTAGTTTCATCGGCGAGTAGTGATTCCGAGTCCGTAGAGCTCTTTTGTGATGAAGAAGAAGTTTCTCACCCCACACCACCCGAACCATTATTTTTAGAAAAATTAAAAATCAAGACTTCTTATGAAGAACCACCCGTATTGGAGTTGAAACAACTCCCCCCTCACCTTAAATACTTGTTTTTTGGAAAAAGAGTCTAAGCTACCGGTCATCATTTCATCCGATCTTAGCAACTCAGAAATTTCTGAGTTGACTATAGTCTTAAGAAAGCACCGCCACGCAATTGCGTGGCAATTATCGGACATTAAGGGTATAAACCCATCTTTCTGCACTCATAAAATATTTCTCGAAGATAATTCCCGAAATTCAGTCCAGCCTCAACAACGGCTAAACCCTAACATGAAAGAAGTCGTTAAGACCGAAGTTATAAAACTTCTGGACGTGGGAATCATCTACCCGATATCAGACAGTACTTGGGTTAGCCCAGTACAGGTCGTGCCAAAGAAAGGTGGTGTCACGGTAGTTGCGAACGAAAATAACGAATTGATCCCAACCCGTACTGTTATGGGTTGGCGGATGTGCATCGACTATCGGAAATTAAATGATGCCACCCGTAAGGATCACTTCCCTCTACCATTTATCGACCAAATTTTAGAACGCCTTTCGGGTCACTCCTACTACTGTTTTCTCGATGGTTTATCGGATACTTCCAAATTCCGATTTCGCCCGACGACCAAGAGAAAACCACTTTCACTTGTCCCTTTGGCACCTTCGCTTATCGAAGGATGCCATTCGGTCTTTGTAACGCGTCAGCTACATTCCAAAGATGTATGCTGGCAATTTTTGACGAGTTAGTGGAGGAGGTGATGGAAGTATTTATGGACGATTTTTCCGTGTATGGGAGTTCATTTGAAAACTGTTTAAAAAATCTCGAGCGCGTGTTGCAGCGATGTGAGGAAACGAATTTAGCACTTAATTGGGAAAAATGTCATTTTATGGTCAAGGAAGGACTAGTTCTTGGCCATAAAATTTCGGGCAAGGGGATCGAGGTCGATAGGGCCAAGATTGAAGTAATTGAAAAACTCCCCCTCCCACAAACGTAAAAGCTATTAGGAGTTTCCTAGGCCACGCGGGGTTCTATCGGCGCATTATACAAAATTTTTCAAAAATTACAAAGCCGTTAACCCATCTTCTCGAGAAAGATTCATCTTTTCTTTTTAGCGGTGAATGTCATTTAGCTTTTCAACTTATCAAAGAGAAACTTATAAACTCCCCGATTCTAGTCGCCCCAGATTGGTCGCTCCCTTTTGAGATCATGTGCGACGAGAGTGATATTGCGGTTGGTGCCGTTTTAGGCCAACGGGTGAGTAAATATTTCCACCCGATCTATTATGCGAGCAAAACACTACGTCGGCACAAGCAAATTACACCACGACCGAGAAGGAACTTCTGGCAATCGTTTTCGCCTTCGATAAGTTTAGGTCGTATATCACCCTCTCGAAAGTCATCGTCTTCACGGATCACTCCGCACTTAGATATCTTTTAAGCAAATCGGACGCCAAGCCTCGTCTTTTGCGATGGATCCTCCTCTTGCAGGAGTTTGACTTAGAGATCCGGGACAAAAGGGGAGCCGAAAACT
The DNA here is from genome assembly GCA_033032865.1 of Dactylorhiza incarnata. Lineage (NCBI taxonomy): Eukaryota > Viridiplantae > Streptophyta > Magnoliopsida > Asparagales > Orchidaceae > Dactylorhiza > Dactylorhiza incarnata. The sequence goes on from JAWHQI010000437.1 coordinate 828,766, forward strand.
TGGCGGCCGATCATCTCTCCCGTTTAGAAAACCCCGCCTCGGACGTATTAATAGAATCTGACATTAATGATAAATTTCCGGAAGAGCGCCTCCTTGCTCTCGAAAATATTAATTCATCGTCTACCCCCTGGTTTGCAGATCTGGCTAACTATTTGGTAGCCCGGGTCCTGCCAAAAGAATTCTCGAGTCAGCAAAAGAAGAAATTCTTTTCTGATTTAAAGAATTACTTTTGGGAGGACCCCTTTTTATTCCGTGTATGCGCAGACCAGGTAGTAAGACTGTTGAAACCGACTACTCGGTCTCCGTGGAGTTCGGGGTCCCAAAAAAGGGGTGGTCTCACAACTACTTCTCTCGAGCCAACTCTCTAGGCAAGAGCACTTGGACTTGGAAACGGACCCTAGGCTACAGCGAGGAGGTCCCACCTCACACCCGGAAGACCTGAGAGATCTTCCCCTCCCTAGCCAATGCTGAACCAGAAGCACCAAAGGAGAGCTCTAAGGGAAGAAGAAGATCCGAAATTTGGAAATCTAGAAGTCCCCTCCCTTGGTGCCCCTTAGGGTCTATTTATAGGTTTTCCAAGTTGGGTTGCAAATAGCCAAAAACTGATCTGCCAGATTACCAAAATACCCTCGGATCTGGACTGCGAATAGCCAAAACTGGACTGCAAATAGCCAAATCCCGCTGTTCTGGGATACTAAACGCAAACCAACCCCCCCCCGCTCCTATGGAACTGGGCGAGAGGGGTTACCTCGCGGAGATTGGCGAGCCTCCTCACTGGGGTGGGGCGAGACCAAGGGTCTTCCCCCTTACCAGGGTCGGGGGCGAGAGAGGGGGTCGGCCCCCCTCCTCCACTCGCCCCTGGCCTGGCGAGGGCGAGGGCGAGAGGGGGGGAGGGCACCCGCCCTCCTCCTCTCGCCCCTGGCTGGGCGCGGGCAAGAGGGGGGGCACCCGCCCCTCCTCCACTCGCCCCTAGCTGGGCGCGGGCGAGAGGGGGGGGGGGGGGGGCACCCGCCCCTAGCTGGGCGAGGGCGAGAGGGGGGCACCCGCCCCTCCTCCTCTCTCCCCTAGCTGGGCGCGGGCGAGAGGGGGGGCACCCGCCCCTCCTCCTCTCGCCCCTAGCTGGGCGAGGGCGAGAGGGGGGCACCCGCCCCTCCTCCTCTCGCCCCTAGCTGGGCGAGGGCGAGAGGGGGGGCACCCGCCCCTCCTCCTCTCTCCCCTAGCTGGGCGCAGGCGAGAGGGGGGGGGGGGCACCCGCCCCTCCTCCTCTTGCACCTAGCTGGGCGAGGGCGAGAGGGGGGCACCCGCCCCTCCTCCTCTCGCCCCTAGCTGGGCGAGGGCGAGAGGGGGGGCACCCGCCCCTCCTCCTCTCGCCCCTAGATGGGCGCGGGCGAGAGGGGGGGGGGGGGGGGCACCCGCCCCTCCTCCTCTCGCCCCTAGCTGGGCGAGGGCGAGAGGGGGGGCATCCGCCCCTCCTCCTCTCGCCCCTAGCTGGGCGAGGGCGAGAGGGGGGGCATCCGCCCCTCCTCCTCTCGCCCCTAGCTGGGCGAGGGCGAGAGGGGGGGGCACCCGCCCCTCCTCCTCTCGCCCCTAACTGGGCGAGGGCGAGAGGGGGGGAACCCTCCCCTCCTCCTCTTGCCCCCTCACTTGTCTCTTACTCCAGCTGGGTGAGCAGGAGGTTTCTGCCTCTACCGCTCTCCCTCCTTTCTCTCTGTCATGGATCATACTACAGACGTGGCCCTGATGCACTCTTGGGTCCTGGCAACCTACTCGGCGGATATAGGGTTGTACAGACACGTCTCGGCGTCCCTCCACGCTGGGTCTCACTCGATAGATATGGGGGTTGTACACAATCCCCGCTCTTTGCGAGGTTGGCACAACCTCGGAAAGAAAAGTCCAAGCCCAAATATCCATCGAGGGGGGCAGAACCTCGCCCCCGAGGCACGTTTGACCCATCCAGCTAGTGAGAGCCTGGAGTGAGGAGGACATCTCGTCGTTGAACTTACCCATCCGAGGATCATTCGACCCACCCAGCTAGCGAGAGCCTGGAGTGAGGAGGACATCTCGATGGCAAGCTCTTCCTTCCGAGGATCATTCGACCCACCCAGCTAGTGAGAGCCTGGAGTGAGGAGGACATATCGGCGTTGAACTTACCCATCCGAGGATCATTCGACCCACCCAGCTAGTGAGAGCCTGGAGTGAGGAGGACATCTCGATGGCAAGCTCTTCCTTCCGAGGATCATTCGACCCACCCAGCTAGTGAGAGCCTGGAGTGAGGAGGACATCTCGGCGTTGAACTTACCCATCCGAGGATCATTCGACACACCCAGCTAGTGAGAGCCTGGAGTGAGGAGGACATCTCGATGGCAAGCTCTTCCTTCCGAGGATCATTTGACCCACCCAGCTAGTGAGAGCCTGGAGTGAGGAGGACATCTCGGCGTTGAACTTACCCATCCGAGGATCATTCGACCCACCCAGCTAGTGAGAGCCTGGAGTGAGGAGGACATCTCGATGGCAAGCTCTTCCTTCCGAGGATCATTCGACCCACCCAGCTAGTGAGAGCCTGAAGTGAGGAGGACATCTCGGCGTTGAACTTACCCATCCGAGGATCATTCGACCCACCCAGCTAGTGAGAGCCTGGAGTGAGGAGGACATCTCGATGGCAAGCTCTTCCTTCCGAGGATCATTCGACCCACCCAGCTAGTGAGAGCCTAGAGTGAGGAGGACATCTCGGCATTGAACTTACCCATCCGAGGATCATTCGACCCACCCAGCTAGTGAGAGCCTGGAGTGAGGAGGACATCTCGATGGCAAGCTCTTCCTTCCGAGGATCATTCGACCCACCCAGCTAGTGAGAGCCTGGAGTGAGGAGGACATCTTGGCGTTGAACTTACCCATCCGAGGATCATTCGACCCACCCAGCTAGTGAGAGCCTGGAGTGAGGAGGACATCTCGGCTGCAACTTACTAAACATATAAGCAACATAACTTCATCCATCTAATGGGGGGATTTCCCTTGCCAAAACCTCCTGGCCCAACCAGCGAGGGGTAGAACTTGCTACAAAGGAAAACAACAAAAAATAAACACAACATACCCCCCCATGGCACTCGCCTCTCAGGCTGCTTGCTTGAGATGATCATTCCTCTGCTTCTCCTGCCACTCCCATCCTGCTCATGCTCTCCATGATCTTCTCCATCTCCTCCGCCCCTGCTTGACAAGAGATGCTGTTGACGGCTGTGACGTAGCAGTGCCTCGCCATCCTGGGGTCTCCGCCGATCCTGACTTGGATTCCTCCAGTGTTGAACTTGAGGCACTGGTGGAAGGACGATGGTACGCATCGGAAGGCGCTGATGAGGGGTCTTCCGAAGATGGCATTATAACTGCTAGGAGCGTCAACTATGACGAACCGACAGTTCCTTGAACCTCCCCCATCGTCACTTGGAGTCCAACTCCACCCTCTACCTCTTTCCTTTCTCCGGAGAATCTGAACAAGGGCCCATCTGAGGCCAGCACCCTCCTTGCCTCCACCTTCAACTCATCAAATGCCTTCTTGAAAATGACGTTGACAGAGCACCCGTTGTCAACGAGGATCCGAGAGACAGTGTAACCTTCGATGACTGTCTGAATGACTAGCGCATCACAGAATGGATCCTCGTGATCTGGCATGTCCCTGCTTGAGAAAGTGATTTTCTCCTCGGGAGGTGGGTCCTGTGACGTTGAAGTGACGCTGCGTCAAAATACGGCGTGGAGGCTTGCCTTACGAGTGGCCTCGATCCCTACCCCCCCCCCCCCCCCCCCCCCCCGTGGATCACCGCGACCCGTCCTTTGGCTCCTACGTCAGTTCGGTACACGCAGATGTCATCGTCCACTACTGCTCCAGGTGGAACTTCTTCAATCTGCACCGGCGGCTGCTGTTGTGTCTGACCTCTCGCCTCTCTTACCTCCAAGAACTCTGGGCAGGTTGTTGTTGCATGCCCCTCTGCTTGGTGGTATTCGCAGTATGGCACCGCCCTTCCCCCCCCCCCCCTTCTCCTACGGGCTGGGATGTCTCTTAATTCGACTCCTCCTCCTCTTCGAATCGCCATAGCTTGAGCTAGTGGGGGTAGGAGCTGCCTAGGGGCCTGCCTCCAAGGAGGAGTGTTGGGCCTCCCTTGACCCCTCCCTTGCTCCTGACCCCCCTGGGGTCCCTGGTACCCTTGACCCCTCTGCTCTTCCCTCCTCCTTCCTTCCTGCTGCCTGGGGCCACCTTGCTCTCTTGGCTCGGCCTCTACCAACTTTGCCAACTCCTTTGCCAGCCCCGGGTTTGCCGCCTCGGTGGCTACCTCCTTTGCAGCTTTTTCCATCAGGTCCTCAAAGGACAAGGGAGGCTTCCTAGTTAGGCGCATTTTGAAAAGGCTCTCTCGTAGCCCTACGGTGAAAGCCATCTGGAGGGCATACCCTGGCACCTCCTGGATGTTCAGGATCTCCTCCTGGAATCTGTCCATGTACTGGGCCAACGTCTCCTCGTGCCTCTGCTTGACCAGGAAAATGGACTCAGCATTCTTCTTCCTCTTCTTGGATGTGGAGAAGCGTAGCTGGAAGCTTCGGCCCAAGTCCTCGAAGCTATAAATGGAGCCAACCGGGAGCTAGTGGAACCAGTCCCTAGCTTTGTCCTTCAGGGTGGTGGCGAAGAGACGACACTTGAACGCGTCCGTCATGGGCCTGATGGAAACGGTATCCTCGAACCACTGTAGGTGCTGGACGGGATCATCCTTCCCGGTATAGAAAGTCATGTTGGGCTCCTTGAATCCTTCCGGGATGGGAGCCGAGATGATCAGCTCGCTAAAGGGTGACCCCCCACTCGCCGGCTTCGTGAGCTCCACTTGCGCGACTCCTGCTCCGAGCGAGACCCCACTCACCGGGCTAGGAAAAAGCACTCGCCCGGCGAGGTCTCGCTCGCCACTCTCAGTCACTGGTTCCTTGCCTGGCCGACCCCTGGGGCAACCTCTCCTGACCCCCCCTTGTCGAGCACTCCTTGCGACCCAGAAGGCGGTGTCTGGGGGGAGGGAGCCGAGCAGTCATCTCCCCTGGTGATGCCTTGGAGCAGCTCCATGATTCCCTTGATGGCCGTCATGAACTCTCCCCTTCCTACCACCTCACTTGGGATGTGAGACCCCTCATCGTCTCCTCCTCCGAGGTATTCTGCCATGAGATCTGGTTCAAGAACTTCTGTGCTGACCACTCTCCACGCTCACCGCACCAAAAATGTTGAAACCGACTACTCGGTCTCCGTGGAGTTCGGGGTCCCAAAAAAGGGGTGGTCTCACACCTACTTCTCTCAAGCCAACTCTCTAGGCAAGAGCACTTGGACTTGGAAACGGACCCTAGGCTACAGCGAGGAGGTCCCACCTCACACCCGGAAGACCTGAGAGATCTTCCCCTCCCTAGCCAATGCTGAACCAGAAGCACCAAAGGAGAGCTCTAAGGGAAGAAGAAGATCCGAAATTTGGAAATCTAGAAGTCCCCTCCCTTGGTGTCCCTTAGGGTCTATTTATAGGTTTTCCAAGTTGGGCTGCAAATAGCCAAAAACTGATCTGCCAGATTACCAAAATACCCTCGGATCTGGACTGCGAATAGCCAAAACTGGACTACAAATAACCAAATCCCGCTGTTCTGGGATACTAAACGCAGACCAACCCCCCCTCCTCTGGAACTGGGCGAGAGGGGTTACCTTGTGGAGCTCGGCGAGCCTCCTCGCTGGGGTGGGGCGAGACCAAGGGTCTTCCCCCTTACCAGGGTCGGGGGCGAGAGAGGGGGTCGGCCCCCCTCCTCCACTCGCCCCTGGCCTGGCGAGGGCGAGGGCGAGAGGGGGGCACCCGCACTCCTCCTCTCGCCCCTGGCTGGGCGCGGGCGCGAGGGGGGCACCCGCCCCTCCTCCTCTCGCCCCTAGCTGGGCGCGGGCGAGAGGGGGGGCACCCGCCCCTCCTCCTCTCGCCCCTAGCTGGGCGAGGGAGAGAGGGGGGGCACCCGCCCCTCCTCCTCTCGCCCCTAGCTGGGCGCGGGCGAGAGGGGGGGAACCCGCCCCTCCTCCTCTCGCCCCTAGCTGGGCGAGGGCGAGAGGGGGGGCACCCGCCCCTCCTCCTCTCACCCCTAGCTGGGCGAGGGCGAGAGGGGGGCACCCGCCCCTCCTCCTCTCGCCCCTAGCTGGGCGCGGGCGAGAGGGGGGAGGGGGCACCCGCCCCTCCTCCTCTCGCCCCTAGCTGGGTGAGGGCGAGAGGGGGGGCACCCGCCCCTCCTCCTCTCGCCCCTAGCTGGGCGAGGGCGAGAGGGGGGGCACCCGCCCCTCCTCCTCTCGCCCCTAGCTGGGCGCGGGCGAGAGGGGGGGGGGGCACCCGCCCCTCCTCCTCTCGCCCCTAGCTGGGCGAGGGCGAGAGGGGGGGCATCCGCCCCTCCTCCTCTCGCCCCTAGCTGGGCGAGGGTAAGAGGGGGGCACCCGCCCCTCCTCCTCTCGCCCCTAGTTGGGTGAGGGCGAGAGGGGGGGGGGGGGGCACCCGCCCCTCCTCCTCTCGCCCCCTCACTTGCCTCTTACTCCAGCTGGGTGAGCAGGAGGTTTCTGCCTCTACCGCTCTCCCTCCTTTCTCTCTGTCTTGGATCATACTACAGACGTGGCCCTGATGCACTCTTGGGTCCTGGCAACCTACTCGGCGGATATATGGTTGTACAGACACGTCTCGGCGGCCCTCCACGCTGGGCCTCAGTCGATGGATATGGGGGTTGTACAAAGACGATGCGTCTCGAGTGAGGAAGGCCTTAAAATTTTACGTCATTGTCATGAGGGACCCACCGGAGGTCATTATCATTCAAACCGAACCGCGAGAAAGGCGCTGGAGGCGGGCTTTTATTGGCCCTCGCTCTTCAAAGATGCTCACACCCTTGTGAGTACTTGTGACAGCTGCCAGCGGTCGGGGAACATCTCTTGCCGGGATGAGATGCCCCAAAACATTTTCTTAGAATGCGAAATTTTTGACCTTTGGGGTATCGATTTTGTTGGTCCTCTCCCTCCATCTTTTTCAATTAAATATATTCTAGTGGCGGTCGACTACGTATCAAGGTGGGCGGAAGCGCAAGATCTCCCCACCAACGATGCGCGAGTCGTCGTTAATTTCTTAAAAAAGTTATTTTCTCGATTTGGCACGCCACGCGCTATTGTGAGTGATCGGGGCACCCATTTTTGCAATACTCAATTTACAAAAATTTTAGCGAAATATGGTGTCACTCACAAATTATCCACCGCATATCACCCACAAACGAGCGGCCAAGTCGAAGTTGTTAATCGAGAATTAAAACGGATTTTAGAAAAAACAGTTTCTATCAATCGGAAGGATTGGGCAATAAAGCTCGATGACGCGCTATGGGCCTATCGAACGGCGTACAAGACCGCAATCGGTTGTACACCGTATCGAATGGTTTATGGCAAGGCTTGCCACCTTCCGGTCGAATTAGAGCACCGCGCATTTTGGGCGCTTAAATTTTTAAACCTCGATTCCACTCTAGCGGGAGAACAAAGAAAATTCCAAATGAACGAATTAGATGAGTGGCGAGCGAATGCGTATGAGAGCAATAAATTATATAAGGAGCGAACGAAGTTTTATCACGATAAGCATATAAAATTTCCAAAAACTTTTTCGCCAGGCGATCTCGTCCTCCTTTATAATTCCCGCCTTCGCCTTTTTCCGGGAAAACTAAAATCTCGATGGTCCGGACCCTTTCTTGTTAAAGAGGTTTGGCCCTATGGGACAATTTTAATTTCCCACCCGGAAAAAGGTACCTTCAAAGTAAACGGCCACCGCCTTAAATTATATCTTCCGGGAGAGTTAACTAATGAAAAGAGTGATTCGATTGTATTTCAACCTATAATATGATCGGCAAGTGGGTCAAGCTACGCGACCTTAAACAAAGCGCTTTTGGGAGGCACCCCAAAGTTTTCTTTTGTTATTTTCTCTTGTCTTTTCTTTTCTTCTTTAACAACTTTTGCAGGTAATCGCGGCTTCCCCACAAAAGCTTCAAAAAATAATCAGGGAAGCCCTTTTTCCTTCTCTTCTTTCGTTTTTGCATTTCTTTTTACCTTTTCTTACTTCATACTTATTTTTAAACATTGGGGATAATGTTTAACTTTAAGTATGGGGGTGCAAATAGCCCTTTGTAAATATTTGTAAATAGTTTTACAAAGAAAATTTTCAAAAAAAAAAATGAAAAGAGAAAAAAACAACAAAAAGAAAATTTTAATTTTGTTTCTATGTTTTCCTTTATTTAAGCACTTGTAAAATCCAAAAACTCAAAAAAAAAAAAAAACTTTTAGAAAATCAAAAATTTAAATCTTTGAAAGGGACGTTTGGGATTTCATCCCATCACACCCCCTAGTACCTTGCGAACCCTTCACCGGGTAGCCCTTGGGAAGTCCAAGACTTAATAAAAATTGTTAAGTTTTAAAGCTAGTTTCCTTTCTTTGTAAATAGTTTTTAATGAGAAAAATTCAAAAAAAAAAAGATAATATCAAAAATTCAAAAAAAGATAATATCAAAAATTCCAAAATTCTTATATCCCTCCTTCTTGTTGTTTTTTTGATTTCTTAGAAATCTAGTTGAGAATATTTATAAGCATGTTTAAGTTTTTAATTGACTAAAATTTTGCTTATCATAGTTTGTTAATTTTAAATTTGAGGTAATCTTGATTTAAGAATCATCTTATGATTTTAAATTGATTAGAGAATTTTGTTAGCATGACTTCTCTTTTTATTTTTAAATGGCTTCATTTTGTAGTGAATTTCCTAAACCTCTTTAGATTTTAATTATATTTTCTTCTAACTTTTTAGATCTTAGGAAATTTAATGTTACTAGAATTTGCTCTCAATATAATTTAAAGCTAGCTAGATTTTCTTTTCCCTTCCTTACCCCCTTTGTGGCATAAAAAATGAACTTTAAAAGATCATATGTCATGGGAATAAGAGGATAAAATTCATTATTCCCTAAAACATATGCACCCAAAATATTTGAAAAGATTATATGACATGAAGTAAGAGGATAAAATTCATTACTCCTAAACCATATGCATTTTGGGTTTTTATTAGAAGAGAAAAAAAGGAAATTTCATGATAAATTCCATTTCCTCCATTCAAAAATTTCTCTTCTTATGCCAAAATTTATGAAATCCCCCTTAGCCAATTATCATTGTTCTAGTTTTAGTTGAAAATTATGGAGAGAGCAATATTTAGTAATTTACTTTTCCTTAAGATTCTTTTAAGATAGAGTTCTTATAATTTTAATTTAATTTAGTTTTATAATTTCTACAATTTTGTCAAACTACTTAATTTTCTTGAGAAGTTCTTGCCTAAACATTTTTCCCTCTTTTCAAATCATCATCATAATTTAGGACTTAACTCCCCCTTGAATTTACTCTTAACTTAACTTTTGGTTAAATGAAATTTTAGTTTTAAATTAAAATTTTTTAAGGATGTCTTATAAATTATGTCTCACACTTTGCTCTGGAATAGCAAAACATCAAGTATGGGGGTATTTGATAAGTAGTATTTTTATAACTTTTTAATAGAAAATTTTGTAAATATTTAATGTGAATTTTCCTTTTTATGTCAATTTTATGTTATAAGTAGTTCTTTTTGTAATTTTGATTCTAACTTAGCTTAATTTCAATATTTGCAGAATTTTGGGACAAATCGGGAAAAATGGCATGTCACGCCCTCGGTCACGCCCGTGACCAAGGGCGTGTAACCTGAAGATCAGTCCAGAATCGATGCCACGCTGTTTGAACTAGTCCACACCAAGTCACGCCCCAGGTCACGCCCGTGACCCAAAGTCACGCCCGTGACTGGGGGCGTGTAATCTTAGAATCTTCCACGTAGAGCCACCGTCGAGACGTGGAGCTGCAGTCGAGAAGTCAACTTGAGTCACGCCCGTGACCCACATGTCACGGCCGTGACTTTCCCGCGTGATCTCTTCTTCGCCGCCGCGCCGAATTCCAGCCCACGCCGCATTTAATGCAGCCGTCCAAAGTCACGGCCGTGACCCGACATGTCACGCCCGTGACATGTCACTTTTCGCCGCGCAGTCCAGAAAGCCACGCCGCTGTCGGATCCGATGTGAATAGTGCAGTCACGCCCTAGGTCACGCCCGTGACCGAGGGCGTGTAATCTGAAATTTTTTCCTATAAATTCAGAGGCTCTCCTTGAGTCCAGGGTTCAGAATTTTGAAGTGGGGGAGGTGCTACTAGAGCTGTTAGTGAAGTTTTTCAATGCTTTCTCATGCTTTTCAATTTCATGTTCTTCCTTTTTAATTCATGTAATGTGCTAGTTCTTAGTTCTATGCAATAGTTAGTTAAAGCTTGTAATCTTTTCCTTCCTAGCTTGTAATCTCTTTAATTAAAGCTTGTAATCATTTTGGTTTTCAATAAAATTAAGTTCTCTTTCCTTCATGTTCTCTTTTTCCTTAAGCACTCTTTCTTTCATGCAATGATTTTTCTTTCCTTTTCCCCCTCCACTATGGTTGAGCATTAAGTATTTTTGTCTTCGTTTAATCCTTTCATTTAGCTTGCAATTAGTTTTAATTTTAGTTAAGCAAAAACAAACCAATCAAATTTTCGTCGATAAGATAATGGCGATTTTCCTCGAAGTAGAAGTAATCAACGCGCCCCGTGGAATACGACCTTGATATTCCTAAATATCCTATACTATAGACGATAAGGTACACTTGCCTTCATCGGATATAGTTTTGGAGAAAATCTCAAATCTTCACTAAATTTCAAAACCGAAAAATCATATCACCAAGGTAAATTTGGTCTGAGAAATGAAGATTCCTTTCTCAGATTGTTTTACTTGGAGACCTAAGAAATACTTAATCTCTCTCATACTGCTCATCTCAAATTTACTCTGCATAAGTTTGGCAAACTTTTTGCAAAGACTCCCATCTGTTGATCCAAATATAATGTCATCAACATATATTTGGACCAATAGGATCTGGCCCTTTAACTCTCTCAAGAAAAGAGTCTTATCTATTTTCCCTCTTAAGAACTTATTTTCAAGGAGAAAGGTAGAAAATGTCTCATACCAAGCCCTTGGTGCTTGCTTCAACACATACAAGGCTTTCTTAATTAAGAAAATAAACATGGTCAGGAAAGGTTGGAGAGATTAAACCTTGAGCTATATAGACTTCTTCTTTTAAATCTCCATTTAGGAATGCTGATTTTACATCCATTTGATAGACTTTGAATCCCTTGTATGCAACATAAGCTAGAAAGAGTCTGATGGCCTCCAATCTAGCAACAGGTGCAAATGTCTAATAAAAATCTATGCCTTCCTCCTGCATGTATCCTTGAGCTACCAGCCTTGCCTTATTATTTATAATCACTCCAGCTTCATCCACCTTTTTTGTAGACCCACTTTGTCCCAATAATATTGTGCCCTTGGGTCAAGTTTCCATACTTTGCATCTTCTGAATTGATTGAGCTCTTCTTGCATAGACATAACCCAGAATTGGTCTTTGTTGTCCTCCTCAAATTTCTTGGGCTCAATTTGTGATAGAAAACTGAGGTGCAAGTTCTCATTTAGAGCATTTCTTCTAGTTCTGTTGGGAAAATGATTTCTCTTAACCCCTAGAAATGAGTTAAAGAAAGAGTTTTATGAATGAATAACAAAAGACCAAGTAAATATGCGTCGAATGGTATTCGACGCTACGTCGAAATATAGTCGACGTTTTCTTCAGGATATGTCGAAGTAACTCTAGGAAGATTTCGACGTATGTCTTATCGACGCTACTCTGATTTCTAGTCGACGCATACAGAGAAGTCGACGCACTTTTGTCGACGCACATTCCTCATATCTCTCTCGACGTCGGGCTAAGATGAATTCGACGCTTACGTCGAATAGTAATCGACGCACGTCGATCTTTATGACAGATTTATTATTGCGCCAGATCTCTTTCCTTCTTTTCTGAAGATCTGATTTATATAGAATGATGTTAATATTTTATAGCCGTTCTGAATCATTCTTTCCTTCTATTTGATTCTTGGCTAAATCTGATTAACTCTATTTTGGATATTATTTGAAATCTGAATTAACATTTTCCATTTATGCTATAACTGCTATGGAAATATTTGTCTCTTCCTAAATCTCTGGCTGCTAATTGATTCCTCTCCTATAGTGCTATCTTATTACACAGAGCTATAAAATAAAGAGGAAGTCGGCAGGAAATAAACAAGAGTGATCTACCACACATATATGATATAGAGGAAAAAGCTCCCAAAAGAAAAGAGAGATATTGAGAAAAAGCTCTGCAGCAACATCCATCCATTTCTACTTCTGCTCACTGCTCACTGCTGCAAAATCTGATTGCTCTCACTAAAAGAGAGAAAGGCTACAAATCTTCTTCTCTCTATAGAAGAAAGATTTAATTCATAACTTGTGCTTCAAATCTTCTTGCTAGGAAGAAGATTCATTATTGTCTTTATTTCTTTCTCCTTCTTTATTCTTATTCACTATTGTAAAAGAGTTTTTAGAATCTCTCTTCAAAAAATTCAGTGTACTGGTTCTAAGAGTCTCCTTTTCAAAAGACTCAGTTGGTTCTAAGAGTCTCCTTGTCAAAAGACTCAGGGTGGTTCTAAGAGTCTCCTTATCAAAAGACTCAGTGCAAGTTAGTGAATTCCTACCAAGGGGGTAGAAGAGTGGACTACCCAAAGTTTGGGGAACCACTATATTTTCTTGTGTTGTGCTGTGAAATTTCTTTCTTGCATTTACTTAATTGCTTGTCTAATTCTTGTTGGTGTGTGGGAAGCTCTAATCTGTGATCATACACATATATATATATTAACTTTGCACAAAATATTTTAAATCTCTATTCACCCCCCCTCTAGAGAATTCTAGTGAGGTTAACTGTGCACTTTCAATTGGTATCAGAGCCAGGTTGATCTAGAAAGGATAACTCCTTGATCAAAAAGATCCTACCTTATATATATATATATTTTTTTCTATTTTTCACATGGCACAAATCAAAGATTATGCTTCCACCAGACCACCAATGTGCAACCTTGAAAAGTTTGCAGTTTGGAAAACAAGAATCAGAATCTATATGAATTCTATTGATGCTGACTTGTTCAATATTACTGTAACAGGTCCACCAAATCCCTATAGAAAGGATGCAAATGGAAACATCACACAAACACTTGTTCCAAGATCTGAATGGACAGAAGATGAGAAGAAGGCAAGAACTCATGATCTAAAGGCCATGAACATACTTGTCTCAACTCTCTCAGATGACATCTTTCAAAAGGTTGTTGACTGTGAATCATCCAAGGAAATTTGGGATGCCCTCACAAAGATGGTGGAAGGAAGTGCTGATGAAAAGAAAGACAAGAAGGCCCTATTGATCTCTCAATATGAGAACTTTCAAAAGAAGGCTGAAGAAGGCATCTCTGAAATGTATGACAGATTCAGTCTGATCATCAATCAACTAAGAGACTTGGATAGAGAAATCTCTCTTACTGAGATAAATGACAAATTACTAATGAGTCTCCCTAGTTCATGGGACTCAAGAATTTGGGCAATAAAAGACACAAGAGGACAAAAAGAGATCTCAACAGATGCTCTCTTAGGAAAACTCAGATCCTATGAGCAGTTGCTGAAAACTAGAGAGGAGAAGGAAAGAAGAGAAAATGCCCCAAGTCCCTCAAAAAGCAGGAACATTGCTCTAAAGGCAACAGAAGAAGAAACTTCTGTCACTGAAGAAGAATTATTCAGTTTCTTGGCCAGAAGATTTAGGAAATGGGTCAAGAAAGATGGATCAAAAAGGAGGGAGTCAAGACCAAGGTATGACAAAACACCCACTAAAGAAATAATTTGCTATTCTTGCAGAAAACCTGGACACATTGCCCCAGAATGTCCAGAGAATGCTGAAACAGAGAAGGATCTGAAAAAGAAAGATCTGAAGAAAAAGGGGAAGAAGAAAGAAAAAGGCTTCATTGCTGAAGTCTGGAGTGAAACAAACTCTGAGGATAGTTCATCCTCTAAGAGTGACAATGAAGAATCTAGACAAGAAGACATATGCTTGATGGCCTTTGAAGATACAAAGAATGATGATAAACCATGGAGTGAAACAGGATCAGAAGAAGATCTATCCTCAGATGATGAAAAAGAAGAGAACCTCATTCTCATTGAGGAATCTGAGAATGAGGATGAGGTAAGTATGTTTGATGACATTGATTTTCAAAGTGATAGCTTTAGAAATGATTTTATAAAAATGTACCTAGATCACCTAAAAACAAATCAAGAAATTGAGGATCTAAAAGAACAAATCAATGTAGCTAAAAATCAGAGAAACATAGAAATTAACTCTTCTAAAGATTATGAATCAATAGCTAGCAGAATAAAGAAGGAAACAGAAAGGGCCAATATAGAAAATCAGTTCCTTAAGAACAAAGTAACCCAGGCAAAAGCCTTTGAAGAATCAATAAAAATAAGAAGTCAAAATCTTAAGGAAATCACTGACAAACAAACAATAAGACCCAAACATCTTGGGCTAGGGGCTGATCCCTCAATCAGCCTAACTTCATCCAACAAACCTGCTTGGATGAGCCCTATAAAATTCACTAAACCTGTTAATTTGTTAAACCAAGAAAAAGATAAGGGAGAAAAAGAAACCAAGGAATTTGATGAAACATCTTATTATTCAGCTGATGATTCACATACTTCATCTGAAGAAACAATCAATCCAAGAAGAACAACACATAAAGGAGTAAAAACAGAGAAAGGCAAAATGAAAATTTGTGAAGACACAGATGCGTCGACTTCATATCGACGCATGCACGATAGTGCGTCGACTTATTCTCGACGCAACCTCTCAGATGCCTCGACCTCTACTCGACGCTTGAATAAAGATACGTCGACATCAATTCGACGCAACTTTCCTCATGCGTCGACACCAGATCAACGCAATCTGAGGAATGCGTCGATAACAAATCAACGCAATTATCAACATACGTCGAATAGATATCGACGCAAAAATGTTCAGAGCAACTTAAATACATTCTCTCCAAAAGTCTTTTATCCTAACCCTCATTCAGGAACCAGTCATCCTAATCATGAATTTTATCCAAATAAACACTTCAATCCCAAACAAAATGTTTATCTTAACCAAAAGTCCCATCTTAATCAAAACCTATATTCAAACCAACACTCTTATTCTAATCAACACTTATATCCTGCTCTAAATTCAAATTCCCTTAATACTAGGATAATCAAGTGCTATATATGTAACAAAGCTGGCCATACTACCAAGCAATGTTGGTACAATCAATCAAACTATCTGTAAAATCTAGTTCAAAACTGACTCAGAAAACATTAGGACTAGAAAGAAATGATGAGAAATAAAAATTTAAAATTCTTTTTAAAAGTCAATTCTAGTCGACGCACCGTCGATAACCAACACAATAAATCGACGCATGCGTCGACCAAAATCGACGCATACGTCGATAGAAAACCCTAAACATCTCAAACTCTGTCTATATCAACGATGACGTCGAATTACACTCGACGTAACGTCGACTTCAGGATAAAAGAGCGGCAACATTAGAATATTTTCGGTCACATCCACTGGAGTACCGAAAAAGCCTCGAATTGAGCCCTGTTTCGACGTTTCACCTGACTTAAAAAGACTCTTCAGAAACCTCCACTACTCTGCATCTTTTATCCTCCGTGCTCCTTTGTCCAGCTGATTCTTCTTACTGATCCTCAATGGCTCCCAAAATAAATTCTGGGTTCGACATTGATCTCGGATCCTTCCAAGCAGCAGCAGAGAACTATAAGAGCATCATTGCTCTATTCGATGAAGCGGGATTGAACAAGCTCATCTCTTCTAGGTGCAAGCTCCTGGAAACTGAGCTCACTGAGCTCATATCTCATGTTCAGATCTCTGAACAAGGAGAAATCCAAGGAACACTCTATGAGACACCAGTCTCAATCTCTGCAGACCACATTAGGGCCACCTTTGATCTCCCATCAGGTATATCCTAATGCCTCTTTCATTTCAATAAAATAGGAAAAGAAAATGAGCCTCTCATGAATGACTTGACTAGTCTAAAATTATTCCCCTATTAGGTGATGAATCCATTGAACTCACACCTGATGAAGTCAAGCATTTACTTAGCACCATGAAATTCTCAAAAGACAGACCAATCCATCTGAAAAAGATAGACTTTTCAGATGAGTACAGATTGCTGGCAGACATAGTAGGGAAGATACTGCTATGCAAAATATCAGCCCATGATGCAGTGCCCAAACAACAGCTGAACATCATGGGGGCTCTTGTGCTGAAGAAGAAGGTGAATTGGGCCAGATGTCTTCTCAAAATGATAGCCTCCAAATATTCCCACAAGGAAAATGCTTATATGAGAATCATGAGTCAGGTTCTCTTCCATTCCTTCCCTGACCTCTGCAGGTCTAAAGGAATTCCCATCCCTCCAGGAAAAAGGATGTCCATAGCCCTATTTTCTAAATGGGCCAGGCAAATCCCTAAGCCTGGTTCCATTCCTGAAAGGACTCCATCTCCTCCTATCTCTCCTACTCCTCCTTCTCCTCCTCAAACAAATCTCTCCTCTCTCCCATCATCATCCACACAAATACCACCTCAATCCCTTGCTCAGCATTCTTCTATTCGTCCACCTCCTCCATCAAATACACCTACCCAACATGATAGTATTCCATCTCCACATTCCTCTCATACACCTCCACCATTATCTCCTCCTCCACCATCTGCATCCACTGAGGCTCTACTCACTCAGTGCATCCAATCTGCAGCCCAAAAATTCCAGGCAATGCTAGATGAGCATTGCTCACAGATTCACTCCTCCATTCTACACATGCACACCCAAATAGATGGGGTAAGTGCCTCTGTGCAAGATCTAAAGTCATCTCTCTCTTCCTCTAGAGTGACTAGGTCTTTCTTAACCTCCTTGGCCAAGAAGGTCAAGAAGGGGGAGAATCTAGATGAAGATCAGCTCTCCAATCCTAAATCTCCTTCTCACAAATCCCTTCCTACCTCAAAAACTGAAAGTCAAGCACAGCTCAAAACCCTTGGGAATGAGATAGTACCTGAGCTCCATATTGATGAACAAACAATAGAGATACTCAACATAGCAAGAGATGCTGTAAATCAAATGGCACCACTACAAGGGGAAGGGAGCAGAGCAGTGAATGAGGCTGATAATGAAGCTGGTACAAATATAGATAAAAATGAACCAGCTGATGGAACTGAGAAAGAAAATGAAGCTGATACTGGAAAAGAAAAAGAGACAGATATTCTGCTGGCTGAAGAAGAAAGAATAAAAGGAGCTCTATCCCAGGGGGAGCTACCTGCTCAGGGGGAGCTAAATGAACTTCTTACAAGTGAGAAAGAGAAATCCTCTTCTCCTAAAACATTGGTATTCAAGAGAAAAAGAAAGACTCCTCCTACCCCACCTGAGTAGTATTTGAAAACAATGCTGATATATTTTATCTTATAGTTGAAAATGATATGGTATAAAAATGACATCTGTTTATATGATTCTGGAATATCTGCTTAAATGATCTCCCTCTCTAAATTTCACTTTTGATTAAGTGACATACCTCTTATCCTTACAAATTATGTGCTGAGTTGATTTTATGCTAAGACAATTTCTCCTTAAATAGGGTTAAGACAAATAGGGGGAGATTGTTGGGAAAATGATTTCTCTTAACCCCTAGAAATGAGTTAAAGAAAGAGTTTTATGAATGAATAACAAAAGACCAAGTAAATATGCGTCGAATGGTATTCGACGCTACGTCGAAATATAGTCGATGTTTTCTTCAGGATATGTCGAAGTAACTCTAGGAAGATTTCGACGTATGTCTTATCGACGCTACTCTGATTTCTAGTCGACGCATACAGAGAAGTCGACGCACTTTTGTCGACGCACATTCCTCATATCTCTCTCGACGTCGGGCTAAGATGAATTCGACGCTTACGTCGAATAGTAATCGACGCACGTCGATCTTTATGACAGATTTATTATTGCGCCAGATCTCTTTCCTTCTTTTCTGAAGATCTGATTTATATAGAATGATGTTAATATTTTATAGCCGTTCTGAATCATTCTTTCCTTCTATTTGATTCTTGGCTAAATCTGATTAACTCTATTTTGGATATTATTTGAAATCTGAATTAACATTTTCCATTTATGCTATAACTGCTATGGAAATATTTGTCTCTTCCTAAATCTCTGGCTGCTAATTGATTCCTCTCCTATAGTGCTATCTTATTACACAGAGCTATAAAATAAAGAGGAAGTCGGCAGGAAATAAACAAGAGTGATCTACCACACATATATGATATAGAGGAAAAAGCTCCCAAAAGAAAAGAGAGATATTGAGAAAAAGCTCTGCAGCAACATCCATCCATTTCTACTTCTGCTCACTGCTCACTGCTGCAAAATCTGATTGCTCTCACTAAAAGAGAGAAAGGCTACAAATCTTCTTCTCTCTATAGAAGAAAGATTTAATTCATAACTTGTGCTTCAAATCTTCTTGCTAGGAAGAAGATTCATTATTGTCTTTATTTCTTTCTCCTTCTTTATTCTTATTCACTATTGTAAAAGAGTTTTTAGAATCTCTCTTCAAAAAATTCAGTGTACTGGTTCTAAGAGTCTCCTTTTCAAAAGACTCAGTTGGTTCTAAGAGTCTCCTTGTCAAAAGACTCAGGGTGGTTCTAAGAGTCTCCTTATCAAAAGACTCAGTGCAAGTTAGTGAATTCCTACCAAGGGGGTAGAAGAGTGGACTACCCAAAGTTTGGGGAACCACTATATTTTCTTGTGTTGTGCTGTGAAATTTCTTTCTTGCATTTACTTAATTGCTTGTCTAATTCTTGTTGGTGTGTGGGAAGCTCTAATCTGTGATCATACACATATATATATATTAACTTTGCACAAAATATTTTAAATCTCTATTCACCCCCCCTCTAGAGAATTCTAGTGAGGTTAACTGTGCACTTTCAAGTTCTAACTCCATGAGTGAGCTCACCAATTATCTGATTTATTGGATGACTTCTAGGATGTCGCATAGCTGTAGGCATCACTTTTGATGGTTCTCCCATTTCAGTAACTTCTTCAGCTCCTGCTTCATGATTCTCATTTTGGGAGAGTTGGTTCTTCAGTAAACTCTTCTACTATTTCTGGAATAGATTCCAGTGTGGAAGGCTCATTCTTCTCAATTGTTTCTTATTCTCTGATTTTGAGGGTCTCTAATCTTTCTTCAATTCCTACACTGGATGAACTAGAAGAAGGATTATGCAGCATGCTGCTCTTATCCAAAATAATATATACAAATTTCTCAATTGTAAGAGCATTTTTATTGAAGACTCTGCAGGCTTTGCTATGCTTGTTATATCCTACAAAGACACCTTCATAGCTCTTTTCAGAGAATTTGGTAATGAGTGCTTATTATTTTTCAGCACATAGCATTTACTTCCAAAGATTTTGAAGTAAGCTAGTGTTGGCTTCTTACCCTTAATCAACTCATAAGGATTCTTATTATGGTTCTTATTGATGAGTGCTCTATTTTGCACATGACATGTTGTGTTGACTTCCTCAGCCCAAAGGTATTCTGGGAGTGAGGAGTCACTTAGCATGGTCCTACCAACTTCAATAAGTGTTCTATTTTTCCATTCAGCCACCCCATTTAGTTGGGGAGTTCTGGGAGAAGAAAACTCTGATAAGATACCTTCTTCTTCACAAAATTTGGTCATTGACCCGGACTAAAATTCAGTGCCATGATCACTTCTGATTTTGACCACGGAACTATTTATTTCATTCTGAATTTGTTTGACAAAATTCTTGAATGTACTTAATTAGGGTATCAGACTTGTGTTTTAAAAAGAACACCTAGACAAATCTGGAGTGATCATCAACAATAACTAGTGTATAAGCCATTCCTCCTAAGCTATGCACTGTCATAGGACCAAATAAGTCCATGTGTAGTAGGTATAAGCACCCGGTGGATTCTTTGTCCTGTATGCTTTTGAATGAAGTTCTTGTTTGCTTGCCCAATTGGCATGCATGACAAGAACTCATCTCTAAGCAATCCAACTAAGGAGCATCCCTTACCAAGTTTTTTGTCATTAATTTCTTGAGAGACTTGCAGTTAATGTGGGCTAGTCTCTTATGCCACTTTACACAAGCAGACATTCCATCATTTGCTACAAGACATACAAGCTCATTCTTTCTAATGCAAAAGAAATTTAAACAATAAATATTCCCACTCCTAGTGCCTGTTAGGATGTATATATTCATTCTTAGAATCCTTGATCAGGCACTTATCCTTGTGGAAAGAAACAACATATCTCAAGTCACATAGTTGACTTATGCTTATAAGGTTATGTTGTAACCCTTCAACATAAGCTACTCTTTTGACGGTGATACTACCATTTGTGATCTTACCATAAACCTTGACTATACCTCTGTCAGATCCTCCAAATTTAACTTTAGGTCCATCTTCTACAGGTGTAAACTCCTTCAAAAGGCTTTTTGTTCCAATCATATGTCTGGAACATCCACTGTCCAAGTACCACATAGGAGTCTTGGTGGTTTTTGGACATACCTGCAAGATAGCTACACTTCCTTTGGAACCCAGTCTTTCTTGGGTCATAGGTGCTTATTAGAGAATGATTTAGCAGCCTGCTTTCTAGTTATCATGTGGGAATGATTCTGGACAGTTGGGTTGAACCAACAGTCTAGGGCAAAATGCCTTAATTTTCCACAACACCAACATTCAAATTAAATCTATTGTATCTAGATTTTTTTTGTTGTGTTTGGTCAGATTGGGTTAGGTTGTTGCTTGACAGCCAGCCTTCCCTTCTTGGAGGCTGAAGGGTTTTCCCCAACATGACAATTTCTGAAAGCCTTCACTGGAGGATTATTTTGGGGTGCGGATAGTGCACTCTTCCAAAGGAAAGTTTGTCTCTTGCTTAGCCAGGTAGAAGGAAGCTTAAGACCACTGTCTATCTTCTGTATTTTTCTGCATCCATAGATGCTATTGTGATCATATGAATATGTGGGTATGATCACTTTTCTAAAGATTATCTTTCCTTGGGTAGATTTTGTTGGAACATGATCTTCCACATCTCCTAGGTTTGAAAATAACAAATCCTATATGTATTTGATCTTGTCTGCTTAAATGTGCAGGAAGCAATGCCATATGACTTAAGGATAACATAAGAAGGTTGCACCCAAGTTTGATGCCAAAACTCCAGCATGGCCACTAGCGCCGGTGGTAGCCACTAGTGCAGGCGCTTGACCTGATTAGAGCAATTCCGGGAAGCAATTATAGAAGGCGCTAGCGCCGACAGTAGCAGATAGCGCAGACGGTAGCTCGATGCACAAGAGGAATCTCGGCTGACTTGCCTTGGAATGAAAGATTCACACACGCAGAATATTGCCTAAACTGGGATAGCATTGGCGATAGCGATAGCGTCGGCGGTAGCTCCAACTCTATAAAAAGGACCCCTTGGCTCCGTCTTCTTCATCCTCTCACACCCCTAAATTCCAGAGCTTCGTGTCACATCATATAGAGGAATTTTTAGAGAGATACTCCCACAAATCCATGAAGGATTAAGGAGATCCGTGGAGAAGATTTCAACACGCTTCATCATCGTGATGAAAGATCGCATCGACTACGATCATACTTTGTGGGACTTTGTCTACTTCTTCAAGAGATCCACATAGGGATTTTGTACATTGTGGTTATTTCATTTCCTTACTCTTTTATACTCGTGCAGTGAATTCACCTCGTGTTGGCGACTGGGTCTGGGTAGGACTTAGGGCAGAAATTTGCCTCATGTTGGCGACTAGGTCTAGGGTGTAGATCTAGGGAGTGATCGAGGTCGTATCCGGGGGAGGATTAGCTAGAGCAGTTTGAGGCCAGATCCGGGGGAGGATAGGCTAAAGCCACCGGTTCGTGGGGATACGAGTCGGGATAGAAAACCCAAGAGTCTTACTAGTCGCTTCCTATTTCTAGCGTTATAGAAATCTATTTTTGTAATCATTTTTATTAATAGTAATCATGTCTCTCTTTGTGCAATAAAATTAATCTGTTCTCTAAATTGTTTATTATCCTCTCTTTCATTATAAAACAATTTAGATCTTTATTCAAAATCACTATTGTGATCAACTTAGTTTTCAAGTCTTTTAAAATATAATAAAAAAATTTATAACTCTTATTCACCCCCCCCCTCCCCCCCGCTAAGGGCTCCTACAGATCCAACAAGTGATATCAGAGGCAGGTTATTCCAAATCGGCTTAACAACCGGGAATAATGGCGTCTCATGATCTCGCTTCTATTAGTGGGGGAAATTTTTATGAAGAAGGAAAATCACGAGCACCGCCTTTATTTGAAGGGAGAAATTATAGAGGGTGAAAATTTTTAATGGAAAAGTTTAATAAAACTTTAGATATTGAAGCTTGGAATATAGCAATAGTAAGACCAGTGGATGAATCAAATAAAAAAGAATGTCACCTAAATGTAAAGGCTTTGAATAATATTTTTTGTGCTTTATTTCAAGATATTTTCAAATTGATATATTATTTTCTAGTGCATATAAAGTTTGGAAATTTCTTGATGAGATATATAATCTTTCGTGTGCATGTATGGATGGAACACAAGAGGAGAAGGACATACAAGCATCCACCATTATTCAAAGAGATTTCTCTCGTAGCAAAACCATGGAAATCATGGAAATTGACTTAGACGAAGAGAGCAATTCATCAAGAGAAAATGAAGATGAAAATTCATCAATGAAGTAGGAAGGCCTAGAAAATGACAAAGGAACTTCATGTTCACATCTTGCCTCTTCCGATAGTGCTGTAAGAAAGTCTAATTCTTTTTCTTGTGTGATAACTTCTATCTCTACTTTCCATATACTAAAAATGGCTAAACGTAAAATCAAGAAATTGAAAATTGCTAATAGAAATTTACGTTTAGGGAATGAAAGGTTAAAAGCTAATGTTAATTCAGAATCTAATTGTGACGTGGCTTCTCCATCTTGTTCTCTAATTGAAATCTCAAAGCCTTGTTTTGATTGTAATGATATTAAAAAAATTCAAGGATCTTGAAAAAGGACTTTTAATTTCAAAAGAGCATAATGAAAAATTGGTAAATGAAAATAATATTTTATCTAATAAACTAGAATCATTAAAACTATTTGTGAAAAAATTTACAAGTAATAAAAAAAAATTATTTCTAGTTTATCATCAATCATGTATAAAACTTCTACTGGTATTTTAAAATATATTAAACATGCACCTAGTAGAATGTTTAATCATACAAGCATAATGAATTCTAACCCTCATTATGTATCTATCAAATTAAATTCAAATGTGCAAAAATTTCCTATGAAAAATAATTTCAAAAGTCATTATTATTTTAAGCCTAAGTTTAATGAATATGGAAATTTGATGCATAATTATAACACTAAACCTAAGTATGAGTGGAGACCCAAAATTAAAGATGAAACATTAACTCCACTTGAAAGGGTTCTTTCGTTCTCATCTCCCCAAAAATAATCTCGCTATATTTGGGTACCAAAAGGAACCGTTACACTTGGTTCCCTTTGGATACCTAAACCTATTATTCATTAGGTATCATCAAATGCATGAAGTACAATCTTTTCATAATGAAATATACAAATTTCTACTTCATGATATGTTTTAATGTCTTTTTGTTTCCTTTTTATTTTCTTATTTTTTAAGCTATCATGTCATAGTCATCTTATATATTATTGGGAATATGATTTTATCTCTTAAAGCTTAATGAGTTTATAAATCAAATTGATCAAAATTCAATGTCATATTTTATTTTGGTGACCTATCTATCTTTCTTAAATTCATTGTCTATAAATATCTTATATTATCCATATAATTCTAATTCTAAATTTATTTTGAGATATTTATCTAGATTAATGAAATCATGAACTTCAATTTTTCTCTTTCGGGAAACTTTGAGTCTATAAATTTTAAATATTAAATATGAGTAGCAACCAATAACACTTAAATATCTTGAGAAAGGGAGGTTTGGGATGTCACCCCATTGTACCTCCTAGTACTGTTGTGAGCCCTTCACCGGGTAGACCTCGGGAAGTTCAAGATCCACTCTAAATTGCTAAGTCCAACTAAAATCTAACAAAGATCAAATTAATTATAGAATCTTGCGAACTCTTGCAATGACCGAAAAAGAAAACTATCATTATCTTGTACCTTCAGAAAATTATATATATTCAAAATTCATAATTAAAAAAAAAAAGAAATCACAAAAGACATATTGAAAGAATTAATTGTCATAACTCAAAAGAATAAATATTGAATTCACACACGCCACCATGATCTAGTGATATCCTACGCTAAAATTCTCTATAATCATATATCATAATTCATGATCTATCAAGAATTATCTTAAATCAACTACTTCTATCATACTTAGGAATTATGATTTAGGCTATTGGTATTATAACTTCATACCATAGTAGGTGTATTATGTGTGAAATGTGGTTCACTATTTTTTGCATGTATCTTACTATATCTAGATCTTAGGATCACCTTGATATCAATACCATCAAATCAAAACATCACTTAACTCTAGGTCTACAAATTGAATCTCTATCAATTTAAGAAACATGCATTATTCTTATGGCATAATATTAACTCACAATTTATAAATCATTCTTAAACCTAATCATTGTGTATGTCTATGATCATATACCAATATTGTATGTCTCATAATATCGGGGGCATAGGGTTGCATGCATTAAAATACCTAACCTCTAAGTCATGTCTTGTCCTTAACCGAGGAGGGTTCCAGTGGGGCCTTGCGAGGCACTGAGGGGAAATAGTATTAGGTTGAGCTTTCTCTAGTGTATGCATATGGGAGTAACACCCCAACCTACGGCATGTGTGCAGCTCCTCATGCCCATCCATCACTTAGCACGGGGCTAGGGTGTAGACATATAGTCTGGGTATTTTTATCTAGGGCATACCAATTTTTATTTTATGCTTAAATATTATTTTTATATAATCACAAAAATCATGCATATTTGATTTGTTCAATCATGTCTTCTTTGATTGCATATCCTATCATATTAAGCTTAAATGATTGTGCAAAACTCAAGTTGTTTAAAAAATTAGAATTAAGTTTTTGGAGCTCATAGTCTAAAATTTTAACTTCTGTAACTTTTTGCGATTTCTTCTCGTCTTTTCACTTCATTAGGCAGGTCTTACTTTGCAAAAACATAATTGAGCAAAATTGGAAGTGAAATCAAAGAAAATTTGGGATGTACGATTAAAATAAGCACTCTCTGTGAGCTAACGCAGGCGCTAGGACCTACCGCCGACGCTAGCTCCATGATTTAAGACTCAGTGCTTCAAATTTCTAAAAAAATTATAAGAATTTAATCTTATAATTTTTCTACTTATTTCTGTGTTTTTGACATTTTTGTTTGTGTATTTCTTTGTTTTATGAAAAATCAAAATATAAAAATTCAAATTACAAAAATATGTTTTGCTTATTTTTATTTGTTTTTACAAAGCTGTATTAAAATAACAAGATTTCTATGTTTCATTACTTTGGCAAAAATAACAAAGCATGTTCTTTTAGATTTGGTTAAAAATGTTTATTTAAAATCTTAAGTTTTCTAAACATTGTTTTGGCTTGTCATGCTTAGATTTTAATCTTGTTATGTCGAATGAAAAAGTCTATGGTGAATTGTGTAGGATTGCTTTAGTATGCCTCTAAGTATGAGTAATGTGTTATGTTAGATAATGATCTCTTTACACTCACATTTTTTGGTAGACTACATGTGCCTATAATTCTTAACCCTACATGATTGTGTAGTGTAGTAGCTTACAATATTAAGATGTCTATCTCTATTACATACACATTATTCAAAAAATTTTGTTGCACATATAGAAGTGAAATTTCAAAATTATAAGTGTTTGCAAACAAGCGAATTTGGAGAACTTTGTCTTGCTCAAAAAATAAAAATAAAATGACAAAGATAACTCCACCAAGCACTACTTGAACCTCATGATAAGTATTCATAAGTATTGTGAGGTTGAGCACCTTGGAAAGAATTGTCAAGTGTCTTGTGCAAACTACTTTGATACACTTCTATTTTGTACACCGGATCACAAAAAGCTCTTATTGAAAATAACATATGTGATCCCCCCAGCACTACTTCGCTCCCTGATAAGTCTTAATGAGCATTGTGTGGGCGAAGCACCTTGGTAGTTATACTTTGTATGTGCTTTGTAACAAATCTAGAATTGATGTGTAGAAGTTGTTAAAAAGATTACATGCTTAATAATGTTTCTATTTCACTATATAAGTCATGTGTTTTAGATTATATCACTTGTATACTTTTATCAAAACGCTTTTCATACACATCATCATCTCTCATAAAGCTTCTACTCATGAGAATTGGACTCTAATGCTTCTTTACAAAAATTCCCTAGAAAGCTTTAGTAAAAGCACTAGATTGCAATGTGTGATCTCTATAATGTTTTCATAACTTGAAATGCAAATTAATAACATTGTAGTTACTATCTTCTAGAATATGTGCAATCATGCTTGCCTTAGTAGTTACTATCTTCTGATTTATCTTATTTGAAATCTTTCAAAAATTATGCTATAACTCTTAAAATTTTGAACTCCAAAACATCTTCTTATGTTTGGACTTAAACTCATATTTACTCTTATGATTTTCATGCTCACAAAAAGATGTTTCATGTATTTCTTTAAGTCTTCCGCAACATTACCATATAATTTTTTTTACCTTGCGCTTTCATGCTTATTTAAAGTCTTTTCCTTTGGAGTGTATCATCACATGAATCTCAAAATTCTTTTTTCTTCAACAAGTGGTAGTCTTATTTGGTAAAGTTTATATTGGTTGTTCTAACATACATATTATCTTTATGCTAAATACCCTGATCTATTTTTTGTGAAAAATTTTATGCTAAAAACTCATTAATCTTACATTTCTTATAAAACCTCGATCATGCCTTAACTTTTTATCAAAAAACTTCTTTTTATGTCTCTTGCTTCTTTAACCCACTTTTGCTAATAAAAAAAAGAGGGAGAACTAAAATGATAAATAATAAACGTTGTCAAATGAGAGATCTAACATGATTAATGACTAAGAAGATAGCCTACATATAAGGGGAGCATTCACATAGGGGGAGCATGCATTTAGGGGGAGCACTTCTAAATATCAAAATCGACAATTATCCTAAGTCATCACTCACACACACACAAGTAGGTTTCGTCATGCTTTATATATTAATGCTCTAATTTATCATTAATGGATTTGTTATTATCAAAAGAGAGAGTTTGTTGGAACATGGTCTTCCGCATCTCCTAGGTTTGAGAATAAAAAATCCTATGTATATTTGATCTTGTGTGTTTAAATATGCAGGAAACAATGTCATATGACTTAAGGATAACATAAGAAGGTTGCGCCCAAGTTTGAAGCCAAAACTCCAGCATGACCACTAGCGTCGGTGGTAGCCACCAGCGCATGCACTAGACCAAATTAGAGCAATTCGGGGAAGCAATTATAGAAGGCGCTAACGCTGGCGGTAGCGGCTAGCGCAGGCGGTAGCTCGATGCACAAGAGGAATCTCGACTGACTTGCCTTGGAATGAAATATTCTCATACGCAGAATATTTCCTAAACCGGGATAGCGTCGGTGGTAGTGATGACGCCGTCGGTAGGTCCAACTCTATAAAAAGGACCCCTTGGATCTGTCTTCTTCATCCTCTCACACCCCTAAATTCCAGAGCTTCGTGCCACATCATATAGAGGAAGTTTTAAAGAGATACTCCCACAAATCCATGAAGGTTTAAGGAGATCCGTGGAGAAGATTTCAACATGCTTCATCATCGTGATGAAAGACCACATCGACTACGATCATACTCTGCGGGACTTTGTCTACTTCTTTAATAGATCCATATAGGGAGTTTTTACATTGTTGTTTCATTTCTTTACTCTTTTGTACTCGTGCATGAATTTGCCTCGTGTTGGCGACTAGGTCTGAGTAGGACTTAGGGCAGAAATTTGCCTCGTGTTGGCGACTAGGTCTAGGGTGTAGATCTAGGGAGTGCTTGAGGTCGTATCCAGGGGAGGATTGGCTAGATCGGCATGAGGCCAGATTCGGGGGAGGATAGGCTAAAGCCACCGGTTCGTGGGGATACAAGTCGGGAACAAAAAGCCAAGAGTCTTACTAGTCGCCTCCGATTTCTAGCATTATAGAAATCTATTTTTGTAATCATTTTTATTAATAGTAATCATGTCTCTCTTTGTGCAATAAAATTGATTTGTTCTCTGAATTGTTTATTATCCTCTCTTTCATTATAAAACAATTTAGATTTTTTATTAAAAATCACTATTTTGATCTACTTAGTTTTCAAGTCTTTTAAAATATAATAAAAGGTTTTAAAACGCTTATTCACCCCCACCCCCTCTAAGGGCGCCTACAGATCCAACAGATTTCCCATTGTTTTCACCTTGAGAGTAGCCCAAACATTGCTTATTTGTTTGTGAAAAGCTATCAATCAAGGGAAGAACTGTTTGTGGCTTTGGAATAACTAGCCATAATTTTCTTTTCCTTTAAGAGCTTATCCTCCAGCTCTTTGATTCTAATGTTCTTATGCTTAATAACTTCAGTCAAAGTGCTAGTGCTCAGTGGAGAGATTGATAATTTGGTCTTATCTTGAGCCAACTCAGTTACTTTCTTAAGCAGTTCATCTCTCTTGCCACTAAAGGAGATGATCTCTGCAGCTTGTGCTTTACAGAGAGCTTTTGCTTTCTTAAGGGCATCAAGCAAGGCACCAAATTTCTCAATATAGTCAGTGCCAACTTCTCTTACTGTTGAATAGGAGCTAGCATCTGAATCTTTGTCAGATATGGTGGGAGAGGCTTTAGGAATTACCTGTTTGTGATGAATTTCATCACAACATTCTTCATCTGAGAAGGCCGTGGCTGTTATATGGCTATCTGATTCTGATGAAGAGCATTCAGTATCACTGTCACTGAGTGTTTTCACTTTTTTTTGCCACAAAACATTCAGTATCACTGCCACCAAATAGACTCTAGGGTCTGAAGCTTCCATGTACAACTTGATTCTCTGTTTCCAGATAGTGAAGTTCTCTTTGGTGCAGATGAACAACTTTATTGAGCTCATTTCCTTATGATGCTCACAGACCATTGATTTATCACAACCCACTAAACTTGTAGATTTTGTTCTAAGATGTTAAGCCTTTTAACTCAACCTATCTCTGATACCAATTGAAAGATATGGGTTGTCTATAAACTACACCTAGAGGGGGGGGGGTGATTATGTGTTTTCAATATTATTTGCTACTTTAAAATTTAACTATCACAGTACAAGATCAATCACAGAAAACACATAAGATTTATGGTGGTTCTCTGCAAGATAATGTGTCTAGAGGTACTCCACTATCCCTCCCACCTATCTAGCAATGAGCTAGACTAGAAAACTTCTCCAACTCAGATCTTTTCTCAATAAACAGATCTTACAACTCAGGTTCACACAGAACCCTACCAAGCTCAGACTTTGCAAGTCTTACAATAACTCAGATCTTCACCAAGATCCTATCAAAATCAGGCTCACAAAGAACCCTACCAATCTCAGGCTCACATGGAACCCTACCAATCTCAGATCTATCGCAAGATCCTACAAGCTCAGGCTCACACAGAATCCTACAAAAAATACATAAAAGTTTGTTGTTATAGAAGAAAAAGACTTCAAGATGAAAACTTTGAAATAACAGATCTTCTTCTTCTTGCAACAGTAACCCCAAAGATCTTGTGAATCACTGGACCTTTCTTTAGAATCTTCTCTAGACCTTCACAGTACAGCAGTGAAGTCTTCTTCTTGTTGATTCTTTTCTTTCTCTTCTAGAAGTATGTATGAGAATAAACTTGAGAGAGAATACTTAAGCAATCGTGTGTTCTGAAAGAAAAATGTCTCTTTTATACTGCTCTGTCATTTTGCATAAAAGCCCTTATTGATTATTCCATAATCAATTTGCCCGTTTGAAATGATTGACAGAATTAGCATAATATTTCATCATAAGTGACTCGTCGTTCTTGGAACTTGCAGAAATAAAAGTAATAATATTCTTCATTAAATACTGTGCAATGACTATATTCTGTAGAGAATATATCATTTATTACTCCTTGATTGGTGTGCAAGATAGACGGCGTGCACATTCCCTGAATATTAATTTCCAAGAACGTCTGCGCATTAAATGCGGCTCTGCAACTGTCAAGGCGATAATATTCCTTCAAGCTGATATCGTCTTGATCAATGTAAATGACAGATATTCTTCACGTTGATATCATCGACATACTTCCTTCTCCAAGACTCTACTTGATATCTCAACGATATTGCTTCTTCTAGAGGATATCGTCGAGATGTTTCTTTTTATAAGACTTAGACTTATTCATCAGGCTGATAGCCTTTCTTCAAGATGATATTATCTTGATCTTCTAGACAATATAAGGTCTTCAAACTGATGTCTGCCTACATGAACCTTTCTTCATGACTTGATGAGTTATGACTTTAATCTTCAAGGCTATACCTCTTATTCAAGACAATATCGTCGAGACGTTTGAACTTAGTTTTATCCACGATAAGCTTTCTTCAACCTTCAAGGCTATACATCTTCTTCAAGTCGATATCGTCGAGACATCTGAACTTAGCTATATCAACGATAAGCTTTCTTCAAGACGATATCGTCGGAACTGTCTCGACGATATGTTTCCTTTCTCAACAATTCATCTGCTGAGTCTTAAGACGATATTTTACTTAGTGAGTTTTCATTACTTTTATCGTTTTGATACTAGTGATGTAGCTTTGATGCATCTGTCACATGAACTTAAACATAGCATCAAAAACAACTTAGTTTATCTGTACTTGTGTTCCTTCTTCAAATCTAGAGACATTGAAGGCATAATACCCAACAATTCTTCCTGTATATATATATATATATATATTTGTTTCACTTGATCTTCTTCTTGTAGTCCGTTAGTTTATGACCAGGAAACGAAATACGGTACTTACCAAATTTCAGCCTGAACCACAAAGAATCAACCATCAGTCGAAATTAACTAATTCAGGAGTCAGTTCAAGCTCAGAAAATTAGTCGGTGGAATAGACGTCGATTCATCACACAGATAACATTAGTACCATATCAAAAAATCAAGACGAAGCACATAGGCCACGCA
The DNA here is from genome assembly GCA_033032865.1 of Dactylorhiza incarnata. Lineage (NCBI taxonomy): Eukaryota > Viridiplantae > Streptophyta > Magnoliopsida > Asparagales > Orchidaceae > Dactylorhiza > Dactylorhiza incarnata. The sequence goes on from JAWHQI010000437.1 coordinate 860,102, forward strand.
CCATTGCCAACTATGCTCGCCCCACCACAACTGGAACGGGATCGTGCATTGTGTGACTGATAATAGAAGCAAATAATTTTGAATTCAAGCCTGGTATAATTCAGATGGTCTAGCAATACGTTCAATTTGATGGTATCCAAGATGAGGATCTAAATATGCACATCTCAAATTTCCTGGAGATCTGTGATACTTTCAAGATCAATGGAGCAACAAACGATGACATCTGATTGAGGTTATTCTTGTTCTCTCTACGACACAAAGCAAAGCAATGGTTGAATTCTCTACCTATGGGATCAATCACAATGTGGGATATATTGGTCGAAAAGTTTCTCTTGAAGTACTTCCCGCCGTCAATGTCTTCTAAGCTCTGGAATGGCATAAATACTTATTACCAATTGGAGATAGAAACTCTCTATGATACATGGGAGTGATTCAAGGAGCTTTTGTGTAAATTGCCTCATCACTCAATACTAGTCTGGTAACAAATCCAAACATTCTACAATTGTCTGAACCTAGCTACAAGACAATTGTTAGATTTTGTTGCTGGGGGCATTGAACAACAAAACTCATGATGATGCAACAGAGTTGATAGAATGGATGGCCTTGGACAATATCCAGTGGAGCGTACCATGAGCCAAACCAAATAGACCCGTCTGTGTATATGATATTGATGTTGTAACTGCATTGGCGATACAAGTGGATAAACTTCATCAAAAGATGGCAATCTCTCGCTTACCCAAGCACCTCCTACGACAGTTCAATGGGACCCGACAAGCGATGACTCTACGGAATATGAACAAGTGGATTATATGGGCAATGCAAACAGACCTCCATTCAACCCCGCAAACAAGCAATATGGTGCAACTTATAATCTAGGATGGAGAAATCAACCGAATTTCTCTTGGGGAGGACAAGGTCCTAAGCAACCAAATGCCATGCAATCGGGATTTTAAAATCAATAAAAACCACCAGTACTTGAGCAACGGAAGCCTCCAGTTGAGGAAGTCTTAGCAAAGTTCATGCAGACATCTGAAACGTCTTTTCGAAATCAAGAGAGTTCAATCCAAAATTTGGAAAACCAAGTTGGGCAATTGGCAAAACTCTTCTCAGAGCGTGCTCTCGGAACCCTTACAGGAAACACAGAAACAAATCCAAGGGAGCATGCCAAGACAGTCACTTTGTGCAGTGGGAAGCCACTTCACCAACCACCTACGATTACTGAAGAGTCAGAAGAGAACACTCCATCACCAGAACCAGTTCAATCACCATCAGAACCACTTCATCCATTGAAAGACTGCAAGCCCCCGATATCATATCCGACAAAGCTGAATAAGGAACGTTTGGAAGCACAATACGATAAATTTTTACCCTTATTTAAACAATTACATATTAATTTGCCTTTTGCAGAAGCGGTGTCTAAAATGCCCAAATATGTGAAGTTCCTAAAAGACTTACTTTTAAACAAAAAGAAACTGGAGGAGCTATCCACTGTTACGTTGGGTGAAGAATGTTCGGCAATCTTACAAAACAAATTACCTAAAAAACTAACGAATCCAGGTAGCTTTTCTATTCCATAATTGGTGACATGCAAGTTAAAAGTGCTTTAGCCGATTTAGGTGCAAGCATTAATCTTATACCTTACAAACTATTTTTAAGATTAGGAATAAGCGAGCTCCGACCAACTAGAATGAGTATTCAACATGCCGATCATACGGGAAAATATCCTGAGGGAGTTATAGAGGATGTTTTAGTAAAAGTTGATAAATTTATTTTCGATGCGAATTTTGTTATATTAGATATGGATGAAGATATAGAAATACCACTCATTCTTGGTCGTCCTTTTCTTGCAACTTCTAGAGCTATAATTGATGTTTTTGATGGAAAATTGGTTTTAAGAGTTGGAAATGAGGAAGTTACTTTTCAAATTAACAATGCTATGAAACAACCAATTGAGGTTGATGATACATATTATTATCTTAGTAATATTGATCATGTTGATTCTACCATACCTTTTGAATTGCTTTATAATGATCCTTTAGAACTTTGCATTGCTAATAGTCATTTGAAAGATTTCAATCGTGTTGATGTTTGTGATCATTTAGCTTATCTCAAAGATTCTCGTTCTTTAATAAAAAAAATGAATTTTGATGTTATTAATCAAATCAATAAGCATCGTTTAAAAGAGATATCAAACGATCCTCCTCTTGTGGAATTGAAAAAAATTACCTGATCATCTTGAATATGCATTTTTGGGAGTTAACTCTACTTTTCCTGTTTTTGTCTACTCATTTATCTGATTCTGAAAAAGCAAAATTGATTGAGGTTTTAAAAGAGCACAAAAGAGCAATAACATGGTCTATTTCTGATATTAAAGGAAATAACCTTTCATTTTGTACTCATAAAATTTTGATGAAAGATTATTATAAACCATTTACCCAACCTCAACGTAGATTAAATCCAAACAAGAAAGAGGCTATGAAAACTGAAGTCTTGAAGTAACTAGATTCTGGGATAATCTATCATATTTCAGATAGTTCATGGGTAAGCCATGTTAAGTAGTCCCTAAGAGGGGAGGTCTTACAGTGGTGGCCAACTATCAAAATGAACTTATACCTACACGAACTGTCACAAGATGGCGAGTTTGTATAGATTATAGGAAACTAAATGATACTACACAGAAAGATCACTTTCCTCTCCCTTTCATTGATCAAATATTATAGCGTTTAACAGGACATGCTTACTATTATTTTTTAGAAGGTTTATCAAGCTATTTACAAATCTCTATCGCTCTGGAGGATCAAGAAAAGCTCACTTTTACTTGTCCTTTTGGTACCTTTGCATACGTACGTATGCCCTTGGGATTATGTAATGCACCCGCTACTTTTCAATGATGCATGCTAGCCATATTTAATGAACTAGTTGAAGATATTATGGAAGTGTTTATGGATGATTTTTCAATTTTTGGGGATTCATTTGACTTATGTTTACAAAATCTTAAAAAGGTTCCCGCTAAATGTGAGGAAACTAATCTTGTACTTAATTGAGAGAAATATTATTTCATGGTACAAGAAGGTTTGGTGTTGGGTCATAAAGTTTCATGTCGTGGAATTGAGGTGTATAGGGCGAAAATGGAGACTATTAGACATTTACCCCCTCCCACCATAGTTAAAGCGGTGCGTAGTTTTCTAGTACATGCAGGCTTTTATTGATGATTTATTGAAGATTTTTCAAAAATCTCAAAATCGCTAACTAAATTATTAGAAAAAGATACTCTATTTTTATTTGACACTGACTATTTGAAAGCTTTTCAAATATTAAAAGAAAAGTTGATTAATTCTCCCATCATGATAACTCAAGATTTTTCTCAACCTTTTGAATTAATGTGCGATGCTAGTAGCTTTGTTGTAGGAGCGGTATTAGGACAAAGATGAAATAAACATTTCCATTCTATTTACTATGCTAGTAAGACACTAAACGACGCGCAAGAGAATTGTACAACTACCGAAAAAGAGCTTTTAGTAGTTATCTTCGCCTTTGATAAATTTTGATCTTACTTAACATTGTCTAAAGTAATTGTTTACATGGATCATTCCGCCCAACATTATTTACTTATGAAAGTTGATGTGAAACCCCGTTTAATTCGGTGGATCTTGCTTTTGCAAGAATTTGATTTAGAAATACATGATAAACATGGTGCCAAAAATTTGGCGGTGGATCATCTTTCTCGCCTTGAGAATCCTTCTTTGGAAGTACTAAATGAATCCACCATTAATGACAGCTTCCCTAAAGAACGCTTATATATGCCTGTTGCACAATCTCATACTGACACTCCATGGTTTGCAGATTTTGCAAATTATATTGTTATCAAGGTCCTTCCATCAGATCTTTCATATCAACAAAGGAAGAGATTCTTTTCTGCTCTAAAATACTACTTTTGGGAGGGCCCATTTTTGTTTCACATTTGTGTAGACTCGGTTATCAGGAGATTTGTTTCTGATGATGAAGGTTGGAAGCTCTTGGAGCATTGCCACACAAGACCTACTGGAGGACATTTCAGGGTTAATCACACAGCAAAAAAAGTACTTGATTCAGGTTTTTATTGGCCCCTTCTATTCAGGGATGCCCAAAGGTATGTATATTTATGTAATTTCTGTCAAAGATCAGGTAATATTTCAAGAGCAAATGAAATGCCGCAAAAGTTTGTTTTGGAATGTGAAATATTTGATGTTTGGGGGATAGATTTCATGGGGCTAATTCATGTGGTAATAAATATATTCTAGTTGCTGTAGATTATGTTTCAAAATGGGTGGAAACATAAGCTTTACCAACGAACGACGCTAGAGTGGTTGTTAAATTTCTTAGAAAATTGTTTTCATGATTTGGAACACTTCGTGTCATCATTAGCGATAGAGGGACTCACTTTTGTAATTCTCAATTTAATAAAGTTTTAACTAAATACGGGATTACTCATAGAGTGACCACTCCTTATCATCCACAAACCAGTGGACAAGTCGAAGTATCCAACCGTGAGTTGAAACACATCCTAGAAAAATCAATAGAGGGGAATATGAAACAATGAGCTAAAAAATTGGACGATGCTTTATGGGCCTACCACACTGCATTTAAGACACAAATAGGCAATACACTGTATAGACTAGTATATGGTAAGACATGTCACCTACCAGTTGAACTTGAACATAAAGTATATTGGATTATTCGTACTCTAAACATGAACCTAGATCTATCAGGAGAGAAGCGAAAATTACAACTCAATGAATTAGTTGAGTGGTGACCAATGTCATATGAGAATTCTCATATCTACAAAGAGAAAGCAAAAGTTTTTCATGATAGCCAACTTCGGAATCCTAAGTCGTTCAAAATTGGGGATAATATTTTATTGTTCAACCCTCGTCTAAAACTCTTTCCCGAGAAATTGAAATCAAGATGGTCGGGCCCATTTAGAGTTGAGCAAGTATTTCCATATAGAGCGGTTGAACTATCTTGCCCGGATAAAAGAGTTTTCAAAGTGAATGATCATAGACTAAAGAAATATTTTGGGGAATAATTTGAGCGTCAAGGCAAGGAGGAGTTAAGTCTCCGACTTGACATTCTATGAACTCTCATGACAACTAGTGAAGAGCTATTAGGATGTTAAATTTGATTGTATTTTATTTTGTGTCTTTGTTCGTTTTAACTTAACTTTTTCAATCATTTCTCATTTTTGTTCTTGTTCATGATATCCTCCAATCTAGATCCTGGTAAAATATTCCTCCCACATATTTCCAATGCCAAAAATTTCAAATAGGAAATTTCATACATTGACACGGCCATTCACATGGCTTGGTCATTAGCCGTGTGCGAGCACATAACCAACCTGGTTCGAGTTGCGATCGTGTTCCCAGTCCGTTCCCCTTACTGTTCATTAAAGCGGAGCACGGCCTAACACACGACCATGTGCAAAGTCGTGTGTCGTTTATTTTATTAAAAAAACCTGGCTGTTTCACCCCCCCCCCCATCTTCTTCCTTAGTAGTTGTGCCCCATTCTAGCGCTAAAACCCTTCTTTTTCCACCTCTTTTTCTTCCAGATCACCCTCCCGGGCGGCCCGATTTGAATTTTTTTTGCGGATTCCTCCTTCCCGCGAACCGATCTACACTTCAAGGTAAATTTTACACATATTCGTGCAATTGGATGAGATGGTTTTCATACCCCATTTCGAGATTTTTCTCCAATTTTCTCTCCAATCCAAGGATTTTCATTGTATACTACCGGATTTCTTCTATACGGCATGTCGACTTCTCGTCACCGCTCAAACAGGCGTCGCCCCGGTCATTCCGCTGCCCTCACTACCGCAGCCCGCACAGAAGTAGGCATGCTTCAATTTGAAGACCACACTCACCTCGCTCGATTTGAGGGGCTCCACACAAGAAAATTCCAAGATTGTCGGTCCATCGATTGAGACGTGTTGGACCAAATCCATTTGACCGATGACGTAGGACCCCTCATTGGACATAGCAGTTGGGACTCGTTTTCTTGATCGACAAGATTGGTTATCGCGAGGTTACATTGGAATTTCTATCCACGTTCAAAATGGAGTCGAGCTATTATTTTGTAGCGGGGAGTGTAAATTGTTTCTCTATCGATGCCACCATCACTTTTCGGGTCAACTCTCATATGTACTCGCTCAGTATTCGGGAGTTCACTTCATTTCTTAGACTCTATGACGAAGAGTTCCTAGATAGTCCGCTCTACCATGACCTTCGCTATGATCTGCCCTATGGAGTGAACTCCGAAATCGTATGGTGCGACATTGCAGACGGTCCACCATATGAGGCAAAGTGCCCCAAGACAACCTATTTGCGCATCCCCGCTGTCCACTTCGTCCACCACCTTTTGAGCCATACTATGAGTGGGCGAGGAGAGAGCTTCGGCGTCGTCAGCAGCAAAGATATTTTATATTTATATAGCATGACAGAGTGTTACCCTCTACATCTGGGATATTGTGTTGCCACATTCTTCCGCCACCAGGCCGAGCATGGCCTGGTAGGTACTATCTGTGTCGCCCCATACATCGCATGCCTTCTGAAGGGCATGAATATCTTTGATGGCCTTCCTCCTATGGAGTTTGCTGCTCGTACTGTACTCATTACCATGTCTTCACTTTGATCATTTCAGATCATTCGAGCATGCCCTGGAGCTGAAGGACCAGTATACTACATAGCTCGACGATAGGGAGAGGCACCGGATGTGGCGGAGGATGAGATATAGGAGGAGAGAAATAGAGTAGAAGAGGAAGATGAATTACATGATGTTCATCCGCATACCCACTATGCATACACCGGGGCGTCGTCTTCCCATACAGGCCACGAGACCCACCCATACTATGAACTTTGTGAGTCATATGCATTCTTTCACATGGAGATGGGGCAAAGACTGGATCCTGTAGAGAGGAATCAGGACGCCATAGGTTCTCGGCAAAGGAAATTATCATTCACTAATTGAACATGAAGGGGAGTTTGCTCAGGCTATGCAGAATTAATTTACAAAAAGAATTCAAGTGTATCAACAGGTAAACACGAATAGCAAAAGTAAGTCCGCACAGACAAGATAAGGTGATACAAAAACTCTTTTTTTTTCATTTCTTCAAAGTGAATTCTTACATTAGTTATGTGTCCGCGCTTTCAAAAAACAACTGTGCGGACACTCATAAAAATTGGAATTAAACAGTACATGAAAAAAAGAATTAGTCTTCTCGGGCCTTGGTCTTGCCCTTGGATTTCTTCTAATTCTTCTTCTCAGGTCCAGAGTTGGGCGGACTCTCAGATGAGTCTGTGAACGATAAACATGTAGAACTGCTGGAGAAAGATACACTTGAGCTACTGGAGATGACTTCTATTTCATGGAAGTCTGCTTCCTCATGATCAATGCTCGGGGTGGAATCTCCACCCTGAGCATCACGACTCTTCGTGACATCATATTCATCTCAAGAGTCTCGCGATCAAAATCTGAAAATTTCATATCCGCAAAATCCAGATACAAAGCAGCATAATCCAAGCCCGCAAACTCATCTTTGAACACACCCTTATCCTTTATCAAGTCGATGGTATCTTGCGCAGACTCTTTACTGAAGTTGAACATCATTCTGCAGAAGCACGAGTTCTCTAAGCTATGCGCGTTCTATGAAATAAAAGGCAACCCATGCGATGGTTGAGAACTGTGTTCTCAGCGACGCCTGAGCGGCAAAATAAGGAAGATCCTATGTGGGATTCTTCTCAAGTTCGCGCAAACACTTCCGTCCATACAACGCAGAAGTGATCGCGAAGGTGTGGGAAGAAACTTTGTCATTGTCCCTCCAGGAGAGTAGGGAAGTGCTCAGCACAACGCTCTTTCCCTTCTGATCCCACATCATCAAGGGCTCCTTCTCGGTGTCAATCAAGTGTTAGCTAACTCCGATAAAAAGGAAAATCCCTTTCAGTGGGAGGGAGCACGTACGGACTTCCGTCGGGCTGAAGAAGAGCATGCGTCAACTTTGTCCTGCTCTGCCTTCTCCTCCTCTCTTTGTTTCCTTTTCTCATGTTGGGTCAACACATTGACCTCTAGTTCGTGTGGCTTATGTCGAAGAATGAATGAACCTGGCGTTGGAATATGAACCTGCAGCAGCAAAGAATTGAAGAATAGCATTAATTAGAAATTGCACCCAAGCGTCTGATGTAATATCAAATATCAGTTTAAAGTTTTTGCATTTACTCTCCTTTTTATTACCGCCAACTGTTACATGGCTATATAATCCAGTCTACTCTCCGTTTCCCAGATATCAATTAATTAAATGTGCTACTTCTTCCATTTTCTACCATCGTTATTTCCATTTTCCTGCACAAACACAAATGAGTTGAATGGGGGATTCAAACTAACAGTGGTATCAGAGCCATTCCCTTTTTCTTCATTTTTGTGTCTTGTTGCATCACATCTCCTATGGCCTCATCATCTACCAACAACATCTCATACCCAACTCAAAGTATTCCCCAATTCAATGGTGATTTATATGATCAATGGGCCGTGAAGATGGAAACTCTTCTTGAGTCCCAAAATCTTTGGGAGATTGTGCAAGCCGGGCCACAACCAGAAGCTACAGAGAAAGGGAAAGAAGGAGAGGAGGCAAGAATACCCAAAGGAGACAAACAAAAGAACTCTTTGGCACTGCTTCTTATCCAGCAAGCCCTCTCATCGAATGTGTTTCCAAGGATCATGGGAGCAAAAACTACCCAACTTGCATGGAACACCCTCAAATAAATATATCAAGGGGACAAGAAGGTAATATCCATCAGAAAAGTAAATATTAAAAAGCAATTTGACTCACTCTCCATGAGAGATGATGAGACAATTTTTGAGTTTATGCCAAAACTCACTAATCTCACAAACCAACTAAACATTCTTGGGGCATCTGTTCCTGAAAATGAAGTTGTTTTGAAGACATAGCTGCTGCAATTGAAGAGAGTAATGATATTGAAACTCTACCAGTTGCTGTACTAATTGGCAAAATCCAATCACATGAAGAGAGAATGAAAAGACACCTGCCAACTATAAATCATGCACTTCAAACCAAGATGAATTTTGGCAAGCCTCATCCCAAAGGAAGGAGGAACTCAAACCAAAATCAATCATCTGGTTTAAATGAACATTGGAAAACTCATGTCCATCACAATCCCAATCACCAAAAATCAAACAATGGTAGCAGTGAAGTGTATTGCAATCTGTACAAGAAGTCTACACACGACACATTAAAATGTTACTACAAGTGCAAAAGATGTAAGAAACCAACCCACTTTGACAAAGATTGTTGGTTTAAAAACAAGGAAGAAGCAAAGTTCACTGAAGCTGAGAAGGAACAAAAACCACAAAAGACTGAAAAATTGTTCATTTCCTGCTGTGAAGATGAACAGCCTGAAAGCTCATCCAAATGGTATATAGACTCAGGGTGCTCAAACCATATGACTAATAATAAAGATTTGTTTATTCAATTAGATGAAAGTGAGAAGTCAGTTGTATACCTGGGTGATGGAAATCCCAAGTCTATTGAAGGCAAAGGAAGTATCATTGTTAAAGACCCAGAAGGAAGAAGAAAAGTAATCTCTGAGGTTCAATATGTACCTTCCTTGGCTCAAAACCGGCTAAGTGTAGGGCAAATGATCTCAAACGGTTATTCTCTTATATTTAAAGCTGACTCTTGTGAGATTTATGATGAAGCAAGCAAGTAGGTAGCAGTCACCAATATGTCCAATAACAAGGTGTTCTCCCTTCTGTTTGAAGGAGATCACAATTCTACCTTAGCATCCATCCAACCCTCTCAAGAGCAGGGAATCTTATGGCATCACTGACTTGGGCACCTCAACTATGAGTCCATGAAGATTCTGTTTCAGCAAAAGCTTGGAACAGGACTGCCTGAGATACAAATCCAGAAGAATACCTGTGACTCCTGCAGGTTTGGAAAATCACACAGACTCCCTTTCCAAGGAGCCACTCACAGGCACTCTAATCCTCTAGAGTTACTTCACTGTGACCTATGGGGACCCTCTCACACTGCCACTGCTGGAGGTAAAAAATACTTTTTCCTAATTGTAGATGACTACTCCAGATATATGTGGCTATTTTTACTAGAACAAAAATCAGAAACATTACACTGTTTTATGGAGTTTAAGAGACGGATTGAGAAGCGAATGGAGAGGGATATTAAGAGCATAAGGAGTGATAATGGAGGAGAGTTTGTGTCACATGCCTTCAAGCTTTTCTGTACAACTGAGGGCATCAAGCATGAACTCACTGCTCCAGGAACACCCCAACAGAATGGTGTCGTGAAACGCAGAAATAGAACAATCACAGAGATGTTCAAAACTATGATGTTACATAAGAACATGCCAAAACATTTCTGGGGAGAGGCTGCACACACTGCAGTACATATCTTAAACAGAACCCCAACCAAAGCCAACAATGGAGCTACACCATATGAACTACTTAACAAAAGAAAACCATCCTTAGGTTATTTCAAAACCTTTGGATGTGTGGCTTTTGTACATGTGTTCAAAGAGAAGAGAGACAAGATGGATCCAACATCAGTGAAGTGTGTGTTCTTGGGCTATTGTGAAGACAGAAAAGCTTACAGGTTGTATGACCCTCTTTCCAATAGCATTCTTATCTCTCGTGATGTTGAGTTCCATGAAGCTGATCAGTGGACCTGGGCATCAGACAATTGGGTTCATATTAATCCTCCCAGCATGGTTGAGTCCTATCTGGACACCTTCCAAATGCTAAGGAATTACTCCCTTCCAGATGATCAAGACCAAATTGAAGAAGTGCAGCCTGAAGATGAGAACCAGGAAGCAGAACAACCTGCCTCCCTAACATCATCTGAGTCATCATCGCCCGTTCGTCGCACCAAATCTCTTCAGGAACTGTATGACAACACAACTGAGGTATTGTTTCATTCCACTCCCACATTTTATAACACTGTTGTCACAAATATAAACTGGAAGAATGTAATGGATATAGAAATAAAAACAATAGAGAAAAACAACACTTGGATTTTGGTTCCTAGACCAAAAGACAAATCTGTCATTGGTCTAAAGTGGATCTATAAACTCAAACATGATGAAAAAGGGCAAGTAGTAAAACATAAAGCAAGAATAGTTGCTAAGGGATATAGTCAAAGGTTTGGAAGAGACTATGAGGAAACGTTTGCCCCGGTCGCTAGGATGGACACAGTAAGGTTACTCATTGCTATTGCCGCCCAGAACAACTACACCATCCATCTGTTGGAGCATGCGTTTCGCACTCCTCCGGTTTGATAATAACAAAGTCCCTTTTGTATTTGATTCTATTTTCATTAATGGTGTGCAGATAATAGGTATGAGATGTTCACATTGCTGCTGGAGCTAAAATTGAATGTGGGAAAATTTCACTGTCGGAAAATTCCGACAGCCACTGTCGCCCAGGCGACAGCAGAGAAGTTACAACTACTTCCCTCCACGGCAGATCGACGAAAGACAGTTTTGCGCTGTCGGAATTCCGACAGCGATGTCGCCCAGGCGACAGCTCGGCGGTTACAACAACTGCCCACGTCTCCACCCACGACCGGCAGTTTTGCACTGTCGGAAATCCGACATCGATGTCGCCCAGGCGACAGCTCGACGGTTACACCAACTGCCCACGACTCCACCCACGACGCCACTCCAGCGGCAGTTTAGCACTGTCAGAAAATTCCGACAGTCACTGTCGCCCAGGCGACAGTGAATTTCTATAAATTGGTTCCTTTGGTTCGTGCATTCCAAGCTTTTGAGAATTCCAGTCCCTTCATGAGTGCATACGAACCAGAGAGCTCCAGAACCTCTTCAACTCCCATTTGTGCAAAGAAGGATTGAAGATTGAAGACGAGATCGGGCGTGCTTCTACATCATCGATCATCTCGAGGCTTCAACAATCCATTCAGAGATCTGATCTTCTAGGGAGTTGTTCTTTTCATATTGTATTTTCATTCACATACTTTTTCATTTTGTATTGGTAGAGAAATCGTCGTCTTGCGTGCGGCGTCTAAGTCCTTGCGCGGCTTAGGGGAAAATCGCTTCCTTGTGCAGAGCGTCCAAGTCCTTGCGAGGCTTGGTGGGAAATCGTGGCCTTGTGTGCTACGTCTAGATCTTGGGAAGATCTAGAGGATAGGCTTGGGCTTGGTCTTGGGAGAGACAAGCGATAGCCTTCCTATCCTTGGGAGAAGGATTGGTAAACCAAAATTATTGTATTTTTATTATCATAATTGTGCCTTGATCTTAAGCATTGTTAAGATCATTTTTATTGTATGCAAATTTCATGATTAATATAATTATGCTCTTTTCACTAATTGCAATTTTGTTTGCTTAAATCTTTATCTTAGAAATTTGTGTTTGGTTAAATACAAAAATTATATTGGTTTAAAATTATTTATAAGTAACCTTTTTAGTAAAGTAAAATTTGTCTAAAAATTGTTAAGTAAAAATTATATTTTTAAACACACCCTTATTCACCCCCCCCCCCCCCCTCTAAGGGCGTCACACGATCCAACAAGTGGTATCAGAGCGTAGGTTACTCCAAAACGGTTTTACCACCGGGAGTAATGGCGCACAACGATCATGCGTTCGTTGAGGGGCAAGGCATAAGTAGACCACCTTTATTCACGGGAACAGACTATAATTATTGGAAAACACGTATGCATTGTTTTCTAATTGCGCTAGATATAGAAGTCTGGAATATGGTAGAATCTAGTTACACTTCTCCAACATTTGTTGTAGGAGATGTAACCATGGATAAGCCCAAAGACAAGTGGGATGACAACGATAAATTAAAATGTAAGAACAACGCAAAAGCCATGAATGCTTTATTTTGCGCACTAGATCGCACTGAATTTAATAGAGTTTGTGCTTGTAATACTGCATTTGAAATTTGGATTTATTAGAAATCACTCATGAAGGTACTTCGCAGGTAAAGGATTCAAAGCTATTTCAACTGGAATCTGAATTTGAAAGGTTCAAAATGGAGGTAGATGAAGAGATTGATACGATGTACACACGATTTACAAAAATCGTGAACGACTCAAAGGTGCTAGGAAAGGTGTTCTCAAATGGAGATTTGGTAAGGAAAATCTTAAGATCACTTCCCCCGAAGTTCAATCCTAAAGTGACTGCAATTTCTGAGTCACATGATCTTAAGACCTTAAAATTGGAGAGCCTCATTGGGAACTTGAAAACTCATGAAGTTGAATTAAAAATTCAGCAATAAGAGTATATGGAGCCAAGGAAGAAGGGATTGGCTCTAAGATCAAAGAAGGAAGAAACTAGTGATTCTGAGGAGGATGAAGAAGATGAGGAAAGTTTATTTGTTAAAAAATTTAGAAAATTTATGAAAAATCCGGAGAGAAGGAATTCGTTTAAGAAGTATTTTAAGAAGGAGACCTTTAGGAAGAAAAAAGGAAAGGAAGGCGATGAGGAGGAAGAGAGACCGCCACCGGAGTGCTACCACTGCAAGAAGTTAGGACACATTCGAAGCAAGTGTCCAAAGTACTTGAAAGAACTTAAAGAAAAGAAGCACAAAGGGTCGAAGAAGGTGTTGAAGGCAGAAACCTGGGATGATACTACTTCTGAGGATGCAAGCAGTTCCGACTCAAGTAAAGAAGAGGAGGCCAACATATGCTTAATGGGAAAGAGCGTCATATCTGATGACGATTGCAGTGTCCAAAGCGACACTGAGGTAACTCCTCCAACCTATGATGAATTATTTTCTGAATTTTTAAAGACTTGCAAATTTTTTGAAAAAAGTTTAAAAGATAATGATCTTCTAAAATCTGAAAATGGAATTTTACTTAAAGAAAACAAAAAATTGTTAAATGAAATTAAGACTATTGGAAAAAGAGATATTTCTTGCCAAGAGTGTGATCACTTTTTGGGAAAAATTAATGAACTTGAAGAATCTCTTTCCAAATCTCATTCTACAATAAAAGTACTTACTAAAAAGAATGAGATTTTAGAGAGAGATCTGAAATCTTCAATTTCAAAAGTCCATGAGGGAAAGAAATGTTTTGAACGTAGATGCGTAAATCTAGTATCCGAGAATACAAAAATGAGAAACCAGATTCATGACTTAATACTAGCCATGAAAAATTTGGAATGGGCCGAAGATCACTGGATATGATCTTAGGATACCAACGCCATGGATCTGGAAGGTTTGGGCTCGAATACACATCTGGAAGCTGTCGCCCGGCGACAACCACTGTCGCCGGCGACAGTGAAAAGTCCAGAAAATTCACTTTTAAAAATTCTAAAATTAATGAAATATCAAATACTGCATCCTCATCCAGTAAAAGTCCAGAAAAATTATACTCTTCTAAATACATTACATGTGCCAAATGCAATAGATTTGGTCACACTACGGACTCTTGCTGGAAAGAAGGAAAAAGCAAAATCAAACAAATCTGGGTGCCTAAGGCTTCTACCTATACTATGGGTGGAACCACTTGGGTAACCAGATCTTTACTCACCTCTTCTTTCTAGGTGTGTTGGCAGGCTAAGGACAAAGAAGACGTGTGGTACTTGGACTCGGGTTGTTCAAAGCACATGACGGGCAATAAAGAGAAGTTCCTTAGCCTGGAGATGAAGAAAGGAGGAGTTGTTACATTCGGTGACAATGGAAAAGGAAAAATCATCAGCATCGGTGTTGTGGGTAACGAAAATTTTTCAATTTCAAATGTTTTATTTGTAGAAGGATTAAAGCATAATTTGATTTCTATTAGTCAATTATGTGATAAGGGTTTAAATGTTTTATTTGAATCTTCTACAAATTTATGCAAAATTATTAATTCCAAAACAAATGAAATTGTTTTTACCGCACCTAGATGTCATAATGTATATATGATTAAATTTCTTGATTTTTCAAATTCTACTTTGAAATGTTTTCTATCAAAAAATGATGAATTAGATTTATGGCATAGGCGACTTGGACATGTTAGTGCCAAGTTAATTTCAAAACTTTCAAAAGATAAATTAATTAAAGGTTTACCTTTGCTAAATGGAAATTTATCTTCTTCACTATGTGTGCCTTGCCAAAAAGGAAAATTTTCAAAATCATCTTTCAAAAGTAAAAACATTATTTCTACCACTAGGCCACTTCAATTAATTCATATGGATTTATTTGGGCCAATTGGAATTTCTAGCTTAGGAGGTAGAAAATACACATTTGTATTGATTGATGATTATTCTCGTTTTTGTTGGACTTTATTTTTAACCTCCAAATCCGATGCATTTTCAGAATTTTCAAAATTATGTTTGCGTATCCAAAATGAATTTGAGTTGAAAATTAAACACATACGATCGGATCATGGAGGAGAATTTGAAAATGAAAAGTTAATTTCTTTTTGTACGGAGTTAGGAATTAAACATGAATTTTCCGCTCCACGCACACCACAGCAAAATGGTGTAGTGGAGAGGAAAAATAGAACTCTTCAAGAGTTAGCCCGTACGATGTTATCTGAATTTAAATTACCAAAATCTTTTTGGGCTGAAGCGGTTAGCACGACATGTTATGTAATTAATAGAGTAATGCTTCGCCCTATTTTAAAATTAACTCCTTATGAATTAATATTTAGTAAAAAATCAAATGTTTCTTATTTCAAAGTTTTTGGTTGTAAATGTTTTATTTTAAATTCTAAAGATTCCTTAGGAAAATTTGATGAAAAATGTGATGAAGGTATTTTTATTAGCTATTCTTCAACTAGTAAAACTTATAGGATTTTTAATAAAAGAACAAAAATAGTTGAAGAATCGATTCATGTTAGGTTTGATGAGTTTGCTTCATGTGTAGAAAAGAAAATTACAGGAAAAGAAGATGAACCCCTTCCATTGGTGGAGAATGATGAAGAAGAACTTGGAGAAAATGAAGAAGAAAAAGAAGAAGAAAGAGAAGAAGAAAGAGGAGAAGAAGATAGAGAAGAAGAAGAAAGAGAAGGATATGTGCCTCCAAGTGATTTGAGATTATCAAAGGATCATCCAAAGGAGCTTATCATTGGGGATCCGCAAAAAGGGGTTAGTACTCGTTCATCACTACATGTTTTATTTTCAAACCTTTGTTTTGTTTCTGAAATAGAACCAAAAGATGTTTCCACCGCTTTAAATGATGAATTTTGGTTTTTAGCTATGAATGAAGAACTTAATCAATTTGAACGTAATAAGGTTTGGAATCTTGTAGAACGACCAAAAAATCGTCCTGTAGTTGGTGTTAAGTGGATTTTTAAAAATAAAATGGATAATGAATCTAGAATTGTTAGAAATAAAGCCAGATTAGTTGCAAAAGGTTATGCACAAATTGAAGGGGTAGATTTTGATGAAACTTTTGCACCCGTAGCAAGATTAGAAGCGGTTAGAATATTTCTTGCATTTGCTTGTTTTAAAAGATTTAAATTATATCAAATGGATGTCAAACCCGCATTTTTAAACGGGTATATAAAAGAAGAAGTTTATGTAGAACAACCCCCAGGCTTTATAAATGAGAAATATCCAAATTATGTTTATAAGTTAGATAAAGCGCTTTATGGATTAAAACAAGCGCCTCGTGCTTGGTATGATCGATTAACTCAATATTTGTTAAAGCACGATTATAAAATTGGAAGTGCTGATTCTACACTCTTCATTAAGCAAATTAATCATGATTTAGTTATTTTACAAATTTATGTTGATGATATTATTTTTGGAGCCACTAATGAAGAGTTGTGTAATGAAGTAGTTCAAATTATGAAAAATGAATTTGAAATGAGTAAGGTTGGAGAACTTTCATATTTTCTAGGTTTCCAAATTACACAAAAACATGATGGAATTTTTATATGTCAAACCAAATATATTCATGATATGTTAAAAAGATTTGGATTTGAAAACCTTAAGCATGCAAACACTCTTATGAGTACTTCACTAAAATTAGGAAAAGATGAAAGTGGTGTTTCAATTGAACAAACCCTTTATAGAAGTATGATAGGTTCTTTATTGTACTTAACCGCATCTAGACCTGATATTATGTTTGCCGTTTGTTTATGTGCTAGATTTCAAGCTAATCCTAAAGAGTCACATTTAAAAGCGGTGAAACGTATTTTTAGATATCTCATTGGAACATCAAAATTAGGTTTATGGTATCCACATAATGATTCTTTTATTTTGCATGGTTTTTCGGATTCGGATTATGCGGGATGTTCCTTAGATAGGAAAAGCACTAGTGGCACTTGTCACTTTATCGGCCCTTCACTTATTTCATGGTCGAGTAGGAAACAGAATTCTGTTGCCCTCTCAACTACTGAGGCCGAATATATTGCACTAGGTAGTTGTTGTGCCCAAGCACTTTGGATGTCCCAAACGTTAGAAGATTTTGGCATACAACAAAGTAGTGTAGAATTAAAGTGTGATAATAAAAGTGCTATAGACTTAACAAACAATCCCGTAATACATTCTAGATCTAAGCATATAGACGTCCGACATCATTTTATAAGGGATCACATTAAGAAGGGTAATATAAAAATCAACTTTATAGGCACGGAAAATCAACTAGCGGATATATTCACTAAGCCGTTACCGGATTCCCGTTTTTCTATGCTTAGGTTAGAATTGGGCATTCTAGACATTTCACAATGAATATATCACAATTTAAAACCTATAAAATAAAAAAATTATTATCACAAAACATAAACAATGTAAAAACAAAAAGCCAAAATTCTAAAAATCAAAACATAAAATTTCAAAGGACTTAACAAAAATTCAACATCATTAATATTACATCAATATTGTTCACATAAAAATGGTATCAGAGCAAAATTAAGGATCAAGTTCTTTAAATAAAAACAGAAATCTAAAGAAGTTCACTGTCGCCCAGGCGACAGTGGATGTCGGAATTTTCCGACATCGCCCAGCAGCAGCAGCAACATAAAACTACTCTGAATCTTCATAACCAGCCCCGCTGCTCTCTGGACAATCTTCTGAAGGTCCTCGTCTCACGGCTTTGCCACGGTGAGTTCGCCTCACCGATTGGTGTGGCGGTTCTTCGTCCGGAACTTGCCATTCGGCCTCTTCCTCCGGAGTTGGTTTCAACTTCAGACCTTTGACGAGAAACTTCATAAATTTCTGCATTCGACTACGGTCCTTCTTCACTTCCCTCTTGTGATCCTCTAATGAATCACGCAAATCATCAATGGACTCTCGTAGTGATCCTGCCCTAGAAATGGTTGGCTCTCTAATCTCAATCCCCGGATGAGTTTTTCTCTGCGGCTTCTTCACCTTCATTGAACCCGTATAATATATTTCCGGGTAACAATCATCCAAATAAGCATCTTGCACTATCCATCCATACTTCTTATAGAGTACACGCTGTATTACCGCCCCCATTGGCAGCGTATGAACCTTCACCCATCTTGGATGCTTTAATCTATACGTATACCTAATCTGGGAGAGTATGAAGTCCGCCACATCAAAAAGCTCATCCTCCATAATATAGTATGTAAAGAGGGTCAACTGAGCCGTAATGCTTCTTGTGTCTCCACTCTTCAACATCACTGAATTCCTTAATATATCTTGGACTAAGAACGCATCCGGAGTAAGTGAGGTAACTTCAGTGCTAAGAGTCTTTTTTTTTATTCCCATGTAAACTCATGTTTACAAGGTCCAATCTCTATCCTTTCGATAATTTTCCACTATATCAGGCATATTCTCACTCATCACTAGTCCAAATTCCTCTCGCAGATCAACATGTGTTATTTCCACATGTTGACCTTGGATCTTTGATCTCACACCACCATCCAATTCAGTAAAGTTTGGGTCTTCCAAATGGTTATAAAATTCACGAATGAAAAAGGAAGAAAACCCCTCTGGTGTGATTATTGAAATTATACCTGCGTTCGCAAGCCGATCATATATATGATCGTGCTTTGGCGACTCAAATTCTATATACTTCGCTATTCCAACAATAGCCTTCTCCACCCCCGGAAAAACTTGATATGAAGTATATGCATCTTCCGAAGTACTCTTTCGAGCTTTGGAACTGGAAGCCATTCTGCAATAACATACAAAAATTTTTTTGATTAAACAAGGTATCACATTGTGCACTGGAACACTGTCGCCCAGGCGACAGTGGCTGTCGGAAATTTCCGACAGCCCTCCAAGTGATTTTCTCTCAAAATTTTTACATATACTTCCAGATCTACTCAAAATAAATGTTATTTCAACATCAAGTTTTTTAAAAAAAATAAATATATATATTTTTTTCAAATCAACATATTCTACAAATCCTTTACTATTCATCATCTTCCACCTTCTTCTCTAAACTAGATCTACAAAAATCCTTTAGAAAATGAACAAATGGAAACCTTCATCACCAAATCAAAAAGAAATTTAACAAAGATAAAAATTTAAGCAAAGATCCACATGTTTTAAACTAGATCTACATTTTTCAAATCAAAAAATTTCAAAACCTCCACCATTCATCAAAAATCAACATGAAAACTACATTTTCCTTCTTCTCTACTATCAAAATCACAAATCCCTAAAAATTTTTGAGTTAAAAACACCAAAATCAAAAACCCATACCTTAGATCTAGGGATGTCGCCGACTTCCGACAGCCTTCCTCTCGTTTTTAACTCCAGGAAATGATGCACAATAGGGTTTGACTCAGTCCCCAGCCCTATTTATATTTTTCACTGTCGCCCAGGCGACAGTGACTGTCGGAAATTTCCGACAGCTCCCATTTTAACAAAACTCCATTTTTAGGTCCCTTTGATGATCTACAATAGTTATATGTCATTATTAATGCTTCACCTCATGACTTGATGACAAACCATGTGCTATTTATTTAAAAAAAATGACTTACATGTTTATATGATTTCATTTCAAAGCTATCATCGTATTGACACTTCTACTTAGTTGTTTAGACCATTGGAAATTGTTTTCGCATGCCTCTAAGTATGAGAAATTGTTTATCTATCATAATGAACTATCACGTTCACTTCTTTTGATCAATACGTATGTCTTTTTATTTAATATATATATGGATCATATTTGCTTTCACATAATAAAATAGCACATCTTAAATACAACTTTCAACATTGATTTGTTAGCACAACAAAATATACACCATCTTTTGCGATTCAAGTGAATTCGGAGATCCTTGGTCAATTAAAAAAATATATCAATATATCACAATTAAGATATCACAACGTCTGTGATCAAAAAAATAAAAATAAAGACAAGGATACTCCACCAAGCACTACTTACCCTCCTGATAAGTCTTAATGAGCATTGTGAGGTTAAGCACCTTGGAAAGAATTGTAAAGTGTCTTGTGCAAAAGAAACATGGTTTTCTATTCATCTTGTGCTATATCTTCAAAGTCAAAGTTGCCTTTATATGCTTTTATTATGTTCTACATTTTAATGATCATGTAAATTAAATAACTTCATATGTTTGCTCTAAGTATCACATGTACACATCATTATGTTATATAAACATTCATCTCATGAGAATTGGACCGAAAATATTCCATATATCTATACAATATTGTGTCTTTCTATGATACTTTCAAATGACCTTACTCATGTTTAAGTTATTTTCTTTCATTAATTCATATGGCTATACCGTCACTTCATGGACTTATTCATACTATGGCATATTCCTATTATTTCATGGACTTCAATCATTACCAACAAATTGCTTCCGCTTACTCTTCACTTCTATTTTCTATTACCTTTCCCTTAAAAGCTACTCTTTTATCTAATATTCATTTTTGCTAATACCAAAAGGGGGAGAATTTAAAGTATAAAAAGAAAAGTCACAAATCTATCACACCTAAATATTCTACCTACACAATACATCATATATTTAGGGGGAGCATATATTTAGGGGGAGCTGTCATTTAGGGGGAGTTTTCATCTAAAGGTAGATCATTTATTTTCAAGAAATATATATTATGTTAATTTTGTGCACACACCAAAGGTTAAAATCAACAATCTAAATAGACATGATTTCTTTTTATACGGATTTGTTATTATCAAAAGGGGGAGATTGTTGGAGCATGCGTTTCGCACTCCTCCGGTTTGATAATAACAAAGTCCCTTTTGTATTTGATTCTATTTTCATTAATGGTGTGCAGATAACAGGTATGAGATGTTCACATTGCTGCTGGAGCTAAAATTGAATGTGGGAAAATTTCACTGTCGGAAAATTCCGACAGCCACTGTCGCCCAGGCGACAGCAGAGAAGTTACAACTACTTCCCTCCACGGCAGATCGACGAAAGACAGTTTTGCGTTGTCGGAATTCCGACAGCGATGTCGCCCAGGCGACAGCTCGGCGGTTACAACAACTGCCCACGTCTCCACCCACGACCGGCAGTTTTGCACTGTCGGAAATCCGACATCGATGTCGCCCAGGCGACAGCTCGACGGTTACACCAACTGCCCACGACTCCACCCACGACGCCACTCCAGCGGCAGTTTAGCACTGTCGGAAAATTCCGACAGTCACTGTCGCCCAGGCGACAGTGAATTTCTATAAATTGGTTCCTTTGGTTCGTGCATTCCAAGCTTTTGAGAATTCCAGTCCCTTCCTGAGTGCATACGAACCAGAGAGCTCCAGAACCTCTTCAACTCCCATTTGTGCAAAGAAGGATTGAAGATTGAAGACGAGATCGGGCGTGCTTCTACATCATCGATCATCTCGAGGCTTCAACAAGACATTCAGAGATCTGATCTTCTAGGGAGTTGTTCTTTTCATATTGTATTTTCATTCACATACTTTTTCATTTTGTATTGGTAGAGAAATCGTCGTCTTGCGTGCGGCGTCTAAGTCCTTGCGCGGCTTAGGGGAAAATCGCTTCCTTGTGCGGAGCGTCCAAGTCCTTGCGAGGCTTGGTGGGAAATCGTGGCCTTGTGTGCTACGTCTAGATCTTGGGAAGATCTAGAGGATAGGCTTGGGCTTGGTCTTGGGAGAGACAAGCGATAGCCTTCCGATCCTTGGGAGAAGGATTGGTAAACCAAAATTATTGTATTTTTATTATCATAATTGTGCCTTGATCTTAAGCATTGTTAAGATCATTTTTATTGTATGCAAATTTCATGATTAATATAATTATGCTCTTTTCACTAATTGCAATTTTGTTTGCTTAAATCTTTATCTTAGAAATTTGTGTTTTGTTAAATACAAAAATTATATTGGTTTAAAATTATTTATAAGTAACCTTTTTAGTAAAGTAAAATTTGTCTAAAAATTGTTAAGTAAAAATTATATTTTTAAACACACCCTTATTCACCCCCCCCCCCCCCCCTCTAAGGGCGTCACACGATCCAACACCATCAGCTTGATGTTGTTGTTGCTTTCCTCAATGGAGAGATAAGTGAAGAGGTGTATGTTGAACAGCCAGAGGGATATGAAGTGAGGGGGAAAGAAGATCACGTCTACAAACTTCTTCGAGCTTTGTATGGACTGAAACAATCACCGCGTGCATGGTTCTCAAATGTATCCACATTCTTCAAAAGTGAAGGTTTCATTCCAAGTAAAATTGAGCCATCCTTATTCATCAAAGAGGAAGATAGCGAGAAAATCATAGTTTGCATCTATGTTGATGACTTACTAGTCACTGGAGGTTCAGAAAAAGGAATACAACAGTTTAAGAAGAGAATGAAAGAGAGATATGCAATGACTGATCTTGGGCATCTAAAACACTTCCTCGGAATGGAAATACAGAGACACACATGTGGTTATTTCCTCTCACAAGAACAATATGCAATGGAACTTCTAAAGAAGTACAAGATGTGGGATTGTAATCCCACTCAAACCCCCATGTGCACCAGCACAAAATTATCATAATTAAAAGAAGGAGATGAGAAAGCAGATCAAGAAGCCTACCGGAGTTTAATCGGCTCCCTTATTTATTTGACTAACTCCAGACCAGATCTGGAATTTTCTGTGAATTTTTTATCCAGGTTCATGGCGGCACCCACCAAGGAGCATATGGAAGTTGCAAAAAGGATCCTAAGGTACCTGAAAGGAACCATCTCCCATGGGATTCTTTACTTCATGGATCCAAGTGCAACTCTCACAGGCTACAGTGATACGGATTGGGGAGGATCTCTGGATGATCGAAGGAGCACTGAAGGATACATTTTCTTCTATGGAACTAACCCTATTTCATGGAGGTCGCGCAAGCAACAGACGGTTGCCCTTTCCTCAACTGAAGCCGAGTACATGGGAATCGCCTCGGCCGTCTGCGAAGGCCTCTGGATACAGAGAATGTTAGAAGAAATAATCAAAGAAAAGAAGAAGACAATCCTGCTGAAATGCGACAACATTTCTGCAATCGCGCTCGCCAACAACCCAGTTTTCCACAACCGTAGTAAGCATATAGATATCAAATATCATTTCATAAGAGAGAAGATCGAGAATGAAGAAGCAAAAATGGAGTATTGCTCGTCAGAAAACCAGATCGCCGACGTCTTTACAAAACCCCTTCATCACCGCCGTTTTGCGAAGCTCCGGAGTAACCTAAAGGTCGTTCCGCCGCCGGTTCAAGGGGGAATGTCGAAGAATGAATGAACCTGGCGTTGGAATATGAACCTGCAGCAGCAAAGAATTGAAGAATAGCATTAATTAGAATTTGCACCCAAGCGTCTGATGTAATATCAAATATCAGTTTAAAGTTTTTGCATTTACTCTCCTTTTTATTACCGCCAACTGTTACATGGCTATATAAGCCAGTCTACTCTCTGTTTCCCAGATATCAATTAATCAAATGTGCTACTTCTTCCATTTTCTACCATCGTTATTTCCATTTTCCTGCACAAACACAAATGAGTTGAATGGGGGATTCAAACTAACAGCTTATTCATCGGAACTGACAAGACCACTGCAATGTGGAAAGACAAGTCAGTTAAGAGTAAAATTGATCAGGTCGAGCAGTCAGAAATTGAGTGTTTGTGTATTCTTGCTCTCATCCACACCAACATCAACAACGGTGGGCGCCAGCGAAAAGTAATATTTTATGTCTAAACCCGTGCCGTCAAGAAAGTCGATGATCTCCACTTTAACTCTCTTCACCTTGGACGCCTTAAATTTTTTGTCATCTCGGGCTTCTAGTCTCGTCAGGAGACCGCCGAAGCCGCCCCGAAAGAAGGAGAACCTATGTCCGGTTGTGAACCATGTTCGAAAGGTTCAGTATCCACATCTTTCTTAACCTGAAGTATAGAATGTAACACCATGAATGTAACAAACAATATAACAGTAGGTTCGATCGGGACCCCATGCCATATCGAGCGCACAAACAAAGAGTTACGCAATGAAAATCAACAATTATATAACTAATCACAACTGAGTACAAAACCAATGAAAGCATTTAATTTATTTAACAAAAATGTTCACATTATCACCAGGAATGTACACTTTTGGTTTTAAGGCTTTACATGCTTTTCAACAAAAGTGTATATACTCTACATGGTTTACATACATCGGCAGCCCGATAATACATGAAAGCTATAAAACACTTCGGCCTTCGAGTGCCAGCTCAGCTTTGGGCTCCTTGCCCGCTACTTCCTGCTTGTATTGTCAGTACCTGAACCATCAACAAATAAGAGGTAAACGAGGGTCAGCTATGAGCTAACCACAAACCGTATAACAATCCCACCTCCCCGGCCATTCTAGCTAACTCTAGGGCGGTGATACCGCACTCCTGCAAGTAAGTCGTACAAGCAAAATATATATAAATCAAATGAAAGTGCAACTACTCTAAACAGAGTAAAATTTCAAGCACATTCAATTCGTCTAGGTTAAGCTTCAAAATAAGTGAACCTAGATATGCACATGATATTGGTTGGTCTACCCGAAGGTTCCTTCATTCGTCTAAGCTTGAAGCTAACAAACATCAATCACAAATATTGGTACGCACTGTAAGATCCCCCTCCCGGAACACAAAACACGGTCGAGGGGAGTCTTATGCCCAGGACAGCCGCCTTGCGGAAGCGCTAGCACACGAGCTAGCCTCCCCCACAAGTCGCCTATCCTGCCGGCTAAACCAACTACACAGCGCCAACCCATCAATGAAAGAAAGTATTAAAAACCAAAGATTCACAATAAGTAATAATGTCCAAATCAGAGTAATCAGCTAAATGCCCCAAGGGCTACATCTCAAAACACTCACCCGTCTCTGTCACTAACGGCAGCTAAGGTACCATAAACCCCAGCCCTGCACACCTGACCCGGCTGGCCTCCGGTGCTGAACACTGCTACACATCTGAATGTACTCCTAAAAAGAGGGAGGTAGCAACCGTTAGTCATAAAGACTAAGTGGCTTCCCATCCGCTCCCCCGGCGACTCCAAGGCACCGGGCGGAAGGAAAGGAAGAAAAGCTGCAATATAACAGTAATATATACAAAGCAGGTGACGGGGAAAGTAAACTAGTATTTACACAAATTTTAAGCTACACAAGTGTAAAAGGGGCTAATCTAATCATGTATAAGCAGGAGTATAATAAAGGTGTGCAACAGTAAATAAACAGTAAGTAAAGCAGGTAAAGCAAGGCAGTAAGAACAGTAGCGACAAGTAATCAATCTCGTACCCTAACTTATATAAATGCCCATACAAACTTATAAGTTAGGATTTCCAGGAATTATAACTCATCATATAAAAGAGCCCATACTAATTTATATGATGAGGATCTGCTAGTGCGTATGCTATGCTTATGATATGAATGATTTATGCAATGAAACTCACACACACGACTCTATGCGCATAGACCTTTGTAGTTCCCTCTGTTTGAAAGGAAGCCAACCTCTCGGGTACCAACCGCTGTGACACGCAGAGGTAGCGGACCGGGCTGTACACTCCTAGGCGGGTATACACTCTACCAGGCCTAGACCGCACGTACGCCTCGACGCTAAACAACCGCGGAGCTCTGCGTACTCTTTGCTGGAGTCCACCAGACTGTGAGCCAAGTGAGAGGTGTCTTCGTGGAACTGTCGTCCCGACACGCAGCCAAGCTGGCCCCTTAGACCCCTACACACCCGCTAAGTCAACGTACCGCGGTCGGAGTGACGACCTGCCTAGTACCGAAGACCTGCCACATTTCTGAGAATGTTAATGGGATAATCATCCCCTCGAGGTTCCCGCTCGTCTAACCGGGCACCACTACCCTGCCACTCCCACATCTGGGAGGAGATACATAAATCCAATCTTACCTTACTATGGCTACTCTTGCCTACTTTAAATGTTATTGCAGTTTAGGGTTAATCTTGGACTTCCCGAGGGTTACCCTGTAAGGGGCTCGCTACGGTACTAGGAACTACAATGGGATGACACCCCAAAGTTCCCTTTCTCAAGACACTTAGCACTATTGGTATTTACCCTTAAGATTACCCTCTAATCATTACACTTGAGTTAAACCTCAGTGCTTTATGACCCTCTAAGGGGAAAGACGATCTTTCGTCAATCCTGAGCACAGCCTTACCCATAGCTCACCAAGCACTCTCATCACCCAAACTTCTTTTTGGTGACCTCAACCTCTTCATCCAAATCAGGTACACCAACTACCTCCCATTCCCACCTAATGGTCTACAAGTTAACTCCATTCTACCGTTTTACTATTCGCAGACCAAATGAGTATGAACCACATAAGGGGAGGTACTACAAATAGTCATCCAATTGACTCAAGATTATTACCAGAAGACTATCATGATATTATAAGACTAAGCTCGGCTTTTACTCAAGGGTTGTTTCTCATCCAACCCTCATACTCAATTCACAAGTATTACGAAAAACTCAAACTATTAACCTTGTTGAGGGTTCAGCACCATTATTCATGCATCATGATAACTTATAACCGAATATTTGATCAAGGGCTTATATCAACCGGACTCCTATGAGATCCCCCGTGTTATCTCATAATCATTACCTTGAAAATTTCCCCATTTTCAAGCCTTGTCTATATTTACCAATGTTATTTGCAACACAACAAATTTATAGGAAGAGTCTAACAATATTACCGTATATATAAATCCAACATTCATAATTCTGATCGGGGGTGGTCTCAATAGCATTAGGCACATGTCCACCAAATTTTACGATCATCCGATAAGTAATTTGAGAGGAATCCAAACACTTGACCCCACCGGACTACTTGTGTATTCAATAACTATAACAAATGTTAGTACTTTACATTCTTCCTTTCACCTTCTTAATCGTAGTTATCATCACAAGATTCATTGCGTTTAGCATTCAAATCGTTTACCTTTAACTGTAATTTTTATGTTCCTCACATGTATTCTTCCCAACGTGCAACATAATTAAAGCACAATTACAAAATCACACTATAGCATTTATCACGATCGTAGTAGATAAAATACTTTACCGAATGTTTTCCACTATCCAACCTAGTGGTACTAACAATATGTGAAGTATTAAAAATCTTCACCATCATACTCCTAGCAATTTCCCCAATCCAACCAGGGTGAGTAAATATATTAACAACACGAGATTACTCAACGACATTCCTTGCAACATAGACGATTTAATCTTCATAATCATGTTCCCAAGATTTATCACGTTCAAAGGGGTGAACTTTAAAATATCAACATAAGAGCATCAAGATTCATAAATACCCAGTTAACATATACTCATCTAAAAATTATGAAACTTCACAGGACTAATCACAACTATATAAAGAATATCTCCACCAATTATTGAAACCATGAACATAATGACACTGTTTACTAAAACTGACATTCTGGGAGCTATACTTATCCAAGAATTATGTGCTACCCCATTTTGAAAAGCTACGAGCAAGGGCTACAACTCTTACGTTGAGCCCGTGACCCAGATCTAAGAAATTTAATGCATAAAATTGGACCTGAAGTCAGTTGTGTAAAACTGGGCAGAAAACAGAGAACAATAACACAATTCAGCTCTCTGGACAGTCCACTCGACTGGACTTTTAGGGAACTACAGGTCACCCCAGAAAACGTGTAACCTATCGTTGGAAAGCTCTTTCCGAGGGCTACAACATTCATGTTGAGACCGAAACCTAGTTCCAGTGGGGTCAGGCCCAAAAACTGGCTTGAACCCAGCTGCGCACAATTTTCCTTAATAGCTACGTGCAAGTTATAAATTGAATCTGATTTAACAGGGAGCTGTCATCACATTTATGCAAGTTATAAATTGACCATGATTAACATGGAGCTTTCATCACATTTATCATACCTAATTAACAATCCTAATAACAGAGGATTATTCATCGTCTCCCCCAAACATGATTTAGGTCATTATATATATATATATATATAATTGAAATCCAATTAATCAGGGAACTTCATTATCATCCCAAATGCCAAATGAATATATATATATAAGTGAAATCCCATTTAACAGGGAACTCTCCCTCATTTCTCAAGCAACCCAAAGAACAACATATATATATGTATATATAATTGAAATCCCAAAACAGGAAACCTATTTCTCAAGCAGCTAACAGAACACACATATATATATATATAATGAAATCCCATATACCGGGAACTTCTTCCTCAAGCAGCCAAATGACATTTATATATATATATAAATATATAATTAAAATCCCAATTGCAGGGAACTATTCATTATCATCCCAATTGCAATTTAGGGCAACGCCTTCTCTCCTCCCATGCACCCTCACGAGGCCTTCGATTATCACGACACCAACGCCCCACGTTCGTATTGAAGCGGGGAGTTGAATGTGGGCATTTTCGCGGCGATCGGCGCCCTACGGCGAAAACCCTAACGCGGCCTTTTTCCTACAGAGCTTCATCACGCTCGCAAATCGACTCAATTGAGTTCGATATCTCGCCTAGCGGATCTAAGAAAACTAGCACCAAGGGAGAGGGGAGGAAGTCACCTGAGTGCCCATGCATGCAACCCAATAGCCGCATTTGCGGCATTTGCCCGTTGTTCCCGGCCGTGGTTGGATCTCGCCAATCTAGATCTCGTCAGACGTCGCTGAAGTAGAGTCAACCCCTTGAAGTGGGCTGTTTGACCTTCGGAGAACAGGGCTCGCTGATTTTGGAACTTCGCCGGAGGAGAAGTAGTTGCCGAGAAGGAGGTGTTCGGTTTGCAAGAGAATAACAAAAGAGAGAACAAGAGAGAGATGGAGAGGCGGGGAGAGAGTGGATGGTTCTGTAAGAGAATTAGAGAGAGAAAAGGAGGGAGATAGAGAAATGAAAAAAGGAATGGGAGTTCTGGAGGAGGAGGGCTTGCCGAAGGTGGTGCGCCGGAGGGAGATGGAGCAAGCTCGATCGAGCCGCAAGGAGGAGCGTCGGAGCTGGCCTTGCCGTGAGAGAGAGAGAGAGAGAGAGAGAGAGAGAGAGAGAGATCTGGAGCTGGGTGGTGGAGGGGTTGCTGCGGAGAGCTACTCGGCCATGGATCTTGAGGTTGCCGGCCTCGAGGGAGAAGGAAGAGGAGAGGTGGTCGGCTGTGAGGAGAGCTGCGCCGGAGCCGTGAGGTGAAGGAGGGGTTGCCGGAGCTCGCGAAGGTGGTCGCCGGAGCTGTGGCCGAGGAGCGCCGGAGGATTGCCGAGAGATAGTGCGCCGGAGAGGAGATCGGGGGTGGAGGAGGGGAGCGCCATCAGAGAGAGGGAGGGAGCAGGGAAGGGATCGGGGGTTTATCCTTTTTCTAACCTAACATTACGCATATACATACATATATAATATTTATATATATTATTAATAATATTATTATTATCTTATTAAAAACATTAAGTTATTTCATTCAAACGCCCGCATATCGCTCTTGGGAACTCGGATTTTGTCCCGTACGGGCTCGTTGCGACCGTCTCGCCGATACGCATCTATCGGAACAGACCACGATCAAATCCGAGTTCGTCTGCTTATTTTACGCTCTCCGGAGCGTTTACGGCGTAATTTACGCAAATGTCAAAAACCCTTCAAACGACGTCGGAATCGCAAACGGATAGATTCGTTGAACTCGTACTATTATTACGAGTCTAACAAGACTGATTGGGGTCAATTGTGAGGTCGTTTGGTCAATTTCACCATTTTGGATAAATATGCTATACGCAGACCACATTCATAAATTCGCCGATTCTCATCAGAATCGAGCGCGGACAGTTTTGTTGAACTCGTATAGGCTTCACGAGTCTAACAAAACTTACTGGGGTGAATACAGAGACCGTCTGCTGCATATCGCCTTTTGGATAAATCTGCTATTCGCAGTCCACGTTATTTAAGCTAACGTACGTACTATAATTCCTTCGAGGCGGTACGCCTCTTTCGAGTTTTATCGCTCAAGTTATGCTCTCCGGACGGCTCAGATCCCGATACAGCAAACATCGGGACAAAGAATAGAACTGGTACTCGCCGCATTCGTCGAGTGCACTTCCTCGGCTCAGTTGCAAGCCTGGCCCTCAGTACACACCCCGAGCCCGAGTCAACTCGCGTGACTCAAAAACGCGCACAAGGGGTCTAGCTCGAATCGGGATGTTACACGCACGACCACATGTTTTCATGCTCTCAAGACATATTTAGGTGAACTCTCGCACGAGCAGTTCCACCAATCCAAGTGTTGCCAACTCAGATTCTGTTTGAATATTTTACTAGTTAAGTGCGTCAGCTCCGACTCAGTATCTCCCATGCTAACAACTTTTATAAGGCTTCCCTCAAGCTGAAAAATATGGTGCGGGTTCGGATCATCAACTGCTCGTTGTTCAAATCACCTTGTTTAGTCAAACACAGTGCGGGTATCGCTTTACCTTGGCCCATTCATCAACAACACGCTACGCACCTAATCCACTCGAGAAGACATTGGCTTCATGATCGCAACAATCGCAGGAGGTCCAAGTACACTCCACTACGGATATGTGGAGAAGGTTTGCATTCTACCACCACAACAATGGGGTTTCTACTAAGTGCTTTAAGAGCTCCCTTAGTTCAACATCTCGCAATACGATAATGCATTTCTCGGAGTCTTCTCTGGCACGCAAATCAAGCATCACAAATCCAGACTAACATGCCTAAATCCACAAACCAATCGGATTTCTATATGCAATAAATGTCGGGGACGGACACAATCGACCCGGTGGAGGTCAAGCCTTCCGCTACTCAGTAGAGGAGACGCTTCCATATGCAAAAAAAGCAACATAAAATAGGACAAGCACGTCCTAAGATCAGAGAGAAGGATCGTAACCCTTGACGATCATTTAGGCGCCAGGACGTAGAAATATAGCCTGATGGAAATGACCGCAACGGACCGACCTCCGTGGATCTGAAATCGGCTTTCGATTCCGAGCTTCAGAGCTCCAACAATGACAATCTCAAGATCTTCTTCTTCCTCTTTTTCTCTTTCAAAAGCTCTCCAAATCTCTAAAGTCAAGATAATGAGTAGCTTTTACTGTCAGTCCCTTCTGTATACAAGGACAAACTATTCTGGACCCTTAGATCAAGTTTCAAAATAGATTAACGGCCTGGATCGCAGATTTTGCGAATCTGTTTTCGTCAGTTACCGCCAGCAAAAGCTAGTTACCGTGTCACGCTAACCCCTTAGGTGGTGATCATATCTTATC
The DNA here is from genome assembly GCA_033032865.1 of Dactylorhiza incarnata. Classification (NCBI taxonomy): domain Eukaryota; kingdom Viridiplantae; phylum Streptophyta; class Magnoliopsida; order Asparagales; family Orchidaceae; genus Dactylorhiza; species Dactylorhiza incarnata. The sequence goes on from JAWHQI010000437.1 coordinate 891,724, forward strand.
CAACTCTGTCAGCTTATATCGGCTTGACGGCTTACCGCCAACGGTAGAACTTACCGCGCGGCGTTAGCCGTCATCTAGACGACATGACAAACATCTAGTCAATCGCCTTGATCTCTAGTCGATCGTGTTGAAAGTTCCTCTACCGCCAGTGGTAGAACTTATCGCGCGACATTATCCGTCAGTATCGCCTTGACATCTCGACGACACGGCAAGCTTCCTGTCGATCGACTTGAACTCAGGTTTATCGACTTGAAGACTACCGCCAACGGTATCATTCTACCGCGGAGTGTTAGCATCTGGTCGATCGGCTAGACATCTAGCCGACATGAGCCCCGTCTCGACGACACGGGAATCTTCAAGTCGATTGCTACCACCAACGGTAGCACCTACCGCTCGGTGCTAGCTCTCTGTTACAGATTTTCTTGCTTTTCTTAGCATTGGGAAAACTTGGGTGTTACATAGAAAGTTTCCAAATTAAAGTGTGGTTTGTCGCTCCTCCCCGCCAGTGACCGCACAAAGAAAAGGTTTCTAAAGACATTCAAGAAGATGCGGACTCCCTCTACTCTGAACGCTTTTGTAGCAGAAGCTCGCGCGGAAACCATGTTCAGAGTTTGCCCAGACTTCTGCTTCGGCACATTCAGTGGAAATGAATTCTGAACTTAGAACCACTCCTATTTATAGTTTTTCCTAGTGGAAATCAAAAAGGTGGCCTCACATAATTGTGCAGTCTATTCCAGAGTCCAAACTGACTCATTTTTGTTTATGCAGTTAACAACGGAAAATAACATGTAGTCCGCACATATACAAGAAGTAAAAGCAAATATTTCAGACATCATATACAAACATTATTAAAAAAAAGATGTGTCTCCACGAGCTATCAAAACAAGAATCATAAAGTTTCATATTACAACACAAGCAACAAAAAGAAAAATCATTCTTGTGGTTGGCCGCACTCCTTCCCAACGTGGGCCACGTCATCCATCAACTGGATGACCGTTGAGAATACTTTAGACAAGCCGCGAATGATCTCGTATAATTTTTTTGATGTACTCGCGTGAGGTCTCTTTGTATGCGCACCTAGAAAGGAACTGCATCAACTTCTTCTGGAGATGGCCTTCCGCAGGCTTGAGGTGTCGTCGCGACTGCTAGACTTCTTCCTGAAATAATCAATCTCCGCGGACATTGTAGACAACTTACTTCTATAGTAGTTTTTATCTTTCTCAAGATAATGCACTCGTTCATGAAGAGTATGTATGTCCTTGGCGAATGTTTTATGCATCTCTCTCATATCCCCTCGTAGCAACGTCATTTCTTTTTTGAGCGACAGAGGAGGAGGTGCGCACCCTGCAAAAGTAACTGCAACAACTTGTTAAATAAGTTCACGGTAGGTAAGGAGATGACAACAGTGCAGGCAGGGAGGATATACATTTTACATCCTCTATAATAGAATGTCTGCATGACTATTGTTATGGAGGGAAAAACAAGGCGCTTTCTCCGCTCGTTGTCAATGAGCATAAGCTCCTCCTATTTCCACATCAACTCTCCCTTACGCCGCCGTCGCTTCAACTCTTCATGACTTAAAGGAATCTCACCTGAAGCCACACCCTCAACTGGATGAATGTACATCATCTGTGACCACAAGGGAGGAGGAAGTTGGTTCATAGGAACTGGTCTTTGCTGTTGCGAACACAAAGTTGTGTTCGCCACCGACCTCGTGTCAACCGCCTTTCCTTTCTTTTGCCTCCTCAAGGCATCCATCTTAAGCTTGGCATCAACTGCAGTTTTGTCTGTGTCCTCCTTTGATTGGACATCAAATTTGTCCTTGGCTTTCATCTTCTCGCTTTGTGGAATCGTCCATAATTTCTTTCTCTGCGTCGTAGAAATGAGAGTGTTTGCGGGCACCACGATTGTGTCCGTGCCGACCTCATGTCCTCTAGTATCAGAAGTCACCACAGTACTTGGTGAAACCTCATCTGGAGTATGCGGGACCTCGCCCTCTTCCAAATTGACAACATCTGTGTTGTTCGGAATATTCTTATCGGCCGCCTCCTGGGCCCTAGTTGTCTTCTTCTTCTCCCTTAAGGAGACCTCGGAATTTGATCTCTTCTTCTTCTTATTCTTCTCGCCCGCACCGTCTGGTGCGTCATTCCTCTCAAGGAGCGTCTTTTGTACAGCAACCAATAACACTCTCAACCCTTCTCGCACATCAAGATTGCTTCCCTAAATTTGTGTTGGCGAAACTTTTGTTTGGCCGAAGTCATAATGCAGATTTATATATATATATATATATATATATATATATATATATAAGAATTAATTTGCATGGGTAATGATGGCAGCTTTATTAGGCGTGAAAAACTATAACTGAATGTGGACACGTGGCTGGTATGCATTGCCTCTACTTTCTTATATATAATCCTCCCTTTGTATTTCACGGATAAGAATTGCGGAAGCTTTATTAGAAGCGGTCACAAACTTTGAGATCGCAAATGAGTGGTGCGAACACCCTATAAACAGCGGTCTTCTCTATCGATGAACAGGAAGCTGCTCTCCTCCTTGCGAACTGTTTTTGCGGTCAGTAGTTTTCTGCGGACAGCCTTTGCAAAACGAATTTGGCGAGCTCCCTCCGGCGATCTCCTAGCAGCGAACAACAACTTCAGCGATCACCCTTGCGCGATCTCAAAGAGGAGTAGCGGACAGCAGTTCCGGCGAGCTCCAAGATTTGTTTGCGAGTTTTGAGTGGAGTGATCATAGTGTGCTTGTGTTGAGTTGTAACTTTGAGAAGTGAAGTTTTTTGTAATTTTGTAAACACTTAGTTGTTTAGTAAAAGAAGTTTATCTCCTCTTTATTATTTGTTGTGTCCACTTTATTCGCTTCCAACAGTGGTATCAAAGCGAGGTTCCGAACCTTGGAAGAAACTCCGAAGAGTTGAAGAGGTGAAGACTTGAAGTGATGGAGATGATAAATGCTATGCCGGGTCAAGTTCCTAAGTTAACGAAAACTAACTATGGGAACTGGAGCATCCAGATGAGAGTGCTGCTAGCCTCAAAGGAGCTGTGGGATGTGGTTAATAATGGTTATACTGAGCAAACTACTGAACAAGAGGCGGCGTTGACTAACGCACAGAAGACGACACTTAGAGAAGCAAGGAAGGCAGACAAGAAAGCTCTGTTCTTGTTATATCAAGGGGTTGACGAAGCGACCTTTGAGAAGATCTCGGAAGCTAGAACTTCTAAAGAAGCATGAGAGATTTTGCAACGCTCCATGCAAGGAGTTGACAAGGCAAAGAAGGTGAAGTTGCAATCTCTCCGGGCTGAGTACGAAGTTATGAAGATGCAGAACTCTGAAAAGGTGGGTGACTATGTGACCCATCTGCGGACGCTCACAAATGAGATGAAGCGCAATGGGGAGATGATCGAAGATGTGAGCTTCATGGAGAAGTTGTTGAGATCTATGTCGAAGAAGTTCCGCCATATAGTGGTAGCGATCGAAGAGTCGAAGGACCTCACCTTGATGGCCGTTGACGAGCTTGTAGGCTCTTTGCAAGCTCATGAGTATAGGATGCTGCAAGATGATGAAGAGGAGAGTGGCTTGGGAAAAGCACTCTAGACTCATTTGAATTTTGGAGAGAGAGCTCCGGAAGAGGAGGCGGCCAGCATGGCCGAGGTCACCAAGGCAGGGGCAGAGGTAGAAGATGAGGTAGATATCAAGGAAGGAACCAAAATTTGCATAGAGAGGCGGAGCAACCTCAAGGAGGTTGGTAAGAAGGAAGAGGAAGAGGCCGAGGAAGAGGCCGAGGAGATATGGCCCAAGTCCAATGTTACAACTGTATCAAGTTTGGGCACATGAGCTATGACTGTTGGGCTCCGAGGAAGAGAGAAGAGGCCAATCACTATGCAGAAGCAAGCAACACGGGTGGAGACCCTATGATGTTCCTAACATATAGAGGAGCTGAAGGAGGAAGGAATGAAGTATGGTACTTGGACACAGGTGCCAGTAACCATATGTGTGGTGAGAAGGAGCTGTTTACTGACCTCGAACCATGTGGCAGTGAGGTTAGTTTTGGTGATGCTTCGAAGATTTCTGTAGAAGGAAAAGGAGTGATAGCAGTCACCTTGAATGGTGAGAAGGTGCACATTGGAGATGTCTTCTATGTTCCTGGCTTGAAGAGTAACATCTTAAGCCTTGGACAACTGGTGGAGAAAGGCTACTGCATCCAGCTGAAGGATGAAAAGTTGGTCATGCGGAACAAAAGTGGAAGAGAAGTTGTGAAGGTGAAAATGATGACGAATCGTCTATTTACATTGAAGATGGATGCCGAGGCGACGACATGTCTTGCAACGACTGATGAAGAAGAAGCTTGGCTATGGCATCACAGGATGGGTCACTTGGGCTTCAGTGGTCTGAAGTTCCTATCACATGCTAAAATGGTGGAAGGTCTGCCAAATATCTTACCACCACAGAAGATCTGTGAAGCTTGTACAAAGGGGAAGCAGAAGCGGCAGACATTTGAAGGTGGCAAGTCTCGAAGAGCAAGGAGACAGCTTGAACTGGTTCATTCGGACATTGCTGGTCCGTTTGATATTGCCTCAGTTGGTGGAAGCAAATACTACATCACTTTCACTGACGACTTCAGTCGAAAGTGTTGGGTATACTTCTTGAAGGAGAAGTCTGAGGCCCTTGATAAGTTCAAGGAGTTCAAGGCTTTGGCAGAGAAGGAGTCTGGGCAGTCTCTGAAGGTGCTCAGAACTGATCGAGGTGGGGAGTACACCTCAAAGTTATTTGATGTTTTCTGCAAGGAGCATGGAATTGCTCATCAGTTGACTGCTGCTTACTCGCCTCAACAGAACGGAGTTGCGGAGAGAAAGAATCTAACGATTCTGAACATGGCAAGGAGTATGGTGAAGGGCAAGAAGTTGCCAAAGGTGTTCTGGGCTGAGGCAGTACAATGTGCTGTGTACTTGCTGAACAGATGTCCTACTAAGAGTGTGAAGTTCAAGACTCCATATGAGGCGTGGAGTGGATGGAAACCAAGTGTTCAACACTTGAGAGTATTTGGGTATGTGGCATATGCTCACATCCCTGACCAGAGGAGGAAGAAGCTAGATGACAAGAACGAGAAGTGTATATTTGTGGGCTACGCTCCAATGAGCAAGGCTTACAAGTTATACAATCCAGTGACGAAAAAGGCAATCATCTCGAGAGATGTCCTGTTCGAAGAAGATAGTAGCTGGAGCTGGGATGAGAAAGAAAGAAGCGTCAAAGGGATGTTCTTTGACGATGATGATGAAGATGGTGGTCATGAAGCTGAAGCTGAGGATGGTGGAGATCACCCACCATCACCACCAAGCAGAGATTCAGGGGGAGTCTCTACACTCTACTCTAGTGGAGCAAGCACCAACAGGAGCAATGCTAGTGGAGCAAGCACTAGTAGGAGCAGCTCTGAGATGTCTCAACCTAGGATGAGAAGGTTGGAGGAGATCTATGAGGAGACGGAGCCGACACATGCTAACTTTTCCTTACATTGTCTCTTAGCAGATTGCGAGCCATATTCATATGAAGAAGCTGCTCAGGGGAAGACTTAGAGGAAGGCAGTGGATGAAGAGATAACATCCATTAAGAAGAATGATACTTGGGAGTTGGTCACTCTGCCAGCAGGTCACAAGCCCATTGGTGTGAAATGGGTGTATCGAGTGAAGACGAACAAGGAAGGAGAAGTGGAGAAGCACAAGGCAAGACTCGTCGCGAAAGGCTACAAACAAGTCCAAGGTGTGGACTACGATGAGTTCTTTGCTCCAGTAGCTCGGATTGACACCATCAGGTTGGTCATCGCACTTGCAGCTCAATATAAGTGGAAGATCTGTCAGATGGACGTCAAGTCCTCTTTTCTGAATGGTTACTTGGAAGAAGAGGTGTATGTCCAGCAACCACCTGGATATGAAGTGAAAGGTCAAGAGAAGAAAGTTTACAAGCTGAAGAAGGCGCTATATGGGTTGAAGCAAGCGCCTCGAGTGTGGAATGAAAGGATAGATGCATACTTTCAGAAGAACGGGTACATGAAGAGCCCGTATGAGTATGCACTCTACACGAAGGCGGAGAGGAATAGAGATATCATGGTCGTGTGTCTGTACGTGGACGACATGATATTTACTGGCAACAACCCTCTGATGTTTGAAGAGTTCAAGAAGACAATGAAGAAGGAGTTTGAGATGACTGATCTGGGCGAACTCACTTACTTTTTGGGCATAGAGGTGCAGTAGAAGAAGGATGGGATCTTCTTCTCGCAGAAGAAGTATGTGGAGGAGATACTGAAGAAGTTTCGGATGGAGAATAACAATGCTATCTCCACTCCTGCAGATCTGGGAGTGAAACTGAGGAAGGACTCGAAGGATGAAGCGGTTGACTCTACAATGTTCAAGAGTTTAGTTGGAATTCTACGCTACCTGACTTTCACCAGACCTGATATCATGTATGCTGTTGGAGTGGTCAGCAGATACATGGAGGAGCCGAAACAAGATCACTTCACTGCAGCGAAGAGGATCTTAAGATATGTGAATGGCACAAGAGATCATGGTTTGTTGTATTCTACTGCTGAAGAGTTGAAGCTGGTCGGCTACACCGACAGTGATTATGAAGGAGATGTGAATGACCGGAAGAGCACCTCCGGGTATGCTTTTCATGTGGGAACAGCTGTGTTCTCATGGAGTTCGAAGAAGCAGGCAACGATTGCCTTATCAACATGTGAAGCTGAGTACATCGCTGCGACGGCTTGTACATGCCAAACAATTTGGTTGAGGAATCTCCTGCAGGAGTTGCATCATCCACAGGATGTCCCTGTGAAGGTGTAGGTTGACAACATGTCTGCTATCCAGCTAGCGAAGAATCCGGTGCTTCATGGGCGTAGCAAGCACATAGAGACAAAATATCATTTTCTTCGTGAGCAAGTGCAGCAGAAAGTGGTGGAGTTGGTATATTGCCCCACAGGAGAGCAAATGGCAGACATTTTCACGAAGGCGTTGAAGACAGACGTTTCTGAAGTGCAAGAGCAAACTCGGCATGAGCTGCCGTGTTTGAGGGGAAGTTTGTTGGCGAAACTTTTGTTTGACCGAAGTCATAATGCAGATTTATATATATATATATGAGAATTAATTTGCATGGGTAATGATGGCAGCTTTATTAGGCGTGAAAAACTATAACTGAATGTGGACACGTGGCTGGTATGCATTGGCTCTACTTTCTTATATATAATCCTCCCTTTGTATTTCACGGATAAGAATTGCGGAAGCTTTATTAGAAGCGGTCACAAACTTTGAGATCGCAAATGAGTGGTGCGAACACCCTATAAACAGCGGTCTCCTCTATCGATGAACAGGAAGCTGCTCTCCTCCTTGCGAACTATTTTTGCGGTCAGTAGTTTTCTGCGGACAGCCTTTGCAAAACGAATTTGGCGAGCTCCCTCCGGCGATCTCCTAGCAGCGAACAACAACTTCAGCGATCACCCTTGCGCGATCTCAAAGAGGAGTAGCGGACAGCAATTCCGGCGAGCTCCAAGATTTGTTTGCGAGTTTTGAGTGGAGTGATCATAGTGTGCTTGTGTTGAGTTGTAACTTTGAGAAGTGAAGTTTTTTGTAATTTTGTAAACACTTAGTTGTTTAGTAAAAGAAGTTTATCTCCTCTTTATTATTTGTTGTGTCCACTTTATTCGCTTCCAACAATTTGTGCAGGTAGATTTGAACCTTCTTCCCTGGCCGCTGGATCTTCTTCCTCAGAATGACTAAAGACCTCTTCTTCCATATTCTCCACGTTGATATGAAACTCGAACGTGCTCAGCCTCAAGTCCTGCTGAGGAGAATCCGGAGTGTTCACAATATCAAGAACTGGAGAGATCTCTGGATTATCAGCTACAACGGGCTTTACGACGTCATCAACCTTTTTTCAGACTTCCTCTTAGAATACGTCGTCACAGACGTTCGCTTTTGTCTGCTCTAACCTTCTTCGGATTGCTTCTTCCACGGGGAAGAGCCGTTTTGGAAGTCTTTCTTCAGCATAGCCAACAACACCTTATTCGTAGTATTCGTTATTGCTTGCTTGAAGAGTGGAACCGCAACCGGTGAATAGCACTCTATCAAAGAAATGATACTTCAAATCTCCCGGCCCCAGGATTATTTATAGAATTTCCAGAATATTTAATGCAAGTCATAGTTTTCGCAGTTAAAGTTTTACGTTTTTGAAATTCACGCGAACTTGGAAATGTGCAGAGATCATATTTACCTGAAATCTTGCGACCGCAAGAGAGTTCAAAATATTCATCACAACAACCCGTGTGGATAGTGTACAACCCCGTATTCGCCGAGTGGGTCCAAGGGGCTCCAGGGGGCCAGTGGCAAGGCAAGGAGCGGAACAAGGAGTCCAAGAGGCCTTTGGGCGAGTGAGGACGCACTCGCAGACCACTCGCATAGGTGTCATGGCAGATAGGCGAGAGCGCCCTAGGTCTCGCCCCTCAGGCGAGCCGAACGCACGGCGAGTGGCGACCCCATAGATCATTCGCCCGGGGAACAATATTGGACAGGGAACCTGGCGAATGGTCCCTTCAAGGACCACTCGCCAAGAAGGTTTTGGGGGGAAAATTACCTAGATACCCCTCGTGTGCTGCCAATAGCCCTTCAGAACAATGGAGTTAGGCTGTTAGCAGACCAATTTGGGGTGCGATTAGTAAAACCAAAAGGCAGATTTATGCTATTTGCAGTCAAAGACTAGAAAATCTATAAATAGACCCTTAAGGGCACCTTGGAGGAGACCGGATCTTTTGAGCTCTCTCCTCTAGGCAATTTTCAGAGTTGGCTGCTTGTGCCCTCCAAGGTGCCCGACTGAGCATTGGTTTGGGAGGGGAAGCTCTCTAAGATCTTCCGGGTGTGTGGCGGGACCTCCTCGCTACAGCCTTGGGTCTGTTCCAGGTTTTCCATCCAAAGTCAGGAGAGTTCGGTGAGGGAGAAGTAAGCGCGGGCTAGACCCCCCAGTGGGTCCGAACTCAAGAAACCGGTTGCCGGTTTCAACATTTTTGATGCGGTGAGCGTGGACCGTAGCCAGTGCAAGAAAATTCCGAGTTGAGCTCGATGACAGGAGATGGAGGAAATGGTTCCGATCCAGGCCACTCGCAGCCACCAGCATCAATGGAGTGGCTGGAGATGTTCGAGAAGTTCAAGCGAGAGGTCATGCAGACCATGTAGGTAGCTCTCGCCGGAAGAAGCGAATGTGAGACGCCCGTGGTCCCGGTGGTTCCGCCCCAACAAATCGGCGAGAACGCTCCGGGCCAGCGGCTTGGGAAGGAGATCGCGGCGGAAGAAAGTGCGCGAGATCTCCCCGGGCGGCAGCTGTTCAGCTGCCCGACGAGTGCGGAGGTGTGTGAGCTGACTCCGTGCGAGAGGACCACTCGCCGAGCAGAGGAAGGGAGCCCCTTCTGTGAGTTGATCCTCTCGGCTCCGGTGCCAGAGGGATTCAGAGGGCTGGAGATGTCTTACAATACCGGAAAAGATGACCCTGTCCTACACCTGCAGTGGTTTGAGGACATGGTCTCGATCCTCCTGATGACAGATGCCTTCCAGTGTCGGCTCTTTGCCACCACTCTGAAGGAAAAGGCGAGGGACTGGTTCCACCAGCTCCCTGTGGGTTCCATCTATGCCTTCGAGGACTTACGCCGTAGCTTCAGGTTGCGCTTCTCAACGTCAAAAAAGAGGAAGAAGGATGCGGAGGCACTCTTTAAGATCATGCAAGGGCCCGGGGAGTCATTGGCCCATTACGTGGATAGGTTCCAAGAAGAGGTCCTGCAAGTCTAGGAGGTGTTGGGGTTCACCCTCCAGCTAGCCTTTATAGTGGGGCTGCGGGAAGGGTTCTTCAAGATGGACCTGAAACGGAAGGCCCCTCTATCCTTTGAGGAGCTGATGGAGCGGGCAGCAGAGGAGATCGAGGGAGAGGCCGCCAATCTTGAGTTTGCAAAGAGGTTGGCTAGGCTGAGCGAGCCAGAGGTGAGGCACCAGGAGGGAAGAAGAAGGGAAGAGCCCAGAGGTAAGCGGTTTCGGGGGCAGCAACGAGATTGGGGGTATCAGGAGCCCAATAACCGGCTGGCTTGGAGGCCCCAAAAAGGACCGGCGAGAGGTCAGGAAAGAGATCACCAACGAAGGGGGGAGGGGAGGGGCAATCATCCGGGATGGAGGCAAGGTCCCAGACCACCTCACCCCCCTCGAGAGCAATCCATGGCGGTAGGCCGAGGAAGAGGAGGAAGAGGAAGAGGAGGAAGAGGAGGAAGAGGGGGTAGGGTGGCGTTGCCTTACTGTGACTTTCATCAGGAAGAAGGTCACGCGACGGCCACCTGCCCAGAATTTCTGGAGGTAAGGACGAAAGGACAGCAGCAGCAGCGGCCTGTGAGGATCGAAGAGGTGCTACCAGGAGATGAAGATGATAGATGTGAAGACAGGATGGACATAGGAGCCAGGGGAGGGGTCGAAGTGATTCATGGTGGGGTGGGGATAGAAGCGACTCGCAAGAGAAGCTTCCAGGCGATGTTCAGGAGGAGCGTCGCATCGACCTCCCAAACCCCACCCCCTTCGGAGAAGCTCACCTTCTCGGCGGAGGATATACCAGACTTTGAAGACCCGTTCTGTGACGCCTTGGTGATCCAGGCGGCAATTGAAAATTTCACCGTCTCCCGAATCTTGGTTGACAACGGGAGTTCGGTGAATGTTATCTTCAAGAAGGCCTTTGACGCGCTGGAAGTGGAAGCGAAGAGGGTACAAGCCTCAGATGGACCCCTGTTTGGGTTCTCATGGGAGAGGAAGGAGGTCGAGGGAGGAGTTGGCCTCCAAGTGACGTTGGGAGGGGTCCCCAGGAACTGTCGGTTCGTCATTGTTGACGCTTCGAGCAGCTACAATGCCATATTTGGACGCCCTCTCATCAACACCTTCCAGTGCGTTCCCTCATCCTTCCATCAATGCTTGAAGTTCCACAGCGGGGGAGTTCAGATCCGAATCCAAGGGGATGCAAAGGTGGCGAGGCAGTGCTATGTGACTGTCGTCAACACTATCTCTTGGATGGCGGAGGCAGAAAAGGTGGAAAGGGAGATGAAGGGGCCGGAGGGGCCAGGCGGAGATAGGGGGAGGAGAAGGATAAAGCAGCATCCCAAGAGGGGAGGAGGAAGTGGCACCGGAGGAGCGTGTCGAGCCGATGGAGGAAGAGGCTCCGGAGGAAGAGAAGACCCTGCCCGAGGGGAGAGAGGAGAAGAGTAAATGGGAAGAGCCGGCCCGTCTTGAGGCGGCTGAAGAAGTGGTCGAGATGAAGGTCACCACCCAAGGGCGAAGAGTGGAGAAGGTGCGGATCAGCGGGGGTCTTGGCCCGGAGGATAGGAAGAGGATGCTGGAATGCATCCAAAGGAACGTGGACATCTTTGCATGGAGCGCGGCGGATATGCCAGGCATCGATGCAGATGTGGCCTGCCACCGCCTCAACCTTGAGCCAGGAGCTCGCCCCATCAGGCAGAAGAGGAGGGCCATCGCGGACAAGCTGGAGGAGCCGATTCGCGAGGAGGTAGAGAAGCTCCTCCAGGCAGGTTTCGTATAAGAGATCCAGTATCCAGGCTGGGTCTCTAATGTCATTATGGTAAAGAAGGGCGACGGTCGTCTGCGTATGTGTATTGATTTTTCTTTATTAAACAAAGCCTTCCCCAAGGATTGTTATCCTTTACCTCGAATCGACGCGCTGGTTCAGGTTATCATCAAATTAGGATGCACCCCCCGGACGTCAAGGACGTCTCCTTCATCACAAGGGAAGGGTGTTATAACTATAAGATGATGACGTTCGGGCTAAAGAATGCAGGGGTGACTTACCAAAGAATGATGGACCGGGTCTTCCGGGAGCAAAGGGGGAGAAACCTGGAGGTTTACGTAGATGACCTCATGGTCAAGAGTAAGAGTGTGAGCTCTCACCTCAACGATCTCGAGGAGACCTTTGCCACTCTGCGCAAGTATAAAATGCGGCTAAACCCCCTGAAGTGCGTGTTCGGAGCCAGCAAGGGGAAGTTTCTGGGACATCTCGTCACCCAGGCGGAGGTAGAGCCGAATCCGGACAAGGTCAAAGCTATAATAGAGTTGAAATTGCCGCAAAATACTAAGGAGGTTCAACGTCTGACTGGGAAACTCGCAGGGTTTAGTAGGTTTCTCTACCGTGCCGGAGAGAAATGCTCTCCCTTCTTCAAGGTGCTGCGAGGTAACCAGAAGTTCGAATGGACGGGGGAATGTGAGGAGGCCTTCCAGGCCCTAAAGAACCAGCTCACCAAAGCTCCACTACTCCAAGGTCCTAAGGAGGGAAAAAGCCTATCCTTGTATCTAGGGGTCGGGGCTGAAGCCGTAAGCTCCGTCCTGGTCAGGGAAGAGGGCAAGAAGCAGTTGTCCATTTACTATGTGCGCAGGGTCTTGAAGAAGGCAGAACTCCGATACCCGATTTTGGAGAAGTTGGCCTTCGCTCTGGTCATCTCGGCTAGGAAGCTCAGGCCGTATTTCCAGGCCCACTCAATCCAAGTTGTGACAGACCATCCCCTTCGCAAATCTTTGAGGGGGTGGATCACTCTGGAAGGCTTGCGAAATGGTCAGTGGAGTTAAGTGAATTCGTCACCTTTGTCCCCCGATTGTCGATGAAGGCTCAAGCGGTCGCGGATTTCATGGCAGACTACGTGATCGAAATGGAGGAAGGCCAAGCTCTCCACCACATCCCCTGGAAGTTGCTGGTCGATGGAGCGTCAGGTAGTAATTCCTTAGGAGGAGGGGTGGTGTTGGAGAGCCCTCATGGGATGAAAATCGAACAAACGCTAGTAATACACTTTCCCATCACCAATAACCAGGCGGAATACGAGGCAGTAATCGCCGGCCTACGTCTGGCTCGGGAGCTGGGGGTTCATGACGTTGAAGTCCTCACGGATTTGATGGTGATAGCCTCACAAATCAAGGGTGAGTTCGAAGCAAGGGAGCCCACACTCATGAGATATTTGGCCAAAGTAAGGGGCCTCATCGGAACATTCAAGACCTTCTCCATTAGACACATACCAAGGGAAGGAAGCGTCCAGGCGGATCGTCTGACAAGTCCGGTCCTCGGCCCGTAGGAACCTTGACAGATCTATTTCTCCCTTCGATTGAGGAAGGGGAGCTCATGGACATAGAGCAGCGCCGCTCGTGGAAGGATCCTTTCATAACCTTTCTGGCAACGGTAAAGTTTCCAGAAGAGGTCCCAGATCAAGGACGCTTCCGATATAAGTCCGCCTACTATGTGCTTCATGAAGGAGACTTGTATCGGAAGACCCTCTCCGGACTCTTGGCACGATGCGTTTCGGAGGAAGAAGCCCCGAGGGTCCTGAAGGAGATTCATTCCGGCGAATTTGGCAGCCACTCAGGGAGCAGGACGTTGGAGGCGAGGATAATGAGGCAAGGATACTTCTGGCCGACCCTGAGCAGAGATGTAGTGGCATTCGCCAAACAATGTCGAAAGTGCCAACTATTCGCCCCACTTCAACTTTTGCCAGCTCAGAGGCTAAGGAGCATCACCGCGCCTAGGCCCTTCGCAATATGGGGAATGGACCTGGTAGGACCTTTTCCTCAGGCCAGTGGACAGAGAAGATTCCTCCTGGTCATGATTGACTACTTCTCAAAGTGGTTGGAGGTTAAGGCACTAGCTAAAGTGACCTCCCAGGTCATCCGCAACTTCATATGGGGAGAGATTATCTGTCGACATGGGCTCCCTCAAACCATAGTCACAGATAATGGTCCGCAATTCGCCAGCGAGGAGTTCATAAGATTCTGCAGCCAGCTCGGGATAGACCTCAGGTTCGCATCCGTCCACCACCCCAGGAGCAACGGACAGGTGGAGGCAGCAAACAAGGTTATAGTGAATCTGCTCAAGAAAAAGGTGGAGAACTTGAAGGGGAATTGGGTGGAGCAACTCCCCTCGGTCCTATGGGCTCTAAGGACTACCCCCAACATCCCCACTGGTGAGACCCCCTTCAAGCTCTCTCATGGTTGCGAGGCCGTCATTCCCGTGGAGTTTGAAGTCAAGACGCCGCGGGTAAGGGCCGTCTCAGGTGGTGATGAGGAATGGAGAGCGGGAAACGAGGAGGAGTTGCGGCTCTCTTTGGACCTGACCGAGGAAGTCCGAGATCTCGCCGTCATTCATCAAGAAGAAGTCAAGCGGCGGATGGTCAAATACTTCGACAAGCATGTCAGGGTCAAACAATTCGAGAAGGGAGACCTTGTGTTAAAGAAGGTCGACGCGGCCAGAAGATCTACCGCGGTAGGTAAGCTCAATCCCAATTGGGAGGGGCCCTACGTAGTGGAGGAAGCATTGAAAGCAGGAGGATATCGCCTCCAAAATTTGGAGGGCGAATCCCTCAGTCACACATGGAGTGGTGACGACCTAAAGCATTTTTATCCTTAAAACCATGTAATAAGCTTACTTGAGCTCTGAAATTCCATTTTATATATATGAGCATAGTGCAATGGTTTCCGGGAGAATTATGAAAAAGTTCCAAAGGTTAGCCCCGAGCAGACCCGCTGTCCAGGCTCTCACCTAGCTGGCAGGGCCGAAGGCTCACTCGGTGGCAGGTTCCAAAAGTTCCAAAGGTTAGCCCCGAGCAGACCCGCTGTCCAGGCTCTCACCTAGCTGGTAGGGCCGAAGGCTCACTCGGTGGCAAGTTCCAAAAGTTCCAAAGGTTATCCCCGAGCAGACCCGCTTTCCAAGCACTCACCTAGCTGGCAGGGTCGAAGGCTGACTCGGTGGCAGGTTCCAAAAGTTCCAAAGGTTAGCCCCGAGCAGACCCGTTGTCCAGGCTCTCACCTAGCTGGCAGGGCCGAAGGATCACTCGGTGTCAGGTCTCAAAAGTTCCAAAAGTTAGCCCCGAGCAGACCTGCTGTCCAAGCTCTCACCTAGCTGGCAGGGTCGAAGGCTCACTCGGTGGCAGGTTCCAAAAGTTTCAAAGGTTAGCCCCGAGCAGACCCGCTGTCCAGGCTCTCACCTAGCTGGCAGGGCCGAAGGCTCACTCGATGTCAGGTCTCAAAAGTTCCAAAGGTTAGCCCAGAGCAGACCCGTTGTCCAGGCTCTCACCTAGCTGGCAGGGCCGAAGGCTCACTCGGTGGCAGGTTCCAAAAGTTGGCCCTGAGCAGACCCACTGTCCAGGCTCTCACGTAGCTGGCAGGGCTGAAGGCTCACTCGATGGCTGGTCTCAAAAGTTCCAAAGGTTAGCCCTGAGCAGACCCGTTGTCCAGGCTCTCACCTAGCTGTCAGGACCGAAGGATCACTCGGTGGCAGGTCTCAAAAGTTCCAAAGGTTAGCCCCGAGCAGACCCGCTGTCCAGGCTCTCACCTAGCTGGCAGGGCCGAAGGCTCACTCGGTGGCAGGTCTCAAAAGTTCAAAAGGTTAGCCCCGAGCAGACCCGCTGTCTAGGCTCTCACCTAGCTAGCAGGGCTGAAGGCTCATTCAGTGGCAGGTCTCAAAAGTTCCAAAGGTTAGCCCCGAGCAGACCCGCTGTCTAGGCTCTCACCTAGCTGGCAGGGCCGAAGGCTCACTCGGTGGCAGGTCTCAAAAGTTCCAAAGGTTAGCCCCGAACAGACCCGCTGTCCAGGCTCTGACCTAGCTGGCAGGGCCGAAGGCTCACTCGGTGGCAGGTCTCAAAAGTTCCAAAGGTTATCACCGAGCAGACCCGCTGTCCAGGCTCTCACCTAGCTGGCAGGGCCGAAGGCTCACTCGGTGGCAGGTTCCAAAAATTCCAAAGGTTGACCCAGGGGAAGGAAGGGTTATGAATGAAGGACCTAAGGAGGAAGATTATCACAAGGAACAACCTTGGTACTGATTTGGGTCAGGACCACTATCTATTGACTAAGACCAAGTTGACCCCATGGTACAGCCTAAAGGGTCGAGGTTTTGGGCTGTTGAGTTAGCTAGAACTTGAGGAAAAGCTAAGGCTCTGCGTTCGGCGAATGGCCCTCTGCGTTCGGCGAATGGCACTCTGCGTTCGGCGAATGGCACTCTGCGTTCGGCGAATGGCACTCTGCGTTCGGCGAATGGCTCTTTGCGTTTGATGAATGACACTCTACGTTCGGCGAATGGCTCTCTGCGTTCGACGAACGGCTTACCCTCTGCGTTCGTCGAATGGCTCTTTACGTTCGGCGAATGACTCTCTACGTTCGGCGAATGGCTCTCCGTGTTCGACGAACGGTTTGCCTCAATCTCAGCGGTCGATGATTTGTTTCAGCGGTCGACGATTTGTTTCAGCGGTCGACGATTTATCTCAGCGGTCGACGATTTGTCTCAGCGGTCGACGATTTGTCACAGCGGTCGACGATTTGTCTCAGCAGTCGACGATTTATCTCAGCGGTCGACGATTTATCTCAGCGGTCGACGATTTATCTCAGCGGTCGACGATTTGTCTCACCGGTCGATGATTTGTCTCAGCAGTCGACGATTTATCTCAGCGGTCGATGATTTATCTCAGCGGTCGACGATTTATCTCAGCGGTCGATTATTTGTCTCAGCGGTCGACGATTTGTCTTAGCGGTCGATGATTTATCTCAGCGGTCGACGATTTATCTCTGCGGTCGACGATTTGTCTCGGAGTTCGGCGAATGGCTCTCTGCGTTCAACGAACGACGTACTCCAGTTCGATGATCTCGCCCAGTCTCAAAAATCATTCGCTAGGCGAATGCATGACGAAACGCTAGTAGTCCCAAAGGACGTGGGAGGCATGCGAGATGAAGCGGGTCCACGCCGCGGTTTCACTCCCGGCAGAATCAATGAAATTGTCTAAGTCTTTAAAAAGAGGCCCGCACGAATGCGAAAAGGGTTTTTTCCGCGGGACGTGCCCGCGTGACGGAATCATCTCGGACACGACCTAAGGATAGCGGCCATCAGCACTCAAGCAAGTAAGAAATGCGAATGCGAACACGATAACTTGAGAAACATGCAAAAGAGGCATACGAGTGCGCGAGCTATCGGGGGACGATAGCGAGAAGTACAATAAAAGAGATGCACAGTAACTAAGGTCACTAACGACAACAAAAGCATTACTTTCTATTTCATCATGAAATTACAAGAAGCTTCCGCCTTACATCAAAAGAGAAAAATTGTCAAGGGTCACCGGCGTCGTCGTCAGAATACCCGTTGCTCGGAGAGGAGAGGCCTCCGAGATCTCGCCCGTCGCCAGCCTCATTCGTGGCATCGATAGGGGCAAAGAGCTCAGGAAGTACGTGACGGGCCAGGATCCTCTCCCCTTCTTCTTTCAGGAGGCCGGCCCTGCGCAGCACATCCAGCGTATGCTCCGCCGCTCCCTGAGATGTTCTCCGCATCAACCCTTCAAACTCGGCGTTGGAATAAAGATGCCGAGTTTCCCTCTCCGCGGGAAGCGGCTGAGCGGCAGCATCTCGCAACCCCCGGTTCTCGACCTCCAGCGCCAGATTTCGCTCCTCGAGGATGCGAGACCGAACGAGCAAGGTATCGTAGTTGGCCACGTCCAGCAAGTAAAAAGAGGGTTAGCGCGCGGGAAAGGAAAAAAATCGAGCAAGAACTCAAAGGCGCGAGAAGAGGAGTGGGTTACCTCTCGGCTCGGGCGGCTGGCTAGAAGGGCCTCGGCGGCGGCCAGTTGTTGCTTCATGGCCGCAGCCTCGGTGGCTGCAATAGAGCGAGTTTTCTCAATCTCTACGATGTTTCTCGCTAGGGTCATGCCCCAGCGAGAGGACATGTGATCAGCTCATGAGCCCGCTTCATCGCCCTCGCTGCCTCGTGTGCGAGAGTTTGGGTCGACTCGGTGTCGTAAATGGAGGCACCCTCGCGGATGTAAAGCGCGTACGAGAGGCCATAGGCATGGCCGCTGGTGGTCTCCTTCTCCATCCAAGATGGAGGAAGGGTTGAAAGGGAGACCCGGTTGGCCCGCCGGTCCTAGCTAATGAGGGGTTCGCCGGCGAGATCGGCATACCTCTCGTCGAGAGGATAGTTTCGTTGACCTCTCGGCACGGGCCCCGAAGAAGTTGTCGCTGGCGCGGCGGTAGGCTGGACGGCTGAGACCCTCTCCACAGGAGCACTTGAGTGCGGGACGTCCTCCACGGCCGCTTTGCCCTTATCGACAACGGAGGGTTTCGACCGTTGGCAAAAGGGCTCGAAGCCGCGTCATGCTTCCGCTTCGGCTTCGGCTTTGACCCGCTGGATTTCGCGGGAGGTGGGTTCTCGCGGCAGGCAGCGGCCGCTAACTGCGCACGGGCGAGAGCGTCGGCAGGAGGGATCCCAACACTCGCATTTGGCGGATGAAGGGGGAGGCTCCGAAGCCCTACATTCAAAAGTACAGTTAATACAAGCGGAAACGAACGAAGAGGGAGCGAGAGCTCGGACAACGTAATTTAGCCTACCTTCTCCCGGCGGGACCACCGGCAGCGAGCCGACGTGCTTTCGCAAGTACACGACGTCCATATCATGATTCAGAAGGTAGGCATAGAGCTTGGCCTCGAATCCTCCCAGCGTTAGAGGTCGGAAGGTCGACTCATCCTCCTGCACGGGTGCGAGCGGCACATTGCCGAACTTCCCAGTGACGAACAGGAACCGCCGAACCCAGTCATGGTTCTTATTAGCGGTACCGATCACGTTGAGGGGGCTCTGTCCAGAGAAGAGCGCCACTCCGCGAGTGGCCCTGAAGGTAAAGAGCTTCCGGAAGACTGGGAGCGAGAACTCAATCCCCTCCTCAGGCAGATAGCAGGCGAATGCTACCAGCATGGCGATGGAGTTGGGATTGAGCTGTGCGGGGACCACCCCGAAGTAGCGCATGGTCAGGCGCACTTCTGGCCACAGCGGGAGGCGGAGCCCTACCTCGAAGTGCTCCAGGGGGATTGCGAGTGTGTCGGGCGAAAACTGGTTGATGCGATCCCGGCTCCCCGGGAGGAGCCCGGCGAAACCCGGCGGGACAAAATCCGCGATGGCCTGGTTGAAATCTGCCTCTGAGAGGTCGCAGGTGTCGAAGTATCGGTTGGAGAAGACCTGGGCACAATTAGCTCTACCATCCATATCTTTCGGCATCGTGTAGGATCGAAATGATATCGCGAGAGCAAGAAAGTAGAGAGAAGGGAGTGATATCGCGAGAGCAAAAAAGTAGAGAGAGATGAAAGCGCAGTAATGACGGTGGTTGGGTGAACTATTTATAGAAAAAGGAGGAAAATGTTTGAAATCATTGACGCGCGGGGTGCGGATAGCTGCCGCGACCTCCTAGCGCCTCGGGGTCTGAACCTCCCACCGGAACCCAGCCGCTTATAAAAGGTGAGAGCAGTATACGAGATCTTTCCTACAAATGCAAAGCAAGTAGCATAACAAGAGCGAGAGCACTGGCGGGACAGCATTCAAGAAAGTAGCAGAAAGCAAGATATACACATGCAAACACATAATCAAGTCATAGTTCGCGAGACAAAAAGGGTCTCGCCTCAGTTCGATATGGAAAAGAAAGGAAACAGAAAAAGAAATAGCAGGGATACGGGAGAGCGCAGGGAGCGAGAGCTGGTAGGCTTAGTACTGATCCCACCGCCATCGGCCCCGGCCTCGCCTCCCTGTCCTTGGAGGCACTCGCGGGTAGTGGAATGCGCTAACTGCGGTCAACTCTTGGTTGACCAGACGCATTTGATCCCTAGCCCGCGCAATGTGCCTCCTAGGCGAGGTCTCCTCGCACCCGCCTCCTTGACGCTCCATCTCCCCGACTAGATGTCCGTAGTCTCGCTCGAGGGCGCTAATCTGCCGCTCGAAGGCTGCCCGATGTTCCTCTGTCAGGTTGGCTTGGTCTCGCTGCATCCAGATCAGCTTGCCAAGGATCTCTGTCACTCGTTCCTTCATAGAATGGGATTCCTCATGATCGCCGAGGAATTCAGAGAGGTCGCTTGGGGGGGGGGGGGGGGGGGGGGGGGGCGAGATCAACCCCTCTTCCTCTAGAGGATCAGTGATTGGGATCTGGCGAAATCCTGCAAAAGCAGAAATTAGACCTCTCAGATGCAAGCCGCGAGCTCTGCGGAAGGAGACAACCAACCCGACATCTATTCCTCGATGGGAGACTGGCGAGAGGTGTTGGATGCCCTGCGAATGGTCGACTTGGGAGGTGGAGAGATTTCCCTTTTCCAGGGTGGTACGCCTGGTCGGCGGCAGCGGAAGCGATGACCGAGTCCGCAGCAGGAGAATCGGTCCTGGGACTCTTCCCCGCCGGGCGTTCCTGCTCCGGGGGGAGGACTCTTGGTGGCGTCGGGAACTGAAGAAATGCGGAAGGAAGGGGGCAATACCGTGGTCCCGAGGGTTGGGTCTGCGAGAACTAGGGTCAGAAAGAATTGCGGAAAGAGAAGTGTACGCGAAAGGGCAACAGAATGCTCACCAAGCGAGGACAAGGCTTCGCCAGCAGTGCCGAGAAGGGCGGTCTCCTAGGTCGGAGGGACGTTCTCAAGGGCGGGTGGAGGAACAGCAACATTCGCCTGGTTGAGCCCGGGGCCACCCCCGGTCGACGTCAAAACCTACGTATGGTAAGATAGGCTGAGGTCGATCACATCATAATCAACCTCGAAAGCGAGATGCATTGCGTTACCTCGTTGGTATTGACAGGATGGATGTCAGAGAGGGGGGGGGGGGGAGTTTCAGACGCAGACTCCCTCTCCACCCGGTCTCGCCGGACCGCCTTGGCCCTCTTCAGCCTATAAGGCTTGGAGGGGTCTCTCGCCGACGAAAGCCAGGGGACATAACGAGTGGTCTTTGGGGCGGTTCCTCCCTGTGCAGCGGCGAGACGAGCCATCATTCCTTCCAAAAGTGGCCGTGGCGTCGGCTTCATGAACGTCATGGCGAATGCTCCGAGAGAGAAACGAGGAACAGTGATTAGAAGATGAGCAAGCTGAAGATAACAGCTGGGGCCGTATTTATAGCTAAGTGGAGGGCCCCACCAAGAAGATTCCCTCCAGGTCAGCAAAGCACTCGCCGAATACCAGGGGTTAGACTTTTCTTTCCGAGCGCAGAAATCACTCGCAAAGAGCGGGGATTGTGTACAACCCCGTATTCGCTGAGTGGGTCCAAGGGGCTCCAGGGGGCCAGTGACAAGGCAAGGAGCGGAACAAGGAGTCCAATAGGCCTTTGGGAGAGTGAGGACGCACTCGCAGACCACTCGCATAGGTGTCATGGCAGATAGGCGAGAGCGCCCTAGGCCTCGCCCTTCAGGCGAGCCGAATGCACGACGAGTGGCGACCCCATAGATCATTCTCCCGGCGAACAATATTGGATAGGGAGCCTGGCGAGTGGTCCCCTCAAGGACCACTCGCCAAGAAGGTTTTGGGGGGAAAATTACCTAGATACTGTAACACCCTGCCAGTACGAATAGTATAACAGTAGGTCCGGCCGGGACCCCACGCCATACAAACCACACTAGCTAGGAGTTAAAAGGTGATAAACAGAAAGAACTACAACAGAGTATACTAAACACTAGCGGAAGCATAATGATTTAACATTTCATTTAGAACTGTCCACTATCATAGGAATGAAAGCATAAAAATAGAGTTACGGCCTTAAGGCCTTACATTCACCAAAGTACAAAACTCAGAACATACTTCGGCACGCAGGCCGGCAATACATGAGAAAGCAGAAAAGGGAGGCTGGCCTTCAAGGGCCAACTCAGCAAATGGGCCACCGCCCGCTATTTCCCACTAGGCTCACCTGCACCTGCATAAGAACATTCCACCAAGCGGTGGCAAACAAAGTAACGGTCATCACATCTGACCAAATTATAACGACCCCACCCCTTTCCCGGGGTGGCGGAGCTTCTACCCTGCAAGCAAGCCATACTAGCACAAGTACTAATATAAAGAAAGTGCAACTACACAAGGTGAGGTTTCAAGCACAATCAATCTTCTAGGTTGAGCATCAAAAAGGAGGGAACCTAGGTATGCACATGATGTTGGTTGGGTTCACCCGAAGGTTCCCCACAACCGCCTAAACAACCGCATGAGGCTAACAACATCAATTCCACAAAACACTCCACCGTAAGGGCCATCACCTTAGGTGGGGAAAAGAGCTTTTGGTCGGTCTAGGTAAATCACCTTCCACGACCTCTCCCATGATCACACGGCTTCCATGAGGTAGGGACCTCTTACCGATCTGCATGGAAACGGGTTCGGTTTAGCTTTGCCCGTGCTCTAATCGTCGCGATCTATCGCACTACGCGGGTACGGCTTCACCTCGGCCCGTAAGGGTTTAGCACTTTCAAGTGCTACACAATTTATAAGCTACGCACCTAACCCCTTCGCAAGGATCTAGGCTTCACAAATACTCAACAATGGAGGTACAATACGCTCCGCATCAATTTCGTGGTGAAGGTTTGCCTTCATCCAATCTCAAAGCATGGGGCTTTCGTTAGGATCTTCACAAGACGCCTACACTTAAATCCCGCAATACTATAGATGATTTCACGGAGTCATTCTCCGGCACGCATTCTAGGCTTAACCTAAATGCAACGTCGCAAATCAAGCATCACCGATTCGGGCTCACGGCCAAGAATAAGCTTCACACACAATGCCTAAATCCGCACGACTACCGGATTTTCTACATGCAATATGCCGGGGACGGACACAATCAACCCGGAGTTCCGAAGAACTTGAGGAAAATCCTACACTTCACCCATTTGGTGAAAGGGATTCCTCATGCAGCATAGAGAAATGAAAGAGAGGACAAATGACAAGTCCAAATATCGGGAGGAAGAATCGTTACCCTAGAAGCGTTCTTCTTAGCCATTGATCTGAGATTTCACACGGAGGGAAAGGACCGCACCGGGCTGCACTCTCCAGATCTGGAAACGGCTCGCGAAACGGAGCTCCGGAGCTCCGTCAATGGCGGGATCTCCTCTTCTTCTTCCTTGCCCCCTTCTTCTTTCTCTAGCCTAGGAGAGAGAAGAGCCTTGATATTATGAGGATAGAACCCCTCTCAAAAGCCCTAATACCCTCCAGCCATTCATCACAGCCGTTGGATCAAATTCCAAGAATTTTGAACGGCCGGATCATCTTCTCCGTTCATTTTCGCGGAGCAGAATAAACAGTGTGCACGTTCACAGGCGCACGGTGACTGGTCGTGCGCGAAGAACCTCTGGTCGTGCGCGTAGCTTTGCAGCCGACCATATTTCCTCTCAATTAACGCACGATCATGCGCACGATCACTGGTCGTGCGCGAAGAAGAGGCCACTGGTCGTGCGTGAGAAGCAGGTAGGCAAAATTCAGCCTACTTCGAGCGCCGCACTACCATTCCGCTTACTTCGACAAACTACGATTTTTGGGGTGTTACAACTCCACCTCCCTTAAAAGAATTTCGTCCCGAAATTTTGAAAACCGTAGTAATAGTAAATACAGTTAAAATTACCTGAGGGGAATAGCTCGGGGTACTCCGCGAGCATCGCTTGCTCTCTTTCCCAAGAGAGTTCCTCTCTTCCGCAATTATTCCAACGGACTTTCACCATCCGTATGGACTTGTTCCGCAACTGCTTCACTTCAGTGTCTTCAATGCAAATGGGCTTGACTTTCGTCGTTAGCCCACCATCTACCGACACTTCGTTGACCGCAACAACCACATTAGGCTCTTTAACAGCCTTCCGCAACACAGAGATGTGGAATACATCACGCAGCCCGCTCAACTCCAAAGATAGAGCAAGCCGGTAAGCAGCTTCACCGATGCGCTCCAAGATCTCGAACGGTCCTAAGTACCTCGGACTTAGCTTTTTCAAGCGTCGGATCCTTGATACTCCTTTGAACGGTTTGATCTTGAGATAGACCCAGTCGCCAACGGCGAACTCGACGTTTCAGTGAATTGCGTTGTAGTATTTTGCCTGCCGATCCTGGGCAATGAGCAAGCGCTCCCGAATAGCCCGGATCGATGTATTCGCCTCATCCACGTCTTTGTGTTTTAACAACTTAGTGTCGCCCGTTTCAGCCCAAGACAACGGTGTGCGACATTTCCTACCATAAAGAGCCTCAAAAGGGGTCATCTTTATACTCGCTTGGTAGCTGTTGTTGTAAGCAAATTCGATCATAAAGAGGTGGTCCTCCCATCTCTTTCCGAAATCCAGGGCGCACATCCTCAGCATGTCTTCCATCGTCCTATTGGTCCTTTCGGTCTGTCCATCCGTTTGCGGGTGGAAGGTCGTGCTAAACTTCAGCTTGGTACCCAATAGTTGATGAATCAGCTTCCAATCATTCGATGTGAACCGCCCATCACGATCACTGACGATGCTACGGGGAATCCCGTGCAACCGTTCGATGTTATCCACGTACAACTTTGCCAGTTTTTCTACAGAATCATCCTTCCGGTTCGGAATGAAGTGTGATACCTTTGTCAGTCTGTCCACGATCACCCAGATGGCATCGTTTCCATGTTGTGATCTCGGCAATCCGTGCACGAAATCCATCGAAATATCATCAAACTTCCATTCCGGAATCGGCAAGGACTTCAAAAATCCGCCGGGACGTTGACATTCCACCTTCACCAACGCGCAAATATTACACTTGGCCACGTAGAGGGCAATGTCCTTCTTCATACCCAACCACCAGAAAAGTTTCTTCATGTCCATGTACATTTTCGTGCTCCCAGGGTGGATCGAGTACTTGGTATGATGAGCCTCGTACATCAACTCCGCCTGTAGAGTACCAATGTTTGGGACGCACAATCTGCCCTCTTTCCACATAAGGCCATCTTCGAAGGAGAAATCAGTGTTTAACCCATCCACGGTTTCCGCTTTATAGCGTTTCATGCTCTCATCCAGCTCCAATGCTTGTCGAACTCGGTCGGCAAGGTCGTATTGAACCTCCATCCAGTTCAAGCATGCTGAAGTAGACACTCTTCTATCAACACAAAAGATCTCCATTTCTTCCCGTTCGCGGATTAGACGCTCATCGTGCATCAAAATCCAATTTGCTTGAGCGGGAGCCCGACGACTCAACGCGTCCGCAACTACATTTCCCTTTCCAGGAGTATATTTGATGTCGAAGGTGTAGTCCCCCAGGAACTCCATCCACCTCCTCTGACGCATATTCAACTCCCTTTGATCCAGCAGGTACTTGAGGCTCTTGTGGTCGGTAAAGATGTCGATCTTCACACCATACAAATAATGCCTCCAAAGTTTGAGAGCAAATACCACGGCCGCTAGCTCCAAATCATGGACCGGGTAATTCCTCTCATGAACCTTCAGTTGTCGGGAGCTGTAGGCAATTACCTTTCCGAACTGCACTAGGACACAACCCAAACCACTCCCCGAGGCGTCGCTATAAATTTCTTCGCCTTCCGTACCACATGGCGAGCATAGAATGGGCGCCGTGGTCAGACGGCTCTTCAGCTCTTCAAAAGCTCGTGCGCACTCGGACGACCAAACGAACTTCTGATCTTTCCTAGTCAGTTTAGTGAGAGGGAGTGCAATCCTCGAGAAGTTTTCCACAAAGCGCCTATAATAGCCGACAAGTCCTAAGAAACTTCGGACTTCCGCTACGTTTTTCAACAAAGGCCACGCTCGGATCGCTTCTATCTTCGACGGATCAACTACAATTCCTTCTCCACTAACGACATGACCAAGGAATGCTACTGACGGTAGCCAAAACTCGCACTTGGAGAACTTGGCATATAGTTGACTCCTCCTCAAGGTGCTCAGAACTGCGTGCAGATGCCCTACATGCTCCTCTTTCGACTGAGAGTATACCAAAATGTCGTCGATGAAGACGATCACAAATTGATCCAAATACTCTCGGAACGTCCTGTTCATTAAGTCCATGAATACCGACGGTGCATTAGACAGACCGAACGGCATCACCGTGAACTCATAGTGCCCAAAGCGGGTACTGAACGCTGTCTTTGGAATATCACATTCCCTTATCCGCAGTTGGTAATAACCGGACCTTAGGTCCAGTTTGGAGTATATCGTCGACCCAACCAGTTGGTCGAATAAATCATCGATTCTTGGAATCGGATATCGGTTCTTCTCGGTCAACTTGTTTAGCTCTCGATAATCGATACATAGACGCAAGCTCCCGTCCTTCTTTTTCACAAAGAGGACCGGTGCACTCCAAGGCGATGAACTTGGACGTACGTAGCCTTGCTCTAGCAGCTCTTGCAATTGGACCTTCAGCTCTGCCAATTCCTTTGGCGCTATCCGGTATGGTGAGCGGGCCACAGGTTTGGCACCTGGCACCAACTCGATACAAAAATCAATCTCCCGATGAGGCGGGGCCCCAGGGAGTTCGTTAGGAAACACGTCGGTGTACTCCGCTACAACTGGGACATCACACAACCTGGGCTTTGGCTCCAAAGCCTCCAACAAAGTGAAGAACAACTCGGCGCCTTTTCTCACCGCCTTAACCACTTGGAGAGCAGACATCAGCGTCTTGCTTGCTCCTCGCATACCGGCAAACGTGGTTTCTCCTTCGGTGTTCTTTCCCAGAGTGATCTCCTTTGAATTGCAATCGATGCATGCTCGCTGCTCCGAGAGCCAGTCCATGCCGAAGATCACATCGAATTCCGCTAACGGTAATAACGACGCTTCTAAGTCGAAATCCTGACTTCCGATCCGCACCTTCACACGGCTCTTCCTATCCGCACTTATGCGAGATCCATTGGGTAGCACTACTTCCAATCTATCCTTTACTAAGGTAGACGACACTCCGATTCGCACCACGAAGTCCTCAGACAGAAAAGAGTGCGATGCACCCGTATCAAATAGAGCTCTTGCCGGATAGTTGAAAATTAGGACGAAACCTAATTGTACACAAATAAAGCATAGTCGTACAACAGTATGAATTATATAAATAGCTGTAAAAGCTAGTTTCTAATTCGTACTTGTGACGACATCAGTCTGTCGTATAGCTTCTTGCTGGCCAAGCGAATAGACTCTCGGCTGAGTCAGAATGTGCTGGGAAGCCGAAGACTCCGCAGCTTTACCCTTTTCCGCAGCACGAGCATAGTCCAACGCTCGGTTCTCTGCCTTCGGGGGACCACTTCGACACATCGCGGCCTTGTGTCCCACCTTCCCGCAGGTGAAACACGTGATAGGAACCCGCACAGTCGTTGCTCCCGAAACATTTGAGCGATATTGCTCCGCCGGTTTGAACTTCCTTTTGTTCTTTCTGAACTCTGACTTGGACTGAGAGGCCGGCGCATGAAACTCAGGTTTCTTTGCCACGGTTTTTGCTTGTACCCTCTTCATGCCCAACTCTAGGGATCTGGCAGTTTGGACCATCACATGGAAACCTAACGTCATTGGGCCTGCAAGGAGCAGCCTCAACTCGTCCTGAAGACCTTCATAGAACTTGTTCGTCTTTGTCTCTTCATCTTCCATCATAGGCCATGCATAACGACCCAGTTTAGTGAACTCGTGCAAGTACTCATCCACTGAGCTGTCGCCTTGGGTTAACTTCAGAAACTGGTTCTGCAACGCAATGCGTTGGGCAGAAGGAATATACCTTTGAAGAAATGACTTTGAGAACTCCGCTATCGTGATCTCGGTAATCTCCTTGCCTCCAAACTTGTGCACTTCCTGTTCGGCCCACCAACGCTCTGCCTCTCCGTTAAGGAGGAAGGTGGCTAAAGTGACCATCATAGCTTCTTCTGTTGCTGTCGCCTTTAGAGTTTTTCTAACCGTTGACAGCCAGTCCTCCGCCTCCGTTGGGGATCCGGTCCCCGAGAAAGTTGGAGGGTGGAAGCTTAGAAAGTTTTGCAGTTGTTGATCACGTGCTCGCGCAACGGCTACACG
Source organism: Dactylorhiza incarnata (assembly GCA_033032865.1). Classification (NCBI taxonomy): domain Eukaryota; kingdom Viridiplantae; phylum Streptophyta; class Magnoliopsida; order Asparagales; family Orchidaceae; genus Dactylorhiza; species Dactylorhiza incarnata. The sequence continues at coordinate 919,517 of JAWHQI010000437.1, forward strand.
CTCTACAGGACGCTCCACCCTTTGCACCACCGCAGGTTCCACTGCAGCCACTTGCACAGGGGTCTCAACCCTCGGTTCCACCGCAGGTTCCACTGCAGGTTCGATCACCGGGGCCGCATCTGTATTAGGCGTAGCAGGTTGTGCAAGCCTTTGCAGTTGAGCATTGATCATCGCGAAGACAGCTTCTGCGATTAACCTGATCATCTCAGCAGGAGGAGTGATCGCTGGCACTTCAGCCGACCCACTACTTTCAGCAGTGTTATGGGGTTGAGATGGCCCCGCACCACTCCTAGTCACCTATAATCGTGAAAGACACAATTTAGTGACTGAAAACATAGCAAACAACAATCGTGGAACGCTTAGGTTCCGCAAACAAGTATGTTTTTCCATTCCTAAGTGGACATTCTTATTAGTTTTTGTCGTTTTAGGTGAATGCACATCCCGTGCATACCACCCCTTAAAAAGAATTCGTCCCGAATTTGCTAAACTACGGATCGACGCCTTAAGTCCGATACCAAATTGTAACACCCTGCCAGTACGAATAGTATAACAGTAGGTCCGGCCGGGACCCCACGCCATACAAACCACACTAGCTAGGAGTTAAAAGGTGATAAACAGAAATAACTACAACAGAGTATACTAAACACTAGCGGAAGCATAATGATTTAACATTTCATTTAGAACTGTCCACTATCATAGGAATGAAAGCATAAAAATAGAGTTACGGCCTTAAGGCCTTACATTCACCAAAGTACAAAACTCAGAACAAACTTCGGCACGCAGGCCGACAATACATGAGAAAACAGAAAAGGGAGGCTGGCCTTCAAGGGCCAACTCAGCAAAAGGGCCACCGCCCGCTATTTCCCACTAGGCTCACCTGCACCTGCATAAGAACATTCCACCAAGCGGTGGCAAACAAAGTAACGGTCAGCACAGCTGACCAAATTATAACGACCCCACCCCTTTCCCGGGGTGGCGGAGCTTCTACCCTGCAAGCAAGTCATACTAGCACAAGTACTAATATAAAGAAAGTGCAACTACACAAGGTGAGGTTTCAAGCACAATCAATCTTCTAGGTTGAGCATCAAAAAGGAGGGAACCTAGGTATGCACATGATGTTGGTTGGGTTCACCCGAAGGTTCCCCACAACCGCTTAAACAACCGCATGAGTCTAACAACATCAATTCCACAAAACACTCCACCGTAAGGGCCATCGCCTTAGGTGGGGAAAAGAGCTTTTGGTCGGTCTAGGTAAATCACCTTCCACGACCTCTCCCATGATCACACGGCTTCCATGAGGTAGGGACCTCTTACCGATCTGCATGGAAACGGGTTCGGTTTAGCTTTGCCCGTGCTCTAATCGTCGCGATCTATCGCACGACGCGGGTACGGCTTCACCTCGGCCCGTAAGGGTTTAGCACTTTCAAGTGCTACATAATTTATAAGCTACGCACTTAACCCCTTCGCAAGGATCTAGGCTTCACAAATACTCAACAAGGGAGGTACAATACGCTCCGCATCAATTTCGTGGTGAAGGTTTGCCTTCATCCAATCTCAAAGCATGGGGCTTTCGTTAGGATCTTCACAAGACGCCTACACTTAAATCCCGCAATACTATAGATGATTTCACGGAGTCATTCTCCGACACGCATTCTAGGCTTAACCTAAATGCAACGTCGCAAATCAAGCATCACCGATTCGGGCTCACGGCAACGAATAGGCTTCACACACAATGCCTAAATCCGCACGACTACCGGATTTTCAACATGCAATAGGCCGGGGACGGACACAATCAACCCGGAGTTCTGAAGAACTTGAGGAAAATCCTACACTTCACCCATTTGGTGAAAGGGATTCCTCATGCAAGCATAGAGAAATGAAAGAGAGGACAAATGACAAGTCCAAATATCGGGAGGAAGAATCGTTACCCTAGACGCGTTCTTCTTAGCCATGGATCTGAGATTTCACACGGAGGGAAAGGACCGCACCGGGCTGCACTCTCCAGATCTGGAAATGGCTCGCGAAACGGAGCTCCGTCAATGGCGGGATCTCCTCTTCTTCTTCCTTGCCTCCTTCTTCTTTCTCTAGCCTAGGAGAGAGAAGAGCCTTGATATTATGAGGATAGAACCCCTCTCAAAAGCCCTAATACCCTCCAGCCATTCACCACAGCCGTTGGATCAAATTCCAAGAATTTTGAACGGCCGGATCATCTTCTTCGTTCATTTTCGCAGAGCAGAATAAACAGTGCGCACGTTCACAGGCGCACGGTCACTGGTCGTGCGCGAAGAACCTCTGGTCGTGCGCGTAGCTTTGCAGCCGACCATATTTCCTCTCAATTAACGCACGATCATGCGCACGATCACTGGTCGTGCGCGAAGAAGAGGCCACTGGTCGTGCGCGAGGAGCAGGTAGGGAAAATTCAGCCTACTTCGAGCGCCGCACTACCATTCCGCCTACTTCGACAAACTACGATTTTTGGGGTGTTACAGATACCCCTCGTGGGCTGTCAATAGCTCTTCAGAACAGCGGAGTTAGGCTGTTAGCAGACTAATTTGGGGTGCGATTAGTAAAACCAAAAGGCGGATTTATGCTATTTGCAGTCCAAGACTAGAAAATCTACAAATAGACCCTTAAGGGCACCTTGGAGGAGACCGGATCTTTTGAGCTCTCTCCTCCAGGCAATTTTCGGAGTTGGCTGCTTGTGCCCTCCAAGGTGCCCGACTGAGCATTGGTTTGGGAGGGGAAGCTCTCTAAGATCTTCCGGGTGTGTGGCGGGACCTCCTCGCTACAGCCTTGGGTCTGTTCCAGGTTTTCCATCCAAAGTCAGGAGAGTTCGGTGAGGGAGAAGTAAGCGCGGGCTACACCCCCCAGTGGGTTCGAACTCAAGAAACCGATTGCCGGTTTCAACAGATAGGCTTTGTGAGTCCGCTCATACCCTCATTTTTGTTATTAGCAAACCAGACAGTCTTCTCTTTCATAAGCGTGGGCGGTCACTACTACGGAGTTCTCCCGGTCAAGCGGATCAAGTTTCATCAGCAGTCCCGGCGGACAGGATTGTGGTGTCCACCCGGACCCATATATTTAATATGAGCAAACCACTTGTTTCCTTTTTCAGAGGTCACTCCTTCAGAGTCCGCTCGGCCTAGTGCTCCAGCTATCTGCAAGCCAGCTAAATGACTTCCTCAGTAGTCTGGGCAGATAGGTATTCAGTATCTGTGCAGCTCAGCAGCTCGAGTCATTACAAGACAGATGACTTCTCCCAAGATAGCTCGAATGGTCAGCCTGCAAAGCCCGCTCGATCTTTCAATTAATTTAGTTCTATATACCATTGCAACTCTTCTTTGTCTAAGCTCGCGCGAACACTGATGTAGTGTCCACGTGTTCTAGCTTTTTAGGCTATCCGCACACCATGTAGTCTCTCATCTCTGCTCGTTTCTCTTATATCCCGGGCAACATGTTTTCTTTTGCTTACCCGTTCGAGCAACCCCCCTAGTATAAATAGGGGTGAATAGTAAGTACCTTGAAAGGGATCTTAAAACCAGCTAGAGCTTGGTGCAAACACAAGCTTGTGCTCTTCTAGGTGTTGTGAACTCCTCCTAATGGCGACTTCTCTTTTGTAACCATTTCTAAGTGATCAATAGAATCACCCGCAACAAAGAGTTGCCATTGCGGGAAGTCTGGTCTCACCGCTTGCGGCACCATCTCATCCCTTCTCAGCTCGTCCATAACGACCTTGAAGTAGCTGACCACTCACACTGTACCCTCTGTCTCTCTGTTTACAAAACATAAAGTCGTGGGAGCAATTTCTACACCAGCACTAATATTACAAAATAATTAATTTAATAATATTTAAATGGCAGACCGGGTTTCAGTTCTAACATAATTTTTGGAACTATCATGCCTATAGTTCAGGTTCTGTTTCAACGAGAGCAAAAACCAAATTTTTACTAGCGTTTCGGTCCGTCATTTCGGGTTCGGTTTCTATTTCGATCGAGTGAACATTACTAGATGCATGGTTACATTGCAAACTTGATTCTTCTACAATATTTTTATCATTTTGAGTATCAGTCGTGTATAACAATACCTACACAAAATTGTCCTTTCACGCAAGGTTTTGAGAACTGGATCGGAGAACGAACCGGCGAGATCAAAGGTTCAAGGTCCGACCGGTTGGACTGATCGTACCGGGGTTGAACCGTGATGTTAGATAATATAATAAATATTAAAATTATATATTATAATTTAACTTAGTTTATATTTTTTAATAAATATGACAGGAATAAACATAATCAAAATTATATAAAATATTTTCTTATCATCTAAAATCTATCATGAAAATTAAGTTTTAAATTTTTAATTAAGTCGATGCACACATAAGTGATAAAAGTGTGCACTACATAATATATATTTATGTATATTATTATACAAATAAATCTATAACTATATATATATATAAGTAGATTACTTAAAAATGACATAATAATATTTTGAATAGAAAATAATTTAAAATTAACATAGAATTAATGAATTAAATATGACATATATTAATTACAAATAAATTAGTATATGTTAATTAATTACAAATAATATCGGTATATCCAATATATATATAAGTTAAGAAGACTAAATTTATTACTTTAATAAATATGAATAATAATGTTGGAACCGAGAATCGGCCCAATGAGGAGTCCGGACCCCTGAAAGGGGGCAGCTAGAACTTACTGATCCCATGGAGGAAACTAACCGAAGACTTAGAGCTAAAAACTGACCCTTGGCGACAGTGTGGAGGCCCCACCACACACCAGGAAAATCTTTAGAGCGCTTCCCCTTATAAGCCAAAGTTGAAGCCAGGCACCTTGGAGAGATGAAGGAGCTAACCAAAGACGTCCTAAGGAGAAGCAAAGATCTGGAATGCTCTCCAAAGGTGCCCTTCAGGGTCTATTTATAGATTTTCTTCACTGGTCTGCTAATAGCGCGTCTCCGTCTTTTGATTTCGCTATACGCACCCCAAATTGGTCTGCTAACAGCCAATCTCCACTGTTCTGGAGGGCTATTGGCAGCCCACCAAGGGTATCAGGGTAAATTCACCTGTGGACCCTTGCTGGGCGAGTGGCCCGTGAAGGCGTCACTCGCCTTTCTCCCTGTGAGTTGGGCTCGCGACTTCTCCTCTTGCGAGTGGAGGCGAACCCCCACTCGCCTCGCCAGACTGTTACTACGAGGCCTCACTTGACTCGCTCTGGCTAAATGTACCCCGGAGCGATGTTGGGTTGTCTCGCGTCGTCTTGCGCTACTCGCGCGATCGGCTTTCTGATTCGTCTCGCTTCGCCTTGACCGGATGCTCGCCGCGAGTCGGCGAGTACTCTTTGACCCGCGAGTCGGCAATCCTTGAGGAACTGGACTTTCTTGCGTGTTGCGATGCTCAAAATCACCTTCATTTTGATTAGAAAATGGGAAGAATCTTCTATACATCAATTATAGTGACACATCTAAAAGGTAGGGAACAAAATGAAACAGGTAAAGCTAAAAAGGAATCTAGGCACATATTTTGAACATGATTCGAGCATGATTCTAACATGATTCGAGCATGAAAAAAAAATAATACACAAATCATTAAAGAAATATCTAGAAAACCCTATAAAGATCATACATGACCAAACATAAATCAAGTAAGTCGAAATAGAGCATCCCTATGTTGGAGGTCGTGTAGAAACGACATACATTTTCGAACACGAGTCATTCATATGGAAGAAAAAATCAAGTGGGAAGAGAAATATGCATACCCTATGACGGAGGAGACAATGATTTGAGGAGGATTGCAGCGTGATGCAGCGACCACATAACCGACAGAACACTGGAACCCTAGCAACGATCACAAAATCGATCTTCGGAGAAGTGGACAGCAGCGAGATCTTCGATCTTTCGATGGAGATGGCAGAATCGATCTTCGATCTTTCGACGGAGATGGCAGAATCGACCTTCGCTCCTTCATTTTTCGTTTCGTTATGAGAGGAGACGGCAGCAGCAGCCTTCAGGGGAGAATAATCACGGGCGCAGGATAGGGTTTTGGTGAGAGTTGGTCGTGGCCAAAGAGTCTTATTTGCTACAAATAAATAAAAACCGTGGCAAATAGCCTAATGTTTTTCCACGACCACAGTTTATCATGGCTAATACGCATGTATTAACCATGACTTTGTAAGCCCTGGTAAAATATATTTATTAGCCACAGTTTTTGCAGCCGTGGCTAAAAATAATGCATTAGCCACGGTTTTGCAACCCTAGCCAAAAAATGTGTGGATACAAATCAATTTTCTAGTAGTGTTCCCTTTTCATCCCCCTGGTCAACCTTGGGTTGTACACAATTCCCGCTCTTTGCGAGATTACCATAAGCTCGCGAAGAAACATCCAACTCTCTGTGTTCGCCGGACGGCTGCTGAGCTGGTAGGAATCTTCGGTGGGCCCCATCCCCAACGCTATAAATACAAACGCCTTTGGGTGATGCGTGACCCTTTCTTTCTTCATTTTCCTCCACTACTCGCTATTGCACTCGCCAAAAATGCCTCTCTTGGAAGAAGCTCAAGACCGTCTGGACGCGCGCGTCCTGGGTGGACCAGCAATCCGTCACGACCCGGCTCGCCCCTTGGGCCGCCCGGCGGACCCCTCCGCCCTTCCCCAAATTGAAGAAGGCGAAGACTGTGCGACGACACCTCGGGGAGGGAGGGTCCTCGCTCAAGGACCCATTGCTCGACCTTGCCCTTGCTGAGCATGTATTTGAATTCGCAGGTCATTCCCCCATATTTTTGAGCTAACATGTCCTTTTTCAGAGCGCATCCTTGATGGGATCCCTTGTGAGCGAGAATCTGGATGATGCTCGCCTCCCCTCTCCTAGAAGTCATGACTCAGCGGCTGCCAACCTGGGCGTCTTCTACCTGTGCGCTTCGCCGCGGCCTGGTAAGATTCCTGTATCATCCTGTTCGCTAATTCCCCAACGGAATTCTTTATGATGTCCCTTGCAGAAACCCTCCTCGCGATGTCGGGGCGGCGCGCCACTCCAGCGGGTTCGCCGGTTCCTCCGGGCTCGCAACCGCCACTGGGCTCACTGCCCCACCGGACACGACCATCTCCGTCCCTAGGTTCAATCTTCCGGGGGCGTCAAAGCCCCGACAACTCACTCCCCGTCGACGCATGGATCGCGAGCAACGTTCCCCCTGGCCTGGGGAAATCTGTTACGCAGACCTACACGGAAGTCTTCCAAGGGCAACCAAGTTCCTCTCGCCAGCGCCCTGGTAAAGAGGTCATGGCCCTGTCAGGTTGGCCAATTATTATCGATAGATTGTCTCGCTTTTTCCGCTAACTTTCTTCTCGCAGGTGTTCGGGAGTCCTCCGCCGAGCTGGACCTTGGAGAGGAGGAGATGTCTCCCCTTCCCTCACCAGACAAGATTGCAGACTTCCTCGACGGTCCCCGGGACCCCGAAGTGATGAAGCGGCGAACCACCGAGATGCTCCTGAAGTACAGGCACATGCTGCGGGACCTGTACAACCAGGCGCAAGAGGACAGAGAGGCTTCCGAGGAGCGGTTCGCCGCGATCGATGATGTGCTAGCAAGACTTCTCGCCGAGCTGCAGTTGGACGCCCACAGCGAGGTCACTTCTCCTGGGGTGCACCTTTCGCGGGCGGAGGACCAAGTCCGCCTGCTGCAGCGCGAGATTCACGCGGTCTGCGCGTATCATTATCCGCGCGCACCGCCGAGCTCGAGGGTGCGAGGGCGAGGCCGCTAAAGGTGGACTCAGTATTGATCCTTCTCGCGCTCGCGCCTGCCTGACGAACCATGTAATAATTTCTTTTTTATTTTTTCTTTGATAGTCTGCGAACTATGCTGCTAAATTGATTCCCCCGACTAATCGTGGGATTTTTCTTTCCTTATTATTACTCGCTCTTCGTAATTGATGTATGTATTGTACTCGCTAGTTTTTTTATTCACTGCCTTTTTCCCGTGGCTTGCATGGGACTCGCCTCGCCTATCAGCGAACCATCCTTGCTGCATCGCTGCGAGTGCGCGGGGAGTGGGTGGGTTCAAGTACCGAGGCATGTCTCCTGAGATTCTGCTAATCGCACTCCATGACGCCTCAATTCCTCCCTGCCGCCTTTTGTTCTATATAAATAAGCCTCATTACCAAAGCTAACCACCACATTTATCGCTCCCGACCTCTGCCGCTTTCATTCTCGCGCCTTCTCGCTCTCGCATTATTTTCTTTCTCGTTCTCGCATTCCCACTCTTTTCCAGAACCATGGGCGGCGATGGAGGAGACGCGGAAGGCCGGGCCAAGTGCGCCTGGACGTTCTACGACCACCCCTTCTTCAATTGCTCGCTTACAGAGAGCGAGTACCACTTCGTCGTGGCCAATTACATCTCGTCGGGGTCTCAGCTCGCCACCCGTCGAAGTCCGAGACCGTCAATAGCCTCCACCCGGATGAGCTCGCCATCCCTATGGCTCACTTCGAGGTGGGTCTACGGCTCCCATTCTAGCCGGAGATCAACCAGGTACTCGCTCACTCCTCTTTTTAATTTCTCGCATTCGTCGATGATTCCTTTCTAACAGCTTTCCGCGAACCCGTTAGCTGCTTAAATATTACGGCGCGATCCCGGGTCAGATGACCCCCAACTCCATCGCGGTCATGGTGGGTTCGCATGCTACCTGCATGAGGAGCGGATCGAGTTCAGCTTGCCGGTCTTTCACAAGCTGTTCTCATTCCGAGCGAACAAGGACAGGACCGCCTTCTTCGCGAGCCAACACACGAAAGTCTGCGAGATGGTCAACAAAAGCCACTATTAGCCGCAGAAGTTTGTGTTCGTGAAGGGTCCCTTCGGCAACGTCCCCTTCTCGCCTCTCCAGCGTGACGAACCCACCTACCGCCCTCCAGTGCTCGGCGGTCACGAGGCCGCACTCTTCAAATTCATGTCAACAAAGTTCGAGGTCGCCTAACTCCGAAGGAACATGGACTCACTACTCCCCGTGCCGCCCGGAGCAGGTTCGACTCGCTTTCGCTTCCTAACTCTCATTCCGCCCTTTTCTTTTTCTAACCTTGATCGTGATCCTTCGCAGGGGAGCGAGATCTTCCGCTCCACCCTCCTTTCACGAGGGCCTGGACCATCTCCCCCGACCTTCGACTCGCCTCCACCGTTGCTGCTGCATGCCGGTAGACCCCAACACCTCCGCCGCCTCCAAGAAATGGCTCGCACCCGCGAGCCGCGGGTCGTCCCTTCCGCCTCCGCCGCCAAAGAAAAAGCGGCCCTCGCCCCTTGCAAAGGGGAAAGGACTAGCCGAAGGTCTGTCCGGGGCTAAACCCCTAATGGCCCCGCCCGCCGATAAGGGAGTCGGGGAGGTCACCGAGGTGGCCGTCGATGTGCCGGTCGCACCCGACCCATTGGAGTACCATAATTTTAGTTTCGACACCAAATACTGAGTCGCGGCCGGCGAGCCCCTATTGGATTGGGACTTGGAGTCCAACAGGGTTTCAGTCTCCGCCCTTCTCCCCTCCTGGGTGGAGCAGGAGACCATCGGAGGGCAGGCCTTCGCCTTGTCCTTTTGTCTCTATGGCTGTGAGGATGCCGGCGACTTCGACGCCCTAAACTCCCGGGTGCTCACGCATGAGAGTGTGCGAGTCCATCTTTGCGCTCTGGAGCTCGCCCACATGATTGGTCATCGCTGGCTCCAGGTGGAGAGGAACTATGAGGACCTGAAGCGCGAGTTGAAGGAGGCGACCGAGGAGCTCGCCAGCCTGAAGGAGAAGCAAGTGGTCTATGAGGGCCTCCTTGCTAGTCTCAAGGATGGGATGGTAAGTTTGTCGAGAACTTGGCTACTACTTTTCGCAATATGTCTTCTTAACCCATTCACTTTTTGCAGGACCCTGAGACCGCGAACCAGCTGCTCGCCCACAAGACGGAGCTGGAGAAGGAGGTCGCGATGCTGAAGGCCCAGAATCAAGAGAAGGTCTGGGCTCCCTCCCTCCGCCTCCTCGAAGCCCCGGGACTCAGAAGAGCGAGAAGCGCGTGGAGGAGGAGGTGATGCGGGACAATGTGATCACGGCGGCGAGGCACATCTTCACCACATTAAAGGGGTTCGGGCTTCTTTCCGTCGACGCGGCGCAGCTCACCGTCGAGGAGGTGGTCCCGGAGCTGTTCGCTCTGATCCCTCTCAGCGAAGATAGCGAGAGCGAGCAGTCTGCTGGCGACTCTCAGCTGTAAATCTTTTTCAGTTCAAAAACTTTTGTAAGGCGAGAATCGCCCCTTTTGTGTAAACCTTTTTTGAGAATATAATGAAAGACGTTTTTCCCTTGAATTTCCTTTCTTTTATTTTTATTTTCTTGTTGCCACTCGCTTACACGCTCGCGCCTCCGTGACATGCATCACACACGCATCCGCGCTTTGCTCGAGCACTCGCGTATCCACACGATCACGTACTCGCACACTCGTGGGCATGAGCATTCGCGCGAACGCACCTCTTCTGGGCGCGCAGCCTCAGCGTTAAGTCCTGGGCGATGGCCAAAGCCTCCCCACTCTACTTGCAGGCCTAGGCCTAGAGACTTGCCCGAATTTTTCCTTGCGTCCTTTCCGATAGGTTCTCGCCTGGGTTCTCTCGCCGAGCGAGTGCCTATTTTGGTAGGTCCACTCAAATATACTGGCCGAGAGCCTTGTTGATTTTGATGCATTCTTTTTTTTATAGGTTCTCTCCTGGGCGCTCTCGCCGAGCGAGTGCCTAATTTGGTAGGCCCACTCGCCAACCCTAGCGTTATAGCCTCTTCTTGAATATTTCTTTTCTTGTAACCGAGAAAGCTTATGGCCCTGCCAGCTAGGTGAGAGCCTAGTTGAGGGACCCGTTTGAGATGATCCGACTCATACACGTTCACCCCCTCCCCCCCCCATCCAGGAATCAACCCGGCCCACCGGATAGTGAGAGCCCGGCAGTGAAATCGACCTGGGGAAGTCGAGCGCCTCAAGAAACCTTGTCAGCCTCTCTAGAGATCAACCTGATCCCACAGGCTAGTGAGAGCCCGGCAGCAGAATCGATCTGGGGCACTCCAGCACCTCAAAAAAACCTTGCTAGCCTCTCCAGAGATCAACCTGAACCCACCGACTATTGAGAGTCCGGCAACGGAATCGATCTGGGGCACTCCAGCACTTCAAGAAACCTTGTCAGCCTCTCTAGAGATCAAGTTGAACTCATCGGCTAGTGAGAGCCCGATAGCAGAATCGATCTGGAACACTCCAGCACCTCGAGAAAACTTGTCAGCCTCTCTAGAGATTAACCTGAACCCACCGGCTAGTGAGAGCCTGGTAGCCGAATCGATCTGGGCACTCCAGCACCGCAAGAAACCATGTCAGCCTCTCCAGAGATCAAACTGAACCCACCAGCTAGTGAGAGCCCGACAGCGGAATCGATCTGGGGCACTCTAGTACCTCAAGAAACCTTGTCAGTCTCTCCAGAGATCAACCTGATCCCACGAACTAGTGAGAGCCCAGCAGCGGAATCGATCTGGGGCACTCCAGCACCTCAAGAAACCTTGCCAGCCTATCTAGAGATCAACCTGAACCCACCGGCTAGTGAGAGTCAGGCAGCGGAATCGATCTGGGGCACTCCAGCACCTCAAGAAACCTTGAATGGGTCCAACATTAGAAAAGAACAATTTTCGACACAAAATAAGTTAATAAACAGGTTCAAGGGTAGAAACGTTTCAAATCGTCCCCGCTCCAAGTTCGGTTGAGGGATACCCCATCCACATCCTGGAGGTGATACCCCCCCCCCCCCCCCCCCCCCCCCGACTTGAGTGCCTCCTTTACAACATAAGGACCTTCCCAGTTGAGATTGAGCTTTCCAACCGCGGCTCCCCTTCCAGCCGCATCAACCTTTTTCAGGGCCAAGTCCCCCTTTTCGAACTGCTTTACCCAGATATGCTTGTTGAAGTACCGGGCCATCCGCCGCTTGACCTCCTCTTGTCGAATGGCTGCCAGGTCTCAGAGCTATTCCACCAAGTCCAAAGACAGCCTTTTTTCCTCTTCATTTTCCACTCTCCATTCCTGATCTCCTTCGCCCGCGATGACCACCCTGGGTGATTTTACCTCGAACTCTATGGGAAGCATGACCTCGGGCCCATGGGAGAGTTTAAAAGGGGTCTCTCCTGTGGCGGTGTTTGGCATTGTTCTTAGGGCCCATAGGACCGAGGGCAGTTGTTCCACCCAGCTACCCCTCAGATTCTCGACCTTCTTTTTTAGCAAATTCACGATCACCTTGTTCGCGGCCTCCACCTGCCCATTGCTCCTTGGATGGTGGGACGACACAAAGCGAAGGTCTATACCCAGCTGACTACAGAAACTGATGAACTCCTCGCTGGCGAACTGTGGTCCATTGTCCGTGACGATGGCTAACGGAAGCCCATGCCGGCAAATTATTTCCCCCCACACAAAATTTCACACCACCTGAGAAGTTATCTTAGCCATCGTCTTCACCTCCAGTCACTTGGAGAAATAGTCGTTCATAACCAGCAGGAACTTCCTTTGACCACTGGCCTGGGGGAATGGACCCACCAAGTCTAACCCCCATATTGCAAATGTCCATGGAGTTGTGATGGTCCGAAGCCTCTAGGCTGGAAGTAGCTGGAGGGGAGCATATAGATGTCACTTGGAGCTCCCCTTCACAAACTCTGTCGCATCCTTTCTAAGGGTTGGCCAAAAGTAACCTTGCCTTAACACCCTTCCTTCCAGGGTCCTGCTCCCCGAGTGGCAACCACATTCTCCGGAGTGGATCTCCTACAGAACTCCCAGGTCCTCCTCTTCCAACACACAATGGGACAAGAGCCCCAAGAGAGTCTTCTGGTATAACCCTCCCTTATGCAAAGAATAATATGATGATTTATACCTTAATCGTCGCTTGTCCACATCTCCTTCCGGGAACTGCCCCGAGGTTAGGAACGTGATGAAGGGATCCATCCACGAGACTCGCCGGTCCACTTCCATCAACTCACCTTCTTCGATGGATGGTCGAAAGAGTTTCGACACCGTTCCCCCTTTCTTGGGACCGAACTTAACCAGGAGATCTGCCAGTAAGCTCTCCTCCCTCGACACATGTTGAATCGAGAAGGTGTTGAATTGCCTGATGATCCCCTTGACCTTCTCCAGGTACCGCAGGAGAGTTGGTTTCTTCGCCTCAAACTCTCCACTGATTTGATATGCCACCACCATGGAGTCCGTCGAGACCTCCACATTCTGCACACCCAGCTCCCGGGCCATATAAAGTCCCGCAATTACCGCCTTGTACTCAGCCTGGTTGTTGGTGAGAGGGAAATGAATGCTAATTGCTTGCTCGATCCTTGTTCCTTGAGGGCTTACTAGGATTACTCTCCCCCCCCCCCCCAAGGAATGTTTCCCGGATGCACCGTCAACCAACATCCTCCATGTGGCGCGACCTCCTCCACCTCGATCACGTAGTCGACCAAGAAATCTGTCACCGCTTGCACCTTTATAGACAACCTATGCACAAACGAGATGTCAAACTCGCTCATCTCTACCGACTACTTGGCCAACCTACCTGAATGCTCCACCCCTTCCATGATGTTTCTAAGGGGATGGTCGGTTACCGCCTTGATGGAGTGTGCCTGGAAGTAGGGTCGGAGCATTCGGGCTGACACCACCAGGGTGAATGCTAGCTTCTCTAAGATGGGGTACCTGAGCTCTGCCTTCCTCAACACCATGCTGACATAATAGATTGGGAGTTTCCTTTTACCTTCCACCCTGACCAAGGTGCTCTGCACACGTAATGCTTATTAAGACTTATCAGGGTGCACAGTAGTGCTTGGGGGATCACTTTTATACTTTTTAGCATTATTTTCAAATTTTATTTATGATCTGGTGTACTAAGAGAAGTGGTATATAAATTGTTTGCTACAAGACACTTTCAATTCTTTGGTGGAGTTTTCCTTATCATCTATTTTTATTTAATTTTGATTTTTATGACCAAGGACTCCGAATTCACTTGTTTTGCAAACAAAGCATTTGAATTTGAAACCACATTTCTCTTAAGAATAAGTGCATGAAAGACAAAGAATTGTAATAACCAATTCAATGTTGTGTAGGTAATCTATTTAAGCATCTTAATTACTTATGTTATTACATTATACAATCATGCAAGAATAAGATTGTAAACACATGTAAGTTATCAAAAATAAGTGAGTGAATGAATCATTATCAAACATAATACATTACTCATACTTAGAGGCATGCTAAGCATTTCTACGCATATTTGTCTACAATCAATTTCATTGCACATAACAAGATAATTTTCAAGGCATGACAAATACAAAACAATGTTTCTTAAGAAACTTGAAAGTTAAATTAAGCATTATATTTAATCTTTAATAGATATAATTAATTATCCTTGACAATGGCAATGAATAACAATCAATTTTTAAATATTTTTTAATTTTTTTATAAGTACAAAACAATAGTCACACAAAGAGAAAAACATATTTTTATTCTTTGAAATTGTTTTGTAATTTTGTATTTGTTTTTAAATATTCAAATTTAAATATTTTCTGGAAAATATAGAAGTCATTTTAGCCCTATCAGTAAATGATATTCTATGTCAGAGAAATAATCCCAAAATAATGCATGAGAAAATACATATTTTTTTAAAAAGAAATAAAATTTTATTTTAATGGAAATAAAAAGATAGAAAAGTCTTTACAAACAGAGAAATAAAAACACACATAACATTAAAACAATACCAGAAATTATTCAAAACAAAAAAAATTGGAGCAAAGGAGCTAACGTTAGGCGTTAGCTTCTTAACGCCGAGACAGAATTGCAAATTTTGATGTTTTGAAAAACATTTTTCACAATTCATTTGTATTATAAAGAGACCTTCCTTCAGTTGAAATTTCAGAGTATATTGATTAGATTTGACGGCTCTTTTAGCATGTTTTTGGTGATTTTTCAAATACTTGTGTTTTATAAAATCATTAAAGCTCAAAATAATAAAATATGCAAACACAAGATACAATGTTAGAACAAAAACAAATATGCATGATTTAAGTACAAAGAGTGAGATAACATTCATGCAATGAATATAATATGAGTATACCCAAGAATAATATACCTTAACTATATGTCTACACATTATAGCCCCATACTAAGAGACGGATGGACATGAGGAGCTGCACACATGTCGTAGGTTAGGGTGTTAATCCCATATGCATACAAAAGACGGCGCTCAACCTAACACTCTTTCCCCCCAATGCCTCGCAAGGCCCTACTGGAACCCTTCTCGGTTAAGGACAAGACATGACTTAGAGGTTAGGTCTCCAATGCACACAATCGTACGCCCTCGCTATTGTGAGACACAAGTCATGGGTTAATGATTATGGATATACTAAGCATTTTAGTATAAAATATATGAACTATGGTATAATTGCATGATTAGTTTTGGATTTACAATTATATCAAAGATTGTTGATTTTAAATCCATTTAGAAAAAATTTATTTATGCAAACAACTACAATGAAAATTATGATTTTCTGATTTTAGTAATATGTTTTACTTTAGCATAATAAGATATAACTAGCATGGACATTGATTTCTACCTATGGTAAGTAATGATGCTAGTATGATGAGTTAGGACAACAAGGTGCAAAGCTATGTAAAGTTGGACAAATATTGAGTTGCATGTATTCAATCATAGAGTTTTAATTTTTCATAGACTTAGAATGAAGTGACAATTCCTTTTAATTTCATCTTGTTAATGTCAAGTTAATTTTAAGGTCTAAATATGATGAGATACATGCAAACAATAGTGATGCACATCACACAAAAAAAAATAAAGTATGAACTATAATACCAATAGCCATCATATATTTCATAATTCCTAAGATTGATAGAAATAGTTGATTTAAGGTAGATAGATCATGAATTATGATATATGATTATAGTGAATTTTAGCATAAGATATCAATAGATCATGGTGGTGTGTTTGAATTCATATTCATCATTCTTGTAATTTTTCAATTCCGATTTTTCTAGAACATGATTTTTAAATATAGGGGCTATTATATGCAACAAAGAAATTAGACAAATATACAGTAAGTTCTGCATTTAATATTTTAGCCTATGACCCCTAAAAGCTCATTTAAATCCATTTTTGAAAGTAATTTCATTAGTCTTGATAATATCACTTAACAAATTTATCATTCAATTTATAATGATAAAATAAGACATTTATAGGCGTTGGATTTAAAAAGGATAAAACTTTAGAAAAAAGATAGATCACTTGAAAAACTTTATGACTTTATATTCAATTTAATTCAATTTGAATTGTTAAACATTGGTCTTAAAATGTGAAAGTCATATTGCATAACATATCTAAGTGACCTTAGCGTGTTGGCTCAAAAATAAAAATAAACAAATGAAAAAGAAATTAAGCATATCATGAAGTAGAAAAATTAAAATTTTATTTTGATTTATTTCTACTTCATGCAATTTAATGAATCCTAGTGAATAAGTGATTTAGGTATCCAAAGGAGACCAAGCGTGAAGGTTCCTTTGGGTACCAAAATATTGCGTGATGTTTTATGGGGAGACAAGGATGATTGAGCCCTTACAAGTGGAGTTAGTGTTCCATTTTTAATTTTGGGTCTCCATTCATACCTTGGTTGAATATGTTTCAAATTTCCAGGGTCATGAAATTGTGGCTTATAATTGCAGTGAGTTTTCAACGTATTATTGATAGGAAATTTATTAACATTTAATTTGAGAGATAAATGATTTTGTGAAAGATGATGATAGTTATTTGAAAAACAAAGCATTGAAGATTTATAAGTTTTGAATTTGTTTTTCAAACTACAATTAAATTGCTTATCATTTTCACTCTTCCTCTTATACATACTCATAATATGTGGAGTAAAATATTTTAAATTTAGATTTCTTAATAAATTAGAGTTAAGAGAATTTTTATTACTTGAAAATTTTTCATTAAACAATTTTTATGATTCTAGTTTATCCTTTAAATTATCATTTTCTTTTATCAAATTTTCATTATGCTCTTTTGAAATTAAAAGTTTTTTTTCTAAAACCTTGAGTTCTTCTTTAACAGAATTATAATGAAAATAAGGTTTAGCATTTTCACATAAAGAGCATGAAAGAGAATTTGACACATCAATATGAGATTCTACTTTAGCGTTTGCTTTTAAATATTTATTTTCTAAACGTAGTTTGGAATTAGCATTTCTCAACTTTAAAATTTTACGTTTAGCAAATTCAAGCATACGAAATATAGAAGTTGAATTTGATACAAAAAGAGAATGTTTTGATTTTCTTACCTTGCTATGGGATGATGCGAGATTTGAACCAAAGGTTCCTTTGACATTTTCTTCACATTGCTCTTCCATAGTTGAGTTTTCACCTTCTCTTTTGCTTGATGTGTTGCCATCATTTGAGTCCAATATTGTGATGTTGCATTCTTCTCTCTTAGATAGATCTTCCTCCAAGCATGAGTCCTCATCGATTTCTTCGCTTGAATCCAAAAAGAATTGCTCTTGTTCACCATCTGTGGAAGGAAGACTATAAGTGTTCTCAAGAAATTTCCAAACTTCAAAAGCAGTAGGAAGCGTATAAATAAGTTTGAAATTATTTTGATCTAGAGCATAATATAGACTATTCATTGATTTGGCATTTAAAAACATTTCATTTTTACTTAGAATACTTGGGGGAATTTTAATAGTAATTTTCCAAACTTCAATATCCAAAGATTTAAGAAATTTTTCCATAAGAGTTTTCCACCCATTATAATTTTCACACATAAATAATGGTGGTGATAATGATTTTTCATTTTCATAAAAAAATTCCCCTCTAGAAGATGCGAGATCATGAAGCGCAATTATTCTCGATTGTGAAGCCGTATTGGAATAACCTACGCTCTGATACCAAGTGTTGGATCTTGCGGCACCCTTAGAGGGGGGGTGAATAAGGGCTAATATTTACTTTGAAATTTTTCTAAAATATTAAGATAATTTTGCAATAAACAAGTAGATTTTTACACAACCAAAATAATCACTTAGAAAATCATGAGGAAATTGGAAATCAAATTTTATTTTCACAAGTGATGAATACAAAGAACTATTGATCTTAATACAGCTTAAGATCAAGGCTGTGATAAAAATAAACTTCTTTTTAATTTACCAGTCTTTCAACCAAGGACCGACCGACTATAGCGTATATCTTCCTAAATCTTACTACTAGCCTCCCCTAGATCTCCCCATGATTTAGACGCTGCACACAAGGCGGCGATTTACTCCTAAGCCACACAAGAACCTAGACGCCACGCGCAAGTGGCGATTTCCCCTAAACCACACACGGACTTAGACGCCACGCACAGGGCGGCGATTTCCTCCTCCGATTACAAAATGATAAGATAAAATAAAAAATAGAAATTCAGATATGAAACTCCCTAAATATGAAGCTCTGAAGACGGCGTCGAATCCTTGCAAAGATTGCCTGAGATACTACGCACGGACCATCTCTTCTTCGCTCTTCAACGTTCTTGCCAAAATGGGAGTTCTTGGAGTTCTGGAGCTCTCTGGACGGAATGCACTCAGGTATAGGTACTCCAGATGATGGAAACTCTGTTCTCCACAGAAAAATGAACCAATTTATATTTTTTCGCTGTCGGAATCTGATATCTAGATGTCGTCTGCCAGCGTTATCTTCTCTGACTGCCACGTGTCCCTTGAATGCGATGTTTCTGCGAGATTTGACGGTCGTGGAGCTGTCGTCGACGACATTGATGTCAGAATTCCGATAGTGGATATAATTGTTCTTCCTGCAAATCGTGCGGAACATACCCGACGTCATGCTGGCGTCATTTTCATTGTCGGATTCTGACATCTAGATGTTGGAATACGATAGCTCCTCTTCATTTTTGCCGTCCAAAACTTCTCCAGATTGTAGATGGAGTCGTTCTCATCTCCGAAATGGGGTGGACCATTTCGTAACTCTTCCTAGATTGAAAGTTATGGTCATTTTAAGATAAGCACACAAAACTCATCCTTTTACTTTTTCTAAAGTGTACACACTCTTGGATCATGCACATGGATGAGGACTTGTCTCCTCATTCAACCTGTACAACCTGGACACTATAAACACACAAAATACTAGATCAAATATATCATGGTATTTGTTATTCTCAAACCAAGAGATGCGGAATGCAAGCTCTAACAAGATCCTCCCCCTGTCTCGGTCCCTGGAGCAGCGGGGTCTGGGTCAGCTGCTCCTTTAGCGCCTGGAACGCTCCTTCACACTCGGGAGTCCATTCGAACTTCTGGTTTCCTCGGAGTACCTTAAAGAAGGGCGATCACTTCTCTCCTGCCCTGGAGAGGAATCTGCTCAGCCCGAGCAGTTTCCCTGTGAGGCGATGGACCTCCTTTGCGTTCCTCGGCGATCCCAACTCCAAGATTTCCTTTACCTTGTCGGGGTTGGGCTCCACCCCGGCCGGAGTGAGCAAATGGCCTAAGAATTTTCCCCGACTCGTCCTGAAGACACACTTCTGGGGGTTGAGTCTCATCTTGTACTTCCTCTAGGTTCCGAAGGTCTCTTCAAGGTCCTGAAGGTGGGACTCGAGATCTCGGCTTTTGATCATGAGGTCATTCACAAACACCTCAAGATTCCTTCCCCTTTGCTCACGGAAGACCCTGTCCATCATTCGCTGGTATGTTGCTTCTGCACTTTTCAACCCAAAGGGCACCATCCTGTAACAGTAGCATTCATCCCCTGTAATGAAAGAAACATCCTTGATGTCGGGGGATGCATGCGAATCTGATGGTAACATGAAAAAACATCTAGAAAACTCATTAAAGAAAAATCGACGGCTGAGTCAACCAGTGCGTCGATTCGAGGCAGAGGGTAGCAATCCTTGGGGCATGATTTATTCAATAAAGAAAAGTCGGCACACATCCTCCACCTTCCATCCCCTTCTTCACCATTACCACATTGGAGACACAGCCTGGATACTGGATCTCAGATACAAAACCTGCCTCGAGGAGCTTGCTCACCTCCTCCCGGATGGGAACCTCCAGCTTATAGGTGATTGACCTCTTCTTCTGTCGGTTGGGGTGAGTGTCAGGGTCAAGGTTGAGACGGTGGCACGCCACATCCGCATCGATCCCTGACATTTCTGCCGCACTCCAAGCGAAGAAATCCACATTCTCTTGGACGCATGCTAGGATCCTCCTCTGGTCCTCGGGAGCTTACTGATCTTCAACTTTTCCACAGCTCCCCCCGGGAGATGACTTCCAGCTCCACGATTCTCTCCACGGCCTCCAGCCTAGATTGCTCCCCCCAATGACCCTCCTTCTCTCCTTCACAACTGAAAGCTTCAATCTTTTCCTCCTCCATCCTCTCCTCTAGGATTTCCCACAGCTCCCTCGCCCCTTCCTCCTGGGCTTGACCTTCTTCCTCCCCTTATTCTCCCCTCTTCTCCGCCTCGTGCACTTCCACGACCCCTTCCCCTACACTCCGCATCTCCAGCTCCCGATCCATCTCCTCTGCCTCAGCCTACCAGGTGACGACGTTAACCTTGGTGATGTAACACTACCTTGCCACCTTTGGATCCCCCTCACCCGGACTTGAATTCCACCCACACTGAACTTTAGGCATTGGTGGAACAAGGAGGGGACGCATCGGAACACACTGACGAGGGGTCGCCCAAAGATAGCATTGTAGCTGCTCGGAGCGTCAATGATGACGAACCGGCAATTACGGGACTGTCCCCCAAAGCTCACGTGGAGTACTACTCCTCCCTCCACCTCCTTCCTCTCTCCTGAGAACCCAAACAAGGGCCCTTCTGAGGCTAGCACCCTTCTTGCCTCCACCTTCACCTCGTCAAACGCCTTCTTAAAGATGACGTTGACCGAGCTCCCGTTATCCACGAGGATTCAGGCAACAATGAAGTTCTCGATGGCTGTATGGATGACCAGCGCATCATAGAATGGGTCATCATGACCCGGTATATCCTTCTGAGAGAAGGTGATCATTTCTGCTGGGGGTGGGGAGGCTCGCCTTTCGGTTTGCCTCGATCCCTACCCCCCCCCCCCCCCCCCCACACACGTGGATCACTATGATCCCTCCTCGACTCCATACATCAGTCTGATCTTCACATCTCTCCTCTTCCCCCTCTCTGGGCAAAACTTCCTCGATCCTCACCGGCAGCTGCTGCTGCTGCGCTGGAACTCTTGCCCCCCTCATCTCCAAGAACTCTAGGCAGGTGGCCGTCGCGTGACCCTCCTCCTGGTGTGAGTCACAATAGGACAACACCACCACCTTCTTTCGTCCTCCGCGACCCTATTCCTCCTCCTTACTCCTGCTACGACTCCTCTTCCTTCTCTTCCGCGCCCGATCATCATATCCTGTTGAGGCGGGGGAGGCATCGGCCTCGGAACCTGCCTCCATCCTAACTTATGAGGTCTCCCTTGACCCCCGTGGAAGTTGACACCTCCTTGTTATCTTCATCCCAACTCTGGGACCCTTGGCTCTTCTCTTCTACGAACTTCCTGCTTCCTGGCCTCCGGCTCACTTAGCTTTGCCAGCCTTCTTGTGAACTACGGGTTGGCTGCCGCTCTCTCAATTTCCTCCACCGCCCTCTCCATCAACTCCTCGAAGGACAAGGGGGCCTTCCATTTCAGACTCATCTTGAATAACCCATCCCGCAGCCCCACCGTGAAGGCAAGCTGAAGGGTGAATCCTGGTACCTCCTGGATGAGGAGAACCTCCTCCTGGAAATGATCCACATAATGGGCCAATGACTCCCCGGGCCCCTGCCTGATCTTGAAGAGCGCCTCGACATCCTTCTTCCTCTTCTTTGAGGTCGAGAAGCGAAGCAGGAAGCTACGACGCAGATCTTCGAAAGCATAGATCGTGTAACTACCCAGGCCCGGCTCCAATTGGGACAACGTCCACCGAGAGCTCCACCGGGACCCAGCTGGCGTCGCTACCGGGCTGCAACCCAAGCACCCCAACCCCTCTTCAGCCCACAGGCGGGTTGTTGGTGGCCACAACCTCCCTTTGGTGAGAAGTGATCCAGTTAAGCGCCTCTATGAGGCCTTCCCAGGAGGTCACCCATCCCAGTACTACTCCAGCCCGAGCACGCTTAACTATATAGTTCTTTCACTTCTCATCACCAATTGAGCTGCAGCTCAATTGGTGATGAGAAGTGAAAGAACAATATAGTTAAGCGTGTTCGGGCTGGAGTAGTACTGGGATGGGTGACCTCCTGGGAAGGCCTCGTAGAGGCGCTTAACTGGATCACTTCTCACCAAAGGGAGGTTGTGGCCATGAACAACCTGCCTGTGGGCTGGAGAGGGGTTGGGGTGCTTGGGCTGCAGCCCGGTAACGATGCCAGCTGGGTCCCGCTGGAGCTCTCGGTGGACGTTGTCCCGATTGAGTCGGGTCTGGGTCGTTACAAAAAAAGTGCACTTTTTTTGTAACGACCTAGGCCCGACTCAATCGGGACAACGTCCATCGAGAGCTCCAGCTGGCATCATTACCGGGCTGCAGCCCAAGCACCCCAACCCCTCTCCAGCCCACAGGCAGGTTGTTGGTGGCCACAGCCTCCCATTGGTGAGAAGTGATCCAGTTAAGCGCCTCTACGAGGCCTTCCCAGGAGGTCACCCATCCCAGTACTACTCCAGCCCAAGCACGCTTAACTATATAGTTCATTCACTTCTTGTTCCCTTCCTTGCGACTTCGTGGTCGACTTCTTTTAAGGGGTGGTGGGCACGTGTGTGCGCCACCGTTTAACTCACTTAAATAACCAGAATGTCCACTTAGGAATGCATTATGTGTATGTTTTGGCATGATTATGGAACCTGTGTGTTCCTTACTTGCTCTTTAGGTATGTTACTAGTCACTAAATTGTCTTTGACATAATTGTAGGGGACTAGAAGTGGTACAGGGCAGTCCCAACCCCGGCACACTGCCGAGAATAGTGCAACTACTGAGTTGCATATGCCTCCTCCTTCTGATGAAACAATACGAAGGCTTGCTGATGCAGTGGTCGCCTTGATCAATGCGCAGCTTCCTGTCCGTGTGGTGGCCCCGGACCCGGTTGTTGCAATTGAACTCGTTGTGGACAGACAGGTATCAGCAGTACCGGGTGAGGCTCCACTGGCGATGAACCATCACTTGAAATAGTTTCTAAGTTTCCATCCTCCCACGTTTGAAGGGGTAGGAAAGCCAACGCAAGCTGAGGATTGGCTGTCGCATGTAAAGCGAACCCTAACGGCTACAGAGACGGAGGAAAGGCAGAAGGTAACGCTAATTACCTATCTGTTGGATGGAGAGGCTAGACTGTGGTGGGAAAGCTTGGAAAGGCATCAGTATGCTGGTAGGCTTCTGACGGACATCTCGATGGAAGAGTTCTTGAGAGTGTTCTTAGCAAGGTATCTCCCTTCTGCGCATCGCATCGAAATGGAGAACCAGTTTCAAAGGTTGACGCAAGGGAAAAGGATGGTGGATGAGTACCTCCATGAGTTTACGCGGCTGGGAAGGTATGCGGGCTCTTCCTTTGATGATGAAGAGAGAAAGACCAACCAGTTTTATGAAGGTCTGCGTGATGATATGCGGGTGCTGCTGTCAGGCCCGATGACGCAGGGCTTTCTGACGTTGGTCAATACCGCCAGATCACTTGAAAAGGACCTGAATCGGATTCAAGCAAACAAGGACCAAGCAATGACAACGACAGAGTTTAAAGTACCTAGCTCGTCAAAGTCTGGGTCCCGACGATTCAAAAAGAAGCCCAGGTTTTCGGAACCGGCTTCCTCTTCTGTTGCAGGAGTGTCGACTGGGCGAGGCCCAATTATTTGCTTTAATTGTGGTAAGCCGGGAAATATATCCCGAGACTGTCGTGGTGGCAAAAAGGCAGCTGCGGCTTATGCGGCGGAGAAAGGGAAGGCAGCAGAGTCGTCTGCATCCCACTACACTCCAGCTCAACCGCGGGTATATAATCTTGGCCAGCAAGAGGCCATCAAGCAAAGCGATGTCGTGACAGGTATGATTTGCTATATAGCATTTATGGCATTCTGTCTTTTATAACTTGTGTGTGATTGCCTGTATGCCTTGTTTGTACGTATTAGGTTTTGTCCTAATTCGAAACTGTCCGGCGAGAGCTTTATTTGACACTGGAGCTTCACACTCCTTTTTATCGGAGGACTTCACACTGCGTGTTAGAGTGCCTTCGTTCGTGGCAAAGACCAGACTAGATGTAATACTGCCAAATGGGCATCGAATGCATGCGGACAGAGTTTGTGTTGTTCAAGTGCGGATAGGAAGTCATGAGTTTGACTTGGAAGCGTCGATGCTACCGCTATCCGAGTTCGATGTAATCTTTGGCATGGACTGGCTTTCAAAGCAGCGTGCATGCATTGATTGCAACTTGAAGGAGGTCACGCTAGGGCAGAACACTGAACGCGAGACTATGTTTACGGGATTGCAAGGATCGAGCAAGATGTTCATGTCTGCTCTCCAAGTAGTCAAGGCGGTTCGAAAAGGCGCAGAGTTATTCTTCACGGTCTTGGAGACTTCTGAGCCAAAGCCCAGTTTGTGTGATGTCCCGATCGTATCGGAGTTTGCGGATGTTTTCCCAAAAGATCTTCCTGGGGCTCCACCTCAACGAGAAATAGACTTCACTATTGAGCTATTGCCAGGTGCCAAACCTGTGGCACGCTCACCGTACCGAATTGCGCCAAAGGAGATGGACGAGTTAAAGGTTCAGTTGCAAGAATTGCTAGAGCAAGGCTATATACGTCCAAGCTCATCCCCTTGGAGTGCACCGGTCCTCTTTGTAAAGAAGAAGGACGGTAGCTTGCGTCTATGCATCGACTATCGCGAACTAAACAAGTTGACGGAAAAGAATAAGTATCTGATTCCGCGAATCGATGACTTGTTCGATCAGCTAGTTGGCTCGACTGTATACTCAAAACTAGATTTGAAGTCTGGCTACTACCAGTTGCGAATTTGGGAGTGCGACATACCCAAGACGGCATTTAGTACCCGCTACGGGCACTATGATTTTACTGTGATGCCGTTTGGATTGATGAATGCGCCATCAGTATTTATGGATCTGATGAATCGCACGTTTGAAGAGTATCTCGACCGATTTGTTATTGTCTTCATAGACGATATTCTGGTCTACTCTCAGTCGGAAGAAGAACATGCAATTCACTTGCGCATTGTATTAGATACCCTGCGGCGAAGTCAGCTGTATGCCAAGTTCTCAGTGTGAATTTTGGTTGTCCTCTGTGGCATTCCTAGGTCACGTGGTCAATGGAGAGGGCATTGCAGTGGATCCTGCAAAGATAAGTGCATTACGGGAGTGGCCTATATTGACTACAGTGGCGGAAGTCCGGAGTTTCCTAGGACTTGTCGGCTACTACAGGCGCTTCGTAGAGAATTTCTCGAAGATAGCTCTGCCTCTCACGACATTGACTAGGAAAGATGAGAAGTTCATTTGGTGGGCAGAGTGCGCGCGAGCTTTTGAAGAGCTGAAGAGTCGTCTGACCACGGCGCCAATTCTATGTTCGCCATGTAGTACGGAAGGCTTTGAAATCTACAGCAATGCGTCAGGGAGTGGCTTAGGCTGCGTACTTCTTAAGCATGGTCAAGTGATAGCTTATGGATCTCATCAGTTGAAAGTGCATGAGCGAAATTACCCGGTCCACGACTTGGAGTTGGCGGCCGTGATCTTCGCTCTAAAATTGTGGCGACATTACTTGTATGGCGTGAAGGTTGATATCTTTACGGACCATAAGAGCCTAAAATATCTTCTAAATCAGAAAGAGCTCAATAAGCGACAGCGAAGATGGATGGAGTTCCTGGGGGACTACACTTTTGAAATACACTATACTCCCGGGAAGGGAAATGTCGTCGCAGATGCTTTGAGCCGGAGGGCTTCTGCGCAGGCCAACTTGATTCAGATGTATGATCCATGTCTGATCAGTGACTTGGAAGCCTTGGAGATCTCCTGTGTGGAGAAGAGTTTTAGTGTGAGTGCGTGCTTGAACTGGACGGGGGTGCAATACGACCTCACGGACAGAATATGACAGGCCCTAGAGCTTGATTCGAGCATGCAACGCTATTTGGTGGAGTCTGAAGTTGGGTCTGCTGCATAGTTTGTGTTGGACGACGGTCTGATGTGGAAAGACGGTTGGTTGTGCGTCCCAAATGTTGGTAAATTGCGAGAAGAATTGATGTACGAAGCACATTTTTCAAAGTACTCAATTCACCCGGGAAGCACAAAGATGTACGAAGACATGAAAAAGTTATTTTGGTGGCCAGGTCTGAAGAAAGACATCGCCTTGTACGTGGCAAAATGCAAAACTTGCGCACTTGTGAAAGCGGAATGTCAGAAACCTAGTGGGTTCCTGAAGTCGTTGCCAGTACCGGAATGGAAATTTGACGATATTTCTATGGATTTCGTGCACGGTTTGCCGAGATCTCAGAGTGGGAATGATGTCGTATGGGTGATCGTGGATCGCTTGACGAAGGTATCCCGCTTTATTCCAAACCGGATGGACGATTCAGTTGAAAGGTTGGCAAAGCTATATGTTGATAGCATTGTGTAAGATCTCTTTTTCCAAAACCCGATCGGGTACTTGAAAACTCGAACCTCTCCCGCATCGCACGGTTGAGGTGGATCTTCGCCCAGAATCGCTGCCTCGCGGTGTCGCCAACACTCGGGTTGACCAACACCGCTTAGCACCAACCCTGCCGGCTATACGATCATAAGTAAAATATGCCAAAGAAGCAAGAACAGAAGAAAAGGCATGTCCACAGTGTCACAACATCATATATATATAATGAAAACAGCAGTCCAAAAGAGAAGTACAAGCAAAAAGGGGCTTATGCCCGATACATAACCAAAATAATGTACTATCTCTCTCTCACTACAACATGCAGAAGACTACATCAAAACTCTCAAAAGTGCGGAAGACTAGCTATCTAATCATCAACCTGTGGCGTCGTGGTAGTGCGTTGCATCTGCTGCTCAGGTCCTGCCATCTCGTCCTGCTGCGCGCGGAACAATTCCATCTCCTTGGACTCCTGCGGTCACACCGACCATTAGTCATAAAGACTAAGCCGTTTTGTCCTCGCCTCCCCCCACGACTCCTAGGCACCGAGCGGGAGGAAGAAGCGGAGGACAAACAAGGGGTAAACAAGAAGGTGGTGGCATGGCATTACTCTAGCAGGTATAAGTAAAGTAGTAAAATCTAGCTAGCAGTATAGTGCAGGTATAAGGCAGTAATGTAGAGCAATGAAGTAAGCAGTAAATGGAAAGAAAAGCAGTGCAGTAAGTTAATCTAAACTACCATCACAGATTCGTACCTTAACTTATATGAACGTCCATACGACATATAAGTTAAGATGTCCAGGAAACCCATCATATAAAAGAGCCCATACTAATTTATATGATGGGGGTATGCTATGTGTATGTTATGTTATGCTATGGTTATGATGTTTTAATGAATTTATGCAATATGACTCACCCACACGACTCTATGCGCACAGACCTTTATAGTTCCCAATTTGTTTGAAAGGAAGCCAACCTTTCGGGTACCGAACTTCGTGGCTCACGGTGGCAGTGGATCGGGCACTCCACATCCTAGGCGGGTATGGTCACTACCAAGCCTAGACCTCATGTACGCCTCAACGATAATAACACAACAGCGGAGCTCCTGCGTACTCTTGCTGGAATCCACCAGACTTTAAGGTCGGGGTGGGTTATTAGGGATTGTCCTCCAGACCGCGGTATTCAAACTTACCGGCCCTCTAAACCTCACCCTCACCTGAGTCAACGTACTACCGTCGGTGACAGGACTAGCCTAGTACCGAAGACTCGCCACTAATTGAATAAGTAATAGGTGTTAACCTGTCCACCCGGGCTTCCAGCTCAGGGACTAACACACCAGCTGATCCAACCCACCTCCTTCACTAAGGAGATACATACCAGTCTGCATATCCACTTAGGCTACTCTTGCCTACAATTTAGTTCGTGTTATATTTAGAGTGAATCTTGGACATCCCGCGGTGTACTCCGTAAGGGGCCCCTAACGGTACTACAGATCAATGGGCTCAACCCCACAATCCTCTTCAAGATAGTTATTTTAGTTGATGGATAACACTTGGTTCACCCTTAATCATTTCATATAGTAAAGTGATTTAGCTCATCCCCGCTCCCCCCCCCCCCCCCCCCCCCCCCCCCGTCCCACTCAATTGGGTTGGACGTACCTCCTTTCCTTCTACAATGACCTCAGCACAACCTCACAACTATCCCTAGAATTGACCCTCCTTGAATCTTGGTGGGCTATATCTCATTTACTGATTGGCTATAACACCTACCCACTACTTAGGGATCTAAATTGTCAAAAACTCCAAATTCTGTTTTTACTAAACGCAGTCCACCAAATTCAGTTTTTACTAAACGCAGTCCACCAATTTGAACTATCCCTCAACCCCATAAGGGAATTCCTCTAAAAACTCATCTACAGGGTCTGTTATAATTATCCTAGGATACTACTGACCTTAATAAGGTATTGTCCAATTTCCATAATTTTCCATATTAATTTGGTATTTATTTTAATTCAAAATAGTTAAGGACTTAAGCCAAATTACACATGAATAACCCTCAAAATGATTCTTCATGTTACATGAAAATTATCATTAAGGTAATATCCCAAATAAAGGTGGTTCACTGAGTATCATGACCCTAGGATGTCATTTGGTCTACCATATCATCATAATTGTATAATTACCAAAATGCCACTATAATTAGGAAAAATAGTAATTCACTTCTGAAAATTCCACAAAAATTACCAAGTGCTCATATGGGTACCTAGAGGCCTCTGCAAAATTATTGTGTCAATACCATGTGATTTGATATTTTAAAATGACTAAACGTCCAAAGGTGGCAATTATCAATTTCTACATGAGGTATAAGGAATATAAATCTACAAACTTCCATCTTTTATCATGGGCTCATATTGACCTAAAATAACAGATTCCAAAGTATCATAGCATTGCCCTATGATTTGGTATTTTAAATGGATTAAATTCTCAAGTGGTGTAAAATCCAATTTCTACATAAAGTACAAGAAATACAAATCTACAAGCTCTCAAACATTTATCATGAGCACATGTTAGCATAAATTGACAGGTTCCCAAGTATCATAACATTGCCCCATGATTTGGTATTTTAAATGGATTAAATTCTCAAGTGGTGTAAAATCCAACTTCTATATAAAGTACAAGAAATACAATTCCAACAATTATCATGGGTATATAATAGCATTGAATGACAGTTAACCAAATATCACATTTTTGTCCCATGATTTGATATTTTTCACAATTAATTCCCTTAAGCTAGCAAGTACTTAAAATTTCCTACACAAGGAATGAAACTTCAATAAATTATAACAAAATTATTATAGCACAATTTCATCCCTAATCAGCCACTGATGGAGTTTCAACACCATACAAGGTCCTATGACCATGCATTTCAATTTATTAAGGAAAGGGGTGGCTATTTTATTTATTAGGTAGAAAATACGTAAATGCCTCTAAAATTCCCATTTAAATTTCCTAAGACATTTTATGCCTTTAAAATCATATCCTCAAAGTTCAGAGCCAAGGCTAGAACATTTGGCCCTATGTCCTTCACAAATCTCACTTGGCACCCTTAAGGATTCACCCTTAGGGTTTTAGGTCACCCCACCTTAATGGCTCCAAATGGACCATTAGGGTGTGACACTAGCATATGCATAGCTATACCCACATAACCAACAAGATGGGAGGGGGCTAACACACTCAACTCCTCAAATTGATTCAAACCCTACTTTGACCCCTTAAAGGTCCTCATTAGGGTTTCCAACTTTCCATATCAAATCAACTCCAAATGGAGTGAAAATTTATGTAGTCACCACACACATATAAAGGAGCCATCCACCAAAGTTTGGTGTCATTTGGACGTCATATGCTCCAAAAATCAACTTAATTTAAAAATACTAACTACCACAAAAACCCTAGGTAAATGTGACCACCAAGGGCTGCCCCTTTGGCAGGGGGTGTCCCCAGGGTATACCAACCCATGGTTAAAAGTACAGATCCAAAGATGGAGGGGTTTGACCTAGGCAATTTTTCTAATGGACTGACCTAGTGTAAGACCAGTCCTAGTAAAACAGCTCCCTAGGGAGCTGTAGGTCACCAAATGACCTAAACTCATGGCCAAATGAAAGATAAGACCAAGGCCTACAACTTTCATGTTGGGCACTTTTTCTAGTTCAGCCCTTAAGAGGCCCTAATTTCTGTTTGAAGATGACTAAATATTTGAGGCAGAAAAGCTACTATAAAACATTTAATAAATGCAAGGAATAAAAAGATCAGCACGGATCTTGACGCAAATCGAAGGGCAGCGGCTCATCTTCCTCCTTGAGCCGATGGCCAGGATTCAACCGTGCTGGGCCGAATTCCTTCCTCCTTTCCCGGCCACCTGGTGGCCATCGCGGCCGGCCACCACCGCCACCACCTTCGTGGTGGTCGGGGCTATGACTCTCGGCGACATGGCGGCCGGAGGAGGCGTTTCCCGGCGGTCCTGGGTGTCATAAATCGAGCCGAAATCCATGGATTTAGGAAATGGATCCGGGCTCAATTGAGCCCGATTCTTCAGCATTAAGAGATGGGAAGCTAGCATGAGGGGAGGGGAAGAGAAACGAACACTTGTTGGCTCGTGGCGGCGGCTCCGGCGGCGGCTGGCCATGGAAGTGCTCAGCTCCGGTGATCCTTCTCCCGATCCCGATTCTCCAGCTACAGCTCTGCTCCAAGGCTCGTTCCCGTCTGCTTTCTCCCTTCTGAAGCTGATGGAGTGGTCGAAATGAAGTGGGGAGGCCTCTACATGCTGTTTTGAACCTTGGCCTCCTCGGAATCTCCCATGGCTGCCACCCTCCTGCACCAGCTGGTCCATTGCTTCCACCTGGGTCAAGCTCAGACCCACAACAATCAGGGGAGGGTCCAAAACTGATTGGGGGAGGAGTGTAGAGGGGGGGAATTGCTTTATGCTTTAAACTTTATGCTTTTTGATTAACCTTTTGGTCCCCCCTCCATTTGATTAATCAAGCCATAGTTTAGGGTTCAGTCCAAGGCTGATATGGCTTGACTTAGGTCCATGGGTAGGGTTAATTGATTGGTGTTGGGGTCACATTCAATTTAAGCTTGGAATTCACTTTAAAGGGCAAGGTTGACCATGGTTGACTTTGGTCAACCAAGGTGGGTGGGTTGACCCCACTTTGGGGTCATGGGTCCCTTAACATCACCCAACATAGGTTAGGCCATGGTGGGGCTCCAATTGGTTCAATTTAATCAAAGGGTGTGGATTTGACCAAAATTGGGTAAAGTTTGACTTTGGTCAATTGGGGTCAATTGGTCCCACCATGATGGGGCTTTTGGGTCCAATGAGTTCCTTAAGGTGTTTAGAGTGTGGTGGTAAGGTCAATTTGAACATTTGAGGGTCAATTGAACCCTAATTGACTTGGTTTGGTTAATGTTGACCTAATGTTGACTTTGGTCAATTTCATGCAATTGGGTCCCACCCAAGTGCAATTCTCAAGGCAATTGTCTCCCTTAGTGGTTAGGATGGTATGGGGGAGGTCAATTTGGTGAATTGAGGGTCAATTGGCCTAAGGGAGTGGTGTTGGGCTATGTTGATTTTGTGTCCTTGGTGTGCATTTAGCACACTCCACTTGGCCCAAGGGCCCTAGAGGCCACTCTGCACACCACCCATGCCCTAACAACATTTAGGGGTCTAGAAGGATTGGGGATGTTACAAATCCCAATAAACAAAAGAAATATTTCATCCTCGAAATTTAGGTTTGGGTCTACGGGTTGCAAGTACTTATAAGAGTAAAGGATTTCAAAGACGATTACTTTGCACCTGAGGTGAGGAGTTCCGGGAAACATTGTTGCATGAAGTCCAAGGGCACCCAACTGTGCTCCTCTTGCCCATGATTGAACTATAATAATCGGGCATCAGAATCTCTTTCCACGGAAGAACTCGGACCTCTACTATATGAGAACTCCAACCGGAACAACATTCTTTACCAAAATTTCTCATTGCACTTCTACTATTACTTGCTAAGATTGTTGGCAATATTCCCACTAGGGGTTAATTGAAGGTTTAACCCGCCGTTCAGACCATCGTGCCATTAATCACAACGCGGGTTCTACCTGCTCCATCCCGGTAATGAATAGAAAATAGACACTTCAGAGAAATCAACACAAGCTAACCAGGCGCGGGCGTTACCAAATCATTACACTCCCGAAGGAGGATCTTCCTGAAATACATAAGAACTTACCGAGTTAATTCATAATATCATGCTGCGCTAGATGGCATCAAAACCTTCGAGTTCAACTTAACTTCAAAAGGTTATATTCACGAACCATGCTTACTTAACACGCTGCTCATAAATCGATTAGCCAGGACGTGATCATTTAGCCAACCGTCATTGCCTATTCTGATTCTTCACTATACGACTCTCTTACACGTAGGAGTTCAACCCCACCTACACCAAGAGACCTTATCCCTTAACATATGAGGTCTCGGCTGATAAACCATTTCCGATTCCGCGGAAACAAGGTCAGGTTTATCAGTTACAAAGCAATAACAAAAACCTTGATTACACTTGGACCAGAGTCTCTTATGTCCTACGAACGTTACACGAGGTTAACGCTTCTACACGTTAAATAAGTGTAGATATCTTCCAAGCTTTTCTTGAGGAACATACGTCTGCAGTTTAAAAAAAGATGCTCGTGAGATGGCACTCATCTACTTTCCATTTCCATTTAACTTACGAGGGTAAAACCCCCTTTTTATCATGACATGTTTTGGCACAATTTGATTTCAACAAGAAGGGTGTCTCATAAAAACCCATTACTCCACGAGAAGTTTCATCAACTATATCTGGAAAACACACATGTCTCCCTTATTCTTGAATCTCCCTAACTGGGATTATAATTCTTGGAGAAATTGCAAGCTCTGGTTCTTAAGATTGGAGGATTCTTGTAGATTATATATCTTCAATGTATCATTCATCAAATTTCACCTTAGATTTCCACTAAAGAGTGGGTTAAGAATTCAAAGACAGGAGGTCACCTCTCACTTAAGCTACAAATTGTGAATTAAAGGTTCCATCATAATGACCCTTCTCATAGTTATGTCATCCAAAAATTACGTCGCTACATATCATCAAGTAAAGTTAACAGTCTTAAGCGGAAGTTGATAGCAACGACCACTAATCAATCGTTTTAACTCCCCATTCCTCAATATTTCAGCACATGACGGTCGTTGTCATTTTTCCCAAGATCCAAACACAGTAGGATTCTCCATCTTAGCCCTAAATAGATTAAACCATCGTATTACAAGATTCAAAGAGTCACCTACCCAAGCTCTCTGGTGTTGCAAAAACCAACTCTAAGAGTAAAATGATCTTAACTAAATTTTCACCAAGGAGAGGGCTTGAATTTTAATTAAAAATACTATCCGAAAATTACCCTTGAAAGCCCTGGAGTGCAAGAAACTCTAGTTGTAATCCTTACTTGCGAAGACTTGACTCCAAATTTCAAAATTCCATGATGTGACACTTTTATCCCAAGCTAATAAACCTGGCATTCTTTCTTGTTTTCAATATTTGACTACAACGAGACATTTGTTCGGACGCCCATGATTATTAATTGTTTGGATAACTCTACAATCGATGTCTCGAGGTTAAGAAGGTGTATCTAAAATAATACACTTGCAAGTTTGTTACGATAAACTCATTATTTCTTATGGTCATGTGGATTTAGAGCCCCGTCTTACTTCTATCCACTCTACATTTGACTTGGTCATGCACTCAATTTGTCATTTACGACGTTCTTCCCTTGTGATTGGTAAGAGCTTGATGACCAAATGTCCTTATAGAAGACAAGACCACATTGCTTGGATCCGGAAAATAGTGAAATTTCCTAAATTCTTGACCTGACTTTCTTGATTCCGAGAGTCTTATGCTTATACACTGGACAACCCTTTACGTATAACCAAATGATTAACGAGTTGATCACTTTGTCGCCTTAGAATCATCCTTGGAGCAATAAGATGAGTGCACGCTCACTCTTGAAGTGTACCATTCACTTGACTTGCTCGCATAACTAAAGCGATCACAACTTGGTATAAACACTCTCTGCTATTTAAGGTGAAGAAATTCTCCAAGGGTCTCAAACTTCTAAGGAGGGTTGGTCCACAAAGCAAAAGTGTATGAATAAGATCTCGTCATCACCTGAGTTTCATTGAATACTCCAAAACTCGAGATTACTACGAAAATGTCAAAACTTTTTCTAAACAAAGTCTAATGGGTAATCCAAGTCGGTATTTTATTGGCCCAATAAACAAAAGGATAAGCCCCTACCGATTTGTGCTAAGTCTATTCAATACTTCTACGGTATAATCATCTTACATACATACATAAACCTTAGGGCATAAAATCTCTGACTTGGTGTTCCACCCTGAGACATATTGTTATGATAAGACTTAGGCTCCCAATGTTATAAGTTATGTTATCTTTTCCGAGTTCCCTATATGATTAACTAGGGAAGGGGCCTTTTCCAAACAAAATATTCAAATTCCAATTCGACCTCTGGTATTTTATGGTGGTTGTCTCAACGTACTGTAATGGGAAGTATCAAGTTATGGTAAGGGGTTATGCTTATGGGTCTTCTATTACCCTAAAGAAGACTACAGACACCCGATCTCCTCGAGATGGTCCTACCACTTGATAGTAAAGCGTAACCTTTAGCGTGAAAGTCTCAACGTCAAGACTTATACTAACTTCTTCCCTTAGCTACGTTGGGTAACTTTAACTCTCAACCCAAATCTAGACCCGAGGTCGTTCTTTAGACTAGGGTGCGTCACCAAATTGTCTAAGTAAGTCAAAATTTGACCTAACTTGCTGCTTAATGGACTGTTGTATGTGATTTCATACATGGGCACACCACAGCTTCCGCTGCATAGTTTGTCCTCAAACTACACTCGAGCGGGGTGACCCAGTATGTTGTGGACTGTCCTCTTATGATCGTTCGTTCAGTGATACCATTTGTAAGATCTCTTTTTCCAAAACCCGATCGGGTACTTGAAAACTCGAACCTCTCCCGCATCGCACAGTTGAGGTGGATCTTCGCCCAGAATCGCTGCCTCGCGGTGTCGCCAACACTCGGGTTGACCAACACCGCTTAGCACCAACCCTGCCGGCTATACGATCATAAGTAAAATATGCCAAAGAAGCAAGAACAGAAGAAAAGGCATGTCCACAGTGTCACAGCATCATATATATATATATAATGAAAACAGCAGTCCAAAAGAGAAGTACAAGCAAAAAGGGGCTTATGCCCGATACATAACCAAAATAATGTACTATCTCTCTCTCACTACAACATGCGGAAGACTACATCAAAACTCTCACAAGTGCGGAAGACTAGCTATCTAATCATCAACCTGTGGCGTCGTGGTAGTGCATTGCATCTGCTGCTCAGGTCCTGCCATCTCGTCCTGCTGCGCGCGGAACAATTCCATCTCCTCGGACTCCTGCGGTCACACCGACCGTTAGTCATAAAGACTAAGCCGTTTTGTCCTCGCCTCCCCCCACGACTCCTAGGCACCGAGCGGGAGGAAGAAGCGGAGGACAAACAAGGGGTAAACAAGAAGGTGGTGGCATGGCATTACTCTAGCAGGTATAAGTAAAGTAGTAAAATCTAGCTAGCAGTATAGTGCAGGTATAAGGCAGTAATGTAGAGCAATGAAGTAAGCAGTAAATGGAAAGAAAAGCAGTGCAGTAAGTAAATCTAAACTACCATCACAGATTCGTACCTTAACTTATATGAACGCCCATACGACATATAAGTTAAGATGTCCAGGAAACCCATCATATAAAAGAGCCCATACTAATTTATATGATGGGGGTATGCTATGTGTATGTTATGTTATGCTATAGTTATGATGTTTTAATGAATTTATGCAATGTGACTCACCCACACGACTCTATGCGCACAGACCTTTATAGTTCCCAATTTGTTTGAAAGGAAGCCAACCTTTCGGGTACCGACCGTCGTGTCTCACGGTGGCAGTGGATCGGGCACTCCACATCCTAGGCGGCTATGGTCACTACCAAGCCTAGACCTCATGTACGCCTCAACGCTAATAACACAACAGCGGAGCTCCTGCGTACTCTTGCTGGAATCCACCAAACTTTAAGGTCGGGGTAGGTTATTAGGGATTGTCCTCCAGACCGCGGTATTCAAACTTACCGGCCCTCTAAACCTCACCCTCACCTGATTCAACGTACTACCGTCGGTGAAACGACTAGCCTAATACTGAAGACTCGCCACTAATTGAATAAGTAATATGTGTTAACCTGTCCACCCGAGATTCCAGCTCAGGGACTAACACACCAGCTGATCCAACCCACCTCCTTCACTGAGGAGATCCATACCAGTCTGCATATCCACTTAGGCTACTCTTGCCTACAATTTAGTTCGTGTTATATTTAGAGTGAATCTTGGACATCCCGCGGTGTACTCCATAAGGGCCCCTAACAGTACTACAGATCAATGGGCTCAACCCCACAATCCTCTTCAAGATAGTTATTTTAGTTGATGGATAACACTTGGTTCACCCTTAATCATTTCATATAGTAAAGTGATTTAGCTCATCCCCCCCCCCCCCCCCCCCCCCCCCGTCCCACTCAATTGGGTTGGACGTACCTCCTTTTCTTCTACAATGACCTCAGCACAACCTCACAACTATCCCTAGAATTTACCCTCCTTGAATCCTGGTGGGCTATATCTCATTTACTGATTGGGTATAACACCTACCCACTACTTAGGGATCTAAATTGTCAAAAACTCCAAATTCTGTTTTTACTAAACCCAGTCCACCAAATTCAGTTTTTACTAAACACAGTCCACCAATTTGAACTATCTCTCAACCCCATAAGGGAATTCCTCTAAAAACTCATCTCCAGGGTCTGGTATAATTATCCTAGGCTACTACTGACCTTAATAAGGTATTGTCCAATTTCCATAATTTTCCGTATTAATTTGGTATTTATTTTAATTCAAAATAGTTAAGAACTTTAGCCAATTTACACATGAACAACCCTCAAAATGATTCCTCATGTTACATGAAAATTATCAGTAAGGTAATATCCCAAATAAAGGTGTTTCACTGAGTATCATGACCCTAGGATGTCATTTGGCCTACCATATCATCATAATTGTATAATTACCAAAATGCCACTATAATTAGGAAAAATAGTAATTCACTTCTGAAAATTCCACAAAAATTACCAAGTGCTCCTATGGGTACCTAGAGGCCTCTGCAAAATTATTGTGTCAATAACATGTGATTTGATATTTTAAAATGACTAAACGTCCAAAGGTGGCAATTATCAATTTCTACATGAGGTATAAGGAATATAAATCTACAAACTTCCAATCTTTTATCATGGGCTCATATTGACCTAAAATAACAGATTCCAAAGTATCATAGCATTGCCCTATGATTTGGTATTTTAAATGGATTAAATTCTCAAGTGGTGTAAAATCTAATTTCTACATAAAGTACAAGAAATACAAATCTACAAGCTCTCAAACATTTATCATGAGCACATGTTAGCATAAATTGACAGGTTCCCAAGTATCATAACATTGCCCCATGATTTGGTATTTTAAATGGATTAAATTCTCAAGTGGTGTAAAATCCAACTTCTACATAAAGTACAAGAAATACAATTCCAACAATTATCATGGGTATATAGGCTTTGTTTGGCGCGGCGTTTTAGGAGTGGGGGACTGTCACTTCCTAAAAAGCCGCGCCAAACAAAAAAAAGGGGCTCCACGGTGGCATCAGCCACCGTGATTAAAAGCGGGCTGCCGCTGTTTTCCAGTCGCGGGAGCCTTCCCGCGACTGGAAAACTTTGTAGCGCTGCAGCCTTGGCTGCAGCGCTGCAGTTTTTTATATATATAATATAAAAAACGTTATTATATATAACGTTATTTTATTATAATATTATAATAAATAACGTTATTTATTAGTTTATTATATATTATAATTATTATATATAATATTATAACGTTGTTTATTATATATTATAATATTATTTATATATAATAACGTTAATATTATTTATACATTATAATATTATTATAACGTTATTTATTATATATATTATAATGTTAATATAATAATATTATTATATTATTTATTATTAGTAATTATTAATATAATTTTATTTTTGAACAACACATTAAAAAATCTGTTCTTCCAAACAGTTTCACAGATTCTGCCACCACTCTGCAAAACAGCTGATTATTCCACCACTGTTTCCCCCCACTGCTTCTCCAGTCGCTGCAGCCGCGCCAAACAAAGCCATAATAGCATTGAATGACAGTTAACCAAATATAACATTTTTGTCCCATGATTTCATATTTTTTACAATTAAATTCCCTTAAGCTAGCAAGTACTTAAAATTTCCTACACAAGGAATGAAACTTCAATAAATTATAACAAAATTACTATAGCACAATTTCATCCCTAATCAGCCATTGATGGAATTTCAACACCATACAAGGTCCTATGACCATGCATTTCAATTTATTAAGGAAAGGGGTGGCTATTTTATTTATTAGGTAGAAAATACTTAAATGCCTCTAAAATTCCCATTTAAATTTCCTAAGACATTTTATGTCTTTAAAATCATATCCTCAAAGTTCAGAGCCAAGGCTAGAACATTTGGCCCTATGTTCTTCACAAATCTCACTTGGCACCCTTAAGGATTCACCCTTAGGGTTTTAGGTCACCCCACCTTAATGGCTCCAAATGGACCATTAGGGTGTGACACTAGCATATGCATAGCTATACCCACATAACCAACAAGATGGGAGGAGGCTAACACACTCAACTCCTCAAATTGATTCAAACCCTACTTTGACCCCTTAAAGGTCCTCATTAGGGTTTCCAACTTTCCATATCAAATCAACTCCAAATGGAGTGAAATTTTAGGTAGTCACCACACACATATAAAAGAGCCATCCACCAAAGTTTGGTGTCATTTGGACGTCATATGCTCCAAAAATCAACTTAATTAGAAAATACTAACTACCACAAAAACCCTAGGTAAAAGTGACCACCAAGGGCTGTCCCTTTGGAAGGGGGTGTCCCCAGGGTATACCAACCTATGGTTAAAAGCACAGATCCAAATATAGAGGGGTTTGACCTAGGCAATTTTTCTAATGGACTGGCCTAGTGTAAGACCAGTCCTAGTAAAACAGCTCCCTAGGGAGATGTATGTCACCAAATGACCTAAACTCAAGGCCAAATGAAAGATAAGACCAAGGCCTACAACTTTCATGTTGGGCACTTTTTCTAGTTCAGCCCTTAAGAGGCCCTAATTTCTGTTTGAAGATGACTGAATATTTGAGGCAGAAAAGCTACTATAAAACATTTAATAAATGCAGGGAATAAAAGATCAGCACGGATCTTGACGCAAATCGAAGGGCAGCGGCTCATCTTCCTCCTTGAGCCGACGGCCAGGATTCAACCGTGCTGGGCCGAATTCCTTCCTCCTTTCCCGGCCACCTGGTGGCCATCGCGGTCGGCCACCACCGCCACCACCTTCGTGGTGGTCGGGGTTATGACTCTCGGCGACATGGCGGCCGGAGGAGGCGTTTCCCAGCGGTCCTGGGTGTCACAAATCGAGCCGAAATCCATGGATTTCGGAAATGGATCCGGGCTCAATTGAGCCCGATTCTTCAGCATTAAGAGATGGGAAGCTAGCATGAGGGGAGGGGAGGGGAGGAGAAACGAACACTTGTTGGCGCGTGGCGGCGGCTCCGGCGACGGCTGGCCATGGAAGTGCTCAGCTCCGGCGATCCTGCTCCCGATCCCGATTCTCCAGCTACAGCTCTGCTCCAAGGCTCGTTCCCATCTGCTTTCTCCCTTCTGAAGCTGATGGAGTGGTCGAAATGAAGTGGGGAGGCCTCTACATGCTGTTTTGAACCTTGGCCTCCTCGGAATCTCCCATGGATGCCACCCTCCTGCACCAGCTGGTCCATTGCTTCCACCTGGGTCAAGCTCAGACCCACATCAATCAGGGGAGGGTCCAAGACTGATTGGGGGAGGAGTGTAGAGGGGGGGAATTGCTTTATGCTTTAAACTTTATGCTTTTTGATTAACCTTTTGGTCCCCCCTCCATTTGATTAATCAAGCCATAGTTTAGGGTTCAGTCCAAGGCTGATATGGCTTGACTTAGGTCCATGGGTAGGGTTAATTGATTGGTGTTGGGGTCACATTCAATTTAAGCTTGGAATTCACTTTAAAGGGCAAGGTTGACCATGGTTGACTTTGGTCAACCAAGGTGGGTGGGTTGACCCCACTTGGGGGTCATGGGTCCCTTAACATCACCCAACATAGGTTAGGCCATGGTGGGGCTCCAATTGGTTCAATTTAATCAAAGGGTGTGGATTTGACCAAAATTGGGTAAAGTTTGACTTTGGTCAATTGGGGTCAATTGGTCCCACCATGATGGGGCTTTTGGGTCCAATGAGTTCCTTAAGGTGTTTAGAGTGTGGTGGTAAGGTCAATTTGAACATTTGAGGGTCAATTGAACCCTAATTGACTTGGTTTGGTTAATGTTGACCTAATGTTGGCTTTGGTCAATTTCATGCAATTGGGTCCCACCCAAGTGCAATTCTCAAGGAAATTGTCTCCCTTAGTGGTTAGGATGGTATGGTGGAGGTCAATTTGGTGAATTGAGGGTCAATTGGCCTAAGGGAGTGGTGTTGGGCTATGTTGATTTTGTGTCCTTTGTGTGCATTTAGCACACTCCACTTGGCCCAAGGGCCCTAGAGGCCACTCTGCACACCACCCATGCCCTAACAACATTTAGGGGTCTAGAAGGATTGGGGATGTTACACATTGTACGATTGCACGGTGGCCCCATAGCATCGTCAGTGACCGAGATGGACGCTTTACTTCAAAGGATTGGAGGCTAATCCACCAGCTGTTGCGTACAAAGTTGAAGTTTAGTACTGCCTTCCACCCTCAAACGGATGGACAGACTGAACGTACGAATAGAACTCTGGAGGACATGCTCCGTATGTGCGTCCTGGATTTCGGTAAGAAGTGGGAAGATCATCTTTACATGATCGAGTTCGCTTATAATAACAGCTACCAGACAAGTATAAAGATGGCGCCCTTCGAGGCCCTCTATGGTCGAGCTTGCCGCACTCCCTTAGCTTGGGCGGAGATAGGTGAGACGAAGCTGTTTAAGCGGAAAGAAGTCGAAGATTCAAATTCGGCTATTCAGACAATACGGGAGAGATTGTTGATTGCACAAGATAGGCAGGCGAAATACTACAATGCCAAGAATAGAAACGTCGAGTTCATCGTGGGCAACTGGGTTTACCTAAAGATCAAACCTTTCAAGGGTGTGTCCCGGATTCGGCGCTTGAAAAAGCTGAGTCTGAGGTACCTTGGACCGTTTGAGATTCTGGAGCGTGTTGGTGAAGCTGCCTATCGGCTCGCTCTTTCGACAGAATTGAGCGAACTGCACGATGTGTTTCACATCTTTGTGCTGCGGAAAGCTGTGCCAGAGTCTAGCCAAGTCCTGGTAAAGAATCAGGTGTCGGTCGATGATGAGCTGAAGACGTTGGTCACGCCTATTTGCATCGAAGAAACTGATGTCAAACGGTTGCGGAATAAAATGATCTGAATGGTCAAAGTCCGCTGGAACAATTGCGGTCGTGAGGAGCTTTCATGGGAGCGTG
The DNA here is from genome assembly GCA_033032865.1 of Dactylorhiza incarnata. Lineage (NCBI taxonomy): Eukaryota > Viridiplantae > Streptophyta > Magnoliopsida > Asparagales > Orchidaceae > Dactylorhiza > Dactylorhiza incarnata. Next base: position 961,446 of record JAWHQI010000437.1, read on the forward strand.
AGCAAACCATGCGGGATGAGTTCCCTGAACTGTTCCGTTGAGGTATAAGTTATGTTTTGTATCTTTTTGTTTCTTTGCACTGCTAAAATTTCGGGACGAAATTTCTTAAAGGAGGGGAGATTGTAACACCTCAATTCCCGAGAAATCAAAAGCAGAGAATATATATTTCTCTAGAAATCTAAAGCAGACGGATATAGTTCTCGAGAAATCAAATGGCAGGAGTTCTCGAGAAAAGAAAAAGGCAGGAAATGCCATTTCTCGAGAAATCAAATGCCAGTTCTCGAAAAAAGAAAAAGGCAGGAAATGCCATTTCTCGAGAAATCAGATGTCAGTTCTCGAGAAAAAAAGAAAGGGCAGGGGTTCAAAGCCGTTCGTCGAACGCAGCTTCAAAGCCGTTCGTCGAACGCAGCTTCAAAGCCGTTTGTCGAACGCAGCTAACTGTTCGTCGAACGCATCTTCAAAGCAGTTCGTCGAACGCAGCTTCGAACGCCGATCGTCGAACTCAGCTTTAAAGAATTCGTCGAACGCCGTCAAATTTCTTAAGCGGCTGTGGATAATACAGCCACCGCCTGGGAAACTATATATGAGAGGTTTACGGCTTTTCTTCTGATTTAGCTGAGAAAATCTTACCTTTCCACGACCAGAGAGCTTGTGGAAAGAGATCCGTTAGGAGGGCCAGCCGTTCGTGGCTCTGAAAGGGCAATTTACGAAGGAGATTTCGTGCGTGCTTGTGCCATCGTCGATTCCAGCCGATTATTTTGCTAATCATGGTGCAGAAACGAACGGCAAGGGTAACGATTCTCCACCTTCATATCTGGACACATTCGTCCTTTTATTTGCATAGTTGTAGGCAGATTTCCACTAATGAGTGGATAGATTTCTGTCGACGGGTCGATGTTATTCCCGTAGAAATTGCATATAGAGTCCGGAATGATAGTACGGACGTAAGCATACTGTGTGAAGCCCATCTGGACAGGTTGGTCTGGATTGGTGATGTTGATATGCTATATTGCATTCTGGGAAGACCCCGCGTATGTTTTCGGGTTCTGTGTGCTGTGTTGTGCTACAGGGAGTCCTGGAGGTTACTCTCAGGAAATACCCGAAAAGGGCTAACAGAAATGTGTTCTGTTGGCTAGCGCCGACGCTAGTGCCAGTGATCCGTGAGATTGCTTAGGGCACTTGAAAATGGCCTCTGAGGCTGAAGAGATGACCCTGTGTGATTAGCGTTGACGGGCACAAGGGGAAGCCAAACCCATGTCAGGCTTAGTTGAATCCTGACGTTTATGAGCGCGGGCACAAGCTGAACCAAACCCGGGGTAGGCATAGTTGAATCCTGCCATCTAGCTCATAATGTTCATCCAAGTTGAAAAAGGACTTGTGGATGTCGTGACGTGAGTGCACAAGGCGTGTGACTTGACGTCATCGTGTGCTGAATGTTTCTATGCGGTTCTTAGACGCACCTGTGAAATATATATACTGATATTGCTTGCTTGCAGGGAGGGATCACCGCCGCCCTGAACATGGGGCGGGATCGTTATATTCTGGGTCAGCCAAAGCTGACCGGTTACTCTTTTTCCCACCATTTGGTGGATTTGTTTCTACAGGTCCTGGCGAGACAAGCGGGAAATAGTGGGTTGAAGTCTATGCTGTTGTGCTGAGCTGGCCCACGAAGGCCAAGTTATTATGCGCTCTTCTGTTCGTTTAATATAACGTGGGGTCCCGGCCGGACCTACTGCTATATTCTATGTAATAGGGCGGGTGTTACAGATCGACCCTCTCTGGAGCTGGTGAAACCAGTCTCTTGCCTTCTCCTTCAAGGTCGTTGCGAAGAGTCGACAATTGAAGGCGTCCGACATGGGCCTGAGGGAGACCATATCCTCGAACCACTGCAGGTGCTGGATGGGGTCATCCTTGCCGGTGTTGTACATCATATCCGGCTCCCTAAATCCTTCCGGGAGTGGTGCCGAGAGCACCAGCTCGCAGAACGGGCTTCCCCCGCTAGCCGCTCTCGCCTGCTTGACTCTCCCTACGAGTTCTCTGACCGGGCCTGGGCTCGCCGGAACGGCGCTCGCCGGACTAGCGCTAGCCGGGAGGGCACTCGCCGGGCTTGGGAAAAGCTCTCAACCGGTGAGGTCTCGCCCCGGCACCTCGCCAGCCACCTCCTTACCTACTCTCTGCCCCGTGGCATTCTCGCCGAACCCCGGCGGCGGGACGACCTGAGGTGCTGGGGTTGCGAACTCACTTCGCGCCGCGACGAAGGCGAGGTTGATGGTCTCGAGCACCTCCCTCCGGAGATCCGCTAGCATCCCTACTGTCACCGATGAACCAGATGGTGGCGAACCGCCGAAACCGGCCTCTCGCTCACCCTCTCCAGCCAAGTTATCTCCTTAGGACTTTCTTATACCAGCTGCAATCCACGCTCACCGCACCAAAAATATTGGAACCGAGAATCGACCCAACGAGGAGTTCGGACCCCTGAAAGGGGGCAGCTAGCACTTACTGATCCCACAGAGGAAACTGACCGAAGACTTAGAGCTAAAACCTGACCCTTGACGACAGTGTGGAGGTCCCACCACACACCCGGAAGATCTTTAGAGCGCTTCCCCTCCTAAGCCAAAACTGAAGTCGGGCACCTTGGAGAGCTGAAAGAGCTAACCAAGGTGTCCTAAGGAGAGGCAAAGATTTGGAATGCTCTCCAAAGGTGCCCTTCAGTGTCTATTTATAGCTTTTCTTCACTGGTCTGCTAATAGCGCAACTCCGCCTTTTGATTTCGCTATACGCACCCAAAATTGGTCTGCTAACAACCAAACTCTGCTGTACTGGAGGGCTATTGGCAGCCCACCGAGGGTATCAAGGTAAATTCACTTGTGGACCCTTGCTGGGCGAGTGGCCTGTGAAGGCGCCACTCGCCTTTCTCCCTGCGAGCTGGGCTCGCGAGAACTTATGTTGCGAGTGGAAGCGAACCCCCACTCGCCTCACCAGACTGGTACTGCGAGACCTCACTTGACTCGCTCTGGCTAAATGCACCCCGGAGCGATGTTGGGCGGTCTCGCCTCGTCATGCGCTACTCGCGTGATCGGCTTTCTGATTCGCCTCGCTTCGCCTTGACCGGATGCTCGCCGCGAGTCAGCGAGTACTCTTTGACCCGCCTATAGTCGATTTCCCTTTTCATCCCCTTGGCAAACATTGGGTTGTACAAGTAATATTATATATTTATATGTTAATTAATATGAATATTATTTGTATATGTAAAATATCATTCAATGAGAACCAACCAATTAAGGTGGTGTATTGGTTAGGAATTAGTATTCATGTATTCTGTTGGTTCTGGGTTTGAATCCTAGTAGCAGCAGCATTTAAAAAAATTTAAGCTTTGAGACCCACGCATGTGACCCACAGGGAACCGGCCACGGTTCCCGGTCAATCCGCCGGGTTCCCAGTTTTCGGGCGGTCTGATAGTTAAGCGACCCGCAGAGCTGGATTGGACCGGTAGGTTGTCCGGTCGGCGGTCGGACCGGCCGGTCCAGTCCGGTTTTCAAAAGCTTGCTTTCACAGCATTTTTCACAGCATTTTTAGGTAGTTACAAGAAATCAAAGAAGTTTTTTTTAGTTTTTGGCAATGGAAGTATAGATACCCATATTGATGACTAAGATACCGCTAACTTCAACTCTAATAGAATAAAAATAGAATGAAGAATAAGAATAAAACTCTCAAAGATAATTTAAATTATAAAAAAAAATTCACCAAGTTGTTTGGACAAACTTAATTTCTCATCAAACTCCATAACTAAATAGATCTCAAAATCGGGATGTTAGGTCTTGATCTCAAGCCCTAGGTTGTTCACATCATCTAAAACGGCAGTCCCTCTTAAGTCCTAAAAAGGAAAAGAGAGGAAATTAGAGGTATTTGTGGAGATGGCTAGAGTGAGAGAGAATGGGAGAGAGAGTACCTTTTTTCTTACTCGAAAGCTATGAGAACGAGTGTTTTTTCGCCGAGAGCATCGAGATTGCAGAGAGGTTGGAGACTACGATGCACTGAGGGGGGTCTAGGTCAACCGGAAGCACCGTTGGTCGAAGATGTAGAGGGAGGGAGGGATATTAGCGAGAGCGTGATAGGTTGGGGAACTTCTTCAAACCTCATGATTTTTTTTCATTTTGAAGTTTGAAGTGGAGTATGGCTTATGTTCTACAGGACTGACGAACCTCTCGTAGCATTTGCGTTTTTTCTCTCTATTTTGTGAACTTTTATTTGAAATCATGCATTCACTTTCTTCATCTCCAATCTTTATGTTGTTTGCCGAGAAGCTGCGAGAACGAGTGTTTCTTCGTCAAGAACATCAAGAACATCAAGAACGCACATAGGTTGGAGACTACGAGGCGTTGAGGGGGATCGATGCGGAACTACAGACTGTATAGATTAGCTACGGATATGTGTTTTTATTATTATATGTATGTAGTGCCAACTGATAATGTTGTGTTGCAGATACAATTTAACGATATGGTGCCAACTAATGCAATTTAATGTTATTAGAGATCAGGAGCAGGATAATGCAGTGCTTGAGATCAGCAGAAGAAAGAGCGAGATGGTATGTTGAAAGTGTATAATAAATTTGCGAAGATTTGTGACTTCCGCAATTTACGAAGATGTTATACCGGGTTTGATATTTTAACGTGAAAACTGAAAAGTGATTACTGATAAGCATAAAACATTATGTGTTTATATTATCGTAATAGGTATGAGGCTTTAGAAGTTTAATTTTTTGGGGTGGGAGGGGGGATATTAGGGGGAAAGATGAAAAAAACTATTGTTGTTATTTATATTATTATAACAATAATAATAATATATGGGTTGCATTTCAGTTTTTTTTTCGGTATGTTTAAAAATTCTAAAACCGCTCAAAACTTGTATGTTGCGGTTCCAGTTACGGTTACAATCCAGATAATAACATGAAGGAACCGCACCCGAGTCATTGTTGTTCTTTGCGGTTACTGTTCGGTTTACGATTCTCGATTCTAAGTGACAGCTCTGCACGAGAAGTGACGGTATGTGGTATGAATAGTAGATCAAGAATTATTATCTTCTAATTTGGGAAATTATTACATTTACTGTGAAATAACATAAGCGTTGTGATTAATAATTTAATATGAATACACCATTATTTTTGTATACTTAACTCTAAAAATCATAGAACTATACAATTTGGAGCAAACTTCTCAGATTTTAATTAAAGTAGCTCATAAGCATCTCACTAAATATAAATATTAAATTTATAATATATTATAATTCTAGAAGATTTGTACACAATAATTAAATATATTGCTAAAAAATAATAGCTATAATCAAATAAATTTACTTCCAAAATTACATTTGTAATTTACTTAATTATAGTTCATCTATATGCAAGTAAATATAAGGGCCCTAAATATAATAACATATTATATATTTAGAAATAATAAATATTAGTAGTCCCCCACAAGTTTTCCGTACTTGCAACGACATTAACCTCATCGCCCCAGTTCCCTATGCGCATTTCATGTCTTTTTTTAGCAATGTTATGGACCACCTGCTATGGACAACCAACGGCTATGTACAGCTCAATATCGCTATGTACAACCGATTCTCACTATGTACACACCAATTATTAATTTCTAACCAACTCTTCAAAAAGAGGCTATTTCAACATCCAATTAATTTTAAAAAACATTAGTTCTAAAAATTAACATATGAAGTCCGTTACAATAACTATTTCAGTCCAAAAATGACAAAGTTCGTCACAAAAAATATTTGAGTCCATATATAATATATGAAGTCAAAATTCTTCTCTTAATCAAAAATAACTATTTCCTGCATAAAGCATCCTCCATCTGGAATACAAAAAAATTATGTAAATATTATATTATATACAGTATGAGTAAAAAAAATAGAAATATAATTTTTTACCTATATGTAGTTAAGTCATGTTATATACAAAAAACAATGTTCATTACAGTAAAATAATCAAAATCATTATAGCAGGATCAAATCCTCTTTACTAACCCAACTCATTGACATTGTTCTAAAAAAAACAATGTTCATGGCATACCTGAAGAACAATGTTCATTGTAATTTCTGGAGCAAAATGTTGGCGACAGCAGGGGCTTCGACATTATAGAAGGAAAGAGGATCGATGGCAAACCTTAAACGTTGCTGGAGTGGCTGTTCTAGAGTAAAGCAGGGAAGAGTCGGCGTGCTAGGGTTCGGGCGCGAAGAGGGAATGTCGATTCCGTACGGTGTGAATCAAGAGCGAAGATGAAAAGCATGGTGGAGGGAGGTCGCGGCGGTGGAGAGAGGCGACGGTGGGCTGTCGGGATTGTTATTTGAAATAAACTGAGGAGGATAATAGATTTTACCAAAATATATGCTAACTGTATTATTTTTTGAAGTTTCAGATTACAGGCCCATTTATAGAGCAGAACAGGCGGTGGCCCATTTACAAGATATGTGTACAACCCTCATTCTCCGAGGTAGGCCCATTCAAAGCCACGTAGGCTGAAGTCAAGGTCAAAGGGTCAGCACAGGAGCCGGCAATCCAAGACACAAGACAACTCAGCCAGCAGGAGCAAGAGGCGAGCTGGGCGAGCAAGGGGCGAGCTGGGCGAGCAAGGGGCGAGTATGGCGAGCAAGGGGCGAGTATGGCGAGCAAGGGGCGAGTATGGCGAGCAAGGGGCGAGTATGGCGAGCAAGGGGCGAGTATGGCGAGCAAGGGGCGAGTAGAGGCGAGCTTGGGCGAGTATCTCGCGAGTATGGGCGAGTATCTCGCGAGTATGGGCGAGTAGCCCTTGTAACTCGCGAGCAGAGGCAGTATACTCGTCTGTACCCCCCCCCCCCCCCCCCCTAGGATTTCTCTATAAATAGACCCCCAGGGGTACTAGAAATGGCACTTTTGGAAGTGGTCGAGGTCCCCCCAAGTTGGATACTCGCCAAATCCATGCCCATCTAGTACCTCGCCCAGCTTTTGGTTGCGGAGGGGAAGTTTCTCCCAAACTTCCGGGTACGTGGTGGGACCTCCCTGCTGGAGCACCTGGGGTGTGCTTAGTCATTTTCTCTCTCCTATTTTAGCTATCAGAGCCGTGAAGTTGGACCGCAGGATCAGTAGCCTCCGGCTGCATCGGTCCGAATTTTGAGGTCAGGATTTTCCTGACGTCAACAATATGCATAAAGAGTTTCTAAACATTGTTTCACTTATACTTGTATTTACAAAACTAAACTTATTAGTTGTCTTTATCTGCCACTTGCAGATCAAGTGGCGTTGGAGATCTTGCTTCTGGACGCTGCCGGCTTAGGTCATCAACAAATCCTCCCTTACGCAGACCAGCGCTCGACACCAATTTTCTTTCGCAGCTCTGCAAATCGAACCCTATGCAACGCTTTGGTGAAGATATCTGCTAACTGCCTCTCTGTGGGGCAGTATTCAACATCAATCGTTCCATTTTCCACTTGATCACGGATAAAGTGGAAGCGTAAGTCAATGTGTTTGCTGCGCCTTTGAGTGATTGGATTTTTTGCGATGAAAATAGCTGATGTGTTATCACAGAGGATGCGAGTAGGTATTTCTTCATCTTTCCCTTGAATTTCACTAAGTATACGGCGGAGCCAAAGGCATTCACAGCCCCCCGAACTGAGCGCCATATACTCTGCTTCGGTGGTTGACAATGCTACAGAAGGTTGTTTACGAACTCCCCAAGCAATTGGTTTTGACCCATACAGAAAGAGATACCCAGATGTACTCTTTCGATCTTCAAGGTTAGATCCCCAATCAGAGTCTGCATAACCATGTAGGTATGATGTTTCCTCATGCTTGTACATTATTCCATAGTCCAATGTTCCTTTGAGATATCGAAGGATACGGTGTACAGCCAATAGATGATTCTTAGTTGGATTATGCATGAAGCGAGCTGTCAGATTGACGGCATATGCAAGATCTGGCCGAGTGTTGGTTAAGTACATTAACGATCCAACAATCGATCTATAATGTTTGGGGTCAACACTTTCATCATTTTCTTCTTGTTTTAAAGTTTCACTTGTGGGCATTGGTGAGAGACAAGGGTTGCATTGATCAAAATTTGCCTTCTTCAGGATGTCTAAAGCAAAGGTTTGTTGAGATAAAAACATACCTTTGCTACTTTGAGAAAGTTGGATGCCTAAGAAAAACTTCATTTGACCCAAGTCTGTCATGGCATATGTTGATTGCATTTGGGTTTTAAAACTTTCAATCATCCCTGGTGAATTCCCAGTGATTAGCATATCATCCACGTAGAGTTCAATAATAAGTTGCTGTGAATCATTCCATTTTAAGTAAAGTGACGGCTCATTTGCACAACGTTGAAATCCTTGCTTTAAAAACTGTTGATCAATGTTGGCATTCCATGCTTTTGGGGCTTGTTTCAGCCCATAGAGTGCTTTGTGTAGCTTATACACCTTGCCACTATCTTGTCCCTGTTTTTCATATCCTTTAGGCTGCTCAACATAGATTTCTTCCTTGATAATCCCATTGAGAAATGCTGCCTTGATATCTAAATGATACACAGGCATTTTATTTTGTGCTGCATATGCCAGCACAAGTCTAATGGTGTCCATACGTGCAACAGGAGCAAATGTGTCTGTATAATCCTCTCCGGGTCTTTGTGAGTACCCTTTTACCACTAATCGAGCTTTGTGTCTTGAGATAGCTCCTGTTTCATCATATTTTGTTTTGTAGAGTCATTTTACACCAATAACATTGTTATGAGGGGGTAACACAACTAAACTCCAAGTTTTATTTTGTTGAATTGTGTCTCATTCTTCTTGCATAGCTTGCTGCCATTTTGGATCTTCATGAGCTTCTTCAAAACTCAATGGAGCTGAGGCAAAGAGAGCCATTTGGGGCTCTTGATAAATGTCATGTAAGCTTCTTGTTCTTTGAGACAATGATGGAGGTGACTCTGAAGTGGGAGATAAAGGCTCTTCAGGAGTAGGAGATGGTTGTTCTTCTGAACTGCCTTCCTGATGTGGCACAGGTGAGACTTGGAGGGGGCAAACAATTTGCTCAACCGTCTGCCTAGTTCCTTCAGTTTGATTCTGAGCTTCAGTAGTCCAAGTCCATTGTGCATTCTCATCAAATGTGACATTTCTTGAGATAATTACTTTCTTTGTCAAGGGATTATATAGTTTGTAGGCCTTTGAATGGTCACTATAGCCTACAAACATACATTTGTCACTCTTGCTATCCAACTTATCTCTTCCTTTAGGATCAGTTAGATAGTAAGTTATACATCCAAAAGTTTTGAAATGAGCAATGGTGGGTTTTCTGTTATTCAAAGCTTGATAAGGTGTACTAAGGGGGATAGCTTTTGTTGATACCCTATTGAGGATATAGACTGTTGTTTGAGTAGCTTCAGCCCAGAATATTTTAGGAAGCCCTTTAGTGTGGAGTAAGGCTCTTGCCATTTCAAGAATGGTGTGGTTTCTCCTCTCTACCACTCCATTTTGTTGGGGTGCTCTTGGAGCAGTTAACTGTCTTTGGATTCCAGCATCCACACAAAATTGCATGAATTGGTTTGAAGTGAACTCACCTCCTCTATCTGTTCTTAAAGCTTTTATCTTTAACCCGTGTTGCAATTCTACTTCTTTCATGAAGGAAACAAATGTTGGAAAGGCTTCATCTTTAGTGGTAAGATGATATATCCAAAGGTAACGGGAGTAATCATCTACCAAAAGGAGGAAATATCGTTTGCCTCCAAAGGATGGTATTGAGGCTGGACCCCAAATGTCACCATGAACTAGTTGTAAGGGTACAGGTGCTCTTACACTCGCTAGAGGAGGAAAGGGTTGGTTATGTGCTTTGCTAGATGCACATGTTTCACAAAATAACATCTGTTTGGCTGTTAATGCAGGTAATCCATGAACTAGGGCTTTATCTTTCATTAATTGGATGGCTTGCCTATGAAGATGCCCAAGCCTATGATGCCACAATTGTATTGGGGAACTGCAACACTGTTGTTGGCATGTGAGGGCTTGATGACCCATTTGGGACATTTCTATTGTAAACAACTGATTCTTGGTCAGTTTAGCTGAGGCTATCAGGGCATTGGAGGCTTTATGCATGATGTTACCTCCTGTTTTATCAAAGCACAAAGTGTATCCTTTATTTACTAATTGCCCAACACTTAATAAATTTTGTGTGAGAGTGGGCACATAGCAAACATCCTGTATTTGTTTTAGACCTCCGGATGGGAGTTGCACTCCAATTGAACCTTTCCCTTCAATTGTTGTTGTAAGGCCATTGCCAAGAATGACTTTGGATTTGATGTCTTCATTTAGCTGGGTGAAATAATCCTTGTTATTGGTCATATGGGCAGTACAACCACTCAGCTCAAAACTGCTGGCATAACTCAACACAGGAAGTGAAAATAACAGCAGTTCAGCAAGAGCTGCTGTCAATAGGGTATCAACAAAAGCTCTCCCCCTTAGTACACCTTATCATGCTTTGAATAACAGAAAACCCATCATTGCTCATTTCAAAACTTTTGGATGTATAGCTTACTATCTAACTGATCCTAAAGGAAGAGACAAGTTGGATAGCAAGAGTGACAAATGTATATTTGTAGGCTATAGTGAGCATTCAAAGGCCTACAAACTATATAATCCCTTGACAAAGAAAGTAATTATCTCAAGAAATGTCACATTTGATGAGAATGCACAATGGACTTGGACTACTGAAGCTCAGAATCAAACTGAAGGAACTAGGCAGACGGTTGAGCAAATTGTTTGCCTAGTTCCTTCAGTTTGATTCTGAGCTTCAGTAGTCCAAGTCCATTGTGCATTCTCATCAAATGTGACATTTCTTGAGATAATTACTTTCTTTGTCAAGGGATTATATAGTTTGTAGGCCTTTGAATGCTCACTATAGCCTACAAATATACATTTGTCACTCTTGCTATCCAACTTATCTCTTCCTTTAGGATCAGTTAGATAGTAAGCTATACATCCAAAAGTTTTGAAATGAGCAATGGTGGGTTTTCTGTTATTCAAAGCATGATAAGGTGTACTAAGGGGGAGAGCTTTTGTTGATACCCTATTGAGGATATAGACTGCTGTTTGAGTAGCTTTGATAGATCATACAAATTGCTCTAGCATCCTTTTGTATTTCTTCATCAGCATACTTCACCTGTTTTGTACCTTCCGGAGCAGTACCAGGTGAGGGTTCAGGAGTTTTACCTGTGGTTAGAGGAGCAGGTCCATTTGATACTATCTCCCATAGTCCTAGGGAAATAAACACAACACGCATATGGATGCTCCAGAAGTCGTATTTGTCACCATTAAACACTGGTATTGAAGTTTGGGAAAGAGAGAAGGTGCTAGTTGAAGCCATCCTCCTATGATGTTTCGATCTCTTTGAGCCAAAGCTCTGATACCACTGTTATTTGAAATAAACTGAGGAGGATAATAGATTTTACCAAAATATATGCTAACTGTATTATTTTTTAAAGTTTCAGATTACAGGCCCATTTATAGAGCAGAACAGGCGGTGGCCCATTTACAAGATATGCATAAAGAGTTGTACAGGAAATAAACTCTTCTAAACATTGTTTCACTTATACTTGTATTTACAAAACTAAACTTATTAGTTGTCTTTATCTGCCACTTGCAGATCAAGTGGCGCTGGAGATCTTGCTTCTGGACGCTGCCGGCTTAGGTCATCAACAGGGATGTGGCGCTCGAGATCGCCGGGGAGTTTTGCGCAGAAGGATAGAACGAAAAACCCTAACACGGGCTGGGCTATCCTTAGAGGCAGATATAAGTGGGAAGAAAAAAAATTAAATTTAGGTATTTACTCTTGTACATTGATGTGGCCATAGCCAAATTAAGTGTCCATAATACCACTCTTTTTTTTCATGCGAGAAGTCAGTGAGTAGTGGTGCAAGGGGAACGATGAGCAAATAATTATGTTGTTACAAACAAGTTGTTTTATATTATGTGCCTCTGAAATTTCCTCTGCAACATTTTCAAAACAAACTCCAATTTTCACAACGACATTAACCTCATCGCCCTCAGTTCCCTACACGCATTTCATATGTTTTTTTTTTTCATGCGAGAAGTCAGTGAGCAGTGGTGCAAGGGGAACTATGAGCAAATAATTATGTTGTTACAAACAAATTGTTTTGTATTATGTGCGTCTGAAATTTCCTGTGCAGCATTTTTAAAACAAACTCCAATTTTGGGGCCAAGCATTCACGGGTGCCAACGCCTGACCACCCCGGCCATAGATGACTAAGATTGTTTAGGCAAGCTGCTACAAAACACTTGTGGCATTTGAGTAGCTGCGACTGCGAGCGCTATTTTCCTCGAAATTATGTTTTTGGAGCATTTTGAACATTGTGTCAGTTCTAAATTCAAATGTGTTCTCACATCTGTTTGCTTCCATAATTTCACACCATCATAACACAAACCTTGCAGGAGAAACGCAAAGACGAAACACCGTGTTTGTTTCAAACAGAGCCTAAGGTCAACATTTTACTATAAAAATGAATTTAAAATCACATAACTGAAAGAAAATAGTAAGAAAAAACTCCAATAGTGGATATAGGAAATTCCGAAACATGTATGTCGCCTCATGGCATTCCGAATGAATGGCACGCGCCTTGATTCGGTTGACCTCGTCGTTCAAATTAAAATAAATTGAAAATAAATGATATTTCTTCTAGCTCACATACTGCTTGTGAAGAACTGCAGCACAAAATTCCAAGTCAAAGTTCTGATTGGGAGAGTCTCCAATGCAATCAAATACTGCATCTGCATCCAAGAAGTCCTCCTCAGCTGTATACCTGTTGCAATGAGTTAACTATTGCTCAGAATGCCCAAACTTAATCAAATGCATCTTTTATATCGATATATATATATATATATATATATATATATATATATATATATAGGGTTAATTGATATAGAATGTGAGGGAAAAGTGAATATTACACCAACAGATGGGATATATAAATACAATGGGAGGGGTGATCCTAGCCCCTTTAGGCTCACCTATATCTACCACTTCAATATACGATGTATCTAACCCCCCCCCCCCCCCCCCCCCCCCCCCCCCCCCCCCCCTCAACTCATGGGGGATCATACATCGAGAGTTTGGACAAAAGATAAGCATGTTGTGTCCGTGTCTGTGGCTTAGTCATCAAGTCTGCAAGCTACTGCTCAGAAGAAACAAAGGAATGAGCAAGAGTGTCACGACCATACTGCTCACGAAGGAAGAAAGCGTCAACACCAATATGCTTGGAAAGAGATAAAATCAGCCAAATAATTTATGATATTTCAATTTTATCCTTTGTAATGACTCTACATTGAAAGGTGTAACCTTTTCTTTTAGAAATATAGATGAGAAGTGATAAAATATGCCAAATTATTATTTTACCCCTTTGTAATAACTCTACATTGAAAAGGGTGTGCTACATTTTACCCTTTCTAATGAATCTAGAATCATTATAAAAGGATAAAATTGAAATATCATAAAATAATTTGGCTGATTTTATCATTTTTCATCCATATTTTTAACGGAAGGGACATTTTTGTAAACTGGGGAAACTTAAGAGGGGAGATAAATGTAATTTCGAAAGATACAGGGGTGCAACCTGTAATTATGCAAACTCTCAGGGGAGGTCCCGGTAATTAACCATATATATATATATATATATGTGTGTGTGTAAGTTTACAAAATTACAGGTTGTACCCCTCTATCTTTTGAAATTACAAAAAACTCCTCTCTGGGGTTACATCTCATAGGGAGGAATTTTTGTGCATCGATATTATGAAATGTAAACCCAGAGGGGAGATTTTTGTAATTTCAAAAGATAGAGGGGTTCAAGATATATATATATATATATACGAGCAACTCCGCACGGGCTTCGCCCGTGCTCGCTGGCTCTTAGCGGGCTGCGCCCACATTCGAGCGGGTTGTGCCTGCGTACGACAGTACACGGCGGGCTTCCCCCGCAACTTATACATATGAGTACTAAAAATGACCGTAAAAAAATATACAGCAATATTTTATAATTATTTTTTTCAAAAACATTTATATTTTAACAAAAAATCATTTTAAAGTAAGCATTATATTTCGAAATTAGTTTTTGGAGGCATAATGATTACCTACCATAGTAGGTGTAGGAGGTTTACTAAAAAGTTTTTGGATTTTATGAATTTCCATCATTATTTTTATTATAGGGATATTGTGCAATTACAAAAATAGCAATTATATTTTATGAATTTCCATTTTTTCATAATATATATTAAGTCATTGGAGTAAAAGAATGAGGCTATATTTGGCACTTTTGAATGTTGCACCAAAGGCAACTTCTTGTATATAGTAGTTAAAGATATGTATATGTGTGTGTGAGTTTGCAAAATTACAGGTTGTACCCCTCTTATCTTTTGAAATTACAAAAACCTCCTCTCTAGGGTTACATCTCATAGGGAGGTACTTTTGTGCATCGATGATATGAAATGTAAACCCAGAGGCGAGATTTCAGTAATGTCAAAAGATAGAGGGGTATAACCTGTAATTATGCTAACTGGTAGAGGAGTTTTGGGTAATTAATAGTATACACACAAGGGTTTTCCGGAAGATTTTGACAATCGGATGGCTGAAAGATGGCAATAATCAGGCTTCTATAAATTTAGGGAACAATCTTCATGTCAAAATCTATAATTCTCGTTGGATTCTAGAATAGCGATGAACTAGTAAGTAGAAAACCAAAGAACGAAATTTGTAGCTCACTGATTTTGATAGAGTAAATGTAGAGCCTAAGTGTTACCGAAGCAAGCTAGGCCTAACCGCCCACTATAAAATCGCCCAATTAAAAAAAAGCACATGTTAGAAGAGCCCGCATGTGAATGAATCGTATTGAGAATAGTGCCACTTTAGAAATCTATCGGACGCATATATACTAACAATAAATCTTAGGAAACATTAGTGAAGAGTGAGAGGCTAAGAGAATGTTAGAGGAGAGGAGAAGAATTAGGGGGTTGAGAGGAGGAAGAAGCAAGAAACAAAGAGGGTTTGTGAAGTTTATTTACAAGACCGACAGCAATAGTGTCACCATCCCATGGGTTCATTTCATTATGTAATTATCAAAATACTCGGGGATGTGGGTCAGCTTGTTTGGCATGCGATTAGCACTGTAAGTGGATTGGGTCGGTCTTCGGGTCGGCGGATTGGGTTGGTCTTCGGATCGGCGGATTGGGTCAGTCTTCGGGTCGACCAACTGGGTCAGCATGTTTGGCATGCGATTAGCACGGTAAGCGGATTGGGTCGGTCTTCGGGTCAACCGGTTGGGCCCGCTTTAAAGGTTGACTAGAGTCCCCAGTGTTTCCACGAACCAAATTCATACCTAATTTTTTTTGCCTTGAACCGGTGGTTTGATTGCAACAATAAACCCTAACATTTCATGTTTGATTCAATGAAAAATTCAAATCAATTCCTTGTTTTTCAAACAAAAGTTCTAAAAATTTGGCATGAATGCTTACCCACTCTTCGTAATTATGCATTTCATACCAGCAGCTTTTGCTGCAGCAAGGCCAATGGCGCTGTCCTCCACCACTACACAACTGAAATTTTAGTTTTAAGAAAAATCAATAATCTAATCATATCAAAATAGAGTACCAAATGTAAGATACATGAATCATAAGAAAATTAGGTACTTGGATTATTTTTCATGTGATTGTTTCCCATTTTGGTTATGGATTTATGGTTTTCATGTGATGGACTATTGATTGAATTTGATTTTGCGGCAACAATTTATACTTCTAATATGCATAGGTGTATGAAAACTAGTAAATAACATATATATGCTGAAAAAATAGTCGCACATCGAAAAACCATTGTAACATTGTGCACTTATTATAAATCACGAGTCTTTCCACCCATAATCACTTGGTTTTAGGCCGGATGCATGAGTTCTAATATGATATCGGAACATCCAACGGCCACTTCCGATGTCACCCAGTTTAAAAAAACATATGTTAGAGAACAAATATGTCGCCCAATTGATAACATAGTCTCACATCGGGAAACTTATCTAGTCCCGTGCACCTACTATATATCTTGAACCCCTTTTTGATATCAAATACAACTAGAAAAGACTATACGAGAACGAAGAACTGCAAAAAGTAAAGAACACATTTTTACGCGGTCCGAAATTTGTACTTCGCTACTCTAGGTTTGCGTTTTGTATTGCTCTTTTAAATAATACATGATTACAAGAGATTGTATTATCTACAGTAATTCTAGGATCCCTCCATCTATAACTATTTTCTTGAAGCTCCTAACTAAGGGTCTTTTTGGGACAGCTCTCGCGGATGGAAAATCTCTATTCCAACCGCCAGAGCTGTTTTATACCTGTTTGGATGCGCCACTTTTTTAAAATAGCGTTTGTAAATATGCCGGTTTAGGGCATTTTTAATCCGCGCCGAGTCTTCCGTGCTTCGCTCTCGCAAAATTGATTTTTCTATCGCGCGTCTCCTTCTCTTCTCCCCCCGTCTGCGCAGCGATCCCGATCTCCTCCGCCGAGCTTTCTCGCCTGGTTTCCCGTTCTCGACCGAGCTCGCCGACCACCGCGAGGCTCACTGGCGGGCAACCCTTTGCCGTCATCACCTACCTCCGGCGTTTCCATTCGACTCCGCAGTCATCACCTACCTCCGGCGATTCCAGAAAGCTCCGACCAGCAAATCTCTTCCATGGTGAGATCTTCTTCCATATTCCCTCATTTTCCTGTTTCCAGATGTGCTTCCAGATACCCGTTTCCTTCAAGCATTTTAATTGATTCCAGATTTCTTTTTATTGATTTCAGTTTCTCCACCTACATTGTACGATTCCAGATCTGATTGATTTAGGTATGTACCCGTATGGATTTTTCATTGATTCAATTTTTTTGGCATTCTACTTGCTTGTTCTTAATCAAGTGTGTGTGTGTGTGTGTGTGTGTTTGTATTTATTTTTCATTGATTTCTTATTAGTGATTCCAGATCTGTTTTTATTTTGGAATTGTGAGTGTGTGTGTTTTTGGATGAGTGTGTGTGTGTTGTGTGTGGATGTGGATGTGTGTGTGTTTGTTTTAGGATGAGTGTGTGTTTGTTGTGTATGTGTGTATGTGTGTGTATCAGTTTTGGATTTGTGTGTGTATTTTATTTTGGATTTGTGTGTGTTTGTATTTTTTGGGATGATTGTGCGTGTGTGTTGTGTGTGGATGTGCATGTGTGCGTGTGTTTTTGGATGAGTGTGTGTGTGTGTGTGTGTGTGTGTTTGTTTTAGGATGAGTGTGTGTTTGTTTCATGTGTATGTGTTGAGTGTGTTGTGTTTGTATGTTTTTGGATTTTTGTATGTTGAGTGTGTTGTGTTTGTATGTGTGTGTGTGTGTGTGTTTGTTTTTGGATGAGTGTGTGTATATGTTTGTATGTGTGTGTGTGTTTGTTTTTGAATGAGTATGTGTGTGTGTGTGTTGTTTTTGTATTTGTGTCTTGTGTTTGTATGTGTTAGTATGTTATTTAATTGTTATGTTTAGGTTTGTAGTAAAATGGGGAAATCAAGGGACGGAGGGATTGCAGCGAGTTGAGAGTCAAATGAAGTCATGATTTTCTGTGATCTTTGCATTAAAGAAATCGGGCTTGGTAATCGACCTACCATCCACTTCAGCAAGGACAGTTGGAAAAATTTGATCTCGGCTTTCAAACAAGTCACCGGAAAAAGCTATGATCGAATGCAAATGAAAAATAAATGGGATCATCTTAAGAAAGACTGGAAGTTGTGGAGAGAACTAAAACATGGAGAGACGGGTTTGGGCTGGGATCAGGAGAAGAGAACTATTACTGCATCTGAAGAGTGGTGGGAGGAAAAGTTAAAGGTCATCTCAAATTCCTGGTTACTATTTTCTTTATATTTGAAAATTATAAAATTATATTTTTTTTGTACAGGTTGTCTCTGCTGCCAAAAAATTTAGATATGGTGGTATTTTGCCTGAGTTAGAGGAAAAGTTAAATATTATGTTCAGTCAGGTTGTCGCAACTGGTGAAGATTCATGAGCACCATCATCTGGCAGTATGCCACCTGATATGGAGCGTATAGTTGAAGAAGAAGATAATTTAGTAGATGACTTGGAGATTCAGCGATGTGGACTTGAAGATATAGGTGGAAATGCATCAACCAACATTGGAAATGCTTCTACATCTTCGAGCAAAAAAAGAAGGATTGGAAAGAAAAAAAAGGGTGGCTATATCTTATATGAGTGAGTTGCGTGATTGTGCACTTGCAGTGAAGCCTCCACCAGTTATCTCAATCAAGGAGACAGTGGAGTTGATCTCTAGTATTCAGGAGATACGTTCTGACCTCGGCTTATACTACTTTGTTGTGAACTATATCAGGGACAAGAACAACAGAGAAATTTTCATGAGCATTCCAGAAGATATACAAGTTTGGTGGATCAACAATGCTTACGAGAATAGGACATAATGATATTTTGGGGGTTCTTGAGCATAGAGATTATCATGTTTTGTTTCTATTTTATATGTTTGAATCTTATAATGTTGTTTTGGAAACTTTTATATATTTAACATGTTTGAATCTTGTAATGTTATTATATATATTTAGTTCATCTGTTTGAATCTTGTAATGTTGTTTTGAAATTATAATTTCAGCATCTTGAATTAATATTATCATGTTATTACTTTTAATTCTTCTGTGTTTACTTTGCTGATTGTTGTCTACTTTGTTAAGGTGTGGAAGCACATGACTCTTCCAGTGAAGATCCAGGGGCAGATACATGTCGTTCTCCAGAACGGGTGCAATATGTTAAATATTGCAATATAGTTATCTCAACTTGTACTATTTTGGTTAAAAAGTTAGAGAACAATATGTATTTGTTGTGCTATGTTTACATATTTAAGTATTTTAATTTGAATTTCTTTAATTTTGGAATTAAAAAAAATAACTCTCAAGAGTTGTTCTTCCAAACAGCTCAATTGAAAAAACTCTGTTCAATCAGCAGTTTTTCCCAGACTCCTCAAACAGTCTGCAGCTTCTCAAAGCAGCTTATAAAAGAGCTCTGTTAAATCAGTAGCTTTTTAATCCCCCAGAGCTATCCCAAACAGACCCTAAGTTGATGTATTTTCTTAGTCTTCAACTTCGATGGACAGATCAACTCCCGCTCCTCAAAGTATGAAACCCCAAACTCCAACGGATCAACAGATGATTCGGGAACAGAACCTGACTCGGAGACAACGGAGCGGGTACTATCTTGTCCCCGTAAACAAACTCCTAACAAAGAACCTAGCCGGAAAGGCCTCTTTTTAGTTCTAGTGGGTGCTCTCAGTCCTGACGCTATGCTCCTCTTTCCTATAAGAAAGACTTTTTCTGATAGACCTCGGCAATTAAAGAATGAAAGCCGATGAAGCCAATATGTTCTCTTAGCCTGGAGTCAATTTTTGACTTCATCTTCTTTTGTCTTTTTTTTCAAGAACTAAAGGGGTCAACCGATTTTAGGTTGGATACATATATATATGGTTAATTACCGGGACCTCCCTTGGGAGTTTGCATAATTAAGGGTTGCACCCGTCTATCTTTCGAAATTAAATTTACCTCCCGTTAAATGAAAGCCGATGAAGCCAATATGTTCTCTTAGCCTGGAGTCAATTTTCGACTTCATCTTCTTTTGTCTTTTTTTTCAAGAACTAAAGGGGTCAGCCGATTTTAGGTTGGATACATATATATGGTTAATTACCGGGACCTCCCTTGGGAGTATGCATAATTAAGGGTTTCACCCGTCTATCTTTCGAAATTACATTTACCTCCCGTTAAGTTTTCCCAGTTTACAAAAATGCCCCTTCCGTTAGAAATAAGGATGGAAAATGATAAAATCAACCAAATTATTTTATGATATTTCAATTTTACCCTTTGTAATGACTCTACATTGAAAGAAGATGTACAGTATTACTCCGGATGTCTACTGTATTAATGTCATATAGCAAAGTGGAAAAAAATTTATAGGAGATGTACAGTCTTACTGCCGTGTTCTGGCAATCAACTTCTCTGGAAATTGAGAGGAGAAACGAGCTAATTCAAAGAAAGCTCCAACTATGAACTAGAGCGTCAAAGGGGAGAAGAAATCTCAACTCCGGATATCTACAGTATAGCATATATATAGCAAAGTAAAAAAACAATATAGGAGAAGATTTACGGTCTCACTACCTGTGTTGTGGCTATCAAGTTCCCCAAAAATTGAGAGAGGAGAAACAAGCGGATGGGAAGAAATCTCCAACTACAATCCAGAAAGCCAAAAGGGGAAGAAAGCTCAACTCCAGATTTCTACAATGTAGTCATATATCAAAGTAAAAAAAAATATAGGAGAAGATGTATAACCTTGCTAACGGTATTCTTGCTATTAACTTGGCCAGAAATTGAGAGAGAAGAATCAAGCGATTGGGAAGAAATCTTCACCTACGATCCAGAGAGTCAAAATGGAGAAAGAAACCTCAACTCCATATTTCTATGGTGTAATCATTTAGCAAAGCGAAAAAAAACCCGATGGAAATAAATCTCCAGCTAAGATCCAAAGAGCCAAAAAGGAGAAGAAAAATCAACTCCGGATTTCTACAGTGGTTATATAGTGAATTGAAAAAGGCAATATAGGAGAAGATGTACAGTCTTAATATCGGTATTCTGGCTATCAACTTCCCGGAAAATGAGAGAGGAGAAACAAGCCGCTGGAAAGAAATCACCAACTACAATCCGGCGAAATGGAAAAAAAGCAATACAGGTGAAGATGTACAATCTTACTATCGGTGTTATAACTATATACTTCACCAGAAAATGAGAGAAGAGAAACAAGCCCATGGATAGAAATCTCCAACTACGATCCAGAGATACAAAAGGAAGAAGAAAGCTTAACTCAGGATTTCTACAGTCTATGTTGGAAAAACCAAATCCAACTATGTTCTGCTTCAGAACAGAGGAAGCAGGTGACAGTTTCATTTGACCAGCTAGCTCAAAATATAGGAGAAGATGCACAGTCTTACTATCAGTGTTATGGATATCGACTTCCTTGGAGAATGAGAGAGGAGAAACAAGCCAATGAAAAGGAATCTCCCACTACGATCCAGTGAGCTCAACTCCGGAATTCTACAATATAGTCATGAAGTGAAAAAAATCAATATAGGAGAAGAGTACTCTTACTTGATCTAACAATCGACTTGTGGGAAAATGAGAGAGAGGAGAGAAACTCTCGATCTACGATCCGGAGAGCAAAAGGTAGGAGAAAGCTCTCTCCGGATTGGAGTCATGGCTGGAGCTTATAACATTGATGGCAGGAGTGAGAGGACTTGCTCCGATGAGAGCTTTTCCCACGATCCCACTGCCTCATCCCACCAGAAGATCGTACAGTTCGTTAGAGGGAAGTTATAGAGCCAGGGCAGTGCCAAAGAAAATCCACTGAGAGCTTTTTCCCACAATCCCACCGCCTCATCCCACCAGAAGATCGACAGTTCGTTAGAGAGGGGCCTAATTTTTTGCTGCCCTGGAAGCAAGTAGAAGGATTCTCTCCATTTCAAGTGAAATTGAGATATTTTTTGGTGTGCGTGCGCATATATAGGCATGTGTGCATGTCTCCTATTCCAAACGATGCATAATCCAAAGGCTAAAAAAACACCTTTAAGAAAAAGTTAAAAAAAACAGACGATGGTCGGCTGAGATTGCACACACAGCTTTTGTGCGTCGGACGCACGAAAAAAAAACTCAGAGAAATCAGCATAGCGGTGCCAAACAGTTGTGGTTCGCTCGACGCTCTCATTAGACCGGCCGAATTGAACCGTCTCAACTCTAGAGTGAGCCGAGCACGCAATCAGTTAAAGAAAAGTGAGACAGCATGCAAGAAGACTTTTTACGTGAAAAACTTGGAAAGGGTGAAAAATCACGGGCCCGGATCCGTGCCGGCCAAATTCACTATCTCTTTTGGTGTTACAAGTTGTAGAATGCAAGAGTATGACAGGACACTGCTCGTTGCAGGGGTGCAGAGAAGAAAGAGAGAGAAAGAAATCTCAAAGGATAGAGAGATCTCCAAGAGCCAAAGAGAGATCTTCAAGTCGCCTTCAAAAGAGATCTTCGAAGTGGGAGGAGAATTTTGAAGGCCAAAGCTGAACTCTGAAGGATCTTCGAAGGAGCTCTCTCGAGTTTTGAAGGCAATGTGTCTTGAAATGAAGGTTTTGGGCTCCTTTTATAGCTTTGGGCAGGGGTAGCCTGGTAATTTCGTCATTGTAACCACTGTAACCACTTGATAGGCGAATCACGTTCGCCGATTTGGACCACACTGATCACCATTTTTCGGATATGCCGGTCTTGCTCCCCGGGAAGTTCGAGAAGTTCGGGTTGTTCAGACAGCTTCGTTGATGGCGATGAAAGCAATGAACAAGACCTGCAATCGCTCTAGTTTGACTTGACCGCGCGGGGGTTGCTACGTGTAAGATCTAGTTTCTCAAAACCCGTTCGGGTACATGAAAACTCGAACCTCTCCCGCATCGCACGGTTGAGGTGGATCTTCGCCCAGAATCGCTGCCTTGCGGTGTCACCAACACTCGGGTTGGCTAACCCCGCTCAGCACCGACTCTGCCGGTTATACGATCATAAGTAAATATATGCCAAAAGTAAGTACAGAGGTAAAGGCATGTCCACATGTCACAACATCATATAGATATATAATGAAACAGAAATGTCCAAAAAGAGACAGTACAAGCAAAAGGGGCTTAAGCCCGATACATATCCAAAATGAGTACTCTCTCTCTACAACATGCGAAAACTACAAACTCTCAAAGCTGAAAGCTAATTGTCTAGTCATCAACCTGTGGCGTCGTGGTAGTGCGCTGCATCCGCTGCTCAGGTCCTGCCATCTCGTCCAACTGCGCGCGGGACAACTCCGTCTCCTCGGACTCCTGTTACGGCCACATCCGACCGTTAGTCATAAAGACTAAGTCGTTTTGTCCTCGCCTCCCTCCACGACTCCTAGGTACCGAGCGGGAGGAAGAAGCGGAGGACAACAAGGGGTAAACAAGGAAAGAGGTGACATGACACTATTCTAGCAAGTATAGGAAAAGCGGTAAAACTAGCTAGCAGTATAGTGCAAATAAATGACAGTAAAGTAGAGCATGAAGTAAACCAGTAATAAAAATGCTGTGCAGTAAGTAAAACTAATCTACCATCACAGATTCGTACCTTAACTTATATGAACGCCCATACGACATATAAGTTAAGATGTCCAGGTAACCCATCATATAAAAGAGCCCATACTAAAATATATGAGGTGGGTATGCTAATGTGTATGTTATGCTATGCTATGCTTATGATGATTTAGTGTGTTTATGCAATGTGACTCACCCACACGACTCTATGCGCACAGACATTTATAGTTCCCACTTTGTTAGAAAGGAAGTCAACCTTTCCGGTACCGACCGTCGTGGCTCACGGTGGCAGTGGATCGGGCACTCCACATCCTAGGCGGGTATGCTCACTACCAAGCCTAGACCTCACGTACGCCTCAACGCTAAGAACACAACAGCGGAGCTCCTGCGTACTCTTGCTGGAATCCACCAGACTTTAAGGTCGGGGTGGGTTATTAGGGATTGTCCTCCAGACCGCGGTACTCAAACTTACCGGCCCTCTAAACCTCACCCTCACCCAAGTCAACGTACTATTGTCGGTGACACAACTAGCCTAGTACCGAAGACTCGCTACTAATTTATAAGTAACAGGTGACACCAAGTCCACCCGAGCCTCCGACTCAGGGACTATCACACAAGTTGCTCCAACATATCTCCTTCCCGAAGGAGGTCCATATTAGCTTGCTGACCTAATTAGGCTACTCTTGCCTACAATTAAGTTGGTATTATGTTTTGGGTGAATCTTGGACTTCCCGCGGTATACCCCGTAAAGGAGCCCCCAACGGTACTAAGGATTCAATGGGCTCAACCCCACCATCCTCTTTCTCAAGACAATTAATTTAGTTGGTGATTAACATTTAGTTCACCCCTCATTATTTCATATAATTAAAGTGACTTAGCTCAACACCCGTCCCACCCAATTGGGTTAGACGTACCTCCACACCTCATGCACTAACCCTAGCACAATCTCACTGTCAACCCTAGGCTTGACCCTACTTGAATCATTATGAGCTATAACTCAATTACTAAATGGACATAACTTCCAAACACTACTTAGGGGTCTGAATTGTCTAAAATTCAAAATTCGGTTTTTACTAATCGCAGACCACTAAGTTGAACTAACCTCAAACCCCATAAGGGGATCCTTCTAAAAACTCATCACCAGGATATGGTATAATTATACTATACTCCCACTAACCTTAATAAGGTGTGTTCCAATTTCCATAATTTTCCATATTAATTTGGTATTTATTATTAATTAAAGAAGTTAAGGCCTTAAGTCAAATTACACGTGATCTATCCTCAAAATGCTTCTACATGCTACCTTAAAATTATCAGTAAGGTAATATTCCATAACAAGGTGGTTTAATAAGTTTCATGACCCTAGAATGTCATGTGGCCTACTAAATCCTCATAGTTGTATAATTACCAAAATGCCACTATAATTAGGAAAAATAATATTTCACATCTGAAAATTCTATAAAAATTACCAAGAGTTCAAATGGGGGTCTAGAGTCCTTTGCCAAATATTTATATCATTACCATATGATTTGACTAATTAAAATGATTTAACATCCAAGTGTAGTAAATACCAATTTCTACATGATGTACATGAAATACAAATCCACAGACTTCCAAATAATTATCATGGGCATATATAAACAAAATATGACAGATAACCAAGTTTCATAATTTTTCCCAATGATTTGACATTTTTCATAATTAAATTCCTCTAATCTAGTAAGCACTTAAAAATTCCTCCACAAGAAATAACACTTCAATAAATCCTACTAAAATTACCATAGCCTATTTTCATCCTAATTCAGCCACTGTTAAAATATAATAACCATACAAGGTCATCTGACCATGCATTTTATTTATTTGAGGAAATAGTGGCAATTTCATTTAATAAGGAAAAAATACATAAATGACTCTAAATATTCCCAATAAATTATCTAAGCCACTGCATGCTCCTAAAAACATGTCTACTAAGTTCTGAGCCAAGGCAAGCACATTTGGTCCTATGTCCTTCACAAACCCTAAATTGCAACCCTAAGGGTTTACCCTTAGGGTTTTAGGTCACACCACCCTAATGGCTCCAAATGCTCCATTAGTGGGTGTCACATGCATTTATATATCATTACCTACATAAACATCATGATGGGAGGAGGCCAACCCACTCAACTCCCCAAAATAGCCTAAACCCTAATTTGACCCTTAAGGGCCCTCATTAGGGTTTCCCATTTTCAAAATCAAATCAACTCCAAATGGAGTGAAAATTTAGGTAGGCACTACTCATATACTAAAGAGCATGACACCAAAATTTGGAGTCATTTGGACTTCATATGCTCCAAAAATCAACATTATTTAAATATCTTAATTACCACAAAAACTATAGGTAAAAGTGCCCATCAAGTGCTGATCTTTGGACATAGGGTGCCCCTAGGGTATACCTACCCATGGTTAAAATCTCAGCTTAAAAGCTTGAGAGATCTAGGCTAGATAATTATTTTAGTGGGCTGTCCTAGTGTAGGACCAGTCTTAGTAAAACAGCTCCCCGGGGAGTTGTGGGTCACCAAATAACCTGAACTCAACCTCTAATGAAAGATAAGGTCAAGGCCTACAAGTTTTATGTTGAGCACTTTTGCTAATTCAGTCATTAAGGGCCCCTAATTAATTTTAGAAGTGACCGGAAAATAAAGGGCAGAAATTCCAAGAGAATGGATTAATTTATATAAAGAAAATAGGCGCGCACGAATCTTAAAGCAGATCCTGCGGCTCGGGGATCATCTTCCTCCTCCATCCAACGGCTGAGATCGAGCCGTGCTGGGCGAGATTGCGACCGGGATTGCCGGCGATCCAGCCACGACCACTGTCGGCCAACACCACCGACACCTTCGTGGTGGTCGTGGCTACCATTTACCGGCGACTGGCGGCCGGAGGCGGCGGTTCCCGGCGATCCCAAGCTTCCCGTTTCAAGCGGAAAAACGTGGATTTAAGGAATGGATTTGGGCTCAATTGAGTCCAATCCTTCTTCATTTTGTTATAGGAAGCTAGTGTGGGGGGAGAGGAGGAGAAACGAACCGTGATTGGTGCGTGGCGGCGGCTCCGGCGGCGGTTCACCATGGTTAAGTTTTTCTCCGGCAAGCCTGCTCCCGAACTCGATTCTCCGGCTATGGCCTTGCTCCAGGTGTCGTTCCCGACTGCTCTCTCCCTTCTGAAGCTGATGGTATGGCCAGAATGAGGTGGGGAGGCTTCTATAGCTTGATTTGAATTCAAGCTCTTCTCGGGTTGCTCCTTGCTGCCACCCTCAAGCACCCCTACCCCTGCTGGCCTTCTGGTCTCCTCCTGATGCTTAGTAATCAAGGGTGGAGTGCCCAACATTGATTGGAGATGGAGTGTTAGAGGGGGATTACTTTTCACCTTTATCTTTTGCTTTTTAATTACTTTTTGTCCCCCCCCCCTCTCATTTGGTTAATCAAACTCATGGTTTGGGCTCAGTCCAAGGCTAATAAGGGGGTGTCCTAAGTCCATAAATAATTGGTTAAGTGATGGGTGTTGGGTTCCATTCAAATTAGGCTTAGAATTCACCTTAAAGAGCTATGTTGACCAGGGTTGACTTTGGTCAACAAGGTGAGTGGGTTGACCCCACATGGGGGTCATGGGTCCCTTGAGATCACCCAACATTGGTTGGTCCATGGTGGGGCCCCAATTGGTTTAATTTAATTAAAGGGTGTAGATTTGACCAAAATTAGGTAAAGTTTGACTTTGGTCAACTTCATTCAATTGGGTCCCACCCAAGTGCAATTTCCATACTATTGGTCTCCCTTAGTGGTTAGGGCAACATATGTGAGGTCAATTTGGACAATTGAGGGTCAATTGACCTAGTTGAGGGGCTTAGGGCTAGGTTGGTTTTTGAGCTTTGGTGTGCACTTAGCCATTTCTACCCTAGCCTAAGGCCCTTGTGGCCACTCATCTCACCACTATACCCTAACATTTCCAAAGGGTCTAGTAGGATTGGGGATATTACACTACGTGATGGTTGCAGCGGCTTTGCTCTTTCTTCCCCACTCCCTTGATCATGGGGTTGACCTTGACTTTCAACCTCCACTACTTTCACATCCCATTGGTGGAGCTTTTAGCTAATCGCACCCCTAAAGCTCCTATAAATTCATGTGTGCATATCAGTTACATTGCAAACTTGATTCTACTACAATGTATTTATCATTTTGAGCATCAGTCGTATATAACATTACCTACACAAAATTGTCCTTTCACGACATTTTTAGGTAGTTACCAGAAATCAAAGAAGTTTTTTTTAGCTTTTGGTAGTGGAAGTATAAATACCCATATTGATGACTAAGATACCGCTAACTTCAACTCTAATAGAATAAAAATAGATTGAAGAATAAGAATAAAACTATCAAAAAAATTTTAAAAAAAAATAATTCACCAAATTGTTTGGCCAAACTTAATTTCTCATCAAACTCCATAACTAAGTAGATCTCAAAATCGGGAAGTCGGGTCTTGATCTCAAGCCATAGGTTGTTCGCATCATCTAAAAAAACAGTCCCTCTTAAGTATTAAAAAGGAAGAGAAAGGAAATTAGAGGTATTTGTGGAGATGGCTAGAGTGAGACAGAAGGGGAGAGAGTACCTTTTCCCTTGCTTAAAATCTATGTGAACCAGTGTTTTTTTCGCTGAAAGCATCGAGATTGCAGAGAGGTTGGAGACTACGATGCATTGAGGGGGTCTAGGTCGACCGAAAGCACCGTTGATCGAGAGATGTAGAGGGAGTGAGGGATATTAGCAAGAGCATGATAGGTTGGGGAACTTCTTCAAACTTCCTCCACACCCTCATAGCTTCTTCACGATTTTTTTCATTTCTTAGATTGTTGTATAGTATTTTAGGAGAACCATCGAAGGTCGAAGAAATAATATGTTGAAGTCTGAAGTGGAGTCTGGCTTATGTTCTACAAGATTGACGACCCTCATAGCGTTTGCATTTTTTTCTCTCTACTTTGTGAACTTTTATCTGAAATCATGCAATTCACTTTCTTCATCTTCAATCTTTATCTGAACCTAGCTGGAAAGGCCTCTTTTTAGTTCTAGTGGGTGCTCTCAGTCCTGACGCTACGTGCCTCTTCCTTTAAGAAAGACTCCTTCTGATAGACCTCGGCAATTCAAGAATGAAAGCCGATGAAGCCAATATGTTCTCTTAGCCTAAGGCCAATTTTCGACTTCATCTTTTTTTTCGACTTCATCTTCTTTCGTCTTTTTTTTTTCAAGAACTAAAGGGGTCAACCGATTTTAGGTTGGATACATATATAGGGATAATTACCAGGACCTCCCTTGGGAGTTTGCATAATTACAGGTTGCACCCGTCTATCTTTCGAAATTACATTTACCTCCGTTAAGTTTTCCTAGTTTACAAAAATGACCCTTCCGTTAGAAATATGGATGGAAAATGATAAAATCAACCAAATTATTTATGACATTTCAATTTTACCCTTTGAAATGACTCTACATTGAAAGAGGATGTACAATCTTACTCCGGATGTCTACTGTATTAATGTCATATAGCAAAGCGGAAAAATTTTTATAGGAGATGTACAGTCTTACTGTCATGTTCTGGCAATCAACTTCTCTGGAAATTGAGAGGAGAAACAAGCTAATTCAAATAAAGCTCCAACTATGAACTAGAGTGCCAAAAGGGAGAAGAAAGCTCAACTCCGGATATCTACAGTATAACATATATATAGCAAAATAAAAAAAAAATATAGGAGAAGATTTACAGTCTCACTATCTGTGTTGTGGCTATCAAGTTTCCCAAAAATTGAGGAGAAACAAGCGGATGGGAAGAAATCTCCAACTACAATCCAGAAAGCCAAAAGGGGAAGAAAGCTCAACTCCAAATTTTTACAATGTAGTCATATATCAAAGTAAAAAAAACAATATAGGAGAAGATGTACAACCTTGCTAATGGTATTCTTGCTATTAACTTGGCCAGAAATTGAGAGAGAAGAATCAAGCGATTGGGAAGAAATCTTCACCTACGATCGAGAGAGTCAAAATGGAGAAAGAAACTTCAACTCCAGATTTCTATAGTATAATCATTTAGCAAAGAGAAAAAAAACCGATGGAAATAAGTCTCCAGCTAAGATCCAGAGAGCCAAAAAGGAGAAGAAAAATCAACTCCGGATTTCTACAGTGGTCATATAGTGAAGTGAAAAAGGCAATATAGGAGAAGATGTACAGTCTTAATATCAGTATTCTGGCTATCGACTTCCCGGAAAATGAGAGAGGAGAAACAAGCCGCTGGAAAGAAATCACCAACTACAATCCGGCGATATGAAAAAAAGCAATACAGGTGAAGATGTACAATCTTACTATCGATGTTATAACTATGGACTTCACCAGAAAATGAGAGAAGAGAAACAAGCTCATGGATAGAAATCTCCAACTATGATCCAGAGATACAAAAGGGAGAAGAAAGCTTAACTCCGGATTTCTACAGTCTATGTTGGAAAAACAAAATCTAACTATGTTCTGCTTCAGAACAGAGGAAGCAGGTGACAGTTTCATTTGACTAGCTAGCTCGAAATATAGGAGAAGATGCACAGTCTTACTATCGGTGTTATGGCTATCGACTTCCTTGGAGAATGAGAGAGGAGAAACATGCCACTGGAAAGGAATCTCCCACTACGATCCAGTGAGCTCAACTCCGGAATTCTACAATATAGTCATGAAAGTGAAAAAACCCAATATAGGAGAAGAGTACTCTTACTTGATCTAACAATCAACTTCGTGGGAAAATGAGAGAGAGGGGAGAAACAATCTCGATCTACGATCCAGAGAGCAAAAGGTAGGAGAAAGCTCTCTCCGGATTGGATTCATGGCTGGAGCTTCTAACATTGATGGCAGGAGTGAGAGGAGTTGCTCCGATAAGAGCTTTTCCAACGATCCTACCCCCTCATCCCACCAGAAGATTGTACAATTCATTAGAGGGAAGTTATAGAGCCAGGTCAGTGCAAAAGAAAATCCGCTGAGAGATTTTTCCCACGATCCCACTGCCTCATCCCACCAGAAGATCGTACAGTTCGTTAGAGAGGGGACTAATTTTTTGCTGCCCTGGAAGCAGGTACAAGGATTCCCTCCATTTCAAGTGAAATTGAGATATTTTTTTGTGCGTGTGCGCATATATAGGCATGTGTGCATGCCTCCTATTCCACCCGATGCATAATCCAAAGGCTAAAAAAACACCTTTAAGAAAAAGTAAAAAAAACAGACGATGGTCGGCTAAGATTGCGCACACAGCTTTTGTGCGTCGAACGCATGAAAAAAAACTCGGAGAAATCAGCATAGCGGCGCCAAACAGTTGTGGTTCGCTCGACGCACTCATTAGACTGGACGAATTGAACCGTCTCAACTCTAGAGTGAGCCGAGCGCGCAATCAGTTAAAGAAAAGTAAGACAGCATGCAAGAAGATTTTTTACGTGAAAAACTTGGAAAAGGTGAAAAATCACAGGCCCGGATCCGTGCCGACCAAATTCACTATCTCTTTTGGTGTTACAAGTTGTAGAATGCAAGAGTGTGGCAGGACACTGCTCGTTGCAGGGGTGTAGAGAAGAAAAAGAGAGAAAGAAATCTCAAAAGATAGAGAGATCTCCAAGAGCCAAAGAGAGATTTTAAAGTCGCCTTCGAAGGAGATCTTCGAAGGGGGAGGAGATTTTTGAAGGCCAAAGCAGAACTCTGAAGGATTTTCGAATGAGCTCTCTCGGGTTCTGAAGGCAATGTGTGTTGAAATGAAGGTTTTGGGCTCCTTTTATAGCCTTGGGCAGGGGTAGCCTGGTAATTTCGTCGTTGTAACCACCGTAACTACTTGATATGCGAACACGTTCGCCGATTTGGAGCACACTGATCACCATTTTTCAGATATGCCGGTCTTTCTCCCCGGGAAGTTCGAGAAGTTCAGGTTGTTCAGGCAGCTTCGTTGATGGCGATGAAAGCAATGAACAAGACCTGCAATCGCTCTAGTTTGACTTGACCGCGCGGGGGATGCTATATGATGGTTGCAGCGGCTTTGCTCTTTCTTCCCCACTCCCTTGATCATGGGGTTGACCTTGACTTTCAACCTCCACTTTTTCCACATCCCATTGGTGGAGCTTTTTGCTAATCGCACCCCTAAAGCTCCTATAAATTCATGTGTGCATATCAGTTACATTGCAAACTTGATTCTACTACAATATATTTATCATTTTGAGTATCAGTCGTATATAACATTACCTACACAAAATTGTCCTTTCACGACATTTTTAGGTAGTTACCAGAAATCAAAGAAGTTTTTTTTAGCTTTTGGTAGTGGAAGTATAGATACCCATATTGATGACTAAGATACCGCTAACTTCAACTCTGATAGAATAAAAATAGATTGAAGAATAAGAATAAAACTATCAAAAAAATTTAAAAATAAAAATTTCACCAAATTGTTTGGACAAACATAATTTCTCATCAAACTCCATAACTAAGTAGATCTCAAAATCGGGAAGTCGGGTCTTGATCTCAAGCCATAGGTTGTTCACATCATCTAAAATAACAGTCCCTCTTAAGTATTAAAAAGGAAGAGAAAAAATTAGAGGTATTTATGGAGATGGCTAGAGTGAGAGAGAAGGGGAGAGAGTACCTTTTCCCTTGCTGAAAAGCTATGAGAACCAGTGTTTTTTTCGCCGAAAGCATCGAGATTGCAGAGAGGTTGGAGACTACGATGCATTGAGGGGGTCTAGGTCGACCGAAAGCACCGTTGATCGAGAGATGTACTGAGTGAGGGATATTAGCAAGAGCATGATAGGTTGGGGAACTTCTTCAAACCTCCTCCACACCCTCAGAACTTCTTCACGATTTTTTTCATTTCTTAGATTGTTGTATAGTATTTTAGGAGATCCATCGAAGGTCGAAGAAATAATATTTTGAAGTCTGAACTGGAGTCTGGCTTATGTTCTACAAGATTGACGACCCTCATAGCGTTTGCATTTGTTTTCTCTCTATTTTGTGAACTTTTATTTGAAATCATGCAATTCACTTTCTTCATCTTCAATCTTTATCTGAACCAAGCCAGAAAGGCCTCTTTT
Source organism: Dactylorhiza incarnata (assembly GCA_033032865.1). Classification (NCBI taxonomy): domain Eukaryota; kingdom Viridiplantae; phylum Streptophyta; class Magnoliopsida; order Asparagales; family Orchidaceae; genus Dactylorhiza; species Dactylorhiza incarnata. Next base: position 993,784 of record JAWHQI010000437.1, read on the forward strand.
TAGTTCTAGTGGGTGCTCTCAGTCCTGACGCTACGCGCCTCTTTCCTTTAAGAAAGACTCTTTCTGATAGACCTCGGCAATTCAAGAATGAAAGCCGATGAAGCCAATACGTTCTCTTAGCCTGGAGCCAATTTTCGACTTCATCTTCTTTTGTCTTTTTTTCAAAAACTAAAGGGGTCAACCGATTGTAGGTTGGATACATATATAGGGTTAATTACCGGGACCTCCCTTGGGAGTTTGCATAATTACAAGTTGCACCCATCTATCTTTCGAAATTACATTTACCTTACGTTAAGTTTTCCCAATTTACAAAAATGCCCCTTCCGTTAGAAATATGGATGGAAAATGATAAAATCAGCCAAATTATTTTATGATTTTTCAATTTTACCCTTTGTAATGACTCTACATTGAAAGAAGATGTACAGTCTTACTCCGGATGTCTACTGTATTAATGTCATATAGCAAAGTGGAAAAAAATTTATAGGAGATGTACAGTCTTACTGTCATGTTCTGGCAATCAACTTCTCTGGAAATTGAGAGGAGAAACAAGCTAATTCAAAGAATGCTCCAACTATGAACTAGAGTGCCAAAAGGGAGAAGAAAGCTCAACTCTGAATATCTACAGTATAGCGTATATATAGCTTAAAAACAATATACGAGAAGATTTACAGTCTCACTATCTGTGTTGTGGCTATCAAGTTCCCCAAAAATTGAGAGAAGAGAAACAAGCGGATGAGAAGAAATCTCTAACTACATTCCAGAAAGCCAAAAGGGGAAGAAAGCTCAACTCCAGATTTCTATAATGTAGTCATATATCAAAGTAAAAAAAACAATATACGAGAAGATGTACAGCCTTGCTAACAGTATTCTTGCTATTAACTTGGTCAGAAATTGAGAGAGAAGAATCAAGCGATTGAGAAGAAATCTTCACCTATGATCCAGGGAGTCAAAATGGAGAAAGAAACCTCAATTCCAGATTTCTATAGTATAATCATTTAGCAAAGCAAAAAAAAACCCGATGGAAATAAATCTCCAGCTAAGATCCAGAGAGCCAAAAAGGAGAAGAAAAATCAACTCCGAATTTCTACAGTGGTCATATAGTGAAGTGAAAAAAGTAATATAGGAGAAGATGTACAGTCTTAATATCAGTATTTTGGCTATCGACTTCCCGGAAAATGAGAGAGGAGAAACAAGCCGCTGGAAAGAAATCACCAACTACAATCCGGCGAAACGAAAAAAAAAAGCAATACAGCTGAAGATGTACAATCTTACTATCGGTGTTATAACTATGGACTTCACCAGAAAATGAGAGAAGAGAAACAAGCCCATGGATAGAAATCTCCAACTACGATCCAGAGATACAAAAGGTAGAAGAAAGCTTAACTCAGGATTTCTACAGTCTATGTTGGAAAAACCAAATCCAACTATGTTCTGCTTCAGAACAGGGGAAGCAGGTGACAGTTTCATTTGATCAACTAGCTCGAAATATAGGAGAAGATGCACAGTCTTACTACCAGTGTTATGGCTAACGACTTCCTTGGAGAATGAGAGAGGAGAAACAAGCCAATGGAAAGGAATCTCCCACTACGATCCAGTGAGCTCAGCTCCGGAATTCTACAATATAGTCATGAAGTGAAAAAAACAATATAGGAGAAGAGTACTCTTACTTGATCTAACAATCGACTTCATGGGAAAATGAGAGAGAGGGGAGAAACAATCTCGATCTACGATCCAGAGAGCAAAAGGTAGGAGAAAGCTCTCTCCGAATTGGAGTCATGGCTAAAGCTTTTAACATTGATGGCAGGAGTGAGAGGAGTTGCTCCGATGAGAGCTTTTCCCACGATCCCACCGCCTCATCCCACCAGAAGATCGTATAGTTCGTTAGAGGGAAGTTATAGAGCCAGGGCAGTGCCAAAGGAAATCCGTTGAGAGCTTTTTCCCACGATCCCACCGCCTCATCCCACCAGAAGATCGTACAGTTCGTTAGAGAGGCCGGGACTAATTTTTTGCTGCTCTGGAAGCAGGTACAAGGATTCTCTCCATTTCAAGTGAAATTGAGATATTTTTTGGTGCGCGTGCGCATATATAGGCATGCGTGCATGCCTTCTATTCCCCGATGCATAATCCAAAGGCTAAAAAAAACACCTTTAAGAAAAAGAAAAAGAAAACAGACGATGGTCGGCTGAGATTGCGCACACATCTTTTATGCGTCGGATGCATGAAAAAAACTCGGAGAAATCTACATAGCGGCGCCAAACAGTTGTGGTTCGCTCGATGCTCTCATTATACTGACCGGATTGAACCGTCTCAACTCAAGAGTGAGCTGAGCGCGCAATCAGTTAAAGAAAAGTGAGACAGCATGCAAGAAGATATTTTACGTGAAAAACTTGGAAAGGGTGAAAAATCACGGGCCCGGATCTGTGCTGACCAAATTTATTATCTCTTTTGGTGTTACAAGTTGTAGAATGCAAGAGTGTGACATGCCACTACTCGTTTCAGGGGTGCAGAGAAGAAAGAGAGAAAAAGAAATCTCAAAGGATAGAGAGATCTCCAAGAGCCAAAGAGAGATCTTCAAGTCGCCTTTGAATGAGATCTTTGAAGGGGAAGGAAATTTTCGAAGGCCAAAGTGGAACTCTGAAGGATCTTCGAAGGAGCTCTCTCGGGTTCTGAAGGCAATGTGTCTTGAAATGAAGGTTCTGGGCTCCTTTTATAGCCTTGGGCAGGGGTAGCCTGGTAATTTCGTCATTGTAACCACTGTAACCATTTGATAGGCAATTCACGTTCGCCGATTTGGAGCACACTGATCACCATTTTTCGGATATGCCGGTCTTGCTCCCCAAGAAGTTTGAGAAGTTCAGGTTGTTCAGGCAGCTTCGTTGATGGCGATGAAAGCAATGAACAAGACCTGCAATCGCTCTAGTTTGACTTGACTGTGCGGGGGATGCTACGTGATGGTTGCAACGGTTTTGCTCTTTCTTCCCCACTCCCTTGATCATGGGGTTAACCTTGACTTTCAACCTCCACTGCTTCCATATCCCATTGGTGGAGGTTTTTGCTAATCGCACCCCTAAAGCTCCTATAAATTCATGTGTGCATATCAATTACATTGCAAACTTGATTCTTCTACAATATATTTATCATTTTGAGTATGAGTCGTATATAACATTACCTACACAAAATTTTCCTTTCACGGCATTTTTAGGTAGTTACCAAAAATCAAAGAAGTTTTTTTTAGCTTTTGGTAGTGGAAGTATAGATACCCATATTGATGACTAAGATACCGCTAACTTCAACTCTAATAGAATAAAAATAGATTGAAGAATAAGAATAAAACTATAAAAAAAAAAATTTAAAAAAAAATTCACCAAATTATTTGGACAAACTTAATTTCTCATCAAACTCCATAACTAAGTAGATCTCAAAATCGGGAAGTCGGTCTTGATCTCAAGCCATAGGTTGTTTGCATCATCTAAAACAGCAGTCCCTCTTAAGTCCTAAAAAGGAAGAGAAAGGAAATTAGAGGTATTTGTGGAGATGGCTAGAGTGAGAGAGAAGGGGAGAGAGACTACCTTTTCCCTTGCTGAAAAGCTATGAGAACGAGTGTTTTTTTCGCCGAAAGCATCGAGATTGCAGAGAGGTTGGAGACTACGATGCATTGAGGGGGTCTAGGTCGTAATATCGGTATTCTGGCTATCGACTTCCCGGAAAATGAGAGAGGAGAAACAAGCCGCTGGAAAGAAATCACCAACTACAATCCGGCGAAATGAAAAAAAAAGCAATACAGGTGAAGATGTGCAATCTTACTATCGGTGATATAACTATGGACTTCACCAGAAAATGAGAGAAGAGAAACAAGCCCATGGATAGAAGTCTCCAACTACGATCCAGAGATACAAAAGGGAGAAGAAAGCTTAACTCCGTATTTCTACAGTCTATGTTGGAAAAACCAAATCCAACTATGTTCTGCTTCAGAACAGAGGAAGCAGGTGACAGTTTCATTTGACCAGCTAGCTCGAAATATAGGAGAAGATGCATTGTCTTACTATCGGTGTTATGGCTATCGACTTCCTTGGAGAATGAGAGAGGAGAAACAAGCCAATGGAAAGGAATCTCCCACTACGATCCAGTGAGCTCAACTCCGGAATTCTACAATATAGTCATGAAGTGAAAAAAACCAATATAGAAGAAGAGTACTCTTACTTGATCTAACAATCTACTTCGTGGGAAAATGAGAGAGTGGGGAGAAACAATCTCGATCTACGATCGAGAGAGCAAAAGGTAGGAGAAAGCTCTCTCTGGATTGGAGTCATGGCTGGAGCTTTTAACATTGATGGCAGGAGTGAGAGAAGTTGCTCTGATGAGAGCTTTTCCCAAGATCCCACCGCCTCATCCCACCAGAAGATCGTACAGTTCGTTTGAGGGAAGTTATAGAGCCAGGGCAGTGCCAAAGAAAATCCGCTGAGAGCTTTTTCCCACGATCCCACCGCCTCATCCCACCAGAAGATCGTACAGTTCGTTAGAGAGGGGACTAATTTTTTGTTGCCCTGGAAGCAGGTACAAGGATTCTCTCCATTTCAAGTGAAATTGAAATATTTTTTTGTGCGCGTGCGCATATAAAGGCATGTGTGCATGCCTCCTATTCCACCCGATGCATAATCCAAAGGCTAAAAAACACCTTTAAGAAAAAGTAAAATAAAACAGACGATGGTCGGCTGAGATTGCGCCCGGCGCACACAGCTTTTGTGCGTCGGACTCACGAAAAAAAACTCCGAGAAATCAGCATAGCGGCGCCAAATAGTTGTGGTTCGCTCGACGCTCTCATTAGACCGGCCGAATTGAACCGTCTCAACTCTAGAGTGAGCCGAGTGCGCAATCAGTTAAAGAAAAGTGAGACAGCATGCAAGAAGACTTTTTACGTGAAAAACTTGGAAAGGGTGAAAAATCACGGGCTCAGATCTGTGCCGACCAAATTCACTATCTCTTTTGGTGTTACAAGTTGTAGAATGCAAGAGTGTGGCAGGCCACTGCACGTTGCAGGGGTGTAGAGAAGAAAGAGAGATAAAGAAATCTCAAAGGATAGAGAGATCTTCAAGTCGCCTTCGAAGGAGATCTTCGAAGGGGGAGGAGATTTTCGAAGGCCAAAACGGAACTCTGAAGGATCTTCAAAGGAGCTCTCTCGGGTTCTGAAGGCAATGTGTCTTGAAATGAAGGTTTTGGGCTCCTTTTATAGCCTTGGGCAGGGGTAGTCTGGTAATTTCATCGTTGTAACCACCGTAACTACTTGATAGGCGAATCACGTTCGCCGATTTGGAGCACATTAATCACCATTTTTCGGATATGTCGGTCTTTCTCCCCGGGAAGTTCGAGAAGTTCGGGTTGTTCAGGCAGCTTAGTTGATGGCGATGAAAGCAATGAACAAGAATTGCAATCGCTCTGGTTTGACTTGACCGCGCGGGGGATGCTACGTGATGGTTGCAGCGTTTTGCTCTTTCTTCCCCACTCCCTTGATCATGGGGTTGACTTTGACTTTCAACCTCCACTACTTCCACATCCCATTGGTGGAGCTTTTTGCTAAGCGCACCCCTAAAGCTCCTATAAATTCATGTGTGCATATCAGTTACATTGCAAACATGATTCTTATACAATATATTTATCATTTTGAGTATCAGTCATATATAACATTACCTACACAAAATTGTCCTTTCACGGCATTTTTAGGTAGTTACCAGAAATCAAAGAAGTTTTTTTTAGCTTTTGGTAGTGGAAGTATAGATACCCATATTGATGACTAAGATACCGCTAACTTCAACTCTAATAGAATAAAAATAGATTGAAGAATAAGAATAAAACTATCAAAAATAATTAAAAAAAAAATCACCAAATTGTTTGGACAAACTTAATTTCTCATCAAACTCCATAACTAAGTAGATCTCAAAATCGGGAAGTCGGGTCTTGATCTCAAGCCATAGGTTGTTCGCATCATCTAAAACAGCAGTCCCTCTTAAGTCCTAAAAAGGAAGAGAAAGAAAATTAGTGGTATTTGTGGAGATGACTAGAGTGAGAGAGAAGGGGAGAGAGAGTACCTTCTCCCTTGCTGAAAAGCTATGAGAACGAGTGTTTTTTTCGCCGAAAGCATCGAGATTGCAGAGAGGTTGGAGACTACGATGCATTGAGGGGGTCTAGGTCGACCGAAAGCACCGTTGATCGAGAGATGTAGAGGGAGTGGGGGATATTAGCAAGAGCATGATAGGTTGGGGAACTTCTTCAAACTTCCTCCACACCCTCAGAGCTTCTTCACGATTTTTTTTCATTTCTTAGATTGTTGTATAGTGTTTTAGGAGAACCATCTAAGGTCGAAGAAACAATATTTTGAAGTCTGAAGTGGAGTCTGGCTTATATGTTCTACAGGATTGACGACCCTCATAGCGTTTTCATTTTTTTCTCTATTTTGTGAACTTTTATCTGAAATCATGCAATTCACTTTCTTCATCTTCAATCTTTATGTAGTTTGCCGAGAAGTTGCGAGAACGAGTTTTCTTCGTCAAGAGCATCAAGAATGCACATATGTTGGAGACTACGAGGCGTTGAGGGTGTCTAAGTCAACGGGAAGCACCATTGATCTGAGATGTAGAAGGGTCGATGCGGAACTACAGACTGTATAGATTAGCTGCGGATATGCATTTTTATTTTATATAGAAATTATATATCTATACTATATTAAAGTGAAATGATGTCTTTGGTTAAACATTTGGACTTCACAAATTACCCTTTTAATAAAAAATATTATTTTAAAAGAGAGGAGAGAGAGGGAGTGAGAGAGAGAGGAGAGATGGGGAGAGAGTGCGGCGTAGAGGGAAAGAGAGAGGGAGGGAGAGAGAAAAAAATATTTATGTATATAGGTATTTTTTTTTACAAAATAATATTGTAATATTAATGTATATTTTTTTACGGCCATTTTGAGTACTCATATGTATATATTACGGGCGCAGCCCATAGACGCATCGAGCACGGGCAAAGCCCATGCGGAGGCATGCGAAGCCCGCCTGGATGCGGCCGAAGGCCGCCCAACAGCATCGCGCCGGGGGCGGGCAAAGCCCGCCGTCGCCGGCCGGATACTGTCGTGCTTGGCTGTCAGGCACTCGTATCTTTACTATATATAAATGTGTCATTGGTTAAACATTCAAAATTGCCAAATTTACCCTTACTTTTTAAGCATTAAATAATAATAGAAATTCATACAACGTCGATACAAGTAATTACACCATATCTCAAAATTAAAAGAAACGATGAAAATCTATAAAATCCAAAAAAAATTAGTAGAACTCATACATCTATTATTGTAAGCTATCATTAGACATTAAATAATGAATATTGTGTTTATTAAATAGTAGAGCCAAGAAGTTGCGTTGGGCGCTATTTGCAGACCGCCCGACGGTGGGCACAGCCTGTGGAGGGCGGGCTCTCTGCTGGGAGAGGGCGTAACCCACTATCAGTGCGGGCGAAGCCCGCCGATGCACTAACATATGGCCGGAGGCCCGTGCCGCATTTAACGATATGGTGCCAACTAATGCAAATTAATGTTATTAGAAATTAGGAGCAGGATAATGCAGTGCTTAAGATCAGCAGAAGAAAGAGCGAGATGGTATGTTGAAAGTGTATTATAAGTTTGCGAAGATTTGTGACTTCCGCAATTTATGAAGACGTTATATCGGGTTTATATTATCGTAATATGTATGCGGCTTTAGAAGTTTAATTTTTTTGGGTGGGAGGGGAGATATTAGGGGGGAAAGATGAAAAAAAATATTGTTGTTATTACATTATTATAACAATAATAATTATAGATGGGTTAAAGTTCAATTTTTCTTCGGTATATTTCAGATCGGGTATAAAAATTCTGAAACTGCTCAAAACTTATGTGTTATGGTTCCAGTTACGGTTTCAATCCAGATAATAAAATGAAGAAACCGCAAACTCCAATTTTGGGGCCGAGCATTCACGAGTGCCAACGCCTGATCACCCTGGCCTTAGATGACTAAGATTGTTTAGGCAAGCTGCTACAAAACACTTGTGGCATTTGAGTAGTTGCGACCCTGAGCGCTATTTTCCTCGAAACTATTTTTTCGGAGCGTTTTGAACATTGCGTCAGTTTTAAATTGAACTGTGTTCTCACATCTATGTTTGCTTCCATAATTTCACACCAGCATAACTCAAACATTGCAGTAAAAACGCCACGACAAAACACCTGTGTTTGTTTCAAACATTGAAAAACGCCACGACAAAACACCTGTGTTTGTTTCAAACATTGAAAAAACGCCACGACAAAACACCTGTGTTTGTTTCAAACATTGAAAAACACCACGACAAAACACCTGTGTTTGTTTCAAACATTGAAAAACACCACGACAAAACACCTGTGTTTGTTTCTAACAGAGCCTAAGATCAACATTTTACTATAAAAATGAAATTAAAATCACATAACTGAAAGAAAATAGTAAGAAAAAACTCCAATAGTGGATATAGGAAATTCCGAAACATGTATGTCGCCTCATGGCATTCCGAATGAATGACACGCGTCTTGATTCGGTTGACCTCGTTGTTCAAATTAAAAAATAAATGACATTTCTTCTGGAAGAGATGCCTATGTATATATATCAGCTCACATACTGCTTGTGAAGAAGTGCGGCACAAAATTCCAAGTCAAAGTTCTGATTGGGAGAGTCTCCAATGCAATCAAATACTGCATCTGCATCCAAGAAGTCCTCCTCAGCTGTATACCTGTTGCCATGAGTTAACTATTGCTCAGAATGCCCAAACTTAATCAAATGCATCTTTTATATCGACATATATATATATATAGGGTTAATTGATATAGAATGTGAGGGAAAAGTGAATATTACACTAACAGATGGGATATATAAATACAATGGGAGGGGTGATCCTAGCACCTTTCGCTGAGCCTAAGCTATATCTACCACTTCAATATACGATGTATCATACAAGTCTGTGGCTTAGTCATCAAGTCTGCAAGCTGCTGCTCAGAAGAAACAAAGGAATGAGCAAGAGTGCCACGACCATACTGCTCACGAAGGAAGAAAGCGTCAACACCAATATGCTTGGAAAGAGATAAAATCAGCCAAATAATTTATGATATTTCAATTTTACCCTTTGTAATGACTCTACATTGAAAGGTGTGACCTTTTCTTTTAGAAATATAGATGGAAAGTGATAAAATATGCCAAATTATTATTTTACCCCTTTGTAATAACTCTACATCGAAAAGGATGTTACATTTTACAATTTCTAATGAATCTAGAATCATTATAAAAAGATAATAATTTGGCTGATTTTATCATTTTTCATCCATATTTATAACGGAAGGGACATTTTTGTAAACTGGGGAAACTTAGAGGGGAGATAAATGTAATTTCGAAAGATAGAGGGCTGCAACCTGTAATTCTGCAAACTCCCAGGGGAGGTATATATATATATATGTGTGTGTGTGTGTGTGTGTGTGTGTGTGTGTGTTTACAAAATTACAGGTTGTACCCCTCTATCTTTTGAAATTACAAAAAACTCCTCTCTGGGGTTACATCTCATAGGGAGGTATTTTTGTGCATCGATGTTATGAAATGTAAACCCAGAGGGGAGATTTTTGTAATTTCAAAAGATAGAGGGTTCAGGATATATATATACATATATATATATACATTTCGACCATATATAAAGAAATATCAAACCCAAGATTTTTAAAGTCATTGAAATGATTACGACCGTCGAATCTGGCATGATATTTCATCAACCGTCGGATCAAACCGCTCCCTCTCTCTCCACTTTTTCATAGGTCTCCTAAACCCACTAGGGGGTGACCTAAAAATATGAAGGTGTGGAGTACCCTACAACATAAAATTACGATTTTACCCCTAAATTATTGAAAAAGGAGAGTCATATGACCCGTTTTTTAATCTCACAAAATTGTCAATGGTGAGATTTGAACCCAGGTTTCCACTATGTCAAACAAAGATGACAACCATCACACCATATGGTTTTTGTTGAACAACATTGAATTAGGTTTTATATATACGTTTATAAATAATGACTGCCCTACTGAATGACGCCCCCGCTGAATATAGCCGCCCCTACCAAATGTCACCCCCGCTGAATGTCGTTGCCCCGCCGAATATCGCCGCCCCCGCAGAATGTCGCCGCCCGCACGGGGCCCCCATGCCCTGTCATTCGTGTGTGTGTGTGTGTGTGTGTGTGTGTGTGTGTGTGTGTGTATATATATATATGTCGTTGTCCCCGCCGAATATCGCCGCCCCCGCAGAACCGTGCCCTGTCATTCGCGTGTGTGTGTGTGTGTGTATATATATATATGTCGTTGTCCCCGCCGAATATCGCCGCCCCCGCAGAACCGTGCCCTGTCATTCGCGTGTTCATCAGCCGTCGGATCAAACCGCTCCTTCTCTCCACTTTTTCATAGGTCTCCTAAACCTACTTGGGGGTGACCTAAAACTATGAAGGTGTACAGTACCCTATAGCATAAAATTATGATTTTACCTCTAAATTTATTGAAAAATGAGGGTCATATGTGTGTGTGTGTGATTTCATCAGCCGTCGGATCAAACCGCTCCTTCTCTCCACTTTTTCATAGGTCTCCTAAACCTACTAGGGGGTGACCTAAAACTATGAAGGTGTACAGTACCCTATAGCATAAAATTATGATTTTACCCCTAAATTTATTGAAAAATGAGGGTCATATGACCCGTTTCTTAATCTCACAAAAATTGTCAATGATGAGAATTGAACTCGGGTTTCCACTACGTCAAGCAAAGATGACAATCATCACACCATATGATTTTTGTTGAACAAAATTAAATTAAGTTCTATATATACGTATATAAATATAGATCCCCCCCCCCCCCCCGCCGAAAGTCGCCGCCCCCGCCGAATGTCAACCGTGCCGAATGTCTTCTCCCCTGCCGAATGTCTCCCCCGTTGAATGTCGCCGTCCACGCCGAATATTGCCGCCCCCGGAGAATGTCGTCGCCCGCACGGGGGCCCCGTGCCCCACGCGACAATACGCTCGTTGTGAATATTGCCGCCCCTGGAGAATGTCGCCGCCCGCACGGGGGCCCCGTGCCCTGTCACTTATATATATATATATATATATATATATATATGCGAGTGACAATGCACGGGGGCCCCAGTGCCCCACGCGACAATACGCTCGTTGTGATGACCTGCCCCTTGCCGTAGGGAGGGCTACGCACCCCCCCCCCCTCCGCCGGGCGGGCTTACCCCGCCTCCGGGCGCACTCACACGCAGTTTGTGAATAACGGCTCATTTATTGTTCGCAAAACTTTATTGTAGAATCTGGTGGTCTGCAAATAACGGTCAATGCAACAAATTTGGCTATTCGCAGACCACCGTGGTCTGTAAATAGCTGCAGTGCAGAACTGTTTAGCTACTCGCAGACCTCTGTGGTCTGCAAATAGCGATCAGCGAAAAACTATATGGTTATTCGCAGACCATCCGCTTTAATCGGATGGTGAGAATGAAGCGGCGGACCATTACATTGATAAGGGGATTTCTTTATATATGTATATATATATGTATATGTATATATATGTATATGTATATACATATATATATGTATATGTATATACATAAATATATGTATATACATATATATGTATATTTATATACATATATATGTATATTTATATACATATATATATGTATATTTATATACATATATATATATGTATATGTATATGTATATATATGTGTGTGTGTATATATGTGTGTGTGCGCGCGTGTGTGTGTGTATTACAGGTTGTACCCCTCTTATCTTTTGAAATTACAAAAAACTCCTCTCTGGGGTTACATGTCATAGGGAGGTATTTTTGTGCATCATGAAATGTAAACCCAGAGGGGAGATTTCAGTAATGTCAAAAGATAGAGGGGTATAACCTGTAATTATGCTAACTGGTAGAGGAGTTTTGGGTAATTAATAGTATACACACACACAAGGGTTTTCCGGAAGATTTTGACAATCGGACGGCTGAAAAGACGGCAATAATCAGGCTTCGATAAATTTAGGGAACAATCTTCATGTCAAAATCTATATTTCTCGTTGGATTCTAGAATAGCGATTAACTAGTAAGTAGAAAACCAGAGAACGAAATTTGTAGCTCACTGATTTTGATAGAATAAATGTAGAGCTTAAGTGTTACCAAAGCAAGCTAGGCCTAACCGCCCACTATAAAGTCGCCCAATTAAAAAAAAGCACATGTTAGAAGAGCCCACATGTGAATGAATCGTATTGAGAATAGTGCCACTTTAGAAATCTATAGGACGCATATATACTAACAATAAATCTTAGGAAACATTAGTGAAGAGTGAGAGGCTAAGAGAATGTTAGAGGAGAGGAGGAGAATTAGGGGGTTGAGAGGAGGAAGAAGCAAGAAACAAAGAGGGTTTGTGAAGTTTATTTACAAGACCGCAGCAATAGTATCACCATCCCATGGGTTCATTTCATTATGTAATTATCAAAATACTCGGGGATGTGGGTCAGCTTGTTTGGCATGCGATTAGCACTGTAAGTGGATTGGGTCGGTCTTCAGTTCGACGGATTGGGTTGGTCTTCGGGTCGGCGGATTGGGTCGGTATTCGGGTCGATCAACTGAGTCAGCGTGTTTGGCATGCGATTAGCATGGTAAGCGGATTGGGTTTGTCTTCGGGTCGACCGATTGGGCCCACTTTAAGGGTTGACTAGAGTCCCTAGTGTTTCCACGATTCGAACCGAATGCATACCTAATTTTTTTTGCCTTGAACCGGTGGTTTGATTGCAACAATAAACCCTAACATTTCATGTTTGATTCAATGAAAATTTCAAAACAATTTCTTGCTTTTCAAACAAAAGTTCTAAAAATTGGCATGAATGCTTACCCACTCTTCGTAATTATGCATTTCATACCAGCAGCTTTTGCTGCAGCAAGGCCAATGGCGCTGTCCTCCACCACTACACAACTGAAATTTTAGTTTTAAGAAAAATCAATAATCTAATCATATCAAAATAGAGTACCAAATGTAAGATACATGAATCATAAGAAAATTAGGTACTTAGATTATTTTTCAATTTATGTATTGTTTGTTTGCCATTTTGGTTATGGATTTATGGTTTTCATGTGATGGACTGTTGATTGAATTTGATTTTGCGGCAACAATTTATACTTCTAATATGCATAGGTATATGAAAACTAGTAAATAACATATATATGCCAAGAAAATAGTCGCACATCGAAAAACCATTGTAACATTGTGCACTTATTATAGATCACGAGTCTTTCCACCCATAATCACTTGGTTTAGGCCGGATGCATGAGTTCTAATATGATATCGGAGCATCCAACGGCCACTTCCGATGTCACCCAGTTTAAAAAAAAATCATATGTTAGAGACCAAATATGTCGCCCAATTGATAACATAATCTCACATCGGGAAACTTATCTAGTCCTGTGCACCTACTATATATCTTGAACCCCTTTTTGATATCAAATACAACTAGAAAAGACTATACGAGAACGAAGAACTGCAAAAAGTAAAGAATACATATTTACGCGGTCCGAAATTTGCACTTCGCTACTCTAGGTTTACGTTTTGTATTGCTCTTTTAAATAATACATGATTACAAGAGATTGTATTATCTACAGTAATTCTAGGATCCCTCCATCTATAACTATTCTCTTGAAGCTCCTAGCTAAGTTGATGTATTTGCTTAGTCCTCAACTCCGATGGACGGATCAACTCCCTCTCCTCAAAGTCTGAAACCCCAAACTCCAACGGATCAACAGACGATTCGGGAACAGAACCTGAGTCGGAGACAACGGAGTGGGTACTATCTTATCCCAGTAAACAAACTCCTAGCAAAGAACCTAGCCGGAAAGGCCTCTTTTTAGTTCTAGTGGGTGTTCTCAGTCCTGACGATACGCGCCTCTTTCCTTTAAGAAAGACTCTTTCTGATAGACCTCGGCAATCCAAGAATGAAAGCCTATGAAGCCAATATGTTCTCCTAGCCTGGAGCCAATTTTCGACTTCCATCTTCTTTTGCCTTTTTTTCCAAGAACTGAAGGGGTCAACCGATTTTAGGTTGGATACATATCTTCTAATAACATACTTCCACGACTGAGATGTGGCGCAAGCTAGGTTGTGAAAGTGGATTCTAAATAATGCAAACCTAGTGTGGTGTTGGGAAAACAATTCCTATCTAGCCCTAGGATGATGCGTGCATGCAACTAGTGAGCTGACAAAGGATTGCAAGTAATAATAATGATAAAAACTCACGCACTTACCACAAAGAAAACTTAAATAAATCGGAAGAGCAATTAGATTTGGATTTCCTCTACTCGGAGAGGCGTTAAGTAAATGCAATGAAGCGAATGAGTCCTGCAATGAGTGATCAAGCTCAATACAAATATACTAGCAATACAAACCATCCAAAATCATATAGGGGTCCACATCCATACAACAATAGAAATAATGAAATCATACGATAAACACTCAAAATTAAGGAGCTGTAGATGACGATGTAGAGATCCAGTGGTCGTAGATGCGATGGAGGCTATCCGGAGGGAAGAGGGATGCTGGACGGTGGCTGTAGAGACAGGGGGTGGCTGGCCGTGGACTGGATACAGTGGGCTGGATTGCTGGAAAGAAGGCCAGTGGGCAGGGAGGCTGGAAGGAAGGGCAGAGGTGTAGCTTGCGGCTGAGGAGGGATCAGGGCTTTAGGATTGGAGAGGGGATGTTTGGATGGCCCTAGGTTGCCGGGATGGGCTGGCAGCTGATCTCAGAGAGCTGGGAGGAAGCATCAGCGACGTAGAAGCTGAGGGAAGTCCAGCGGTAATGGTAGACAATAAGGGGAGGAGCAGTTTGGAGGAATATGGTGGTGGGAGGGAGGTGCGGCTTTGGGGAAGGGCTTGGGGTGGTCGGCAGCAGCAGGGAAGGGTTTTAGGGTGGAGGATGGGCTGTTAAGGTTGCAAGGGGTGGGTGGCAAGGCTGAGAACAAGGAGAAATAAGGATACAAACCAAGGAGTTGGCACCTTGGGGTTTCATAGAGACGAGGCCACGAGAGATCACCGAATTCCTAGAAGAAAGTTTCCAAAATCTGCAATGAAATCTAAAACCTGAACTTCTTAATTATATTAATCCTACTTAGGCCACCCATCGTAGACGGCTATAAGTGGTCGTTCACAATAAGTGCCCGATCTCTTAAAATAAAACACCAAAAAATAAAGATAATGCGTAGGAAATGTCCAACGGCGCTCCGGATACAACAATGGGCTCGAATCGTCCAGATGATGATCCGATCAATGTCTCCTGCGAGAATAGACGTGTGTGAGCCCTATTATGTGATGGCCCACTAGAAGTGTGATCCCCATCAACTCCCCCTGACTCCAAAGTCTTCATCCTCGATGAATAGAGATGATAATAATGTTGTCGTAGCTCTGGAGCGAGTCGAGTAAGCCTTGCGTACACAATCCCAGTGTCGTCGATAAATGGGCGTCCTCTCCAGTGAAACAAGTACCTCTGTGTCAGTCCATCGGGCGTGACAATGTACCCATGAGTCACACTATCAATAATACTCTCAGAAGTCAACTCATGATGGTGGTCCCGATGCATCCAATGGTGGTGTCAGTGAAACTATAGGTGTCTGAGGCGTAGGAGTAGGGTGGGCGTGGGACAGAGGCTGTTGTGGGTAAGGCTCAAAGGGGGCACCGCGGTATGAATTCGCATAATTGCAAGGCTCGTAGTATAGTGCCAGGTCCTCAATATTGAATACATAGTGGATACTTATACTCTGGGGTTGTGTAGCTCGTAGACATTCATCCTGATCCCTTTCACAACTATGTAAAGACTTATTCGTTTTGCATTTAACATTTAAGAAGTCCCCTTATGGAGGGGGGATTGTGTACAACCCGTATTCGTCGAGGGTGGGCCCATTTAGGCCACAAAAGCAGGACAAGTCAAAGTCAAAGATTGGGAGCGACCCACGTCAAGAGGCGAGTATCGCTTGGTACTCGACAGTTAGGCGGGCATCTCTATAAATTTGCCACCAGTATCGCTTGGTACTCGTGTGATGGGCAAGCATTTGCGACGTCCACTATAGGTGAGTAGCTTCCCATAGTCGCAGAGTGGGCGAGCTTATTCCTCAAGTCGCAAGTTAGGTATTTCGCATGGGGAGGTTATTCTCGCATCAATACGCCCCCTCCCCCCCCCCCCCCCCCCCCCCCACCAGGATTTGTCTATAAATATGACCTCAGGGGTACCCAAAAGAAAGAGAGATGTGGGACAATGATTGTAGAGACGGGGAGTGGTTGGTCGTGGACTGGATGCAGTGTGGTGGGCTGCTGGAAGAAGAGGCAGAGGTGTAGCTTACCGTTGGGGAGGGATCAAGGCTTTAGAATTGGAGAGGGGTGTTTGGTCGGAACTAGGTGGTTAGGATGGGCTGCAGTTAATCTCAGGGAGGCTGGGAGGGAGGCAGAAGCAACCTGAAGGTTGAGTGAAGGACATCCGTGGTGGTAGACAGAAGGGGGAGGGGCGGTTTGGAGGAAGATGGTGGTGGGAAGGAGGTGCGGCTTTGGGGAAGGGCTTAGGGTGATCGACAGCAGCAAGGAAGTGTTTTAGTGGTGACGACTTGGTTGTTAGGATTGCAAGGGGTGGGCAGCAAAGCTGAGAATAAGGGGAAATAAGGATACAAACCAAGGAGTCGGCACCTTGGGATTTCGTGGAGTCGGCACCTTGGGATTTCGTGGAGTCGGCACCACGAGAGATTGCTGAATTCCGGGAAGAATGTCTTCAAAATCTGCAATGAAACCTGAAACCAGCCCTCGTACTTCATATTTATGCTAATCCTACTTATGACACCCATCATTGATGGCTATGATTGACCGGTGACGATAAGTGTCCAGTTTCCTAAAATAAACACCAAAAAAAAATAAAAAAAAATATATAAATGTCCAAACGGTGCTCCGGATGCAACCGTGGACTCAAATCGTCCAGATGACGATCCGATCAATGCCTCCTGCGAGAATAGACATGTGTGAGCCTAATTGTGCGACGGCCAACGCTCAAAGTGTGCTCCCCATCAAGATGTCATGCAATCATTAATAAGGCATTGTGCATGTCACATTGAGAAAGCATTTCTTCTTAACAATGTAATGGTGCATTTAGGAATGTTACAATGAGGTAAACTAACAACCTGTAGTTGAAATGGTAAACAAAATGCAGTGTAACTGAAGGTATACAGTTTCTAGCTCAGTGTTCCAAAGATGTATTCAAGAAGATAAATTTTAAAAAAATTATAAAAAAAATTAAAGCAAATCTAATCACAATTAAAATATTACTTAAGCTGAAAATGTGAAAAAAAATCAAGGCCACTGAAGCTTAAGGCAGATGATGGAGGCTAGCTAGAATTACCTTGGTGGTTCAATGCCAAAAGTACTGGCTGCTAGCAAATAAATAGCCTGAAAATAAAGAAAAAGCAATCACCAATTGGTGCTTTAAATACTGGTAAAAAATCAATACTATATTTTAAATGGACAAACATCTAAAACAAACTTCTATAATCAAAACAAGGGTTGATTTTCGGATCTCCCCCAGGACTTTGCATAATTACAAGGGCATTCCTTCTGCTTTTTGAAATAATTAAAACAACCTCTCCGGTTATACATTGTTAATTTTTAATACAATAAACCTACCCCCGCGAGGGGTGTGCTCATAATGTAAGTTAATTATGCGAGGGTACCATGAAGTTTTTGTAATGTCCAAAAGTAGAAGGGAGGTCCTTGCAGCTGTGCAAAGGCCCAGAGGAGATTCCAGTAATTAATCCTAAAAACAATTAAAAATATATGACAATGCATTCAGTTGAAGTATGAAATATATAGGTCATAGGGATCAAAAGGGAACTTGGGAATGGAAAGGTGGAATTCACATCAAAGGTTCTGGGTTTGATTTGCATCTGATTTAATTCATTTTCTTGGGTGATTTCATCATCTGCAGCAGTATGGGTGACTTCGAGGGGTTTATTTGATTTCTCGCCAAGCTGATGATTATGTCACGAATGGAAAGATTCTGGCTTATCCCTGACATCCCTTGGATTCTTCGGCAAGGAAAGGAGTAGAACATTTTAGATAGATGTGGAGAACTCTAAGAGGGTGGAGTCATCCATGGATGGGTTTGGAGAGAAATGGTATTAAAGAGTATTCCAGAAGAAAATGGATTATTCACATGCTGTAAAGAAGGTTCTAGGAGAGTCCTGAGCATGGAGGATTCTAGAGACTTCTATTCTTTAAAGGGAAAAGTGGGTTGGAGACCTATAGAAGGGGATGACAGGGTACTATATAATCCAAACATATTTTATTTTACTATGATTTATATGACAAGGTGATATATACTTAGCCAAAATTGTGTTGTTTCATCTCAGGATTAAGCACACTCCACTAAGATATTACATTAGAGGACCGTTGTAAGGAGTTCATTTACAGAACAACCAAAGGATCTCAAACCTGACTCACATGTTCACAAAGACAATCACAACTGAGAAACTGAGGTATTATAAAGCCTTAATTAACCTGCATTAATAATTGAGTAGGATGCCGCGCAGAGCACGAGAGAGTAACACTATGATGAAATATGATTTCAATGCTAAAGCTATAGATTGTTGAATGGTTGAGATTAAAACAAGATATTATTAGGATATTTTGTTTAACTTCAGTTCAAATTACTATCAAATAATTATAAATTTAATTAATTGGACCCTTTTTGAAATTAAATAGTAGGTTAAAGGCACATCAGGATAAGAAATATTTGGAAGTTTAAGGATGATTTGGTTCTAACTTCTAACAAACTAGTTCTAAAATTAATTTGTTAAAAGGTACAACACAACAGCACAACACGAAAAAGTGTCACTCCTCCCCTTCATATGCCGTGAAAAAAAGGTCCCATGTAAAAAAGAGAATATATATATAGCTAAAGTTACTGCCTTAGACAGAAAATTGTGAGAGTAAACAAAAAGAATATAATTATTGAGAAATACCGGATCAGGTTTTTTCCGAGGAACCACATCTCCTGCAAAGACTGTTATCTTTTCTGCTCTCTCAGGACCCAGCAAGTAGGAAACTATGGCTGACACCTGTAGCAATGATAATATGATGCATTTCAAACGGTCATAATATGGAATACATTGCTGATGGATATATTCAACTAAACAGAGGTGAAAGAAAAATCAAGTTAGCTAAACTAAGGAATGCATTCCCCATATTAATATATTTATAACATATGTTTTGTGTGTAGAGACACACTGACGCCAAAGGCAAAATAATCTTTCCGCACAAACTATACCATGATGAAAATATATAGACACTAACTCGAGGCACAATCTTCTCTCCTTCATAATACTAGGAGAAGATAATCTTTTCGTGCAGTGTAGATTAATGAAAGTACTCAAAGACCAACAAGCGACAATACTCTAGTCATCACATAATCTGGATGGGCAACTTCGGCAACTGCATGATCTTATCAAATTCATAAAATATCTTAGATTTATATTATTCTTACTTAATGTTTTTACCTTGGTGTTTACCTTAAAGATTCAGCTTTAAGCCCTTATCTCTTTTACCCTTATCTTAGATGAGCTCACTGGACATATCCAACAAGCAATACATTGGTGTTTATTGTTTGCGGATGATATCGTTTTGGTCGATGAGACGCGCAAGGGTGTAAACACGAAACTTGAATTTTGGCGAGACACTTTAGAAAAGAAGGGTTTTAGGTTGAGAATGGCAAATACGGAGTATATGGAGCTTAAATTTAGCAGTGCAAGAAGGACGGATGACTTCGTTATTAAGTTGGGTGATCAAGATATTCCCGCAATGAGTGCTTTAAATATCTTGGATCGATAGTTCAAAAGGATGGAGGTGTTGATAAAGATGTGATACATAGAATCGAAGCAGGTTGGTTGAAGTGGAGAGGCGCGTCAAGGATCTTATGTGATCGTAAAGTACCATTAAAACTTAAAGGCAAGTTTTACCGTATTGCAATTAGACCAGCGATGCTCTATGGTTCTGAGTGTTGGGCAGTGAATTGTGTACGTGAACAAAAAATGGGAGTTGCGGAGATGAGAATGCTTAGGTGGATGTGTGGACACACGAGACTGGATAAAATTAGGAATGAATGTATCAGGGATAAGACGGAAGTGGCACCAATTGCAGAGAAGATGCGAGAAGCTTGACTAAGATGATTTGGACACGTACAAGGGAGACCATTAGAGGCACCCATTAGGCGTTGTGAGAGTTTATTCACTAGGCATGTTAAACGGGGGAGGGGTAGACCAATAAAGACTTGGAATGAAACTATAAGGAAATACATGATGTACTTAGGCATTAGTGAGATTATGACTAAAGATAGGACACAATGGCGACAAAGGATCCATATAGCCGACCCCACTATTGTAGGATAAAGGCTTGAGTGTTGTTGTTGTAATGTTTTTTACAGGTAATTAAATTTTAAAAATATCATATTTTTAAATATATCCTATTTCATTTATTCAGTTTATTTGGTCGAGGTGTCGCCGTGTGACCTTGAGGTCACGGGTTCGAGTCCTGGAAGCAGCCTCTTGCAAAAATGCAGGGTAAGGTTTGCCTACATTTCAACCTTGTGGTGGGACCTTCCCCGGACCCTCGCTACGCGGGGATGCCTCGTGCACCGGGCTGCCTATTTGATTGAATAATAAGTGAAAGACTGAAATAATTTTTTTTAAATAATGACAAGCAATTTTTTAAAATAATAAAATAACTAGACGATTAGGATGAATGTGACGGTGCCAAACTAAAAGTATAATATGTTGGCCACACAAATGAAAATCATTTTTATTGTAGAATATGTATATAATCATATATAGTCAAGACTACAAGCAAAGCTTCTATGAGAGTAGCTCCGCACCTCCTACAAAGACTTCATAGAAGTTAAAAAAAATACTGAGGTTTCAGATTTGTGATGTACATGTTATGTTGTTATGCCCCCAACCGCGCGACGCTTCTCAGGGCACCAATATAGCCGGCGGTCAAAGGAGGATGCAAAGATCGACGGGGCCGGTTCAGCACCCAGTCATTAAAAGGAGGCTATCGGGGCTGAACCCATCCGGTTCAGCCCCTATTGGGTTGGTCGGCCCCCGTGGCCGGCCAACATATGGTTCCGGGTATATATTAACCCGGAACCCACTTGGTGGGGATTATGAAGACTATTATCAGGTATTCTCCTTCTCTATTCTGTCTTTCTCCCTCTCAAACCCTAGTTTCTCTTCTTCCTCTCTAGATCTCTCCCTTATTCCCCTCTTCTTCCTAACAATTGGTATCAGAGGCTCCTTCCTCCACCATGGTGACTACGCGTACGCAAGAAGAAGCCGGCCGCTTGGCAACCCTAGAAGAAAATCTGATGGGGTTGACGGATTCGGTGGCCGCCATCGAGGAAAATGTGAAAACATCCACGCAACGGCTAGAAGAACGGCTTGACGCCCGAATGGAGGAGATCATGACGTTGCTGGCACGAAATCTGAAGGGTAAGGCCGCAACGGAAGAGGAACCGGGCGGATCGTCCATCCCGCGACCCGATCTGCACAGGAACGACGGAAACGGGGGATCGGGAGCGGCGGAAGGCGGCAACGGCTCGGGCGGGGTCGGGACTGGCGGAATCGGCGCTGGGGGCTTCGGCACTGGCGGATCGAGCGCAGGGGGCGTCGGCACAGGCGGATCGGGTACTGGAGGCGTCGGCACTGGCGGGCTGGGCGCAGGAAGCGCGGGCGCAGGCGGAGAGTACCGCACGGGACAACCGACGTGGAGGAGGACCGGAGAGGAGTGGGGAGGAACCGGCGGAGCTTCGGGGTGGTCGACTTTCCCATATGGAGGGGGGGAGGGCCCATGCCTCACCCGACCGGATGGGGACAGCCCGTGGGGTTCGGCGGAGCAGCGCAATGGGGCGGCCAGGGCATACAGGCGGCCGGGCCGTTTCGTCAAGGGTTCCCGGGCATGCCTGTGGAACCCGGGGACCCACGCAGGCAGGTGGGGTATGGGCAAGACGCCGGATGGCGGGGACAGGCTGGGCCACGGCCGTACATGCCGCCAAAGTTTACACGGATGAATTTTCCCCGGTTCAGTGGGGGAGACGCCTTGGAATGGCTGCAGAAGGAGGAACTATTTTTCAGCTATCAGGAGATCCCCGAAGGGCAGTGGGTGCAACTAGCATCGTTCCACCTTGAGGATGATGTTTTCCAATGGGTGTAGTGGTTCCTGAGGGGCAAGGACTACGTACCCTGGACCGACTTTGTGGATGGATTCACCGCTCGTTTTGTACCATTGGAATACGAAGACTTTGAGGCACTTCTCCAGAAGCTGCGTCAGAAGGGAACAGTGATGGAATACCGTACAGAGTTTGAGAAGCTGGCTAACCGAGTGCATTGGGAAGAGAAGACATTACTCAGTTGTTTTGTGTCAGGCCTCAAGGATTATTTGCGGGATGAGATCCAGTCGTACATGCCTCGCAGCTTGAACCACGCAATCAGTTTAGCTCGGATACAGGAGGAACGCTACAACCGACGTGCTCGCAGCACCGCACATACCACTACCACTACGGCAGTGGTGAGGAAGGAAACCCAGGGGCCCAGCAAACCGGTGGTCACTCGGCTGACGTGGCCGGAACTGCAGGCGCAGAAGGACAAAGGGTTGTGTTTCAACTGTGATGAGAAGTTCGTACCGGGACACAAATGCCAGAAGATCCAGGTCTTCATGTTGAGAGACGAGGATGAGGAGGACGATACCCTCACGCCAGTGTTGGAGGAGACTGTGGACCTTACCGAATTTGGAATTTCTATCCAGGCGATGGAGGGGTGCGCAGCCCCTCTCACTATGCGTATCGCGGGGAAGGTCACTCGGAAGCAGGTCACCATTCTGAGTGATAGTGGGAGCACCCACAATTTCATTAGCCCGGCCGTAGCACGGCGAGTGGGACACACGGTCGACACGGGTGCTGCCTTCCAGGTGATGGTGGCGGACGGCAGCAAATTAAAGTGTGAAGGAGTGATGCGGGGAGTGGAGCTACAGATACGGGGGTGCACCTGCCACACCGACATATACCTCTTACCTATCAAGGGATCAGATATGGTCTTGGGCGTCCAATGGTTGCGACAGTTGAGGAGAGTCACCTTTGACTGGGACCGGATGACCATGGAGTTCACGCAGCTGGACAAGGAGTACTGCCTACAGGGTTTCAGGTCAACCCCGCTGAAGGAAATTTCTGTTAGAAGTTTGGAACAACTGGCCGAGGAGGGAAGTACGATGGCCATGATCATGGGGTTGGTGGCCCCCACACATACCCCGTCTGAGGTGCCAGAGCAGATGCGGCCCGTACTGATCCAGTACGAAGATGTTTTCCAGGAGCCCCGTGCCCTTCCACCGCCGAGATTCAGAGACCACGCAATCCAACTCAAGGAGGGGTCGGAATCCACCAACATCCGACCATATCGCTACCCATACATCCAGAAGGAGGAGATCGAACGTAGCGTGCGGGAGATGCTTGCGGCCGGCATCATCCGGCCTAGTACTAGCTCTTTTTCATCGCCCATCATCTTGGTGAAGAAGAAGGACAGTTCATGGAGGTTTTGTGTCGACTACCGGGGCCTTAACAGCTCTACAGTCAAGGACAAGTTTCCCATTCCCATGATCGAGGAGCTCTTGGATGAGCTACACGGAGCGAGCATGTTTACTAAGCTGGACCTGCGCTCCGGCTGCCACCAGATTCGGATGAAGGCGGAAGACATACACAAGACGGCTTTTCGGACTCATGACGGGCACTACGAGTTCCTCGTAATGCCTTTCGGGCTATCCAATGCCCCGTCTACCTTTCAGTCCATAATGAATGAGATTTTCTGACCACTTCTACGTCGCTCGGTGCTGATATTCTTTGATGACATCCTTATTTACAGCAGTGACTGCGAGACACATGTCGGACACGTGCAGCACGTGTTGGCCCTCTTACGCAGCACCAATTGTACGTCAAGCGATCCAAGTGCTCCTTTGGGCAGGCAGAGGTTGAGTATCTGAGCTATTTAATCTCGGCTCAGGGCGTCCGAGCCGATCCGCACAAGATTGAGAGCATGGTGTCATGGCCCCGGCCTACTACTCTACGGGCCTTGCGGGGATTTCTGGGCCTCACTGGTTACTATCGGCGGTTCGTGCGCGACTACGGCAAGATTGCACGACCGCTTACTCAACTACTGCAGAAGGACGCATTTGTTTGGCACAAGGAGGCCGAGGCCGCCTTCCAAGCCCTTAAGCGGGCCATGACGACGACGACCGTATTAGCCCTCGCGCCCTTCGCCAAGGAAGAACGACCACTAGCGTATTTCAGCAAGGCCCTCGCCCCTCGGATCCTGGGCCTGTCGACTTACGAGAAAGAGATGCTGGCCATCATCCATGTTGTGACCATGTGGCGACCGTACTTACTGGGGCGACATTTCAAGGTCCGCATGGATCACCAAAGTCTGAAGCATTTCTTGGATCAGCGGTTGGCTTCGCCCCTCCAGCAAAAATGGGTGACCAAACTGCTGGGGTATGATTACGAGATTATCTACAAGCAAGGGAAGGAGAATGTGGTCGCGGATGCCTTATCGCGTCTTCCTGAGAGCTCCCTCGCCCACATTTCCAGGCCCTTGATCGATTCCCTCGATGAGATACAGGTGGAAGTGCAACAGGACCCAGAACTTCGCGCAATAGTGGAGGCCCTTTCACAGGGACAGGCTGACGCACCAGGGTACCAGTTACGGGGAGGACACCTTTACTACCAGGGGCGCGTGGTCATTCCACAGTCGTCAGCATGGCGGACCGTTATGATGCAGGAGTTCCCCTCGACCCCGACCGGGGGTCATGCGGGTATCCTCCGTACTCTTCACAGGCCCGAGCAAACGTCTTTTGGAAGGGCATGCGGCGGGACATTCAGCTCTTTGTTCAGCAGTGTGAGATATGTCAGAGGCAGAAATATGAGACAACTTCCCCGGCGGGCTTGCTCACACCGTTAGAGATTCCCCATCAAATTTGGGATACAGTCTCTATGGACTTCATCGACGGCCTCCCCAGGTCTCAGGGCAAGTCAGTAATTCTCGTCGTGGTTGACAAGCTCTCCAAATATGGCCACTTCATTGCTACGAGCCACCCGTACACCGGCGAGACGATCGCGGACCTGTTTGCTCGCGAGATCATTCGACTTCATGGCGTCCCCCGTTCCATTATCTCGGATCGTGATCCGGTGTTTGTGGGAAACTTCTGGCAGGAGCTATTCAGGTTACAGGGTACTCGGTTGCGGTTGAGCACGGCTCACCACCCCCAGACGGATGGCCAGACCGAAGTTCTCAATCGGGGGGTGGAGACATACCTACGTTGTTTCGTTATGGATGAGCCTCGCACTTGGACCCACTGGTTACATTGGGCAGAATACTGTTACAATACTTCGTACCACACCGCCAGCAAGCTGACACCGTTTGAAGTTGTTTACGGCCGACCACCGCCGACCTTGGGTTCGTATGAGACGGGCAGCACCGAACTACCGACAGTCGAGCGCTCGTTGCGCGATCGTGATCGTACTCTGGCACTACTCCGCGACAATCTCCGGATGGCAAGGGACAGGATGAAGATTCAGGCTGACAAACATCGCACCGAAAGGGAATTCTCGGTGGGCGATGAGGTGTTCTTAAACTCCAACCGTACCGGCAGCTATCCGTGTCCAGGCGAGCAAATCAAAAGTTATTACCACGGTACTACGGCCCCTTCCGCATTCTTAAGCGGGTCGGCCCGGTGGCATACACCTTGGCTCTCCCGGAGGGCTCTCGTATTCATCTGACCTTCCATGTCTCATTGCTCAAGAAGAAAATTGGTGACACAGTGCAGGCGAGCCCCTTCTTACCGGACGCCACTACCGCGGGAGAACTGTGGCCCTCTCTGGAGGCGGTCCTATTGACACGATGGAAGAAACATGGCCCGGAATATCGCCCGGAACTTTTGGTGAAATGGCAAAATATGACAGCGGCTCATAACACTTGGGTGGACGTTCTCGAGTTCCGCGAGTTCTTTCCGGATTTCCAACTTGAGGACAAGTTGCTTTTTCATGGGGGCGGGAGTGTTATGCCCCCAACCGCGCGACGCTTCTCGGGGCACCAATATAGCCGGCGGCCAAAGGAGGATGCAAAGATCGACGGGGCTGAACCATCCGGTTCAGCCCCCAATCATTAAAAGGAGTCTATCGGGGCTGAACCCATCCGGCTCAGCCCCTATTGGGCTGGTCGGCCCACCTGGCCGGCCAGCATATGGTTCCGGGTATATATTAACCAGGAACCCTCTTGGTGGGGATTATGAAGACTATTATCAGGTATTCTCCTTCTCTATTCTCTCTTTCTCCCTCTCAAACCCTAGTTTCTCTTCTTCCTCTCTAGATCTCTCCCTTCTTCCCCTCTTCTTCCTAACATATGCTATCATCTTATAGTGGCTAAACCAGTTTGGAATAAAAAGGTAAAAATCTGAAAGTTGAAGACGCTGGTTGTGAGCCATTGCATCCACAACTAAGCTTGGGAACCCCATAGTAAACTGGCAAGAGGAAAGAAGGGTTCTACCAATAGATCAAACATGTCCGGATCAGAAAAGGGAATAGTAACCTAAAGGCAAAAATATAAAAAAGCACTTTAAACAGCAAGAAAACTCTCATTTCCAATCAATTTTACTATGCATATAAACACATTTATGTCAATCTTAGAAATTCAAATTTTGTTAGTCGTAGAGTGTGTTTTTCCAGGAATAAGAGTAACACGCCATGGCCCAACTTGATTGTGGGGAACAATAGGCAAAACTATATTCCAGGACGTCACCCTTAAGCGGGTGTTATGGGCTTATGCTAAGGACGACGTATCAGCGATGAGCGATGCCGCGCAAGGATTAAAGGACATTTATATTTCCGCATCGCATTTTCAATGTTTTGGAACTCACATTTAACTCACTTGTTAAGCCTTGTGAAAAGTAGTTTGGATATAATGTGTACTTGTCATGCACTACTTAGGTTTTGTTTGGCGGAGCGTTTTCGGAGCGGCACAACATTGTCTATTCCACATCCCCGCCAACCAGGGTTTTTTAGCCCAGCGGTGCCAAAAACCACCGCTCCAAATCGGTGAAATAACAACAATTTGGAGTCATTAAATTTTTTCACGACTTCTGAATCGTGAACGACGTGTTTCATCTATCCTCTCGACCTCTCTTCTCGCGAAGGTAAATCCATCGAACCTCTCCTCATCCGAGCACCCGCGGATCGACCGTCGAGTACATTTGAGCCACCACAGCCGGTAACATATGCTGTCATTCCCTCCCTCCAGCGTCCCCGACACCACCATCAGGCGACGTCTTGCCGAACAATCTCAAGAATCTTGCAGCCATCAAGGCCGTCGAGTACATTTGAGCTTGCGAAGTCGGTGGGCATCCCACTGCCAACCCTCGACGAGCACCCGCAGATCGACCTCGTCGTTGACGGCGTAGATGAGGTGAGTTTTCGATCATTGATTGCTGTGAAATCACCAGGATATTCTTTTCTTTTAAAGAGGAATAGAGTGAATTTCAGCAGAAGAGGGGTATGTGCCATTTGAGGGCTAGGTCAATTCTCTGTCAGCAAGAGAAGCACTGGAGTAATCTTCAGCTTTGTTTGAACAGGCTGGATTTGATGAACTAATATCATGAGAGTTGTGCCATGCGAAATCACCGGGATATAATCTTCAAACTGAAGATGGATGATCGAACAATGTATAATATGTATTAAACATTCATATCGAATGATCAGGTATGATTTTTTTAAATGTTTGGATTTTAAACAACATTGCAAACGCTATTCTTCCAAACAGTTTCACCGATTCTCCCACCACTCTACAAAACATCTGATTTTTCCACCACTGCTTCTCCAGTCGCTGGCTCGCTGCAGCTGAGCCACACAGGGTCTTAGACATTAATCCTTATTTCTTTTTTCTCTCATTCTTTATCCCCCACTCCACGATAGAACTGACTGGGACAACAGGCCTCCCCCTTCATCTGGACTGATGGGAGCTTTAGCTTATCCCTCCTCTCTCCTCGATCTCCTCTGCAATCTTACCCTTTGCGACCTTCATCATAGGTCTGCCCGGATCTAAGAAGGGGAACTTCTATCCTCTCTGAGATTTCCAACTAACTCGCTTGCACAGAAGGTCTCAATACGGAGCCTATATCAACTTGGTATTACAGCCAACTGACTCCTTTGAGTCCTTCCGATCATGTTCCCAGCATGACACGTTCCGCTCTGCATGCGCCGCTCGCATCTCTGGAACAGTTTCCCGACACGAGTCGTCCAGTAATGCCCGTCGATCCGCTTCCATGACCCATTCGTCCACCGTCGCCCAGGTTCATGACCTCCACAGGGCTTCTCCCGACCCCATCCAACTATGCAGAACTTCTTCCAACTACTATCAGGCTTCTCCCAACCCTTCCAAGTCCTCATTCTGATTTCCCTAAGGATCGTGCTCCAAAGTATGAAGGCAGCTTCACCCTCACTCAAGCCCGAGAGATGATTCCAAAAATGTGGTCGATCAGGCAGCACATGCCACTAACACTGTCACATTTGCGCCTCTCTCACCCCAAATAGACGACATTGATTTAACGTGAGCAAATAGTAGTTCCCCCCACACGGCCCTTCTGGTCCCATCGTTCCGAGTTTCAGAGCAATTGCCCTGAAGATAGCAGCATTTCCTGTTACGTGAAGATGGACTTCCCATTCTTCAATGGTTGCGAAGACCCACTGGCATGGCTTACTGGTTGTGAGTAGTTTTTAACAAATTAGTGCACCCTCTGGGAAGAATGGATCTATGTCGCTTCATTCCACCTCATAGGATCCACCAAGTTATGGTTTGTGAGGTTACAGCTGGAGAAACCATTTGAGTTTCAACGATTTCAAGCTTAACGGCAATCTGCGATTTGGGTCTCCTCTCCGCGGCAATCCATCGGCGACCTCGTCTCCCTTAAAACAAACGGGCATCGTCGACGAATACTTGGAGAAGGTCCTGGTCCTATTGGCGCATGTACCCTCTGTCATTCCAAAAAATAAGGTGCCCATTTTCACAACGGGCCTTCAAGAGCGGCCACACGGATCTCACTACCGCAATGGATCTCGCACGGTCTTGGGATAAGCGACTAATGATGTAACAGCCCAATAACAGTCGTAGGGGTAGCGACGGCTCTTCTAGGGGTTACAGTGTTCATATGTCCCAGCTCAGCAGTACCCCCACCAAGGGGAAAGAGGGCGGAGGGGCACAGTTCTTCAACGTCTCTCGAGCGCAGAGATGGCAGAGCTTCGTGCCAAGGATTCTTGTTTCAACTGCGACGAACCTTAAGTGGCGGGGTACAAATGCAAGCACCTTTTTGGCTCGAGGTTGATGCCCCCCCCCCCCCCCGACGTTGATGAGAAAGAGGACGACCCAAGGGACTCAGAGATTTCACTTCATGCCATCACAGGCCTTCATCGCGGTCACATCATCCAGATACTCATTACGGTTGCGAGCCATTCTATTGTGGCACTCATGTACTCGGGGAGCATGCCATTTTATCAGCGAGCACCTTTTTGGCTCAAGGTTGATGCCCCCCCCCCCCCCCCCCCCGACGATGATGAGAAAGAGTGTAACGACCCAGGCCCGACTCGTCAACACGAGATCCAGCGGGACCCAGCCAGGCCGCTACCGGGCTGCAGCCCAAGCACCCCAAAGCCTCTCCACGCCACTATTTCTCAGCAACGGCGCATTGTTGAGGCCGGGTCTTGAACCCGGAACCTCCTTGATAAGGAGTTTTCAAACCACTCCTCATCACCAATGCGCCGTTGCTGAGAAATAGTGGTGCGGAGAGGCTTTGGGGTGCTTGGGCTGCAGCCCGGTAGCGGCCTGGCTGGGTCCCGCTGGATCTCGTGTTGACGAGTCGGGCCTGGGTCGTTACAAAGAGGACGACCCAAGGGACTCAGAGATTTCACTTCATGCCATCGCAGGCCTTCATCACGGTCACATCATCCAAATACTCATTACGGTTGCGAGCCATCCTATTGTGGCACTCATGTACTCAGGGAGCATGCCATTTTATCAGCGAGCATGTCACACGGTGCCTTCAACTTACCATGGCATGCCGCATCTGCATCAATATTTTGGTGGCCAGCGAGAGCAAGATGAACTGCCCAGGGATCTACCGTGACATGCCCACAATGGAGTGCCACCATTTCTGGTCAACTTCCCTGTGCTCGCTCTCTGGGGATTTGAAGCGAAGTTGGGCGTCAAATGGTTGCGCACATTCGGCTCAAACGTGGGATTTCAATCGCCTGACTATGTGGGTACAGTTGGTCTCTGAGATAATGGAGTAGCAGGGTTGCACACCTGAGACACCACGAAGGACCTTTTGCTTGGAGGCAGGTTGCAGCAACCGCGCGGAGATGGATCAATTGCTACAGGATTTCGACGAGATTTTACTACCAACCTGGGTCTTCCACCACCCTACCGCCAGGGCCACCGTATATGTCTCGTACTGGGCACCGGACTTGTGGTCGCCAGGTATTACAGTACCCCTTCCTCTAGAAGGACGAGACTAAGCGTCAGTGCAGCGCTATGCTCCAGCATGGAATCAACCGCCACAACGTGTCTCATTTCTCACCCATGGTGTTCTTAGTGCGCAATAAGACAAGACATGTCGTTTATGTGTGAAGATGGTCAAGTACTAGGGCTGAGTATATTATTTGAAACTCGAAAGTCACTCGAAAATCACTCGGATATTAAGTCGAATCGGAATCGATTACAATTGATTCTACACAGTATGAGTCATTTCAATTTGACTTGAATCACATTTCGAATCGATTTCGAGTCTCCGAATCACTCGAAATATGATTTGAATCAACTCAAATTGATTAAAATATAATGTATATGAGTATATCTTAATATATTATTATTTTAAAACTAAAAGCACTAAAGTTTAAATCTAAACTAAAGTAGTAACATTGTTTTAAATGTCCTCCGAAATGTCCGGCATGTCTCCCGACATGTTTTTTTAGGGCAAAACGATATGTTTTTCTAAAAAATATTATATTATGTCCTTTTGTAAAATATAGGCCGACATATCCGGGTTTTTTCGATATATCGGCCGACACGACTTTTAAATATATCGTCCGCTATTTTATTTTATGTTATATTAGCAAATTAGAAGCACATGTTTAAATCACTTATATATATTATATTATGTAAGTTTAAATCGATTAGACTTATTGTTTTGATTTTTTTAATGTTTTATTCTTACAACCAATTTTGTATAATTATTGTATAATATTAAATATATTTTACAATGTATCATTTTGTATTTGTTAATAATATTTTATCTTATATACAATTCGATTTTATTTTGTAATATAAATGACTCATTGTGTATCTATTTGTTACATATTTTTCTACTTTTATAAAATATAATTATAGTTAGTATACATAAAAATAAAAAATTTATTTATAAGATATAAAAATCCGATATTTTAAAATATCTCTGACATGTCTCCAAATTCCGACATCCAACATTTAGAAACTCAATCTGATATGTCGCCGACATCCGATATTTACAACCTTGAGTAGTAAAGCCTTAAAGTGCTTCATTTGCACAAATCGCTTGAACTCGCCTCGAAATCAGACCTATCAAGGACTATTTCCTAAAACACTGGTGGAGCAGCTGCTCAATGAGCTGCATGGAGCATGTTTCTTCTCCAAGATGGACCTCTGTTTGGGGTACCATTAGGTGCACATGGTCGTGTTTGACGTGGCGAAGACTACTTTTTAGAATGCTTGTGTTTTTGGATGAATGAGGTATTTCAAAACTTCTTGCGAAAATATGAATCCGATATTTTAAAATATCTCTGACATGTCTCCAACTTCCGACATCCAACATTTAAAAACTCAATATGATATGTCGCCGACATCCGATATTTACAACCTTGAGTAGTAAAGCCTTAAAGTGTTTCATTTGCACAAATCGCTTAAACTCGCCTCGAAATCAGACCTATCAAGGACTATTTCCTAAAACACGGGTGGAGCAGCTACTCAATGAGCTGCATGGAGCATGTTTCTTCTCCAAGATGGACCTATATTTGGGGTACCATCAGGTGCGCATGGTCGTGTCTGACGTGGCGAAGACTATTTTTTAGAATGCTTGTGTTTTTGGATGAATGAGGTATTTTAAAACTTCTTGCGAAAATATGTGTGTTTTGGGATGATATTTTGGTGTACAATAAGGCTTGAGAGGAGCATCTCACGCATCTACGCAGTGTTTTACAATTCATTCGCCAACATCAGGTGTTCTTACAGCACAAGAAATGCTTCATCGACATAGACAAGGTGGCCTATTGGGGGCATGTAGTGCACAACATGGGGGTTTCAGTGAACCCTGAGAAGATTCAGGGCGTGACCACGTGACCATTACCACAGTTGCCATGAGGGATCTGCAGATTTCTGGGAATCATATATTACCGTCATTTCATCAAAGGAGACAGTATGATAGAAGAGCCACGGTTAGCCTTATTGAAGAAAAACACATTTGCTTGGGGAGAAGCTGCCACAATCACCTTCAGGGAGCTCCAAAAAGCCTTGGTCTCCGCATATGTGTTATGCCTTCCCGATTTTACGCATGAGTTTCCTATCGAGTGCAATGCCTCGGGACAAGGGAATGGGGTCATACTACAGAAAGGGGGCACCTGATTGCTTATTTCAGCTGGAAGACGGGCATTCACCACAAGAAGTTTCTCGCTTATGAGCAGGAGTTGATTGGCTTGACCAAGGCATTGCAGTATTGGAGACCTTACCTCTACGAACAAACTTTCCTGATACAGACAGATTACTTCAACTTGAAGTTCCTCCTCAAGCAGTGACTCAGTACATCATTGTAGCATTGATGGGTGAACAAGCTTCTGGGCTTTGACTTTCGAGTAGAGTACAAGACAGAAGCCTTGAATCGCGCAACTGATACACTGTCTCGATGGGATCACCAAGAGGAGGTGTTATTTGCACTTTCAAAGCCAAAGTTCGAGCTACTCTCTACCCTTCAATATGTGTTACAGGATTCTTCCGTGCTCTTAGAGTTGTGTCACTACATCGGCGAGGGGGGATGCCCTCTTGTTGGGCACCTAGGGATGGTCTCTTATTGTACAAGGGCAAATTATACTTGACTCTAATCTCCAAACTAACCGCGGTCATATTGGAGAGCATACATGGCATGTGTCATGAAGGGGTTCACAAGACCCTTGAGCGCACACGGGCAAAATTCCTTTGGAAGGAGCTTAGGAGGCGAGTCCATGAGTTCATTGTAGAGCAAGTCCATGAGTTCATTGCAGGTTGCCCTGTTTTGCCAACGCGGCAAGACTGATCATCCCCTACCAACATGTATATTACAACCATTACCCGTGTCGACCCAGATCTGGGCCAACGTTTTGATGGAATTTGTGGAGGGGTTGCCTACAATGAAGGGGAAGTCAATCTTCATGATGTTTGTCGAGCGGTTTTCCAAGGTACACACTTCATCCCGCTGGCCCACCCTATTACAGCGGAAGGCCCATGTCTTCTTTGAGCAAGTGTTTTGACTGCATGGCCTCCCCGAGAGTATCGTATCTGAAAGCGATAAGGTCTTCACGAGTCGATTCTAAAAGGAGCTTTTTTACACTCAACGACGCCAAAGTGGTCTTCTCCTCAGGCTACCATCCGCAGTCGAATAGGCAAAACAAATTGGTCAATCGCAACGTTGAGTTGCACCTTCGATGTATCATAGGAGATCTCCCCAAGGACTAGGTGTGTTGGCTTCCCTAGGTGGAATATTGTTACAATACCTCCTACCATACATCTCTGTAGACGACCTCGTCTGGATCATATACATGAGGGATCATCCACGCCTTCTGACATATTGGGATGGCATCGCACGGATGGAGGCAATGGATTGTGACCTTTGGACTCACGATATATTCCCACTACTGCTCGAGACCTTATCCTCCAAATGTAGGTGCGCATGGAAAAAGCTTACAATCGTGGTACCATGAGTTTTTTTGCACCCAACGAATGGGTGTGGCTGAAACGCCTCCTATATCACCAAACTTCGGCTTCGAAAGCTCATGTTCACAAATTGGCCCCAAAGTACGACGACCCAGAAGGTTGGTGAGGTGACCTATCGGTTACAGTTACCAGCCGAGGCCGACGTCTTTCACGTATCACGGTTGAAGCCCTTTGTGGGGCCGACGGAGGGAGAGCAGCTAGTAGCCTTTCTTCCATAGATCGTGATCCAACACAGATTTTGAGCATCATACACAATGACAAACTCTCACTTGATAGGGATCCCCGTTTGAGATCTCGTACGCGGTCGAGATACGTAGAAGTCCTGGAGGAGGTTGGAGATCCCCTTCTTAGACCCACGTGAACCTATCGCGGTGAAGGGAGGAGGCAAGAGAAGCCGGAAGGATTGGTGGTGAGCGGAAGATGCGCGGGCTTGCAGAAGGCGTGCGATTGGCGGCTTAGGGAAGCGGAAAATCGAATAGAGGGAGAGAGAAAGAAGAGAGAGATATGAGAAATTAGAATAGTTTTTTCATAATCAAAACATTTCCCAACCTCCACCATATACCGGTGGATATAACATAAACTTGAAATATCCAAAATGTTCCCTCACTAGGCTTAACATAAAAATAAGGTCCAAACATAAAGCCCGCTCGGTAAAATAACATGCACAACACAAGGATATCAAGCTTGTCCCTGTGCGCGACGTTGGTACGTGATGCCCCAAAGTGGATTTGTAACATCTCCACACTCGTCGACATTAAGCTTGTCCTCAAGCTTGTAATGTAGCTGCGAAGGAAGTTGGACCAAGGGCTCCGAGGGCAGCGCTCCAATGAACGGCTTCAACTGTGAGAGGTGGAAGACGTGAATCTGTGCTTCCGGTTGGAGATGGAGATGGTATGACATGTCTCCTATGCACTACAAAATCTCACAAGGCCCATAGAATTGGGTCCCAACTTGTGGTAGGGACTCCTGGAGAAGGAAGTATGCCGATAGGGTCAACGTTTAGGCCATACCCAATCCCTGGGTGCGAAGAAGAGCTCACGGTAGGCCCGGTTGTAGGTGGTCCCCATGCGGGCCTGAGCCTGGAGAAGACGCTCGTGAGTGAGGCTGAGAATCTGGTCATTCTAGCTCCCTATCCACAGGGATCGAGATCGTCGATCCAGCATCGTGGGTGAGTAAGTAAGGGGGTCCCGACCGTAGATAAGTAGAAAAGGAGTGATTTGGAGGGCAGTGTGATACGACGTATTGTAACAGTACTCCACCCAAGATAGCCAATGTGCCCAATCCTTAGGACGATCTCCGATGATGCAACGGAGGTACATATTGACGGTCTAATTGACCACCTCAGCCTGTCCATCCGACTGGGGGTGATATGTCGAGGAAAGGGCGAGCTTGGTGCCGCATAACGCGAACAACTCCTGTCAGAACTGTGAGGTGAAGACCTTGTCCCGATCAGACACAGTACTCTCTAGAACTCCATGTAGGCGAAACACCTGGTCGAAGAAGATACGAAGACCCCATCCATGGTGAGTGGGCGGCACATGGCGAAGAAGTTGTCCCCTTTGGAGAACCTGTCTACCACCACAAATAGGATGGAACATCCCCGGGAGGTGGGTAAACTATCTATGAAGTACATGGAAATATCTGCCCATATCCTTCTAATGGACCAAAAGCATCGTGGACAAGAAGGGGGAGACACTGTGACGGATGAGGCCCTGTTGGGGCATGGTGGTGCACTATCTTTCAATCTCATCCTTCTACAGGAACGGGTAGCGGTAGGGTCGGACCACTACAGGGGCCGTGTTCGGCAAGAGGCAGATGTGGTGATCATGTCGTCGAGAGGGAGAAAGTCCATCTTCACGTAGTGGGGAACGCCGCTTGCCTTCGGAGCGGGGCGGGGTGAACTCAGGGCGGTGTGGAGGAGTCAGGCCTTCGTGAAAGGAGCTAGAAGCGGTCCGTGGTGGCAGTGGGGCGGCGTCGAGGCGGTTGTTTATTGCTTCAAGGATGGCGGTCTTGTGCGTAGCCATCATTTTCTAAAAGGACTCGAGGAACTGTGACAGGGTCGGGCCACCCTCATTAATGAGAGGCGTTGTCGGAAGGAGAGGGGGTTGGAGGAGGTGGGCAGAAGCCCTGTGGTGCTACAGTTAGGAGGGGATGGCTGGACGGACGCAACAAGATGCAGATTCAGAGAAGCACTGGAGTTCGGGTCCCAGACGATGGGAGCAAGTCGCAGAAGCTACGCGACTGTGCGGGAAGGCGGCAGAACGACAATACCTGGTGCGCAGGGGTCTGGAAACGCAGGAGACGGTCGTAGAAGCTGCGAGTGGTCGTTGGCAGCGGGTAGCTCTGATATCAAGTTGATAGGGATCCCCGCTTGAGATCTCGTACACGATCGAGATACGTAGAAGCCCTGGAGGAGGTTGGAGTTCCCCTTCTTAGTCCCACGTGAACCTATCGCAGCGGAGGGAGGAGGTCGGAGAAGAGGGAAGGACCGGCGGTGAGCGGTAGAGGCGCGGGCTTGCAGAAGGCGTGCGACGGGCGACTTAGGGCAGTGGGAATTAGAATAGAGGGAGAGAGAGAAAGAAGAGAGATATGAGAAATTAGAATAGCTTTTTCATAATCAAAACATTTCCCAACCTCCACCATATACCGGTGGATACAACATAAACCCAAAATATCCAAAATGCCCCTCACTAGGCTTAACATAAAAATGAGGTCCAAACATAAAACCAGCTCGGCAAAATAACATACGCAACGCAAGGATATCAAGCTTGTCCTTGTGCGCGGCGTTGGTACGTGACGCCCCAACGTGGATCCCTAACAAGGCCCTTGTGCATTAAGAAGACGAGACCCATCTGACACCACCTGGGAGTACTCGACCCTCATGCCAACTTCCCGATCCTCAAGCTTAAGGAGAAGCTTGATCCCAATGAGAGAGATGTGATGGATCTGCGATGGGGGACAACTTATCAACGACGAGCGAAGCCGCGAAAGATTAAAGACTGTAATTTATATGTCCGCATCACATTTTCTATGTTTTGTGACTATCGCATTTTCTCACATTTATTAAACCATGTGAGGGCATTTTGGATATTATGTGAACATGTCTTGCACTACCTATACTAGGCAAGAAAACTAGAAAGGATGAAGTAATTACTCCTTATCTCTTTTCTCTCACTTTCTTTCTCTCTCTCTCTCTCTTTCCCTCTCGACGATAGAACCGGCTAGGGCATCAAGCCCTCCACCTTCCTCTCGACCAACTGAATGCACGACTTCTCCTTCCTCTATTCTATATCTCCTACGACAAGCTTCCTCTCCGTAGCCTTCACCATACGTCTTCCCGGATCTAGGAAGGGGAACTCCAATCCTCTCTGAGATTTCTCATTAACTCGCCCACACATGAGGTCTTAATCCGGAGCCCATATCAGTGGGGCACCACAATAGAGCCTGGTTGTGATACGAACACGCCCTAACGGACAAGTGACATATGTGCTCGGACAATCGTCTGACTCTGCAAGAGCTCTCTCTAAGCGATGCATTTACCTTAACATAAAAGTTTTAAGAAGACATGTCTTGGAAGAAGCTTACTACTAAAGTACTAATCAGTAATTTCTTAAGCAAAACTGGAAAGACTACAATATCCTTCAGGTAATAACAATGACTCTATCAAAATTTGAAAGTTGTTCTAAACCATCTTCATATCTGTAGGAAAAAGCAAAAGCTTGTGTATTTCATGTATGTATACAAAAGGAGAGTACATATTTATAGGAGAGAGAAGAGAGAGAGAAATCTTATACACAATGTGGGACTAAAAATAAGAGAAGTAAATGGGCCACTAAATGGGCCAAACCTATGGGCTATTTCAACACTCCCCCGCGCTGGAGCGTACAAATCGTATGCACCAAGCTTGGATAAGCATTGATAGAAGAGAGTACTGGACAGTGCCTTTGTGAGGACATCCGCAACTTGTTCAGTACCAGGAACATGTTTTAGCTCGATCTTCTTCATTTGTACCTTCTCCCGGATAAAGTGGCAATCGACCTCGATATGCTTGGTTCTTTCGTGGAAGACCGGGTTCTTGGCAATATGTATAGCAGCCTGACTGTCGCAGAGTAGAAGAGCAGGAGCAGGAAGTTTTACCCCAAGATCCGTGAGAAGACTTTCAAGTCAGGTAAGTTCAGAGACCACAGATGTCATTGCCTTGTATTCTGCTTCTGCGGAGCGCGCAACCACTGCTTGTTTCTTGCTACGCCAGGTGATCAAATGTCCTCCGAAGTACGTACAGAAGCCACTGGTTGACCGACGATCATCCAGAGATCCGGCATAGTCGGCATCAGAGTATGCCACCAGTGTTGGAGTTGAGGATGAGGTCTTGTATACCAAGCCTTGACCAGAAGCAGCTTTCAGATATCGGAGAATCCGTTCCACAGCCTGAAGATGAGAAGAACGAGGGGCGTGCATGTAACGGCTGACAATACCGACAGCGAATGAGATATCTGGTCTTGTAACAGTCAGATAGATCAATTTTCCTACCAGACGGCGATAGTACTCCGGGTTCTGGAGCAAGAGATCAGAGTCAGAAGACTGAGCACAAATCTTGTGATTTGCGTCCATTGGAGTGTTGATGGGTTTGCAGCCGGAGTAGCCTGCATCATGAAGAAGATCGAGGCAATACTTTCTCTGAGATAGAACAAGGCCATCTGGTCGCCTGGCTACCTCCAGGCCCAGGAAGTAATGAAGATTCCCCAGATCTTTTGTTTGGAACACGGAGCTGGGTTGTTGCTTGATTGCCGGAATTCCTTTTGAGTCGTTGCCTGTGATAATGATATCATCAACATAGACTAGAAGGAGAACAGTGCCTGTTGCCTGGTGGCGAGTAAACAGGGAGAAGTCAGCCGAGCTCCGAGTAAATCCTGCCTCACGAAGGACCTTGCTGAGCTTGTCGAACCATGCTCGAGGAGACTGTTTGAGACCATAGCGAGACCGCAAAAGATGACAGACTTTCGGGGTCTGAGACTCCCCCGTGGTCTCAAACCCGGGCGGCTGCTGCATGTACACCGTTTCAGTAAGATCGTCGTTTAAGAAGGCGTTCTTAATATCCAGTTGATGTAAGGGCCATTGGCGGTGCACAGCGACGGAGAGAAGAACCCGTACGGTGTTCAGTTTGGCGACGGGAGAGAAGGTTTCGTCGTAGTCCAAACCTTGTTGCTGGGTGTAGCCGCGAGCCACCAGGCGAGCTTTTAAACGGTCAATGGTCCCATCCGCAGCGTGTTTGATGACAAAGACCCATTTGCAACCAACAGTTTTCTGGCCAGGGGGAAGATCCACCAGTTGCCAGGTCTGGTTTGCCCACAACGCGGCCATTTCTTCTTCCATGGCGGCACGCCAGCCAGGATGTTGAAGAGCCTCCTGCACAGAGTTAGGAACTGCAACCGACGATAAAGAAGTGGCCAGAGTATGAAGTGGAGGGGAGAGACGATGCAGTGACACGTAGCTCGCCATTGGATGAGCGGTGGACTCTGTTACCGGATCAGCAGGACTTGGAGCACCAGAGGACGAGGACGACTGCGCAGGGGCAACGGGGCGGGAGTTGCGACGGGAATAGACCCGGATAAGTGGTGGCCGGCCGGGAGGCGGAGTAGGGATTGGCTCAGGGAGAGGTGTTGGAGGAGGTGTGTTAACCGGGAGGATGGGTCGCATGACAGGTTGTGGGAGAGTAGGTGATGTAGAATGTGTTGCTGGAGCGGGAAAAAATGGCAGGTCTTCCCGGAAGGTTACGTCAGCGGACACCGAGATTTTCCGAGTGAGAGGGGAGTAACAGACGTATCCTTTCTGAGTATGGGAGTACCCAACAAACATCTGCTTAGTCGCTCTGGGATCGAGTTTGTCCGTAGATGGTCCCATGGAGTGAACGTAACACGTACACCCGAAGATTCGAGGTGTGAGAGGGAAGGCAGGGGTAGAGGGAAAGAGAAGACTGAACGGACTGGCATTGTTGAGTACAGAGGAGGGAAGGCGGTTGATAATGAAGCAGGCGGTAGAGATCGCAAAGTTCCAATAGATTTTCGGAACGTTCATGTGAATCATGATCGAGCGAGCCATATCAAGGAGATGTCGGTTCTTTCGTTCGGCCACACCGTTTTGTTGAGGGGTGTAGGCACATGAGGTTTGATGAATAATCCCGAATTCAGAGCATAAGCTCGAAAACTCATTTCCGGTGTATTCGCGAGCATTATCGGTGCGTAGCGTTTTGACTGTGGTGGAGAAGTGAGTGCGGGTTTCCAGGATAAACGCCTTAAACACACGAGGTAATTCCGAGCGTTCGCGGAGTAAGTATAGTCATGTTGTTCGGGAGTAATCATCAATAAAGGTAATGAAATAACGGAATCCAGAGATACTACAAATTTTATAGGGTCCCCAAATATCTGAATGAATAAGATCAAAAGGAGCGGAGCTCCGAGTACAATTTGCAGGAAAAGATGAACGCGGCTGTTTGCCAAAAATACACGATTCACATTGAAAAGCAGAAAAAGATACATCAGGTAGTGCTTTCTTGAGGATGGGGAGGGGAGCATGGCCGAGACGCTGATGCCAGTCAGCAGAAGAGACGGAGGCAAGGATGGTGGGAGAATCGTCGAGAAGGTAGAGCCCGTTGCGCAGCTGTCCTTTTACCAATGGTAGTCCCCGTCCGTCGATCCTGTATCAGAAAAGAAGAACGTGAAAAAGTGACAGAGCAATCCGAATCAGTAGTGAGACGGCTAACAGAGAGTAAGTTAAACGGGGAGCCCGGAACATGGAGTGCCGAGCGGAGAGAAATTGATGGGCAGAGAGATAGGTCAGCTGAGCCGGACACAGAGACCGTCGCTCCATTGGCCACAGTGATACACTTCGGATGAGGAGCACCCGAATATGTTGGTGGTTGAAGAGAGGTGATGTGATGAGTGGCACCCGAATCCACTATCCAGCGAGGACTAGTGGAGAGACAAATGATACCTGGGCTGGAGACGGAGGCGACCGAGGCAGGTGGAGTCATCATCCCTTGGAGTTGCTGAAACTGTAGGCGGAGAGCCTCAAGATCGGCGCGAGAAGCCGAGGAGCTATCTTCAACGACTGCAGCAGTCGGTCGTGGAGGAGGAGGAGGATTGCCAGTTTTCCGATAGCAAGTGGACTCATAATGGCCATCACGACCACAGAACGAGCACTTCGGCCGTCCTCGTCCACCACGGCCCCTTCCACGGTAGGCCGATCGACCTCCCCGGCTAGAAGGAGGAGGAAACGAAGGAGCAGGGACATTTTGGAGAAGAGCCGGTGAGGGAGGAGCAAGAGCCTCCGGAGGTTGTGATACCTTGAGTAGCATGGAGCAGACAGCCGATAAGGATGGAGTGGGAGTCGAGGCCAGGACTTATGCCCGAATACTCAGAAGATGTGGAGGAACACGGGCCATTAGCAGAGCAATGCAGACGGCCTCTCTTTGCACGCGCTGAGTGGCGAGATCAGAGGTGGGCGGCTGGTGTTGAAGCCAAGCTTCGGAGAGTGACTTGACCCGAGCGACAACAGAGGTAATGTTGGGTCCACTGGTGTCCAGAGCCTGAAGATCAGAGATAATGTCGAAGAGACTTTGAAGACTGTCCTTGCCGGAGTATAAAGAGTGGAGCTCGTCCCACATCCCTTTGGCCGTGGGCAGGTACATGACCATTTCATATGGTTCGCCCTCCAAAGAGTTAAGGATCCAGGTCTGGACCCGTCCATCAGTCTTGAGCCACTAAGGAGGTGTAGTCGTCGGGGGATCATCGGTAAGATGAGCGAGAAGACCCTTGGCCTGGAGGACCCGGCGGATGGAGTGACCCCAAGGAATGAAGTTCTTCTTCCCGGAGAGGGAGATAGTAGTAATTCGCAGCTCATCACGGAGCTCACTAGGAGTGGGCTGTTGGGCGGCCGCAGGAGGCAAAGTCGAGGAGTCCGCAGATGAGCCCATTAGAGAGAGCGGCGATCTGAAGAGAAGAGAGCAAGCCGGCAGGAAGGAGAGCTAGACCGCAGGAGAGAGCTTGCTGCTGGAGATCGCTTGAGGGAGATCGCTGATGGAGTGGAGAAGAGCTCGCTGGCGGTCTCGAGTGTGCTGGCGCTGGCGGTCTGCAAAGAGCGTACTGGAGATCGCTGCACAGAGGTCGGGCGGTCTGCGATGATCGTACTGGAGACCGCTCGGAAGCTCGGCAAACCGCTGGAGGAGATCGCTCGAGGAGGTCGCTGGATGAGAGGCCGCGGAGGAGATCGCTGGATAGCTGAGTAGCGGCGAGCAGCGCAGAGAGCATGAGAGCTCGGCAGATCACTGGAGAGGTCGCTTTGAAGACCGCACGGGAGCTCGGCACGGGAGCTCGGCAGATCGCTGGATCGCAGAGAGCACGGGAGCTCGGCACGGGAGCGCAGAGAGCACTGGAGACGGCTTGAGTGTAGGTGGAAGCCACGAGCAGGGAATATTTGGAGAGATCGGGCGGTCTGGGAGAGACCGCTGGACTGGAGAAGAGGAGACAGTGGGACCCACGAGGAAGCTATAAAAGCTGAGGAAGAGAGGGCTGGGAACAAAACGGGAAGCAGCGGCAGAGGAGCGGTCTCAAAAAGATGAGACCGCCAGAGACCGGTAGGAAGAGGGAGGGAGGGTGGGCGGTCAGAAATCAGGAGACCGGGAACTTTTGAACTTGTAGCTCTGATACCATGTAGGAAAAAGCAAAAGCTTGTGTATTTCATGTATGTATACAAAAGGAGAGTACATATTTATAGGAGAGAGAAGAGAGAGAGAAATCCTATACACAATGTGGGACTAAAAATAAGAGAAGTAAATGGGCCACTAAATGGGCCAAACCTATGGGCTATTTCAACAATATCCAATCTAGATACTATTAAAAACGTAATAAAGTAATTAATAAATAGTCCTATGAAATTTGATAATGCATACCGCCTTCTCATTTGAAGTACTGCAAACAGCAACTTTTACCCCTTTAGCGAGAGCCTCATCAATAAGCCTATGACAGTTAAAAATATGTCTCAACCAGATTGCTGGAACTGTGAGAAATCTAACTATTAGATCAGAACTCATTTGTTATGAATATTAACAGATAAATCTGAATCCGACACACAAAAATAGGTGAGAAAACTCAACTTAAAATAAATTACCATCAATGGTCATTGAGAATTAATTTTACTGAAAGCTGTTAACATTTTGTTGGGGTTTGACCCCCTATTTTTACTGTTAGCGACTGAGCTATCAAGTAAAACCTAATATTAAGAATAATTATTTACATGGTTCAGGCTATCTAATAGTTAAGAACTGTTATATATCTAGAGGCAACTAACACGAGGGGATCATCTATTGTTGAGATGGGAATTATTTTCTGTTACGGACCTAGACGGTGACGAAGATGACGACGGCGGAGGAGGATACCGTGGAGCCGGAACCGCGGCTGCCTAAGCGGGGCTTGCTCGTTGGAGGAGAGAGCTACCAATATCTCACAATTTTTGGGGAAGGAAATAGACTTTATTTCTTGCATACCGATACAAGACCCACTAGGTCCTTTAAATAGGACTTACAATCGACATCAAAAAGGAAATAACACTAAAGGAATTAACGACAAACTTGGACACACGACTAAAAAGGACACGACACCAATCATGCGTCATATAAGGACGCCTCTCTTATGACATAATAAAAGCATATATAGAAATAAATAATAATAATAAGACCCATAACATCTCTCCCGGCCTTCAAATTGAGCTTGTCCTCAAGCTCGAGGGAGATCAATGGTGTTTGCGTCAGCCGACACCCTCATCATCATAGTCCTTGACTTCCAGATAGAAAAGTCGTTTGCACCTGTGGCCGCGAGTGTACTGTTCGTCGCAGTTGTAACATAAGCCTTGTGCGCGTCGTTTCATCATATCGGCCTGAGATAGTCGACGAACTGGTGGGGCTGATGATCCTCGGTGCGGTCCTGCTGAATGTTCCTGTTGACGGGTGGATATCCCTCCTGTGCCAGTTGGAGGCGGCGGTCACATAGCCTGGCCAGACTCATAGCAGTCACTAAGTCCGTAGGGGCCTCAAATTCGACATCAAGTCGCAGGCGATCACGAAGTCCGGCGGTGAAGATGCCCACCTGCATCTCCGGGGAAAGCATGACGTGTGCCAGCAGAAGTTGATACTGGTCCAGATAGTCGTCCAGGGATCCTGTCTGGCGTAGTGTTGTGAGGGCACCCAGGGGGTTGCTGCGGATGGGAGGGCCGAAGCGCAGGTTGCAAAATCGCTTGAAGTCGTCCCATGTTAGGCCCGGCTGATCAGTGAGAAGACGAGTGGCCCAAAGCAAGGCCGAGTCGAGAAGGTGGAAGGAGGCCAAAGGGAGCCATTCAGCTGTCGGAGCTTGTTGATGGCCAAAGAATTGTTCACACCTGGTGAGCCAGCACAAGGGATCAGTTTTTCCATCATATGTGGGGAATTCCAAACGGGTATAACGTGGCAGAATAGCCGCTTCAGGGCGTAAAAGTGTCTGTGGTGGTGGCTCATGGCGAATGAGCGGCGGTGGCGGAACTTGACTGCTGCTGGCGTGATCCGTGGGTGGAGCCGTAACAACGGGAAGGGAGGCGGTCAGCTCATTAAGTCTGGCAGTGATAGTGGCCATGTCGTCCCGATGCCGTGTTTCGGTGTCCCGAAAGCGTGCTTCCATGGCGGTCATAACCTTCTGCAGCACGTCCTGGAGAGCTGCCGTAAAATCTTGTGAGTCTCTCATATTGTGGAT
Organism: Dactylorhiza incarnata; assembly: GCA_033032865.1. Lineage (NCBI taxonomy): Eukaryota > Viridiplantae > Streptophyta > Magnoliopsida > Asparagales > Orchidaceae > Dactylorhiza > Dactylorhiza incarnata. The sequence goes on from JAWHQI010000437.1 coordinate 1,038,763, forward strand.
GGAGTTAGCACGGGATAAGGAGCGGGTGACAGGACGACTAGATTGCTCGGAGGCGGCCGTTTGGGAGGTGTCGCGAGATCCACGCCGCTTTCCAATGATGGACAAATTACTCCAATAGCCGAAATAATGCTCCCAAGGTGGCCTTGGTTGGAAGTAAGTATGTGGTCCCGTGTGTCTGTTGCAGCGTTAAGCAGGAATTAATTCCTTCACCGACGCACTGTGCTCGATGTAGGAGGGAACAGGATCAGTTGGCGCACTGTGCGCGACGTAAGAGTTGCGCGTGCGAGGGACTAAGTCTGCCGTTCTATCGTTGTCGGGGCAGGCCGATCGAGGGACGATCCGTCGGAGGCGTCGTTGAGGAAGACGCGATAGTTACGTCGCGAGATGGCGAGGGAGATCGATGATCGACGGGGCTGGAACCTTCGCGTGGAACAGCGTCGTGCGGCAGCCGGTTTAGGGCTTCCGGAATGATTTCGTGAGGAAGTAGAGGGGCGATGGAGGAGGTGCGGTGAAATGGCGACGTGAAGTTACGGTCTGGTTGGGATGTCGACGCCCGCTGTGAAGGACACGGCCGAAGAGGACCGTCTACCTCTGATACCAAGTTGTTACGGACCTAGACGGTGACGAAGATGACGACGGCGGAGGAGAATACCGTGGAGCCGGAACCGCGGCTGCCTAAGCGGGGCTTGCTCGTTGGAGGAGAGAGCTACCAATATCTCACAATTTTTGGGGAAGGAAATAGACTTTATTTCTTGCATACCGATACAAGACCCACTAGGTCCTTTAAATAGGACTTACAATCGACATCAAAAAGGAAATAACACTAAAGGAATTAACGACAAACTTGGACACACGACTAAAAAGGACACGACACCAATCATGCGTCATATAAGGACGCCTCTCTTATGACATAATAAATGCATATATAGAAATAAATAATAATAATAAGACCCATAACATTTTCCCTACTCAATTAATCATAACACTCCTCTATATATATAAATACAATTAATCATTACGAACATGCTTTCTCATAGTCATTTCAAATACAATTACCAGCTAGAGAATCATGAGTGCACGAGCAAAATGATAAAATATTTAGAAATAAGCAACATTTTCCATGTAAGAAAAGAAAGTCCCGTTACTTTTTACTGATCCTGAAAAAATAAGCAATCATAAGCAGTAAAAAAAAGCCGATTAGAAATTATTTGGTGGTTTTTGCCTTCACAAACAATTACCTAGACGGTAGTTTGATAAAACAGATTACCTTTGGACGCCAGGTCTAAGAGGAAGTAGCTTCTTCTTAATCAGGGCCATAAATAGCTCTGTCTTTCGTTTGTGAAGGGAAGCTATGAAGCTTGTTCTTTCTTCCTCGGTCTTCGGTGCATTTTTGGGCCAGTGAGTCTGGTTAAAGTAAGCTGTCATTCTATAATTCAGAGAAGGATAATAAATGTCAGTTTATCAATAAAGAGAGATAATACATTTCATCAAATTAAGAAAAGCGGCCAACTGTTATTAGGAAACTAAGGCCCAGTTTGGCAGCGCGGTGACGATGGCTCCAGTGAAAAAAAACGGAGCTCAATGTAGAGATTTTTGTCTTTCCCACCACACCGGAGCTCAAAAATCGAGGTTACACAAAACTTTCATTTCTCCGATGAGGTTAATCAAAAACACCATTTGAGCAAAAATAGAGTCTAAGCTGAGTTTTTTTTTATATTAAGTCAACCCAAAAATAAGTAGGATAAAGGCAGTATCAGTATAAAGCATAAACAGATCCAGTGAAAAGTTCACAATATGCACTGAGTTGAATCAACAACAAGAGTTTATTATGAGTAACAAATGTGACTGACAACAAGATAGCTATTTATCCGTGGATGCACTCCAATAGCTTTTTTTATATGGAAGTTAAAATTCCACTGCATCTAAATTGTTGATGGTGAAACAACATATGTATGCAAAAATGTTAATGATAACGCCAAATAAAGAATAGACTTTTTCAAATCGCAATTTATGTTTATTTTTGTTCAGTACGTCAAATCAAAATCAGATAGGATAAAAACCATACAAGATTCACAAACTTTCACATATCTACAGAAACGTTTGCAATTTGCATAGGATTTACATTATACAAACAAATGAAGAAATAATCATCAACTAAAATGCCAAGGTACTTTCATATTAGGAAAACAATGGAGATCCAGTCCTCTTAGATTCGTTCAAAATTATCAGAATGTTTCCTGTACGGGTGAATAAAGCTCGAAATCAATAAAAGAACAATGAAATTTTACCTCTCCTTGCCACCGCCAATCTTCAACAATTCACCATATAGATCTACATCCCATGTAACACCCAGCTCCTTCTGTAGCCGTGGAATAAGATTATAAAAAATGAATATAAATTTTTAATTTCCTTGCAGAAAATAAAAGGGAACTATTTAATAAGAATGTCAGGGAAGTTAAAAATGCCGTCAGGGTGGGTCCCTTTCAGATCACTTAGCATGATGACCGCATGAAGTAGAATAATCTGACATAAAAATATTCTCCATTAAATAAAAAAGAAAAATTATACTAAGAAAATAACATGTGGCAATGGGAAGAATATCAAAAGAAGAGGAAGGTTGCAGTGCAACCTTTTGTTGATTTTTTTTAAGTTCTCATTCATTGAAGAGACTCTCGTGTGGGAGTTTGAACCGCTCAGCTGGGCCATCATTATGTAATCATGCATTTCTTTCTTTTAAACCTATGTGCTTCATGTAGACGATTGAAATGTATAAGGCTTGAATCTGGCCAGTCAGTTCGGTCCCCTTGTGATTTATGTCAAAGTTTGAGGAGAGTTTTAGTATTTTTCATTTAGTATGGCCAAGCACAAAAGAGCCTCCTGTTTGTGTGATTTCTGCTATGATGAAACGCTTACTACACTAAAGGAAATCGCAATGCTTACTGCTATGATGAAACTCTTCCTACCTAAGGAAATCACAATGCTTATAGGAACCTAGAAACATGTTAAAAGTCGATACAATTTGATATTATGGTGTCTTCATTCTTCTTTTCTTTTTTGCTTCTTCTAGCAATGATCATAGATGAAATAGTGATCCTCAATGAATCTACAATAAGGATATTGTTACCGAAGAGGAAATTTCATTACACATTGCATACGAACTTGATACAATCGGGAGACAAACTCCGGCCAACTCTTGGAGGTTGAATCCTCCAAGGAGTTTCTCTCAAATGAGAGCCCAAACTTTAACTATCCAAAAGCATACTCACACACATACCCCTCCCCTTATATAGATGAGGGAGGGCAACACAATTACAAAATATTTTAATTAAATTAATTAAAAATAATTAATCAATATTAATTAATTAACTAATACTAATTCCGCTTAGGCGGATGCATCGTCGTAACAATATTCCGCTCTTGAAAATTGACCTTGTCCCCAAGGTCAAGGTTAGAAGATTTATCGGGGTATTTAAAAATGTCGGCAGCGGGAAAAGTCAAAAAAAATGGCTGCAGATTGGAGGAATAAGGATGATTAAAATAAGTGGTTAGGGGAATGGGTTGTATGGTGGGTGTAAGGCTGAGTGCACGGGAAAAGGAAAAAAATAAAGGGAGGGAGGATAAAATTGCAGGTTGGCAGTAGGTTGTGGAGTGGTGTGCCCAATAGCTATCATGAGAGAGGGGGCTGCAGGAAGGACGAATAAGACAAGACTTCGTGTGGTCGCGTGAAGGGAACGTGCTGCAGGAAGGAGAAAAAGCTGGAAGAGAGCGGTAAATGTCGGGAAGGGCGGACGACAGCTGGCGTTAGGCAGTAGAAGAAAGCAAGAATGATACGGTGTACGCAGGTTCATCGTCAAAGGAGGATGCTGATTCCTCCAGGTATCAGGGCCAACGAAGGAGACATGGGGAAGGCCTAGACGATGTATGGTGGTCGATATCGGGAGCGTGTGGCATGACAAGGGATGTTCTGGCGCAAGCACGTCGGTGGGGAGCGGCGATGAAGACGTCACGCTGAGCTTGAAACAATTGTGTAGGTGCTGTGAGTGACGAAAATAGGGAACTGGGAGCGATGTCGACGAACCGGAACTGAGTTGTTGCGGATGGGGGTGCCGCAGGAGCGGCGACAAACTCGCCACGCTGAGCAGAAATCGGATGGGAGCTAGGTTATCAGACCAGCGGACGTTTGCTGTTGAAGGAGGTACCGCCAGTGAGGAAGTCGCGTGTATTGCCCGATTGGCCTGGATGCTGCGAAGGAGGGCGATGATGTCGTGAAGCTGGGTTGTAGTTTGATCGAAGTGGTCGTTGATGGAGGTGTTGGTACATGGCGGCTGAATGGGCAGCGGGCGGAGGGCGGCAGGTCGGACCATTATTACCGAAGAGGAAATTTCATTGCACATTGCATACAAACGAGATACATTCGGGAGACGAACTCCCGCCAACTCTTGGAGGTTGGATCCTACAAGGAGTTTCTCTCAAATGAGAGACCAAACTTTAACGGCTTTTTGGCAGAATGCACCCCCCCCCCCCCCAATATACCTATATACACATTTTGTGAAGTGCACCCTGAATATTCTAATATTGCAGTTTGCACCCCCCCCCCCCCCCCCCCTCCCCCAAATATGATTAAGCTTGACACTTTGCACCCTAGGGCTTTTAGATTGAGGGTATTTTGGTTCTATTTCTAATATCCCTTCCCCCTTAGGTATTCAGGCGGTCCAGAAAAATTGTTATTCCAATTTTTTTACGAGCAGCTCTCCCATCTCGCCGAGTTCTCTCGCTCCCTTGCCGGCGACCCCAAGGATCACCTCCATTTTCCGCGAGCTGTTGATATTTCCTGTAAATTCTTTTAGTTCCAGGCAAAATAACAACACAATACCAAGATGTTGATATTTCCTGTAAAATATTGTAGTCCCAGGCAAAATAACAAAAACAACACTCAAGCCTTTATCACACCATAGTGGGGTCGGCTATATGGATCCTTTGTCGCCATTGCGCCCTATCTTTAATCATAGTCTCACTAATGTCTAAGTATATCATATCTTTCCTTATAGTTTCATTCCAAGTCTTTATTGGTCTACCCCTCCCCCGCTTAACATGCCTAGTGACTAAACACTCCCAACGCCTAATAGGTGCCTCTAATGGTCTCCTTTGTACGTGTACAAACCATTTTAGTCGAGTTTCTCGCATCTTCTCTGCAATTGGTGTCACTCCTGTCTTATCCCTGATACATTCATTTCTAATTTTATCCAGTCTCGTGTGTCCACACATCCACCTAAACATTCTCATCTCCGCAACTCCCATATTTTGCTCATGTGCACCATTCACCGCCCAACACTCAGAACCGTAGAGCATTGCTGGCCTAATTGCAGTACAATAAAACTTGTCTTTAAGTTTTAATGGTACTTTACGATCACATAAGATCCCAGACACGCCTCTCCACTTCAACCAACCTGCTTGGATTCTATGTATCATATCTTTATCTACACCTCCATCTTTTTGAATTATCGATCCCAGATATTTAAAGCACTCACTGCAGGAAATATCTTGGTCACCCAATTTAATGACGGAGTCATCCGACCTTCTTGCACTACTAAATTTAAGCTTTATATACTCCGTCTTTGTCATGCTCAACCTAAAACCCTTCTTTTCTAAAGTGTCTCGCCAAGATTCAAGTTTCGTAATTACAACCTCGGGCGTCTCATCGACCAAAACAATATCATCTGCAAAAATAAACACGAAGGTATTGCTTGTTGGATATGTCCGGTGAGCTCATCTAAGATAAGGGTAAAGAGATAAGGGCTTAAAGCTAACCCTTGATGTAAGCCAACGGCAATAGGGAATTCCTGTGTTAATCCTCCAGATGTCCTCACCCTGGTCACTGAATTTGTATACATATCTTTGATTACGTCAATGTATGATACATTTACACCTTTCTTTTCTAAGACTCTCCACAAGACCTCTCTTGGAACCATATCATAAGCCTTCTCCAGATCAATAAACAACATATGCAAATCTTTTTTTCTTTCCCGATAGTTGTCAATGAGTCTCCTCAAAAGATGTATAGCTTCCACGGTTGACCTCCCAGGCATGAATCCAAATTGATTCTCTGAGATGCTAGACTCTCGTCTAACTCTTTTCTCTATTACTCGTTCTCATAGTTTCATAGTATGACTCATTAATTTAATTCTCAGGCAAAATAAGATGATATAAAAATTCATATCAACCCAATATTACAATTTCAGCTCGGGCAGTAGAGTACTAGAGTACAACCCTGATCTTTTCTTTGAAACTTGCAATTTGATTAAATCCAACAATGAAGTTTTAAGTCCATTATATGGCAAAATTCGAGACCAAACTTTTGAAAACTTTCAAAATGTGGATAATTAATTCCGAGATATATTAAGACCTGAGAATAAAAGGACTTCATAAGAATACCAAAGTTTGGGACTACCAAAAAAACCTTAGTATCATGACGTCCAAAGGTCGGGAATGTTATACCTCTGGACCAAAATGCACAGGACTGGAAAAATATATCGGGACTACTCGGCGAGGACTAGAAAGCTCGGTGTCGCTCAAAAATCAGCGAACTGGACCAGCAATGGAGGTCGTCCTAGGGGTCGCCGACTAAAATGTGGGTGAAATCTGGCTGCTCGCGGAAAAATGGAGGTGATCCTTGGGGTCGCCGGCAAGTTTGGTGTCGCTCGTAAATTAGCGAACTGGACCGACAATGGAGGTCGTCCTAGGGGTCGTCGGCAAAAATGCAGGTGAAACCTGGTTGCTCGCGGAAAATGAAGGTGATCCTTGAGGTCGATGGCTAGGGTTCAAAAGAACTGGGCAAGAGGGGAGAGCTGCTCGTAAAAAAAGGGAATATCAATTTTTTAGACCTGCTGAATACCTAAGGGGGAAGAGATTTTAGAAATAGGACCAAAATACCATCAATCTAATAGTCTTAGGGTGCAAAGTGCCAAGCTTAATCATATTGGGGGGTGCAAACTGCAATATTAGAATATTCATGGTGCACTTCGCCAAAACGTATATATTGGAGGGTGCATTCTGCCAAAAAGCCAAACTTAACTATCCAAAAGCATATTCAAATACACATACCCTTCCCCGTTATATAGATGAGGGAGGACAACACAATTACAAAATTACTAATTAATAATAATTAATCAATATTAATTAATTAACTAATACTAATTAAGTACATAATGAAATTATCACGGCGGCTTCCATAAGCGCTCTCATGACTCCTACGAGGTGGTGTGCTCAGGCGAATGCATCGCCGTAACAGATATTGGCACAACCGTATTAACAATGATCTGGGAAGATCAGGATTCAATAAGGATATTGGCTCCATTTGGCACGGTGATGGCGGTCATGAACGCGGTAGTTATGAACCGTCGTTCGTGACCGCCCGACCTCACCTAAGGAACTTCATCCACTTTTATGTTCAAAACTAGTTTTTTTTTCTTGGTGGCGGTCATAAACATTGTCATGTCAAACATACACTCAATAATGGTGGTGTTTTTGTCCAAACTCACCGAAGCAAAAAAGCGTCGTGCCAAACGGAGCCATTGTCACAATAGTCACAACAATGAACTGAGAATGTCAAGCACCTACGGTTGACATTGTAATATGAGATGTAAGGCTATATAAAGATGTAGATTATTCAGTTTGCTCGCAACTTTAAATAACAATATGTTCTAAAAATTTAAGATCTAGATTCTAGATGCAGCAAATTCAGACGACTTTTAAGATGTCACCGACATCTTATAACATCAACAATAACATTGATCCAACAGCATAACATTTGAAAGATAACACCAAAACCAATAACATTAACATCTTAATAACATTGATTTCTGAATGATATTGAACCAATCAACCTTGAAATTGTGCATTGTGCTCTGATATTTAGAACAATTATGCATTTCATCATTTTGCCTAGAATTTGTTTGGGAATTTTTTAGGGTTTCAATTCTGTAACCTTTGAGATATGAATAACAATACAGACAGTAATCAATGCATTTCAAAATGTAAGACATTAGCAAAGAATTGAAGCTTTTCATTTTTAGTTAAACCCGCTATTACAAGTCAACCTGACTGTCAGCATCAATTTGATCTCCTAAGATAATAATCTACCAAAACCTTGAATAGAAAGCCAAGAAAATGACTAATCATAAACCTCGGACAGGGGATTAGTAACAATAAACACTGATATTCATCCTAAACCCACGAAAATTTTTATTAAAAATGGATTACCATCACAAGCACGTTGGTGGATTGATTCAAAATCAATATCGAAGAACTAACAGACCATCGATAACTTCTTTAGCTACAAATAATCGAGAGTACAAAGAAGAACATCAAAAAACAGTTGTATGCTTATCTCACACTGCACATGAAGCCTTGCTTACAAAGAAATTTAAATGTTCGGAATCTCACCTCCGCGAAGGTTTCGTTGAAGGAGATGCGATGGCCGTCCTTCTCCGTGTCCACGAGCACTCCGTCACAGTCGAAGAATAATGCTTCTGGGAGGGATGTAGGAGGAGAAGGTGAAGAAGGAGCGGCGGCATATACGCGAACACTCCGGCGACTGAGAGGGGCCGGTTCGCTCCTCCGCCCTGTGAACACCAGCGCGGAGGAGGGTAGCCTCGTCGGCCTATTAAGGGAAGGGGTCGGCGGCGGGAGAATTGAAGAACATAGGCATTTTCTCGAAGCCAGCGCCGGAGAAGAAGCTCCGGGACAACGAGCAGCCGTGGCCATTGTCTCGGATTTTCTCTTTGCAGGCAAACGTTATCCCTGTGAAATACTGGAGGAAGCCGCGTGCATTCGGAGATAACATTATGCTACGAGTTGATTAGAAGCTTAATTACATTTTATTAATGCAAGCACGTGCATGTTAAAAAAGTGTTATTATAAGCAAACCGCACCTGGCTATTAGCAGCCCAAAAATTAATCCGATTTTATATCAAAAGGCATATTTATTACCTGTGTTATAAAGTCCAAATTAATTTTAGCTATGTACAAATTACTTAAAAAATGGTGATGTTATTAGCAAATTATCACTACTAGCAAATCAACCGTTTTGAAAATGATTATTTGAAAATCATTTTGTTATAATTAGCAAACTATCACAAAAATTAAAAAAAAAAATCTCAATCATAACGAGTTACTTTCATTCATTCCAAATTAGTGTTTGTATTAAACTAGATTTTTTAGCATTTCAAAAGGGTACAAGCAGTTGTCATTATTTTGTGTCACATAAAGATCAAATGTACGAGTCTTCAAAAGCTTCCAAAATGTCTTCATGTGTCTCCATATTAATGTATCTTAGTCTGCAAACAAAAATTATTAGTAAATTTTACTCCATAAATAAAGGGTTATTTATCGGGACCTCCCCTCAAAATTTGTGTAATTACAGCTTGCACCCCTCTAACTTTCAAAATTACAATTACACCCCTTTAATATATGTTTACATTTCATAACATTCATGTACAAAAAGACCTCTCTTAAGATTTACTCCAAGAGGGTACTTTTGTGCATGAATGTTATAAATGTAAACATTGAAGGAGTGTAGCTGTAATTTCAAAAGTTAGAGAGGGTGCAAGCTTTAATTATGCAAACTTCAAGGGGATACCTTCTTACATTTCATTATTTGTAGTTGAGTATCAATTCCCATAAACTTGTCATTTGTGTGATACCTTCTCCAAGGGGTGTAGAGTTGTGGTAGCGGACTTCATTCTCTCATTCATACTCCTACAAAATGATTACCATTAACAAAGCCGATGAAAAATACTTTTGGGATGTGAGGAAGCGGTGAATCCAACGATAGAAACATCATAATTTGATTATTTAAAATTTGAATCACCCCAATATTGTAGCAAGATGAAATAACTAAACTCATATCGGGCATGAGCATCCACTTTTCAAAAGGTGTTGGTGAGCTTTTGCAATCTAAATTGTTGATTAATTACCTTCTTCTCACACTTCCAAAATTTGCATCAGACAATGTATCTCTTTTCCTCCAATTCATTCATTAAGTCTTCTCTAACTTATTGTCAATTATCACTCATGTTAAGTGATTCACTAATCATACGGAATCCATAATGGTCATCCGCGGGCATATCAAAAATATAAACCAAGTGATTTGAAATATAAAATATTAGTTGTCTATGGACTGTCATAGAATTTATTTCTATGCTTATTTTGTTCATTCGATGACTTTGACATATTTCTTTGCATATGTTTAATATACATCAAGACATGTTCAAAAAGTGACTATTGCATTTTGTACTTTTATAGCCATCTTTGAACTTTTTTTAACTCCATTTTGGTCTTCCCTTTAGTTTTGTTGGCAAGAGAGTCTCTTTCGTTCTACTAGAAGTTGGATGCATAATCTCACGTAATTTATTATAATATTCTTTTGTTGATGCTCATTTGTGTTTTTATACCTTTTTATGATCCCCTCCAACTCGACTGATATATCTATGTCTCACATGTTGATGGATTCTTGTGTTTGTGATATTTCATCACTCTCCAAAGAAAAAAAACAATTGCTTCCAATGTTTATAAACTAACTATATCAGGCAAGCTTTGTTTTGTGAGATATAATGTGCTAACTCACGAGCACAAGGTAACACAAATGCTAACTCATAAGCACAAGATAGCACAAGGTAACCCATATCTGACCCCAACCTTTTTAAATTGCTTCTCACGGTAAAATCCACCTCTATCACAACCCAAAAAACACGTGGTCAAGCTCGTCCACCTTCTAATTTATCTAAACCTTTAATTGTGACTGCATAACTAAGAATTTTTCTGACATTACGAGCCCATTAAATCAAAGAATCCCATGATGAAAATTGAATGTTTGTTTCAAATTGCCTATCGACATCCACATTTACATTTGATTCATTATTCACAGTAAAATTAAAATAGAAACAAGTCATCATAATAAATCCTACACATATATCGCAATATCGTTCATTCTTAAGTTAAAGCATTGCACGTGATTTGGAGAGCAATCTCCATGGAGGCAATTAATTCTCGAAAAATTTTAAATTTCAGAAATCTACAGTCAGAACAATCTCTTCAGTAAGTATCTGAGCAAAAATTAGGAGTCAACTTTTGAAACTAGGAAGCTCCAATTCATTGGAGCACCATGAACAATTTAAGAGATGTGGTAGTATTAAACAAAGCAGTAGAGTGAAATTTGACTATAACCTGAGCAAAAATATCTCTCTCAGAAAATAAATAGTTTGACAAGACTTAAAGAACAATATACATCAAAATTTTGAATGCAAGTTCTATTACGGGAAATCCCAAATAAGTTCAATTACTTCAGAAGATTCAATTATTTAGTTTCATTACTGGAAATCCCAAATAGAACAGTATTACTAAATTGTGAGACCATGTGCAGAAGATTCAACAAAGCTTCACACCATCGTAACAGGAACTAACATGAAATGTGCAGAGAGGTTTCACAAATAAAAATGAGTATTACTTCAGATAAAAAAAATTGCGACCCTGCGGGAGCCTTTTGGTAAGTACGAAAGAGATCTCATGTGAGAATAAATACGACGAAAGAGGTCTCGGGCGACATCGTACCCCGTCGATCTCCGGCTAGCGCAAAAATGTGAAACGTGATGATGTGAAATCGAGCAGAAATGCGAAACGTGGAGATGTGAAACCTAGGCAAGCGGACGGGAAGGGAAGACAGTCGGTCAGGAAGAAACGCCGGCGCGCTAAAGGTCGGAAAGAAAAAGAGTTTCCAAAGCCTCACACGCTGGTTTGCTAAAAACAAATAACAATTCTGATGCCAATTCCAGAAAGCCAATTCCGTCCGGGCGCATTTATTTCACCCGGGCGCATATTTTCGCCCGGGCGAGATTTTTCTCCCGGGCGCAATTTTTTCGCCCGGGCGCGGTTATTTCGCCCGGGCGTGTTAATTTCGGCCCGGCGCGATTTTTTCGCCCGGGCGCGATTTTTTCGCCCGGGCGCGATTTTTTTGCCCGGGCGCGATTTTTTCGCCTAGGGCGCGATTTTTTCGCCCTGGGCGCGATTTTTTCGCCAGGGCGCGATTTTTTTTCGCCCGAGCGCGTTTATTTCGCACAAGCACGTTTATTTCGCCCGGGCGCGTTTTATTTCTTCCGGACGCGATTTTTTTGCCCAGGCGCGATTTTTTCGCACGGGCGAGATTTTTTCGCCTAGGGCGCGATTTTTTCGCACGGGCTCGATTTTTTCGCCCGGGCGCAATTTTTTTCGCCCGGGAGCGATTTTTTTGCCCGGGCTCGATTTTTCTCCCGGGCGCGATTTTTCCGCCCGTGCGCAATTTTTTCGCCCGGGCGCGATTTTTTTTTGCCCGGGCGCGACTTTTTCGCCCGGGCGCGATTTTTTTTTTGCCCGGGCGCGATTTTTTCGCCCGGGCGCGATTTTTTCTCCCGGGCGCGATTTTTTCGCCAGGCCCTGTTTATTTCGCCCGGGCGCATATTTTCGCCCGGGCGCGATTTTTTTGCCCGGGCGCGTTTATTTCACCCGGGCGCGTTTTATTTCTCCCGTGCGCGATTTTTTCGCCCGGGCGCGATTTTTTCGCTCGGGCGCGTTTTATTTCTCCCGAGCGCGATTTTTTCGCCCGGGCACGATTTTTTCGCCCGGGCGCGATTTTTTCCCCCGGCCGTGATTTTTTCGCCGGCCGCGATTTTTTCGCCCTGACGCGATATTTTAGCCCGGGGGCGCATTTTTTGCCCGGGCGCGCACTTTTCGCCCGGGCACGCGCTTTTAAAAATTTGAATTTTAAAAATTTTAATTCCAGAATGCCAATTCCATCGTGCAGCCGAACAACTTACAGATATCAATTCCAATTCTGTTCTCTGAATTCCATCCTGCAACCGAACAGCAGAATTGGTTTTATGCACAAAACCAATTCCTGCAGATATTGGTTTTCTGGCCAAAGCCAATTCCAGAAAGTCATTACCTGCGCGCCGAACGGACCCTAAAGGATTTTCAAAATAACATAAAATAATGAATATTTGAGTAATATGATTATTTAGGGGATTCTAAAAGCAAACAAAAAATGGTTATCCGCACACCAAATATCCTAGAATTCATGTCTGAAATATTCCAGGATTTTTTTTTCTGCGGGCAAATCATTGCTCTAAGCCGCACACCACTTCTCTCTGCAGCTACACCGGTTAACCGAATTCCTCGCCAGAACCCCTCGTCGGAACCGCGCCCGGGCGACAAATGCGCGCCCCGGCGAAAAACGCGCGCCCCGGCGATAAATGCGCGCCCGGGCGAAAAAATCGCGCCCGGGTAAAAAATTGTGCGGCCGGGTGACAAAATATGCGCTCGGGCGAAAAATGCGCGCCCGAGCGAAAAACGCGCGTCAGGGCGAAAAACGCGCGCCAGGGCGGAAAATTTCCGCCCTGGCAAAATTTGGGCGTCCGGGCGAAAAAACGCGTGTTCGGGCGAAAAACTCGCGTCCGTGCGAAAAACTCGCGCCCAGGCGAAAAATTGTGCGCCCGGGCGCATAAACGCGCGCCCGTGCAAAAAACGCGATAAATCGAGCGTGCTAGACTCGCTCAATTCCGATATGTGTAGCTAGATTTTGTGCTTAGGCTAAAATCAATTCCATGATATTCAACTCAAATTTCAATTATTAAAGCTACCTAACAAGCGAACGGTGTAATTGGAATTCGACGTCGAATTTCAATTCCAAGTGTTCAATTCCGTCCAAACGAACGGGGCCTTAGGGAATGGGATGTGTGCGGTAGATTTCTGCCCATCGATGGAGGTAGGCTCTTGTAAAATGCTGAAGATTTTATGGAAGACGTGTTAGTATATAAGCCTTCTCCAGCAAAAAGGACAAAAACAATCTTGAGAAACATCATTTCAGCTCACCGAAATATGGAGGATAAGCTGCAGTTTTTTAATACCAATGACAACAACTATTTTTATATATGCAAGTTGTTTTTTTCCATCAGTTTTTTAAAGCTTTTGTAAGGCTATATAAAGTCATTAAGACAGGCCTTGTATAAACTACTTCTGAAAATGTAATCGTTAAGCAAGTGTTGCCCCTTCCGCCCTTCTTTAATTTTAAGTTTATTTACTGTTTTTTTTTTTTTTTGAGTTTTGTTAATTTCTTTCTAGAATTCCAACAAGACGGCTCTTGTACAAATGCCCCACTCAGCGCTTCTTTGTCTGAAGTTGCACCGACATTCAATCCGTAGTCGTCATCAACGATTCTTCCAAACGATAGAATTCGAGGGAATCTCTTCACTCTATTTTAAATGTGGTCGAGTTGGGCATAAAGCTGATACTTGCCCCATCCCAACGCCTACACTTTTGAAACCGCGGACTCGCCATGAAGGGGACAACACATGCTTGGTGATGAAGAAACAATGGCGGTAACATAGAGTCAAAACGGCAGCACTCACGACTAAAACATTTACATGACAGTCAAAACATTCCAGTAGAATCTGTATCAATGGCGGCAAGCATGAATTATATATAGTTCAAATGTTAAGAAGAGTAAAATTTTAGTCCAGTTATTTGGTTCTCAGCGAATGAACATTCCAACAATTGGTTTGCACCTAACACATTGGTCTGCACTTAAATTTTATTGGTTTGCATATACCCGTGATTTGCACATAGCCAAAATTAGTTTGCACTTATAATTACTCTTTATTACTCCTTTTTTATTATTATATTAGCAAACCATTTGTCCCGTAGTTACTTCTTCGTGATTTCTGCTAGTAGCCCGACCGAAAGGTCTGAAACACTATCTCTTCCCGATTTATGTGGAGGTCGACGCTTTCTCTTCGCGCGTACAATTTTCTTATCGACTCATGGGTTCTTCTCATAGGAGATGCTTCCTCCTCGGCCTGGCGCAGAGAATCGTCTCGAATGAAAAAAATCTGGAGGGTTCATGCTCGCGGATTAGATATACCTGTTGATTATCAGTGATCCTTCGCCTTTTATTTTAGTAAAATATAATGGATATCTGCTGATTTATTGTTTCATCTTGTTGCAGGTCGCTCGACTCTCTGTAGACCAGTCAAATTAAACCACCTTAGCTCGAGAGCAAGCTGAGCACGCAAACAGTCAATGAGAGAACTATTGGATGACGCCAAAACGTTTTTAATGGGGAAAACCCGAAAAGGGTAAAAAATACGCGGTCGGAGCTGTGCCAGCCAACTTCCACTATACGTCGATTTCTTACAAGTAAAACTGAGAACTCGAGGGCGACATGCCACCTCTCAGGAAGCTAAGTACTTTTCCGAAGGAATGCAAGTGAGATGCTTTAGTCGCCTTTCAGTGCCCGGAGGATCTCTGAGTCACTTAGGAAGAATATCTTTGAAAGCGAAAGAGATCTTCAAAGGCTCATGGTGGCGGGAATTCGGATTTTTCTTTTTAATTAATTTGGTTTGCGCAACCTTTATATGACGAGATTAGAGTTAGGCTGGTGTTTTCAAAGAGTTTCGCAAGTATTCCTACTTTGAGAAATTAACCGTTATCCTATCGAAAGATAGAAGTAACGGTCTTTTTCTTCTTTCGAAATATTGACGATTACACCCTGACTACAACGCCGACTTCTATTGATTTTTAAAATAGCAAAGGAGAGTTTTGCAAGTTTCGGATTTGAAAAGTGTTTGTTTAAATGTTAATCCAAATTAACCATATAATAAATGCAAGTATACCTTATCGTGAGTAATACAAGATATTTTGTTTTAGAAAATATCGAGGTCGTATATTTTCGCGGATCGTGTTGATTATACTACTTTGAGGAACGAACTATTATTTTATCGGAATAATATTTTTGGTTAAGTTAACCAGAGTTCTAAATGATAAAATGCGTATAACTAGAGTTATAAAAACGATAGTAAGTGTATAACTAGAGTTCTAAACGATGATAATAAATAGCACCCGATGTCGAATTACCTTGAGACGAAAATAGTCATTTTTAGAAATAAAAGAGATGACTTTTTAAAACATTAAAACGGCTTGGCCGAGGAGGTTCCATAATTATGAACGCTCCTCTCCCGAGAGTACGCCCACCTGAGATTATGAATATTCGACCGAACTCTCGTTCTATAATCGAATCTTCTTAATACTCGCTTTATGTTGTGAACCCCGCTATTGAGTTTTTACTTCCAATTCGGGAGACTTACCTCATCCTCTCTCGAGGGTAGAGCACACTTCTCTTTACCCGTGAGCGATCAGTCCGTACGCACGAGCCTCTCGGCTAACTAGTGTACGGAGACGGAAATGAAAACCACACATCGATTATGTGGCTCCACTCAACGTTATTCTCGGGTAAACCTTAAGTGTTAATTATTTTAGAAAGAAATATTTTATTTTTAGAAAAACTATTTTTGTGTCTCAATGCTGATGGAAGCAGGAGTTCATTTTGGTCATGGTACTAAGAAATGGAATCCTAGAATGGCTCCTTACATCTCTGCAAAGCGTAAAGGTATTCATATTACAAATCTTACTATAACTGCTCGTTTTTTATCAGAAGCCTGCGATTTAGTTTTTGATGCAGCAAGTAGGGGGAAAAAATTCTTAATCGTTGGCACCAAAAAGAAAGCAGCGGATTTAGTAGCATCAGCAGCAATAAGGGCTCGATGTCATTATGTTAATAAAAAATGGCTTGGGGGTATGTTAACAAATTGGTCTACTACAGAAACTCTTCGACATCGTGTGCTAGAGGAAATTAGCCACTCATCGGAATGGAGACGACATAATTAAGAAAATACATGTTTAATAATTTAAGCGGATATAGGCGGAAAAAAAAGAGAAATACAAAGACTTATATAAAAGCAGTAATAGTATCCGTCCCAACCGTCCTAAACAAACGCTAAAAAATTCTTAGCATCTTATCCAGGACGACGGGGGTGGTATAGAAATGAAAAGACTTATAAAAGTGCAGAAATAATATCCGTCCCAACCGTCTTAAATAAGTGCTAAAGGAAATTAGCCTCTTATTCAAGATGAGGGTGGTATAAACAGTTACATAAGGACTGAAATAAAGCTAAGTTACAAAAAGAAAAACATTATCTCATATACGCACACACTCTACTTGTAATAAAAAGACTAAATCGAAAGAAAACGTTTAAACGAAAGCGATAAATAAAGCGTTAAAGAAAGCGATAAACTATTTTTATGAAAGCAATAAACTAAGTTATGAAAGCAATACACTATTCTCATACACACACACACACTAACATAAATAAAAAAGGAAGATGATCCAAATGAGAAAACAATATTTTATTTCTAAAATAAGCATTACAACTAGACTAAAAAAGGCGAAAATTACAAACGAACATAAACTTAATTGCATAAAGAAAAACTCACATCTACTCAAAAGAACTCGGAAAAACATTACAAACACTCAAAATTTGGATGAGATTTCCTTCAGCCGAGCCCCTCTATTTATAGGAAAATTTTCATTTTTACACGCCCTAGGTCACGGGCATGACTTGGACGTCACGACCGTGACTTAGGGCGTGACATTTGCGCGTGCTTTAGGGGTCGCATCCGCTGTCTTCTAGAAGGTCCTGCCGTCAAACATGGCTGCACACGGGCGTGACCTGCAGTGTCACGGCCGTGACAGTGGGCGGCAGTTTATCAGCAGCATGGGCGTGACTTTGGGGCTGGCGGTGGATTCGTCGAATGCTTGGATAGAGAGTTCGTCAAACGCAGCTCAGGTTTCGTCGAACGCAGCTCGGTTTCGTCGAACGCAGGGCAGAGCTTTCGTCGAACGCAGGGGAGGACGCTTTCGTCGAACGCAGCTTGTAGAGCTTTCGTCGAACGCAGGGCAGAGCGCTTTCGTCGAACGCAGGGTAGAGAGTGTTCGTCGAACGCAGCTCGACTTTCGTCAAACGCAGGGCAAAGAGCGTTCGTCGAACGCAGCTCGATTTTCGTCGAACGTAGCTCAATTTTCGTCGAATGCAGGGCAGAGAGCATTCGTCGAGCGCAGCTCGATTTTCGTCGAACGCAGAGCAGAGAGCGTTCGTCGAGCGCAGATTGAGAAGTTTGGTGTTTTAAAATTACACACCCTTGGGTCACGGGCGTGACTCAGGGGTGTGACTTGACAAAAATTGCCAAAATCTGCAAAAACAAAAATAAAACTAAGTTAGTAAGGAAATAATGAAAAGAAGCAATTTATTTATTAATTTACATAGAAAATTCACAATATTAATTAAAACTATACTAATAACTATACTAAAAATACATATATTTTACTACTTATCAGCTCAAAGGAGATCTTCGAATGTCTGAAGGAGATTTTCGAGGACTTGAAGGAGATCTTCGAAGACTTGAAGGAAACCTTCAAGCACCGAAAGAGACCTCTGAGGAATCTTGAACGGAGCTCTTTCGGGTGTAGAAGACAAGGACCCTTGAAATGAAGACCCTAGGCTCCTGTTGTAGCATTGGGCAGGGGTAGCCAGGTAATTTTGCCATTGTAACCACCGTAACCACCTGACGGACGAATCACGTTTGCCGATTTGGAGCACACAGATCATTATTTTTTGGATATTCGTCCCATCTTGCTCTCCGACAGTTCGGGCAGTTCGGGCAACTTCATTGATGGCGTTGAGCGCAACAAACAAGACCTGTAATCCAGGAAATTAAGAAAGGTTAACTGTCGTGCGCATCGAGAACGTGAAGATGTTTTGAGCGTGCGATGAATGCGGAGGCATTCTGAGCGTACGATGAATGCGGAGGCGTTCTGAGCGTGCGGTGAATGCGGAAACGTTCTGAGCGTGCGGTGAACGCGAAAACGCTAGGCTCGCTTTGCGGGTGGAAAGTCGAGAATGCAGTCGTACGCAGCAAGAGGGGCGTGCTTGCAAGAGGGTGGGCGTGCCTCCCAAAGACCGCGCCCGCCAAGACGGGAAGGCTCACCCTCTTGAAAAGTAGGGCGCTGGGGTTCCGGACACACCCCCGAGGGGGGAGGGGGCCTTGCAGCACCCCAGACGGGGGCGCGGGCTTGGCCGTGTGAAGACCCTTATTCCGGGCTTCCCAAATGATTCAAGAATCGGACTTAGTTCCAATAAAAAGGTCGCAGTTAATGAATCACACACAGATCCACAGTACAAAGAACAAAAACATCAGATTTTATTCATTTGATTTATTTACTTACAAAGTTTTACAATTTAAATGAGTATTAGCCATACTCATTACAATATTCACAGGAATAATCAGTACAAGTGGCTCTATGCCTCTTCTGAGCTTCTTCGATTCCTATAAAGATCTTTAACCATACCTTCGCCAGCTCTTCACGGGGAATCCTGGGGAATCCTCTTTGGTGCGCTGGGAGAAGCTCCTGTTTCCTAAAAAAAAATCCACGATGGGTTAGTCATAAAAATATGACTAGGTGAGAAAAATATTTCATAAAACAGTTATACATGCAAGCAATGAGAGATAGCAATATGCATACATTTCAAAAAACCATAATTTTCATAACATTCCCTTTCAATGCTACCTCTTGACCTGTCCCTTAATTTTAGTTACATAAAATAGGAAATGCTTGGGTATGCAAACTTGAATTGAGCCCCACTGACTTAAGGATAAAAATGTAGGCTCACCCCTATTGGTAAATCCACTTATGGTACGTTCGGCGCGCAGGTATTGACTTTCTGGAATTGGCTTTGGGTTCCAGAAAGCCAATTCCACTGTTCGGGGCGCAAGAATTGGAAATGGTTTTGATTTTGGGACAAAAACCCAGGGTTTTCATTTCAACCTAAAACTCCACGCGCGGAAAACTTTTATCCTTTGCTCGGTTTTCTCGATTTTCGCTGGTTTCCGTTGTTTCCACTCTTGCATCGCAACCTCCGCTTCCGACCAACCGTTGTTTCCTCCGCCGAGTTTCTTCCTCCTCCTCCATCTCTTCTCTTCTTCTTCCTATTCTTCTTCCTCTTCTTCATCTTTCTATTCATTTTTTCTGGATTAGGTCACGATCCTCCCCATCCCGCTGGTTTTGGCTATTTTCGCTCCCACATTAGATATCGCGAACGAAGCAACCCTAGACCAACTGCGCCGACTGAGAAACTTCCCGTTTCCATTTCCTCCTCCAGGTATCTTCTTCCCCCTCCATCCTTGCTCCAAGTCTAAATTTTTGACTACTTGTCATCCTCCTTCTCCTATTTTTTCACTGTAATAAAATTGGTCAGTGGCCTTGCTAGATGGATCGAAAGAAAGTATAAATATAGGAGAATCAGAAATTTCTGTGGAGTGAGAAAAGAGGTTTTATGATGGTATATATGTTTCGTTTTATAATTTTTTGAAGTGGGTGTTGTTGTTAATCAGACTTTTGAAGAAATTAATTTAACGTTGTATTTTTTTGATGCAATTTGTTTATAGATAAACTTATCACTAGTAGGATTACAGAAAGTTGAATGCTTATGATTGTGAAGATTATGATGCCATGTGATGAAAATTGAAAGACCATTTAAGATTTAACTACTCGGAGATTCGCTTAAAATCATCATATTTTAACCTGTTATGCTTTGTATTAACATACTTGTTAATACCCGTCGATATCCATATTATCAGTACTTTGATTTAATGATTAAATTTTAATATTTATAAATTCTAAAAATTTCAATTCCAGAAAACCAATTCCTTTGCGCAGCCGAACAACTTTTAGGTATTAATTCCAATTATGTTCACAGAATATCATCATGCATCCGAACATCAGAATTAGTTTTCTACACAAAGCCTATTCTTGCAGATATTGGTTTTCTGACCAAAGCCAATTCCAGAAAGCCAATACCTGCGCGCCGAACGGACCCTTAAGGATTTTAAACTTTTACATTTCCTTATGCAGAATTTTATTATTCTTTTCTTAATGCAATTTAAAACAAGTGTTTTAACATAAAATTTCCCATCAGAAAGTGTATCGCTTTCATTTTCCCTCGCCCCCATTTACCGTAGCGATATATCATTGAGTTCAAACTCATATGCACAGACAGTTTATCTTAAAATAAAACAGGAATATGAAAATACTTGAATAAACATAATTTCATGAAATAAAATACTCACTACAGCCTCCCCTTTATCCTTCTCAGCTTCATTGCTACATTGACCATGTGACGCCATCCTCTGATTTCTCGGCCTAGGAAATCACTGAAATATCACATACCTTATTTGGGTTGCGTCACTAGTTACGCGTAGCGTTGAAGCAAAAAGGTTTAGTAAAAGGCGTTTAAATTCGATAAAATCGTGAAACTAAAATAAATACAATAAACTCCAAAAAAATCATAAAAACGATCTCAAATCAGCTCATAGCTCCAAAAGCAGCTCACAAAGTCATAATAGTACTCAAAACTGGCTAACTAGTCCTCAGACAGCACAACCAAACCGTAGTATCCCAAAACAATCCAAAATCAGCCCGATAATGGCTGACCAACACCAAAAACAGCCTCCAAAAGGGTTGTCCAATACAAAATCAGCCCCCCCATAATAGCGACTAAGTAGCACAAAAACATCCCACAATATCCAGGCAACATGGAAACCAAAAAGAGCAATTGCTCCTTCCCAACAGTCCTAAAAATAGCCATCGAACAACTCCTAAACATCAACTAAACAAAATCCAACCAAAACCGGCCAACATAAAGGAGATAACTCAATTTCAGCGAGGCAGCAACTAGTAGAAACAACGTAGAGAAGGAGAAGAACATTCTTACAGCGGGAGAGGGAGCAAGAATGTTGTCGCGCAACCGATCCTTCGCGGATCGACGAAGAGTGGCGAGATTCTTCCTAGAACTCCAGAGGATGTACTGAAGAAGAGAGGAAGAAGCAATAACAGCTCCAAAACCGGCGGAGCATGCCCTAATCCAGCGGCAGAAATCGGTGGCACAACACAGAATCAACGACACTACACAGACGCATAGGGCAGCTGCTGCTACAAGGTGTAGAAAAAGAAGAACATTAGCCAGGGAGGAGGAGAAACACGGGAAGAAGGAGAAGAAGAAGCTGGAAGCAGTCGTCGAGTGTAGCAAAGCAGCGGCACGAGAGAAGTAGCGCAAAGAGCAGAGACGGAATGCGGGAATGGGAAATAGCGCAAGGGCTTGGCTCCATTTAAATAGTACAGTAAGCGGCCAGCGACAATATGAAGCCAAACCCAAACCCAGGTGCCAATTTCATAAGCCGACAACACATCTCCAACCAACCCCAAACCGGCCAAGTGTCAAACCACAAGCCAAATCAGCCAAGCCAACTACCCTCACATGACATTAACACATGCTAACACCACACCAGCCCACAAAATAATACTAGCAGCCCACAAAAGCACCAAGTGTCACAAGACACCCCAAATTAGCCACAACATCATGAAATTTTCATGTGTCATAAATCCAAACTCAAACCACTAATGAGAGCCCTTATATATATATATATATAAAGTACATTACATGTTACAAAAGTTAAAATAATTGGCTATGATTACATTTGACTAATAATACCTCAAATGTAAATATATAAATAACAGAAATATGCGGAAAAATTATTATGTAAAATCTGTAATGCCTTGCATTTTCATCATCGGGGAATAAATTTTAAAAATTTATTTTGTTGCGCGGAATTTGGATTGTCACAATTCTTCCCTCCTTAAAAGAGTTTTCGTCCTCGAAAAACTCATAGATTGAAAGTTGGTAACTTTAAACGAAATCAAACAATTAGTATTATACATACTTTTTTAAGAACAACAGCTAGTTATTTATTACATTTATTTCTTGCGACACAGTTCTAAATTGAACGCTCGTGGTTGTATCATTCGCTCTTCATGAACTTCTGGAGGAGGAATTGGAGCAGGAACCGGAGCAGCAGCAGAAGTTGATGCTAACGACTTAGCTTGCATTAGGTATACTTGAGGTGGAGGCAGAAGTGGTGGTCCTCGAGAGTTGATTTCTTTATTTAGGAGCTTTAGACAAGTTCTCTTTGTATGTCCTGGCTGACAGCAATAATAACAAGCTCCAACTAAACACTGTCCACGATGCATGCGACCACATTTTGCACACTTCGTCGTGGTTGCCTGGGATGCATTACTGGTAGATGGGCCAGTTTAGAGTGTTTTAACATCCTTACATTGAGTTTCATCCTGACTCGGAGTTTCTGACATTTTCCTTTTACCGCTATCTCGACGCTTCTGAGATTTTTCTTGATCAATCTCCACTAGTCGCGCTCTTTCAACCAATTTCCCATATTTTAGAATATCAAGAGGATCTAGTTTATTTTGAATGTCATCTTGTAGTCCTTGTTGAAATTGTCAGCAACGACCTTTGATAGGAATTCATA
Organism: Dactylorhiza incarnata; assembly: GCA_033032865.1. Taxonomy (NCBI): domain Eukaryota; kingdom Viridiplantae; phylum Streptophyta; class Magnoliopsida; order Asparagales; family Orchidaceae; genus Dactylorhiza; species Dactylorhiza incarnata. Next base: position 1,062,061 of record JAWHQI010000437.1, read on the forward strand.
CAAGAGGCTCTCATCTATATAAAGATGACCGGGTGGCGGTTACTCGCATAACCCACTCCCCCCACTAAGGTAGTGGGGGTGAGTGGGAGAGCAAACTGGACCCGCCATTTATGCCGCCAACCACCAATGTGGGAGCACGCATGAAACTCACAGCCATACATGCGCCAGCGCCGTGCGCAACCGTGTCGCGCACGGTAGCCACCCCCCCCCCCCCACCCCCCCCGCGTCGGTAGGGGCGCGACATAACCGCACCCCATGGGGGTGAGGCCAACCGCATCCCCCAAGAGGGGTGCGGCCAACCGCCCCCCCCCCCCCCCCCCCCCCCCAAGCGGGGTGCGGCCAAGCCGCACTCCTCTCCGCGGCGAGGTGCGGCCGAGCCACTTCCCCCCTTTTTTCACAGGGGGGCTCGCAGAGGGATCGGCTAAAGTCTCGCCCCCCTTCGAGTGCGACCAAAACACTTCCATGTTCGTTGAGCGCTCATAACACTTCTGAGCGCGCTCAGAACACCTTCGCGCTCTTACGCGCTCAAAATGCCTCTGAGCACGCTCAGGACACCTTCATGCTCATACGCGCTCAAAGCGCCTCTGAGCACGCTTAGAGCACCTTCGCGCTCATACGCGCTCAGAACGCTTCTGAGCACGCTCAGAACATTCCCACATTTCCGACGCGCTCACAATTTGTCTTTCTAATTTCTCAGATTGCAGGAACGGCTCATCGCCTTTTTCACCTTCAACGAAGCTGCCCGAACTGCCCGAAGGGCGAAACGGTCATTTTTGAAAAATGGTGATCCGTGTGCTCCAAATCGACCAGCGTGATTCGCCCGTCAGGTGGTTACGATGGTTAAGACGGCAAAATTACCGGGCTACCCCCGACCAAAGCTATAAAAGGCGCCACAGGCCTTCATTTCAAGGGACCTTGCCTTCTGCACCCGAGAGAGCTCTGTCGAAGATTTTCCTTGAGTTCTCCTTCGGCGCTTGAAGATCTCCTTCGTGCTTCGAAGATACCCTTCGATGTCTGGAAGATCTCCTTCAGGTCTCGAATGGCGACTTGGCATTCTCACTTTTGTTCCCCGAGCATTCTCACTTTTGTTCCCCGAGCATTCTCACTTTTGTTCTCCGAGCATTCCCACTTTTGTTCTCACCGCAGTTCTCAGAAGGAAAATGACTTAGTTTTTCGAGAGGTGGTCTGTCACCCTCGGAGCTCTCTCTCTCATTGTAACAAGCAGCGGCCTGTCGCGCTCGAGTTCTAAGATCCCCATTGTAACTCCCCAAGATAGTGAAGTTTGGTCGGCATAGCTCCGGCCACGTGGTTTTTTACCCTTTCTGGGTTTTCCACGTCAAAAAGTCTCAGCATACTCAACGAATCTCTAATTGACTGTTTGCGCGCTTGGCTCGCTTCAGAGCTAAGACGGTTCAAGTCAACCGGTCTACCAAGAGCACCCAAGCGACCCATAATAGTTTGGCGCCGTCTGTAGGAATGGATTTCCAAATACCGAGCAAAGGATTTCCGAACGCAACGGCCACTTCGCCCGAGTTCATGGAACCAGCAAGAGTAGATACCTCCCCCGATCTATCCGACGCATGCAGTTCCTCAATCCCTGAAAGCCCGGCGAAAAGAGCGCTCATCGCTGCACCTATCCTGCCCTAGTGGCTTGGATCAACCAGCAAGCCGGCCCCTCTCGCGGCGGGACAGGATTAGAACGATGTCACGTACCAACAAAGGCGATCCCCTCTGTCAAAGTCAATCTTGGCATATACAGTCCCGTCATGGCTAAAGCTCCCTCACTACAAGGAGTTTCACGGAGCAGAGGACCCATACGGGCACGTTAATCACTTCTTGATAGCGATGAAGACGTTCGGACTTCCTGACCAAATCAGCTGCAAAACCTTCGCCGAGACACTGCGCGGAGACGCCCTCCGCTGGTATCAATCTCTGCCTAAGGGAGCGATTCACAACTTCACCGAGCTGTCTCAACTGTTCGTTGAATGGCACGAAGCGCGCACACCGAGGACCAAAGAAGACGAGCGACCAAGATGAGCAGGTTCCTACGCCCAGGGGAAGCGGAGCAGAGCAAACAGGAAGAAAAGATCTTCATAAACTTTCGCCAGGAGCGACCCCGTAGATGGTTGGACTTCACCTTAGATGCAAGCATAGGCAACCCGGCCTGTAGGCTAAGGAGGGCGTTGATAACTGTGAAATATTTTGAAGTTGGAAGAACACGTCAACCAACAAGGGAATAAGGACACCAAACGATGAACATAAACTTTTCACAAATAATAACTCTTGGCAGCTAGTTACAAATGGACAGGGCTGAATACAAGTTGCATCCAACTTGATTCACGACAGTCAAAAGTAGAAAAGAACTTGGTCACGGAGAAGGTCCGCTTCTCCTCCGGAGCACACCGCGCAGGTGATACTCTCTCATCGCTACCGCCGACATTGACTCTAACGCCCAGCGTTAGCTCTGCTAACTCGCAAGCTCGCTGCTCGCACTCCTCAGCTCCCTAGTCGCAACTAGACGAAGCTCGCTACTCGCCACACTCAATGCCCCGCGTTAGCTCCTAACGCCCCGCGTTAGCTCCTAACGCCCCGCGTTAACTCGCGAGTAGGTAACTCTCTTGCCAAACTTACTCCAAGTTCGATGCTCGCCTGGTAGCACTCTGGTATCTCTAACTCGCTCAAAGTAGAGGATACTCGCCACTTTCAGAATCAATACTCTTTGGGGGGGGGGGGGGGGTACCCCTCTATTTATAGGCAAAACAGGGGGGAGGTGCAAGAAGGAGCCAACGCGGACGTTAGCTTGTAACGCTGACGTTAGCTCAGCGAGAAGGAGCTAACGCCGGCGTTAGCTCTAACGCCGGGCGTTAACTCACTTCAAAACTCAACACTCCCCCTTGAAGTGAGCTCCGAGAACAACTCCAAGCAACGAGCGAAGCCTCCGGAACGGCCCCGCAGATAGGGGCTTTGAGAATATATCCGCAAAGTTGTCTTCACTCCGCACATGCTCCACAGCGATCAAGTCACCCAACACCTTCTCTCTGATGAAGTGATGCTCGATCTCAATGTGCTTGATCCTTGCATGACACACTGGATTGGTTATCAGTTTCAATGCACTCTCATTGTCCCCGCGAAACACAGTAGGTCCGCTGACCTCCTCGTCCACATCCTCCACTAGTCTCCTTAGCCAGACACACTCCTGAGCTGCTAAGGACGACGCCTTGTACTCGGCCTCTGTGGTAGAAAGGGAAATAGAGTCCTGCTTCTTGCTACACCACGAGATAGCAGCAGCTCCACACAAAAAACACGTAACCTGATGTCGACTTACGATCATCAGCGTCACCTCCGTAGTCTGCATCCGTGTACTCATGCAGCTTGAAGTCAGACTCCTCTCCATAGGACAACCTCATCTCAAGGGTTCCCTTCACGTACTTCAGTATCCCCTTGGCTGCCTCCAGATGAGGCTTCCGCGGCTCATGCATACACCGACTAACTCGGCCGACAGCAAAGGCGATGTCCGGTCTCCTGATAGTCAAGTAGATAAGACTCCCCATCAGTGCCCGAAAGATCTTCGGATAGGAAGAATCCTCCCTTCTTCCTTCCGAAGCTTCAGCCCAGCCTCTAGAGGAACGGAACTGCTCTTCCCCTCCTTCATGCCAAATCTTTCGACGATCCTCTCGGCATACTCCCTTTGGGAAACATACAGCCCGCCTCTCCTCTTCTCAACTTGAAGGCCAAGGAAATGGTGCAGTTCACCAAGATCCTTCATCTCGAATCGTATGGAAAGATGCTGTCTCAGCGCCGCGACCTCCTCAGGGTTGTTCCCTGTCACGATCATGTCGTCGACGTACAGCAACACCAGCACGTGAGGACCTCCACTCTTCTTCACGAACATGCTAGAGTCTGAGTCTGAGGCATCGTAGCCACATATGCAAGTACTCCGCAATCTTTCCATACCAAGCTCTCGGCGCCTGTTTCAACCCATAGAGGGCCTTCTTCAGCTTGCAGACGTGATGTGGAAGTGACTTGGACACGTATCCAGGTGGTTGCACCATGAATATGTCTTTGTCAATCTCTCCGTACAGGAACGCATTCTTCACATCAAGCTGCCACAACTTCCAACCTCGGCACGCCTCCAGAGCGATGATCGTCCTCACCGACGTCATCTCCGCAACAGGACTAAATATCTCCTCATAGTCCTCTCCGTAGGTCTGTGAGAAGCCTCGAGTGACAAGCCTCACCTTGTACCGCTCCACTTATCCATCCGCTCTCTTCTTAACCTTGTACACCCATTTACAGGTGACAGGTTTGATGCCCTCCACCATGGGAACCAGGTCCCATGTCTCATTCTTCTCTAGGGCATCCATCTCCTCGATCATGGCCGCGTCCCACTCCTTGATGCCAGCTGCATCATCAAAGCAGGCAGGTTCCCTCTCATTGAGTGATCCTGCGAAGAAGCAGGAAACCAAACTCACGAAGTTCCCCTCCTTATAGCGAGCAGGCGGAACGATGGTTCGCTTCGACCTCCTCAAGGCTTGGCCACTATCTATCACTCTGGTAGACTCCTCTTCTTGAGCTCCTCTCAGAACTCCTCTTGAAGCGGTGCTCTCCCTACTTCTTGAGTTCGAAGCTCCCCCCGAGCCAGAAGCTCCCCCTGAGCCAGAAGCTCCCCCTGAGCCAGATGCTCCTCCTGAGCCAGAAGCTCCTCCTGAGCCAGATGGCGATGAAGCACTGGGAGATAGCTCCAACTCCACAGTAGGGTCCTCAGTGACCCTCTCTTCCCTGCTAGATTCTCCACTCTCCGGCAGTACCACAGAAGAGACTCCCTGGTATGAGACCAGTTCGTCAAACACTACGTCGCGCGAGACGACGAACTTGTGGGTCTGCGGATCCATGCACTTCCACCCCTTCTTCCGTCATCGTAGCCGATGAAGATACACTTCCTCGCTTTCGGCTCCAACTTGGTTCTCTGAGCATCCGGGACGTGCACGAAGCAGGTAGAACCAAACACTTTCATGTGACCCACATTGAACTTCTCCCCGAACATGAGTTGGTGTGGAGACACCATCCTGTTAGGACTCAGAGGTAGCATATTGATCACATGAGTAGTACACGCCATTCCCTCCGCCCATAAGGCCTTGGGAATGCTCTTGGCATATAGCCAACTCCTGGTAGTCTCCACCAGATGGCAGATCTTCCTCTATGCCACCCCATTCTGCTGAGGGGTGTGAGCACAAGAGAGCTCCCGCCGAATGCCGAACCTCCTGCAGAAAGAAGCAAACTCATTGGAGGTGAACTCCCCTCCATTGTCGCTTCTCAGCTTCTTCACTCTGCGGTTCAGCCTCCCTTCCACAAGTTCCTTCCACTTTAGGAACTTCTCGAATACTTCTGACTTCTCTCTCAGAAAGTATACCCACGTATAGCGGGTGTAATCATCCACCAGAACAAGCGCATACTTATTGCCTCCATAAGTAAGGGTGGCGCACACTCAGTGCTATGATCATTACTAATCAATGCAGCTACAGTAGAATGTTCAAACTGACTTGGAGAAGTCTGTAAGAATACAAAGTTGTCTTAACATTGTTTTTTATAATGGAAACAATCCATGTAAATTTTAGATTTGCTGTTTGAGTTGGGATGGAGTTTAATGGTGAGAAAATAATTAATTAGAAAGTTTCTTAAAATATATTAGCCTTTTTATTTCATTAAAATATAAGTTTGAAGATTTTTGTTGATCATGATTAATTATTTTCTCTTTTGAAATTTGTTCAAACTTTTTGGCCTGCATTTTGAGATTTCTCCCATTAGTTGTGCTTGCCATAGAAAATTTGTTTTTAAGAGAAATAGTCTGTTCTTCTGATGATTTCAAATTTTCTTGAAGTTTATTATTCTCAGGAGTTAGAAAATTTATATTTGTTAACTCTTTTAAAGGTTTATTTTCATATTTTATTAATTCTGTAAATGTTAATTTATGATTAGTTTTATCTTAAGTAGAGGTAAAATTATAAGTTGGAGTTACCTCAGTTACCTCAAGCTTTTCCGATTCGATTTCTGCATCTGGAATTTGATGTGAACCACCATATATGACCATCATGCAGAAAGCTCTAGCTCTAAGTTCTTCTTCTTCTTCTTCTTCACTTAGATTTTTTGATGGTTCTGCATCAAAAATATAGTTAGTTGAAGAGATAGAGGTAGATTTATTTACCATCCTAGAGAGGGAGTTCCAGATTCCTCTTGCAGAAGTGCAGTCTTCAAGTTTTTGAAGAATGTATTTTGACACTGACTGAGCCAAGATCTGCATAGCTTTGGTATCTACATCTGAGGATGGGGAAGGTCCTTTATGTTTATCAGTCTGCCCATCGTCAGTACCAGCTTTGAATTTATCTGGCTTCATTTTGCAAACACGGGCAGTGACATCAGTTTCTCTGTTGCCACGTTTTATTTCGGTAGTTTCTTTGAAAAAGATATATCAGTGCCAACATAAACATGCCCTGTCAAGATAGATTTGTAAATTTCTTCATCTATGACATTCATATATAACTTAATTCTAACTTGCCATAAAGAAAAATTATCCAGATTAAATATAGGTGGATCTGAAGACAGAAATTTTACTTGTATCATTTTAGAAAAACTTTTTAGAACAGATTTAAGAACTAAGTGATCTTTGTGATTTCAGGTGTTAACCTGTGTGACAAATCAACCTAGCTTTGATACCAATTGAAAGTGAGTTTAGTTCTTATTTATCTGTTAAAACTCTTGTTTAGGTTTGGTTTCAAAATAAATGATATATATAAAATATATATAGGATGTTTGTTGTAGGAGTAATAAGCACAAACAGTTAGAGTGCATAAATAAAATACAGCAAAAGAAACAAGGCAAAGCAAATAGGAAGCAAGCAATTCAGATGACACAAAATATATAGTAGTTCCCCTCAAATGGGTACATCTACTCTTCTACCCACTGGTAGGAATCCACTATGAGGTTGTTGATAAGGTGCTCTCACACCAGGTGAGCTGTTGATAAGGTGCTCTAACCAAACTGTAGGTTTTTGCTAAGGTGCCCTGTCACCGGGATTAACTTTTGAAGGGAGTTATGACCCTGTACAGGATGGGGTAAGGAAGTAAAAATAAAAGCAGAAATTAAATTGTTCTTCTCTGTATAAGAAGACTCTTGAAGATCCTGGTTTGAAGTTGAATGGATCTTGATGAGGATGTTGAAGAGCTCCCCCTGTCTGATGTAAGTTGATGACAGTTCTGGAGTCCTCTTCTCTTGATTGTACAAACACGTATTTCCTCTTATGCAGTGATGATCCTGAGCAAGTAATTGTGATTTGTGTCTCAGGTTGTTTTGAATCTGCAGGAAGATGTTAGTACTGAAGAACAACAAGATAAATTTTCTCTTCCCTGTCGTGTGTTCTCTGTGTGTGTTATCTTTTTTGTACTCTTCTGTAAGTTCCCTTTATAATCTGAGGACCCTTGCTCTTAATTTGAATTCTCTTCTCGGGAAGAAGAGAAGAGCTAAAGTCTCTATCATTGATTTGACTCTTCGAGAAGATAACCTGCCGTTACTCTTCATTAAAGCTGATCTGCAACGGCTATAATATTTATTGATCTGCAACAGCTAAGTTAAATATCATAAAGAAAGAGAGCAAAATAAAATAATATTTGTCGAGCTTCTGGCTAGAATTTGTCGAGCGCTGAACGACATTTGTCGAGCGCCTTTCTGAAGGTTTGTCGAGCTCTTCACATTTCGTGATTCGTTGAGCGCCTTTCTGAGGCTTTGTCGACCTCTTCCACTTTTTGTCGAGCGGCGTTCAGAGAATAATTTGTTGACCGCTGAGACTGGCTGTCTGGTGAGTGGTTAATGAAATGACAGATTCGTCTAACGTCGTTCGACAAATGTCGAGCTCCGTTCGACGAAAGCAGAGAATAAATATTTTTGTTTATTTAATTTTCTCCGATTCGATCACATCATATTTAATTTACGTTTACTTAGATTGATCTAAATTATTAGATGACTTATTAACAAAAGGATGGATCCTAATTCAAATCAAAAGCTATGGTTCCAACAATCTCCCCCTATTTGAGTTAGGATCCTTAATCAAATTAAAACTAGTGACCTGGTGGTCTCCTCCTATTTGGTTTAGGATGCCGACAGTTTTAATTTTTATATTCTCCTTTTCTCTCTCACTAGGTTTCTCTGAATTTCTCATTTTCTCTCTCACTTGGGCTTTAGTAATTTTTCATCCTTTTAAAATTATTTGAGCAACTCTGCTTTTCTAGATTTTAATTTCTTAAGATCTGAATTAAAATTTTCAATTGCAGCAACCTTTGTAATTAGAGAGATTAAATCTTATTTGGGGTTTTGAGCTTCTCATTTTCTCTCTCACTTGCTTAATTTTATTATTCTAGAAGGATTTTAATATATGAGTTGCTACAGCTGTTAATGAATTTTAAGGAATGTTTTAGATTATAAGAACATTGTCAGACATCTTCGTTCTCATAGAGTCCCTTTATCAGAAGAAACTCACACTCAGTGCTATGATCATTACTGATCAATGCAGCTACAGTAGAATGTTCAAACTGACTTGGAGAAGTCTGTAAGAATACAAAGTTGTCTTAATATTGTTTTTTATAATGGAAACAATCCATGCAAATTTTAGATTTGCTGTTTGAGTTGGGATGGAGTTTAATGGTGAGAAAATAATTAATTAGAAAGTTTCTTAAAATATATTAGCTTTTTTATTTCATTAAAATATAAGTTTGAAGATTTTTGTTGATCATGATTAATTATTTTTTCTTTAGAAATTTGTTCAAACTTTTTGGCCTGCATTTTGAGATTTCTCCCATTAGTTGTGCTTGCCATAGAAAATTTGTTTTTAAGAGAAATAGTCTGTTCTTCTGATGATTTCAAATTTTCTTGAAGTTTATTATTCTCAGGAGTTAGAAAATTTATATTTGTTAAATCTTTTAAAGGTTTATTTTCATATTTTATTAATTCTGTAAATGTTAATTTATGATTAGTTTTATCTTGAGTAGAGGTAAAATTATAAGTTGGAATTACCTTAGTTACCTCAAGTTTTTCCGATTCGATTTCTGCATCTAGAATTTGATGTGAACCACCATATATGGCCATCATGCAGAAAGCTCTAGCTCTAAGTTCTTCTTCTTCTTCTTCACTTAGATTTTTTGATGGTTCTGCATCAAAAATATAGTTAGTTGAAGAGATAGAGGTAGGTTTATTTACCATCCTAGAGAGGGAGTTCCAGATTTCTCTTGCAGAAGTGCAGTCTTCAAGTTTTTGAAGAATGTCTTTTGACACTAACTGAGCCAAGATCTGCATGGCTTTAGCATCTGCATCTGAGGATGGGGAAGGTCCTTTATGTTTATCAGTCTGCCCATCGTCAGTACCAGCTTTGAATTTATCTGGCTTCATTTTGCAAACACGGGCAGTGACATCAGTTTCTCTGTTGCCACGTTTTATTTCTGTAGTTTTCTTTGAAGAAGATATATCAGTGCCAACATAAACAGGCCCTGTCAAGATAGATTTGTAAATTTCTTCATCTATGGCATTCATATATAACTTAATTCTAACTTGCCATAAAGAAAAATTATCCAGATTAAATATAGGTGGATCTGAAGACAGAAATTTTACTTGTATCATTTTAGAAAAACTTTTTAGAAAAGATTTAAGAACTAAGTGATCTTTGTGATTTCAGGTGTTAACCTGTGTGACAAATCAACCTAGCTTTGATACCAATTGAAAGTGGGTCTAGTTCTTATTTATCTGTTAAAACTCTTGTTTAGGTTTGGTTTCAAAATAAATGATATATATACAAATATATATATAGGATGTTTGCTGTAGGAGTAATAAACACAAACAGTTAGAGTGCATAAATAAAATACAGCAAAAGAAACAAGGCAAAGCAAATAGGAAGCAAGCAATCCAGATGACACAAAATATATAGTAGTTCCCCTCAACTGGGTACATCTACTCTTCTACCCACTGGTAGGAATCTACTATGAGGTTGTTGATAAGGTGCCCTCACACCAGGTGAGCTGTTGATAAGGTGCTCTAACCAAACTGCAGGTTTTTGCTAAGGTGCCCTGTCACCGGGATTAACTTTTGAAGGGAGTTATAACCCTGTACAGGATGGTGTAAGGAAGTAAAAATAAAAGCAGAAATTAAATTGTTCTTCTCTGTATAAGAAGACTCTTGAAGATCCTGGTTTGAAGTTGAATGGATCTTGATGAGGATGTTGAAGAGCTCCCCCTGTCTGATGTAAGTTGATGACAGTTCTGGAGTCCTCTTCTCTTGATTGTACAAACACTTATTTCCTCTTATGCAGTGATGATCCTGAGCAAGTAATTGTGATTTGTGTCTCAGGTTGTTTTGAATCTGTAGGAAGATGTTAGTACTGAAGAACAACAAGATAAATTTTCTCTTCTCTGTCGTGTGTTCTCTGTGTGTGTTATCTTTTTTGTACTCTTCTGTAAGTTCCCTTTATAATCTGAGGACCCTTGCTCTTAATTTGAATTCTCTTCTCGGGAAGAAGAGAAGAGCTAAAGTCTCTATCATTGATTTGACTCTTCGAGAAGATAACCTGCCGTTACTCTTCATTAAAGCTGATCTGCAACGGCTATAATATTTATTGATTTGCAGCGGCTAAGTTAAATATCATAAAGAAAGAGAGCAGAATAAAATAATATTTGTCGAGCTTCTGGCTAGAATTTGTCGAGCGCTGAACGACATTTGTCGAGCGCCTTTCTGAAGGTTTGTCGAGCTCTTCACATTTCGTGATTCGTCGAGCGCCTTTCTGAGGCTTTGTCGACCTCTTCCACTTTTTGTCGAGCGGCGTTCAGAGAATAATTTGTTGACCGCTGAGACTGGCTGTCTGGTGAGTGGTTAATGAAATGACAGATTCGTCTAACGTCGTTCGACAAATGTCGAGCTCCGTTTGACGAAAGCAGAGAATAAATATTTTTGTTTATTTAATTTTCTCCGATTTGATCGCATCATATTTAATTTATGTTTACTTAGATTGATCTAAATTATTAGATGACTTATTAACAAAAGGATGGATCCTAATTCAAATCAAAAGCTATGGTTCCAATAGTCTGGGTGAGCAGCTCAATGCCAAGTCCCCTAGCATACCCTCCTCCGCCGTCCATCTTGGTTGCTCAGTACATGTTCACACTATCCCTCTGATACCATGTGAAATATTTTGAAGTCGGAAGAACACGTCAACCAACAAGGGAATAAGGACACCAAACGATGAACACAAACTTTTCACAAATAATAACTCTTGGCAGCTAGTTACAAATGGACAGGGCTGAATACAAGTTGCATCCAACTTGATTCACGAAAGCCAAAAGTAGAAAAGAACTTGGTCACGGACAAGGTCCACTTCTCCTCCGGAGCACACCGTGCAGGTGATACTCGCTCCTCGCTACCGCCGGCGTTGACTCTAACACCCAGTGTTAGCTCTGCTAACTCGCACTCCTCAGCTCCCTTGTCGCAACTAGATGAAGCTCGCTACTCGCCACACTCAACGCCCTGCGTTAGCTCCTAACGCCCCGCGTTAACTCGCGAGTAGGTAATGTTGGAGCTTGCTTTCCGCATCTCTTGGTTTGAGAATAACAAATACCGTGTTGTATTTGATCTAGTCTTTTATGTGTTTATAGTGGCCAGGTTGTATAGGTTCAATGAGGAGACAATTCCTCGTTCATGGGCATGATCCGAGAACGACAAGTCTCAGGTTGGATGAGTTTTGTGTGCTGATCTTAAAATGGCCATAACTTTCAATCCAGGAAGAGTTACAGAACGTGCCACCCCATTTCGGAGATGAGAACGACTCAATCTACATGCTGGAGCTAAATTTGAATGTGGGAAATTTCACTGTCGGAAAATTCCGACAGCCACTGTCGCCCAGGCGACAGCAGAGAAGTTACAACTACTTCCCTCCACGGCAGCACGACGAAAAGCAGTTTTGAGATGTCGGAAATCCGACATCGATGTCGCCCAGGCGACAGCTCGACGGTTACACCAACTGCCCACGACTCCACCCACGACGGCACTCCAGCGGCAGTTTAGCGCTGTCTGAAAATTCCGACAGTCACTGTCGGAAATTCCGACAGCGATTTTCTATAAATTGACACCTTCTGTTCGTGCATTTCAACCATTGAAGATTCTAAGTCCTTTCCTGAGTGCATTCCATCCAGAGAGCTCCAGAACCTCATGAACTCCCATTTATGCTGAGAAGGTTTGAAATTGAAGATGAGATCGGACGCGCTTCTACATCAAGGATCATCTCGAGGCTTCAACCTTCCTTTCAGAGATCTGAATTTCTAGGGAGTTCTTATTTTATCTTGTATTTTCATTTATATACATTTTACTTTGTATTGGTAGGGAAAATCGCTTCCTTGTGCGGAGCGTCTAAGTCCTTGCGCGGCTTAGGGGAAAATCGCTTCCTTGTGCGGAGCGTCCAAGTCCTTGTGTGGCTTGGTGGGAAATCGTGGCCTTGTGTGCTACGTCTAGATCTTGGGAAGATCTAGAGGATAGGCTTGGGCTTGGTCTAGGGAGAGACAAGTGATAGCCTTCCGATCCTTGGGAGAAGGATTGGTAAACAAAAAGAAATTTACATTTGTACGCCTCCGATTTCTAGCGATATAGAAATCAAATTTATGTAAACACGTTTTCATATATATAATCATGTCTCTTTTGTGTTTACTTGATTTGTATCATTTGGCGTAATCTCTATTATATTGTGTTCTAAGTTTTCAATTCTAAATCTAAATTGTTTATTTCAATCTCTTTCATTATAAAACAATTTAGTAATTATCTTGGAAATTATAAAAAGAATTTTATTCCCTTATTCACCCCCCCTCTAAGGGCGCCGTAAGATCCAACAATTGGTATCAGAGCAAGGTTATTCCAAATCGGCTTAACAACCGGGAATAATGGCGTCTCTTGATCATGATCTCGCTTCTACTAGTGGGGAAAATTTTAATATAAATGAAAAAATATTATCACCACCTTTATTTATGGGCAAAAATTTTAAAGGGTGGAAAATATTAATGAAAAATTTTCTTAAGGCCTTAGATGAAAAAGTTTGGAATATTACTATTAAAAAGCCATCTAGCGTACTAACTAGAAACGAAATTATTTTAAATGCAAAATCTATGAATAGTATATTTTGTGCGTTAGACCAAAATATTTTCAAACTTATTTATACTTTACCTACCGCATATGAAATTTGGAGTTTTCTTGAAAGAACTTATGATTCTCCTTCTACAGGTACAGAACATTCACAAGAACCGGAGAATATGCAAGCCTATGCAAATATTCAAGAAAGCTACACAAAGGATGGATCCATAGAATGCTCATCAAGCGGAAAGGATGACGGACACTCTTGTTTGGAAGAGGAAGATGAAGAAGACAACGTCACAATATTGGACTCAGTTGATGGCAAAACATCAAGCAAAAGAGAAGATGGAAACTATAGCAAGGTAAGAAAATCTAAATCTTCTCTTTTAGTAACTAATTCTATTTCTACATTTCGTGTGCTTAAATTTGCTAAATGTAAAATTTCAAAGTTGAAACATGCTAATTCCAAATTACGTTTAGAAAATAAAACTTTAAAAGCAAACACTAAAGTAGAATCTTATATTGATGTTTCAAATTCTTGTTCATGCTCTTTAATTGAAAATGCTAAACCTTGTTTTTATTATAATTCTTTTAAAGAAGAACTCAAGGTTTTAGAAAAAGGACTTTTAGTTTCCAAAGAACATAATGAAAAATTGATAAAAGAAAATGATAATTTAAAGGATAAACTAGAATCATTAAAAATGTTTATTCAAAAATTTTCATATAATGAAAAATCTTTTTTTTCTAGTTTATCAAATTTTCAAAAGTCTAAAAGCTTAACTTCATATTATAAGAGTAGGTCTATAAGAAAGAGTGGAAATGAAAATCATCTAAATAAGGACCAATCATTTAAAACATTTTGTAACTCACTCTTTCAACATTCAATTCTAAAGAAAGACAATCACTCTTATAAATTTTCAAAGAATCCATATAATAAAATTCATTATGATTATCAACATCAATCTATTTTGAAAAATAATTTGAATAAGCATAAATCTCAAATGAATTATTTTTCAAACAAATACAATCATATAAAGATGTCACATAATCATAATATGAATTTTAAAGATAAACAACCAAGGTATGAATGGAGACCCTTAAAGAAAAATGACACATCAACTTTAATAGAAAGGGCTCATTTATCCTTGTCTCCTATGAAATCATCATGTCGTATTTGGGTACCCAAAGGAACCATCCCTCATGGCCCCCTTTGGATATCTAAATCTCTTATTCATTAGTATCCTATCATTTGCATGAAGTGGAAATAAATTAAAAATGAAATATCATTAGTCTACTTCATGATATGCGTAATTGCTTTTTCTTTTGTTTATTTTTTATTTTTGAGCTAACTTGTTTATGGTCACTTAGATATATTATGAAATATGACTTTTACATTTTAAGCCTAATGTTTATCAAATCAAAATTGAATTAAATTAAATAAAAAGTCATAAAGTTTTCAAGTGATCTATCTTTCCTTTTTATATGTTTTATCCTTTTTAAATCCATTGCCTATAAATGTCTTATATTATCATTATAAATTGAATGCTAAATTTGCTAAATGATATTATCAAGATTAATGAAATTACTTTCAAAATTGGATTTAAATGGACAATTAGGGGTCTTAGGCTAAAATATTAAACGCGCAACCAATTGCATATTTGTTTTTTTTTTCGTTGCTGCATATAATAGTCCTTATATTGAAAATCATAATCAAGAAAAATCGGAATCAATTAATAAAAAAAAACAATGTGTTTTAAAATCAAATATTGTAACTCTATTGCTAACGCCAGGCGTTATCACTAACGCTGGCGGTAGCATATTTTCCTAAAAAAAAATTCTGATTTCTCTGAAAAATTATTTTGTATTTGTTTAGTCTAATTTCTAAAAATTAAAATCAAAAGAAAATTTTCAAAAATGATAAATATGATTTCACAATCACCACCATGATCTATTAATATCCTATGCTAAAATTCACTATAATCATATATCATAATTCATGATCCATCAAGACCTATCTTAAATCAACTAATTCTATCAACCTTAGGAATTATGAAATATATGATTGCAATTGGTATTATAGTTTCATATCTTGTTTTGTGTGTGTGATGTGCATCTTTATTGTTTGCATGTATATCATTATCTTTAGACCTATGAATTAACTTGATATCAACAAGATGAAATCAAATAGAATTGTCACTTCATTCTAGGTCTATTAATTTTCAAAACTCTAAAATTGATTACATGTAAACCAATTATATAAATTTAGCATATTTTGCATAACATCCAAATTCATTATCCTAGCCGCACCTCTTTGTATATGCTTAATTTAGTGTTTATGTTAGGATTATCAATACAGTGACATGCTAAAGGTAGAGAAATTTGAACTTTAAAATTCATGAGTACATTGTGATTTCAAAATCTACAATATGTTCTAAAACTAAAATAAACTCATGTTTTATGAATCAATCCTTAGACTAAAACGCTTAGTATATCCATAATCATTAACCTATGACATGTGTCTCACAATAGCGAGGGCGTAGGATTGTGTGCATTAGAGACCTAACCTCTAAGTCATGTCTTGTCCTTAACCGGGGAGGGTTCCAGTGGGGCCTTGAGAGGCACTGGGGGAAAGAGTGCTAGGTTGAGCGTCGTCTTTTGTATGCATATGGGATTAACACCCCAACCTACGGCAAGTGTGCAGCTCCTCATGCCCATCCGTCACTTAGTACGGGGCTAGAGTGTAGTCATGTAGTTAAGGTATCTTGATCTTAGATATACTTATATTATATTCATTGCATGAACATTATCTCACTCTTTATACATAAATCATGCATATTTTTTTATTCTAACATTGCATCATGTGTTTGCATATTTTAATATTTCGAGCTTTAATGATTTTACCAAACACAAGTATTTGAAAAATCACCAAATACATGTTAAAAGAGCCTTCGAATCTAATCAATATACTCTGAAATTTCAACTAAAGGAAGGTCTCTTTATAATACAAACGAATTAAGAAAAATATTTTTCAAAACATCAAGAAATACAGTTCTGTTTTGGCGTTAAGAAGTTAATGCCTGGCGTTAGCTCCTTTGCTCCAAAATATTTTTTTTTGTTTTGAATTATTTCTGGTATTATTTTAATATTATGTGTGTTTGTAAAAAGTTTTCTATCTTTTTATTCCTTTTAAAACAAAATTTATTTCTTTTAAAAAATATATATATATATATATGTATTTTCTCATACGTTAGTTTTGTTTATTTCTCTGGCATAGAATATCATTTACTGAAAGGGCTATTAAAGACTTCTATGATTTCCAGAGAATATATATAAAAAAAAAACAAATACAAAATTACAAAACAATTTCAAAGAACAAAAATATGTTTTTCTTTATGTGTGTTTATTGTTTTGTCCATATATAAAAAAAAAATCAAAAATTTATAAAAACAAAAATGATTGTTGTTCATTGCCATTGTCAAGGATGGATGATTAATTATATCAATTAAGGATTAAATACAATGTTTAATTTAACTTTCAAGTTTCTTAAAAACATTGTTTTGTATTTGTCATGCCTTGAAAATTATCTTGTTATGTGCAATGAAATTGATTGTAGATAAACATGTGTAGAAATGTTTAGCATGCCTCTAAGTATGAGTAATGTATTATGTTTGATAATGATTCATTCACTCACTTATTTTTGATAACCTACATGTGTTTACAATCTTATTCTTACATGATTGTGTAGTATAATAACATAAATAATTAAAATGCCTAAATAGATTACCTACACAACATTGAATTGGTTATTACAATTCTTTGTCTTTCATGCACTTATTCTTTAGAGAAATGTGGTTTTAAATGCTATGTTTGCAAAACAAGTGAATTCGGAGTCCTTAGTCACTAAACTAAAAATTAAATAATAAATGACAAGGAAAACTCCACCAAGCACTACTCACCCTCCTGATAAGTCTTAATGAGCATTGTGAGGTTGAGCACCTTGGCTAAGAATTGTAAAGTGTCTTGTAGCAAACAATTTATACACCACTTCTCTTTTGTACACCGGATCACAAAAAAAAATTGAAAAAAAAAGCTAATAAGTATAAAAGTGATCCCCCAAGCACTACTTTGCACCCTGATAAGTCTTAATAAGCATTGTGTGTGCAGAGCACCTTGGTAGTTGTACTATTTATTCATGTGCATTGAAATAGTGTGGAAGTAATATTATTTGTGTATTTTAATGTTGTGTTATTTCATTATATATGTCATGTGTTTTTGATTGATTCACTTGTATACTTTATCAAAACACTACTTTGTACACATCATTATCTTTCATAAAACTTCTACTCATGAGAATTGGATCCTAATGCTCATCTACTCAAATCTCTACAAACTTAAGTAAATGCACTAGATAACAAAGCATGACCGCTACAATGTTTATGTTTACTTGAAATGAAAATTTTATTACATTGTAGTTTGTGTATCTTTTCTTGATATTATGAAATCATGCTTGCAATTTTTTTTTTGTATCTTAATGGAATAGCATCTCTTCAATCTTTAACTCAAACATCAACTTTTCAAATTTAAAACTCATTATCCTTTATATGGTTTTATCTTCTAAAATGATGTTTATGTTTAAGAGTGCTTATTATTTTTAACACTGTGTTTTCCTTTAAGCTAGTGGTATCTTAAATAGAATGCTTACTTTATCATGTTAGCTATGTTGCTTACTACTTTATGTTACATCATGCCTATATTTTTCTCAACAAGTAGTATTTAACAAGCTTTTGATTGCATCCTATTTTTCTTCTCGACATAAAATCTATAACTCTTATATACTCCCATATTTATTATTTCTTCATAATTATTCATTCTTTATTTCAAAATAACTTTTGATAATATCAAAAAAAAGGGGGAGAAATATAAATTCAAGAAATCTCTTACTAATCTCAATTTTTCAGAATGCACCATTACAATTAATTATAACATTTAGGGGGAGCATACATTTAGGGGGAGAATACAATTTAGGGGGAGTATATTAAAAAGTTTTCATGGAAAGCATCTATGTAGAGGGAGTGATATTGCTCGATCATGACAACCCACTTTTGGTAATAACAAAAGGGGGAGAATAAAATGAGAAATCTAGTGACATAGATATTTAGGGGGAGTAAAATCTATCACGCAGTAAACCTTTTATTCATGCATATCTTTTAATCGCACTTATCTATAAACTCACTAATTTCTCATATGGGTATTTGTTATTATCAAAAGGGGGAGATTGTTGGAGCTTGCTTTCCGCATCTCTTGGTTTGAGAATAACAAATACCGTGTTGTATTTGATCTAGTCTTTTGTGTGTTTATAGTGGCCAGGTTGTATAGGTTCAATGAGGAGACAATTCCTCGTTCATGGGCATGATCCGAGAACGACAAGTCTCAGGTTGGATGAGTTTTGTGTGCTGATCTTAAAATGGCCATAACTTTCAATCCAGGAAGAGTTACAGAACGTGCCACCCCATTTCGGAGATGAGAACGACTCAATCTACATGCTGGAGCTAAATTTGAATGTGGGAAATTTCACTGTCGGAAAATTCCGACAGCCACTGTCGCCCAGGCGACAGCAGAGAAGTTACAACTACTTCCCTCCACGGCAGCACGACGAAAAGCAGTTTTGAGATGTCGGAAATCCGACATCGATGTCGCCCAGGCGACAGCTCGACGGTTACACCAACTGCCCACGACTCCACCCACGACGGCACTCCAGCGGCAGTTTAGCGCTGTCGGAAAATTCCGACAGTCACTGTCGGAAATTCCGACAGCGATTTTCTATAAATTGACACCTTCTGTTCGTGCATTTCAACCATTGAAGATTCTAAGTCCTTTCCTGAGTGCATTCCATCCAGAGAGCTCCAGAACCTCATGAACTCCCATTTATGCTGAGAAGGTTTGAAATTGAAGATGAGATCGGACGCGCTTCTACATCAAGGATCATCTCGAGGCTTCAACCTTCCTTTCAGAGATCTGAATTTCTAGGGAGTTCTTATTTTATCATGTATTTTCATTTATATACATTTTACTTTGTATTGGTAGGGAAAATCGCTTCCTTGTGCGGAGCGTCTAAGTCCTTGCGCGGCTTAGGGGAAAATCGCTTCCTTGTGCGGAGCGTCCAAGCCCTTGTGTGGCTTGGTGGGAAATCGTGGCCTTGTGTGCTACGTCTAGATCTTGGGAAGATCTAGAGGATAGGCTTGGGCTTGGTCTAGGGAGAGACAAGTGATAGCCTTCCGATCCTTGGGAGAAGGATTGGTAAACAAAAAGAAATTTACATTTGTACGCCTCCGATTTCTAGCGATATAGAAATCAAATTTATGTAAACACGTTTTCATATATATAATCATGTCTCTTTTGTGTTTACTTGATTTGTATCATTTGGCGTAATCTCTATTATATTGTGTTCTAAGTTTTCAATTCTAAATCTAAATTGTTTATTTCAATCTCTTTCATTATAAAACAATTTAGTAATTATCTTGGAAATTATAAAAAGAATTTTATTCCCTTATTCACCCCCCCTCTAAGGGCGCCGTAAGATCCAACAGGTAACTCTCTTGCCGAACTTACTCCAAGTTCGATGATCGCCTGGTAGCACTCTGATATCTCTAACTCGCTCAAAGTAGAGGATACTCGCCACTTTCAGAATCAATACTCTTTGGGGGGGGGGGGGGGGGGGGGGGGGTACCCCTCTATTTATAGGCAAAGCAGGGGAGGGTGCGAGAAGGAGCCAACGCGGGCGTTAGCTTGTAACGCTGGCGTTAGCTCAACGAGAAGGAGTTAACGTCGGCGTTAGCTCTAACGTCGGGCGTTAGCTCACTTCAAAACTCAACAATAACCCATCGCATCTCGTTCAATATCCTGTTCTTGGCGGCCGTGGTACGACTCAAACTCCTAAGTGGGAACCTAAAGCTCAGAGCCAGCGACATAGAGCTCCCGGATGGAACCATGATACCCACCATAGGAGTCGTCACCCTCCCCATTCAAGTAGGGATGCACTCAGAACCAGTCCAATATGACGTTCAGTTCGCCATCACAGAAGTAGACTCCCCCTATGACGCAATATTTGGGAGCCTCCTGCTCGACGCCCTGCATCATGACATTTCCATGTCCGGACGCATGGCCAACAAAGGGAAAATCCTCAGGGATTCAATTCGTGGTCAAACGGCCGCAGTCGGGCTCCCTTGGATCAACTACGACCCTTCGCCAGAGCCGAACTCTGAGAAGCAAGACGCACAGGAGGGCCGCACGACCCCTACGTTGGCAGAAAAGGCTAATCTTCCGGTATCAGCAGACCCACTACAACTTAAAGATACGTGTCGAAAGAGAAAGGGGTAGCAACAACAGTTCGTGGAGATCGGACAACCCACCCGGAGCCGCGCAGCCCCCTCCCAGGTGTCGGCATATCCAAGCTTCCAGGCATACACCCCGTTAAACGCCCCTCGTGCGCATATCCTGTCTGCAATCTACAATAGCAAAATCATCAACTGGCCCAGATCGCTCTCCCAGCATAGAGGAAACCAGTCCCAGTATTGAATAATGTGTCAGGTTGAAAGAAGAGATTGAGCGCCTTGTCCAGTCCGGACACCTTGAAGTTTTTCGCAAAGAAGCAAAGAAAGAGGCCACCAAGGGCCAGTCACCAGAATGATTAACACCGGGATCACCACCACCTAACACATTGAACAACCAGAGGAGCTCGTGCAGGCACGGCGCAAAGGGAGCTCGATGTTACCTTCTTCCTCGTCAAATTTGTATTAAAAACTTGCTAACTTAGAAGCCGCGAGATCACAGTTGCGCATGTATCAACATTTGTTCGTTAATATGTTTTACCTGTTTTAAACTATTCTACTGCAGGAACACTTTGGGGCCCTTCCCCGGGGATTTCGCGCTACCGTCGATTGAAGGTTCGCCCTTCTCCTCCGCAGTTGGGTCCCGGCGTCGTAAGGGCCTGCCCCTCTTACGTTCGCCAACGGTTTGAATACACCCGCTATTCACCGGCCACTTCGGGGCCCTGCCCCGGGAACTTCGCACCGTCGTCGATTGAAGATTCGCCCTTCTCCTCCGTCGTCGGGTCCCGGCGTCGTAAGGGCCTGCCCCTCTTACGTTCGCCCACGGTTTGAATACACCCGCTATTCACCGGCCACTTCGGGGCCCTGCCCCAGGGACTTCGCACTGTCGTCGATTGAAGGTTCGCCATTCTCCTCCGCCGTCGGGTCCCGACGTCGTAAGGGCCTGCCCTCTTACGTTCGCCCACGGGTTGAATACACTCGCTATTCATCGGCCGCTTCGGGGCCCTGCGCCAGGGACTTCGCACTGCCATCGATTGAAGGTTCGCTCTTCTCCTCTGCCGTCGGGTCCTGGCGTCATAAGGGTCTGCCCCTCTTATGTTCGCCCACGGTTTGAATACACCCGCTATTCACCGGCCACTTCGGGGCCCTGCTCCGGGGACTTCGCGCTGCCGTCGATTGAAGGTTTGCCCTTCTCCTCCGCAGTCAGATCCCGGCGTCGGAAGGGCCTGCCCCTCTTACGTTCGCCCATGGTTTGAATACCTCCGCTATTCACCGACCAAACTAATTTTCTATTATGTAAAAGTCGCGAGCTCAGACTCGCGCAAACTAATTTCCTATTATGTGAAAGTCACGAGCTCAGACTCGCGCAAACTAATTTTCTATTATGTAAAAGTCGCGAGCTCAGACTCACGCAAACTAATTTCCTATTATGTAAGAGTCGCGAGCTCAGACTCGCGCAAACTAATTTCCTATTATGTAAAAGCCGCAAGCTCAGACTCGCGCAAACTAATTTCTTACTATGAAAAAACCGCGAGCTCAGACCCGCGCAGACTCATCCGGTATTTTGTGAAAGTCCATCAAGCTATTCAGGTATCAAAGCTAAATAGCAAGCCCGCAACAATCTCCAAAGTGAGAGCATCCTTCACCGACCACGTTGAAGCATGTTCCCTCAATCGACACTTCGACAATGACCAGAATGACAAAGTCACTAATAACACAAGGAGAAGAGTGCAATGTATACAGTAAAAGAATACAACCACATCAGCTTAACGCTACACACAAACAAGAACGATAACAAGCAGCAATACAAAAAACAGAAAGGAAAAAGATAACAGGAGCAAGCATCAATCCTCTGCAGCATCCGAGTGATCATTCTCAGAAAGGTCCCCGGCTCCAAGACCCGCAATGCCACATCCAAACTTCGTCCCCATCATGCGGAGAGTCTTCTGAATGCCTCTCTGAAAGGCAACCTCGCACTCGTCCGCTAACATCGGCTCGACCTCCTTCGTCATAACCTCGGTACGAATCTCCTCCGACATCTGGAATGGCTCCTCTACGAAATCCAGAGAATCTCTGTACTCAGCCACTCCCGCCGCCTTGGCCTCCTCGATGCTGCGTTCAACCGATGACAACCGGTCCACCTCGCTCCTCAGGAAGCCCAGCTCCCCCTCTAGGCGGAACATCTCCCTCTGTGCCTCCGACAGCTGACGAAGGGCATCCTGGGCAAGTACCTTCTCTCCACCATACTCCGCTCGCAGCTTCTCTACCTCCGATCGGGAAGAAGAAATGTCGGCCTCCAGCCGCACAATATGGGCTAGGTCGCGATCCCTCTTCTCCTACAAGCTGGACAAATCTTCTCGCCACGCGCAGCTCCTCCTGAAGAGTGAAGTAGCTATCCTTGAGTCCCACGTAACAATCGTTCCATGCAAGAGCAATGCTGGTCAGAACATCGGCCTGCGGACGAAAAGTAAGCAATCAGCATACAAAAGTAACAATGGAGAAGAAATACTGAAAACTAGAGAAGAAAAACTTTACTTACTGCAGAAGTCATCGCCTGAAGAGAGGAGGAAACTCGCCTCGTCGGCGACAAAGGAGGAGGCGGCGGCAAGTCCCCCGCGGGACCCGGTCGGCGATAAGAGACGCCAAAATTTCAATTTCCAGATCGGACAGAATTGGCTCCACCCCGCGGCGGCTTGGGCCGGCATCATGGTCATGACTCCCGGGCACCGGCGGGATAGAGCCCGAACTGGAAGCTCCGTTCCTGATGCGATCCTCCTCTTCTTCCCATGATCCAGGGGAACGGCGGTCGCACGCTCGGCGTCCCATGAAATCTCCACCGAGTGCAGTCGGCTCTCCTCCACGCAACTGGAAATACATAATAGGGCTTTCGACAGCCCCTCCCGACCAGGAAAACCAGGGATATAAAGGAACTCATCCTCCCGTCCTGTTTGCCGACGGCAGCGTCCAGGAAGCGCTCTCCATAGCTCCGGTAGTTCCCAACGGTTCCGGACATACCCGTAAAGGGTATTCCCGTGTCTGTAATCATTCTTCTCCCCGAAGCGAAACCAGTTCTTGTTACTCCGTACCTCGATACGGCCGCCTGAGTCAGCAGAGACCTCGCACCAATCTTTGAACACCTCGACAAAAAAGTGCGCGCTATGTTCCCGGAAAAAACACCACCATCCCCATAATCCTTGCCATCCCAGCAGGAGTGAACTGGGTAACTGGAACGTCGCAAAACCGGAATATCTCAATAACCTCCTCCGATGGGGGAAGGCGAAACCCGTATTTCAAGCAGCTCTCAGAAAAGAGTCATGAAATCAGTTGGCGGGTTCTGAGCGCGCTCCTCCGCCCGCAGGATCTTCACCTCAACGTTAGAAGGCAATCCAAACCGCTTATGCCACATGTCGATCCAAATACCGTCAAACACTTAACACCCTTCAAATAGGGTTCCTTGGCACTTTGCACCATATAATTAAAAGTTTGGCATTTTGCACCCTCTAAAGCTTTTAATAAAGCACTTTGCACCCTGTAGTTCTTTTATTAATTTTTCAAATTGTTTTAAATTCCGAAAATAATATCTAGAGGGGTATTTTGGTCCTCCCTCCAGTTTTTTTTAAATCATTTAAATTTAATTCTCCAGTTCCACCAGTTCTTAAAAAAATGAGTATAAGTTCTTAAATTACGGCAGTTCCGCCGGTTCTTAAATTTAATTCTGGTATCTTTTTTATATTTATCAGCAAAGAGCATTACCGCCGGTTCTTAAATTACGAAAATAATTGCTATACGCAGACCATTCAATTTTTTATTTTGAACTTCGGTCTCATCTCATGCGCAGCTATATGCAGACCATTTATTTTTGTGCTGAAATTTGTCATTTTTCGTAATTTGCTGTAATACCACTGAAATTTGCTGAAATTTCCTCACTTTTTTAAGCTCGATCTCATCTGTCGTACTCTCATAACTACAAGATAAAAATTCATGAAGTTGCGACATGCTTTTTATAACGTTTGGAGCGATTCTTTTGTATTACATGAGTTGCGACATGCTTTTTATAACGTTCGGAACGATTCTTTTAAAAAATTTGACATATCATCAACATGAGTTTTAAAAAATTTGACATATCAACATAAGTTTTCAAGAATTTATGTATGAGTTTGAAATATTAAACAATTTGAGTATTAAAAAAAATAAGTATAAGTTTTACCCGAATAACATATTAAACAATTTGAAATATTAAAAATTTTGAGATAGCAAATGTTGTCCCAATTCTCAACATATGATTTTCAAAAATCGAATATAAACAAATTTAATTCTCGGTCGAAAAAATTCAGCACTAGTACTTAATTAGAGAACATAGTTAGACAATATCATTAGTCTAAAAAAGATTATAATATTGTTAAACTCTCTAAATAATGAAACTTCTGCTCTTCTTATTCGATGTCATCCAAAGTATCGTTCCCACCTGCTTAAAAACGTGATTCTATGACATTTTTGAACAATTTATTTTACGCCATTGCTAACCGTAAATTAATTAACTCGAAAATCTTAACAAAAATGAACTGTAACCCGATATTTGACTTGCGAAACTTCAATGAGAGGAAGGAGGAACCGATACACGAGGGGTTGGGCGTCTGAAGACGGTATACACGAGGATTAAGATTTTAAGTTTTGGTCCCGAATAAACGCAAAAAAATAGATTTGTTTTTTAAATTCTAAATTGCGATAGCTAAAGGTAAGTTTTGATTATTCTATGACAATTTATTGTCACGTGAATAAGTGAATTCAACTACCCCAAAAAAAAGAATTTTTCGTGCGAGAAGCATCTCTTCACGACTCCACCCCGGACATCAGGACTTCTTCCCGCCTCCTGCTTCGCATCGCTGGGATGAAGTCGGCAGAAGCAGTAGAAGCCCAAATGCCGGTCAGGCTGCGATGCTCGGTGCAAAACTATGACTGGGGGTGCTCCGTCCAGGATTCGACGGTGGGGAGGCTCTTCGCGAGGAACTCCGGGAAGGAGATTGAAAGCGGGAGGCCGTACGCGGAGTTTTGGATGGGGACGCATCAGTCAGGCCCTTCGTTCGTCGAACTCGGACGGCCTGGGTCGGCTCCGGTGAGCCTCAAATCCTGGGTTGAAGAGAACCCTAGCATTCTTGGAGAGAAGGTCGTGAAGAGGTGGGGGGAGGATCTTCCTTTCTTGTTTAAGGTCAGTTCATACACTGCATGACTTCTTTTTGGGTGCTTTTTTTGGGTCATTTGGGGTTTAGTGGTTTTGAAAACCGACATTGTTTGAGTTTGTGTTAGATTCTTTCAGTGTCGAAGACGTTATCCATACAGGTGCATCCTGATATGAAGTTGGCAAGTTTTCTGCACAAAAATCAACCTGAGATTTATAAGGACGCAAACCACAAACCAGAAATGGCAATTGCGCTCTCGGAATTCAAGGCTCTATGCGGATTTGTAAGCGTGAAGGTACTTGACATCTCCATTTGTATTGAAGTTGGATCTTGGTTTTGTTCTTCCTTCCAGGATTGTTGGTCCTTTGAATGAGTTTTTTTCTTGTTTTGCAAATTAGATTATATAAATACTACAGCCATAGATATTCATGTAGCATGTATTTGAAAAGTATAGTGAAGATTTTCTCCTACGCATACTCAACAGTGTTGGTTTTCTATCCCAGTGTGTTCATTTGTATCACACCCAGTATATTTATTTCCCTTGTTGTGCTCATAAATGTATCCATGCAAGTCAATGTGAGGAAATCGTAGCTTTTGTGGTTGAATTTTGCCCTAGGTCACTGTGTAAAGTTTTGGTATTCAACAGGTGAACAGTTTTTTCTGCAGATATTTAACAATTTCATGTTTCAGTTTGGTAAAATTTCTAGGCACCCGTTCGTTTGGATGGAATTGAGGTTTTAGAATTAGAATTGGATGTCCATTTTCATTTGTATTGGACTCCAATTTCAATTCTGACATCCTAATTGGATGTCCATTTTGGCATTGATATTCTTTTTGTCAGACTTTCATTTACTTTTGCAAGAAGTCATCTTTTATCCTGTCCATTATTTCCCATGTCTAGCAAAATAAGTTTAGCATTACTCTCCATTGATTATGTCTGTTCTTTATAACCATTCAATTTTTAATCAAACTGGAGTTTGCCAATATTATTTTCCTTATATTAAAGATTTCAACTGTTAATTCTTTTCTGGTTTCTTATCATCAAATTGCAACTAGTTAAATTTTTCTTTCTACCATGAAGACATTAATTCTATTCTTTCCTATAAGCAGCAGCATGGGAACATTGCTTGTTAAAATAGTAAGCAACATGAAGATCTGTTATAGTTAATTAATTTCTGTGTTTGTAGGAGCTGAAGGATGTACTTACTAGTGTGCTTGAGATTTTGGAGTTGGTTGGTCAAGAAAATGCTAGTAAAGTTATGAGCATAAGAGAACTGGATGGACACGAGGAAGTTAGAGCTATTCTGCAATGTATTTTTACCCAACTTATGACATCCAGTAAAGAAGTTGTTTCTGAAGTTGAGAAGAAGCTCTCAAGTCGTTTGGCCATGGAACAAAAGGTATTTGAACATTGATTGTTATATCAAATGCATGTTTAAAGACATGGATATGAATTCTCCTTTTTGGGATCTTTCCACTTTAACTATGGGGTTAGAAGTTATTGTTTTTGCATTTTATTCTCTAGGTGACTTCTAGTTAGAGTTTATACTGCATCATCCTAGTATAATTATAATGGCTTTATAAATTATGAATTGATAAACGAGATGTTTATAAGTTGAATGCTTGGAAGAAGATAAAAAAGAGGTATATATTATACATCAATGCCCTCTTCGACGTCCATAAAAAAGAGGTATATATTGTTTAAAGACATGGAATGAGTCGATATGGGGGGACGGTCATACCCTCTTCGACGTCCATATGCCTGCGGGAAAGCTCCAAGATTGAGAAAAAGTGATGGGAGGAAGAACACCATATATAGTGAAACTGTATTCATGTTCAAATACTGTTTCAATTTTTGTGGTCGTCGTTTAATGTTCACATAGTGAAACTGTATCATAAGAGTAATATAACTTTCTATTATTTAACAACTATCCGCATTTAACCGCCAACATTTTATTTCACTCATAGTTTATAGTACTGCTGATTTTGTTCTGGGATATATTATACATCAATGCATCAATTAATTCATTCAATGGAGCATGGATGGAAATACGAATGTCGTCACCCTAAGTAAAGGGGGCGAGAGTGGTGAATAATCGCTTCTGCAAGCACGGATTCCCCCTCGCTGTAACGGTCCAGGCCCGCCAACACGGGACCCAGCTGGATCGCCGGCACCCTCCCGGCCCAGGCCCGCCAACACGGGACCCAGCTGGCACCGGAAGGGTTCAGCCTAACCAGATGGTCTGCAGACCATGCACCCCAACCCCTCTCTGTCCCACCACAGGGCACAGTGGGTTGTTGGAGACCGCAGTCCCCCTTTGATGAGAAGTGATCCAGTTAAGCGGCAGCGCGTGGACTTCCCAGGAGGGCACCCATCCCGGAACTACTCCAGCCCGAGCATGCTTAACTATGGAGTATTTTCCCTTCTCATCACCAATTGAGCTGCAGCTCAATTGGTGATGAGAAGTGAAAGTACTCCATAGTTAAGCGTACTCGGGCTGGAGCAATTCTGGGATGGGTGACCTCCTGGGAAGTCCACGCGCTGCCGCTTATCTGGCTCAATTCTCATCAAAGGGGGACTGCGGTCTCCAACAATCCACTGTGCCCTGTGGTGGGACAGAGAGGGGTTGGGGTGCATGGTCTGCAGACCATCTGGTTAGGCTGAACCCTTCCGGTGCCAGCTGGGTCCCGTGTTGGCGGGCCTGGGCCGGGAGGGTGCTGGCGGTCCAGCTGGGTCCCGTGTTGGCGGGCCTGGATCGTTACACTCGCCGACCGCTCTTATTGAAAATATATATATATATTCTTGGTTTTATATTTTATTTTTTTCTATTTGTCATTACCTTCTCTTATTTTATGCCCAGGCCCAATTAAGCCCACCTGAAAGCCTGCTTAAATGCTGGGTGGACAGACCTAAATGCTGGGTTGTCAGCCCAGGATTTAAGCTGACGGACAACCCTGAATGTTGGGCTGACCGCCTAACATTTAAGTTGGGCAGACATTTAAGCCTAAATTGCTTTCGTTTGGAAGCAGCTAGCTGCCATTTAGCAACTATCTAGCTATCATAGTTGTCAAATGACAGCTAGGTATTATTCTTGGGGTCTTCTTGGGCTCGGTTTTGTGGGCTCAGCAGGGCCCCTTATATTTCAGGGGTCCTGACCCGGTTTGAGTAGGGCCAGGCCTGGGCCCGACAGCAAAAAAGCCCGGGCCCAGGGGGGCTGGGCCCGGCAGGCCTAATTTGCATGCCTAACTACACCCTTCACCTATATATTTCCTCTCTCATGTGCCAAAGACTTATTTGATAACGATGTTCCTAGAGCTCTTATTATCGATCAGGATCCGTGAAACGACGAAGTTTTGATCATAACCAAATAAATAATTATTATTCTAAACAAAGTTTGGATTTCATAAATAAATGATTATTTATGACAAACCAAGTAAATACAAAATACATGGATGCTTTCCAAATGAATTACCGGGTAAAAATACAGAAAGTGCAACGAGTCATAATACATTGTAATTACAAAAATCAAAAGAGATATAAAGAGAGTGAAAGGGAGAGACATAGAATTATCATCCATCTTGCACCATTCATCTCACCATATTCACGCTTCATTACATAAACTTATTTTCTGCTTAGCAAACCGAATTATGTCCTTCAAATTCTCAGACGAAGATCCTCCCTCCTCCATCGCCTTCCTCGCCTTCTCCTCAAACTCCCCCGCTCTCCTCCTCCTCTCCTCCCCTTCCTTCCCTCCGCCCATCACCTCAACCACCGCTTTCCTCACCTCCTCCCCTTTCACATGAGCTTCATCAATCATCTCATCCACAAACAAAGTCGGAACCTTAGCGCCCACGGCCACCCCCACCTTCAGCACATCCACCACCAGCTTCTCGTTCAAATATTGATCTCCAAATCTAGGCCACGTCGCCATCACCACCCCCGCGGACAACGACTCCAGCATTGAGTTCCACCCGCAGTGCGTCATGAATCCCCCCACCGCAACATGTGTCAGTATCAATTCTTGCGGCGCCCATCCGTGAATCACCATCCCCCTCCCCTTCGTTTTCGGCTCAAACTCCGACATCCATTTTTCGTCTCGTCGCTCTTTTCCGCCTCTTTCACAACCCATATGAATGATAACGACGGTTGATAAGTAGAAATTATACCTATTTTTAATTTTTAATTTAGTATAATATTTATTATAAATTAGTAATATTTTTAGTATTTTAGTTTATAGATAGTTTGTTTTATATTTCGATAACTTATTTATTTTTATTTCTATTTTGTAGGAAAAATGTCGCGACCGCGCTCATGACGTTGAAAAATGAAGTATTCACTGAAGTTGTCGGGTTGGCCGCGCCCGTTCGAGCCGCATAAGTCTAAATAATTTCATGTCGCCGCAACGTCCGCTTCGCCGCGCCATCTTCGCCAATCCAAGCAACATGATCGCGCGCCTAGTCAAAGCTACACTCGCCGCGACGCCATCTTCGCCAACTCCGCAAGCTCATGTCGCGCCATCTTCCAAGCTACACTCGCCGCGACGCCATCGACGCCATTCATTTTCAAAGATTGCAATATGGCTGAGCCATTTCCACATGCAAACTCATGCAGCCACGTCACCTTACATGCAATATATTATTATACATGCATAGGCCAACCCACTTTAATCATATGCATGCAACTTTTCATTATCCCCACTTAAGCATTTAACCAGTTGTAATCTCATGCAACCTCTTCAAATTCCACTCAATATTCAAGCCTTTCCTCTCTCCTCCAAATTATTCCATCCGTTCAACTCCTCCCATGCATGAAGCTTTCACGTGGATATCAATTAAATTCAACTTTATTATTTTCAAACCCTTCCTCTTTCCTCAATATAGCCGGTTATAATATTTTATAAAATCCAACTCATTTCCTCAAACTCAATGCACTGTCCAATTCATAACTCCTCACAAATTCTAGGTGCAGCCCGCCAACACCCTCCTCCAACCATTTAGCCGGTCTTGGTTATTAACTCCCATCATTATTTCCATACAACATGGCTATTCCTATTCCTTATTAATGCATCCGGCCATAATTATGCATGCAATATTAACCTATCATATTTCACTATGATGCTTCCACCTCACGTCCACTTTTATGCAACCATTATAATTATTATTTTTTTATGCAACCGACCTCACAAATCATTCCGTTAGCCAGCCCGTCCAATTTCATGCAACTCTTCATCTCCATGTGCCAACCACCATCATTTACTCTTCCACCCATTATTATTATCCGTGAGCCTCATTCCCCCCCCCCCCCCCCCCCCCCCCCCCCCCCTCTTGAATGTTTCCATTTCCAACCTTTCATGTCCCATCCATATTCATCCTCTCATTTTCCTATATATATATATAGTGGCCAATTTCTAAGTAAAAAGGATCATGCTCTCTTTCCCCTGCCCGTTTGGGCAGTTCTATCTTGTATTTTTATGTAGCTTTTTATTTTCAAGTTCACTTTTCTGTTTATGCAATGCCTTCTTTTTCTTAGCTTAGTTTTATTTCATGTACCCCTTTTATTTTATGCAATGATAGTCTTTATTTTTATTTCAAGCATTGTCTTTTTGTTCTTTACTTTTATGTACTTTTTATTTTATGTCAAGTAGATGGTAATTTAGTACTTGAATATTACAAGCGTTGGAATGAAATTATATTTCTCTTTATGATCGTTTTTTTAACCTTTGATTTATTCGTGATTTATATCGGGTTCATATGTCGATGTGTGAACTTTTGTATCTGATTTCGTATTCTAGTTAGCCGACAGGCTCATGCGTACGAATTGATCGCTCACGAATAAAAAGAATTGATCGCAACCCTCGAGAGAGGATGACGAAAATCTTATGGATAGGAGTCAAATCCTATAGCGGGATTCACTTCGTTAAGGCGAGTTTTAGGGGTTTCGATTGTAGAACGAGAGTTCGGTCGATCAACCTAATCTCAGGTGGGCGTATTCCTCGAGAGAGGTGCGTTCATGAATCGGGAATCTCCACGGTCAAGGATTGGATTAGACGATTATAAATTATAATATGTTATTTCATTTCAAGGGTTGTTTTGATCAAGTTAGTTATTTTTTTTCTATTTTTCTATTTTTGTATTTTCTATTTTTGTATTTTCGTCCCTCTAAAATAATAGTTGTTTTCTCGAAGTAGCAGTACTCGACAGACCCGAGTTTTAATATGACTTTGATATTATTTATATCATATGCTATATTTCGATAGGTACACTTGCCTTAATCGAGTATAGATTGGAGAATACGAATTTCTCTATCAACGGTAGTGATGATAATGCAGACTTGAGCCCGCGCCCGATCTCTACGAGTTGAGAGAACGGGTTGCGCGCCAAGCTCCCAAAACTCACAAACATGACAGACTTTGGTTCCTTCGAATCTAGCCAATTAACCAACAGTTGCGGGTCAACTGAAGAAGAGTTTCCTCTCATGGCTTGACTTTCCACATCTTTGTTGTTGAGGGATAGTGGCCCAATGGGCCATACCTATAAGTAAAAAAGATATTATTATAGTTTTGTGCATGGTAAAAGGTAAATACTTAAATAAAATAATTTAAAAAATGTATTAACATATTTATCATATTAAAAGAAATAAAAAAAATTGAAGTATTACTTATGATTGTATTAAGCTCCGTTCATTTGGTAGGTATTGTACGAAGGAATTGGTTTTGGGCAATCTAATTTCATTCACAAATGTTCACTTGGTTTTTTATTGGAGGGAAATGATTTTCCTCCAAAATCTACCAGATTGGATCCATTAAGAAAATAACATATGCTGAAAACATTCCCATTTTGATCGGTTTTGAGATAAAATCATGTTATTTTCTCTCTTAAAGTAATGATTACTATTTTATGAGCATTATTTGATAATGATTACTATTTTAATCAATTTAAATATTTTTTCTAATTTAAAGATGTTATTTGATAATGATTACTATTTGAGCATTATTGCACGCTCACACACGCAAAATACTGTATTGCGCTGAGTTTAAGTATTTTATTTATTAAGGTGATGATATTTTCTGTCCATATTCAAGAGATAATTTGCTGCTTATTTCCGGTGGATTCATTGTAATTATTGTTATATGATAGTGCCAATTAGGATTAGATATACTGTCGTTTTCATGGTTAGCATATATTATGACGAGCAGTCGTGCACGGGGACCCCATGCGAGGTGACGACATTCGGCGGGGGCGACGACGTTGGTCGTGGGCGACAACATTCGGCGTGGGTGGGGACATTCGACATGGGCGGCGACATTCGTCGGGAGCAACAACATCCGTCGTGGGCGGCGACATTGGTAGTGGGCGGTGACATTGGTCGTGGGCGGCGACATTGTTCGGGGGCGGCGACATTCGGCGGGGGGCGGCGACATTCGGCGGGGGCGGAGAAATTCAGGGGGGCGGCGACAATTGTCGTTGGCGGGGATATTTGTCGCGGACGGTGATATTTGTCGTGGGCAACAACATTGATCGTGAGATGCGACATTTGACGGGGACTGCTTTAGCATCTTGTGTAAAGGGTAACTTCTACATTAACTTTTTTGGAATGATTTGGAGAGAAGCCAAAGCAAACTCATTTCAAAATATAAAGAAGATTAAATGATTTTAGAATCCAAAATTGTTATTAGGTTTAACTTGTGAAATCATAGGCAAATAATCTGCGGGGGCAGCAATAATTTGCGTGGGCGGCGACAATCTGCGGGGGCGGAGAAATCGGGGGGGGGGGGGGGGGGGGGGGGGGGGGGGGGGGGGGGGGGGGGGAGGCAACATTCGTCGGGGGTTGCGACATTCTGCAGGGACGGCGACAGAATGCATGTAAGGAAAAGTAAAACCAGTACGCAAGGGAAATAAGATGTCCGATTTAGAAGTTGCATATAATATTAATTGGGTAGTTTGGAACAACTTACACAAATATAAAGTGGTATCAATACTATGTTAAACATGCACAACATCATTATCTCTCATAATCAAGATATGAATACATGTAAGGAAAAGTAAAAACAGTACGCAAGGGAAATAAGATGGCCGATTTAGAAGTTGCATATAATATTAACTGGGTAGTTTGGAACAACTTACACAAATATAAAGTGGTATCAATACTATGTTAAACATGCACAACGTCATTATCTCTCATAATCAAGATATGAATGCATATAAGGAAAAGTAAAACCAGTTCGCAAGGGAAATAAGATGGCCGATTTAGAAGTTGCATATAATATTAACTGGGTAGTTTGGAACAACTTACACAAATATAAAGTGGTATCAATACTATGTTAAACATGCACATCGTCATTATCTCTCATAATCAAGATATGAATGCATGTAAGGAAAAGTAAAAACAGTACGCAAGGGAAATAAGATGGCCGATTTAGAAGTTGCATATAATATTAACTGGGTAGTTTGGAACAACTTACACAAATATAAAGTGGTATCAATACTATGTTAAACATGCACAACATCATTATCTCTCATAATCAAGATATGAATACATGTAAGGAAAAGTAAAAACAGTACGCAAGGGAAATATGATGGCCGATTTAGAAGTTGCATATAATATTAACTGGGTATAGTTTGGAACAACTTACACAAATATAAAGTGGTATCAATACTATGTTAAACATGCAGAACATCATTATCTCTCATAATCAAGATATGAATACATGTAAGGAAAAGTAAAAACAGTACGCAAGGGAAATAAGATGGCCGATTTAGAAGTTGCATATAATATTAACTGGGTATAGTTTGGAACAACTTACACAAATATAAAGTGGTATCAATACTATGTTAAACATGCACAACGTCATTATCTCTCATAATCAAGATATGAATGCATGTAAGGAAAAGTAAAACCAGTACGCAAGGGAAATAAGATGGTCGATTTAGAAGTTGCATATAATATTAACTGGGTAGTTTGGAACAACTTACACAAATATAAAGTGGTATCAATACTATGTTAAACATGCACAACGTCATTATCTCTCATAATCAAGATATGAATGCATGTAAGGAAAAGTAAAACCAGTTCGCAAGGGAAATAAGATGGCCGATTTAGAAGTTGCATATAATATTAACTGGGTAGTTTGGAACAACTTACACAAATATAAAGTGGTATCAATACTATGTTAAACATGCACAACGTCATTATCTCTCATAATCAAGATATGAATGCATGATGCTATTAGTTTCACAAAATATTAAAATCTCAACTACTACTCTCAATACCCCCATTAATCTTTATATCACAAAACTTATATTTATATATTTTGAAGTTATCTACTACTACATTAGTTCGCTTGGTCACAACATAACCTATCCATTTTTAACTCAAGTTTCAGCTAGATAATAAGTACTTGTATTGTAATGTAAATCCCCAAAGGAGGGTCTAAGATCATGTGATCGGTGGGTATTGGTCTGTGCCTGAGTAGTACATCAAAGAAGCTAGATAATATTTGCAAGGAATAAAATCGTCGAAGAAGCTTCAAGTGTAAATTCATCTTTGACAACGTAATTAATTATTATTACATGATAAAAAAGGAATAGAACTTTGATAATAGTGGAGAAACCTGTAATTTTCTACAACGAAGATAAAAGCCTAGAGGTGAGCAGAAAACTGAGAAGTTAAGTGCCAACCCCTATATTATTGGATGAGTTTGGTCCAGTAGTTCTGCCGATGCAATATCCTGCACCATCTAATATGGAATGTTAAGAATGAAACATGGCCAAAACATAACAGATAACTGTGCAAATCATGGAGGAATAAGAGATAACATCAGCATGTAGAATATATGTATGACAGAATGTTGGGACTTCTATTGCATCGCTTGTGCTGAAGACAGAATGCCGATAACATACATGTACATAACAGGAGTCAAAAAATGAATTTTGACATAACCATTCATTATAAATCAAGAATAGGAAACAGAAAATGCAATCCGAATACCTCTGTCTCTAAAATCAGAAAATGAATTTTCACATAACCTTTGCTAAAAATGCTGAAAACACAATAATCCGAGAACAAATCTACAATGATTGATGTTTTTGTGTATGCCAAAAATCTGAGAACAAATCTGCAATTCGATCACATCATTAAATATGTATTTGTGTGTTGTAAATTGAATAATCTAAATGTTTGGTGAATGGCAGTAAATCTAAACTTTCTTATGCAATAATAATTATAAAAAAAAAGTATTGTCTTAGAAAACATAAATCTATAGCAGCACATTTAATTATAAAAAAAATATCTTAGAAAACTGTTGGAACCCTAGGTTTGATTTGAGTTAGGATCCACCTTTAGTATCTAAGTTTATATCATAAACTCATATTATAACTTAGATTAAATCTCATTAAGAAAGAAGGCTGAAAAGAATAATATATCTATACATAATATACTAAGAAATATACAATAATATAAATAATATATATATATAATAAGAAATATACAATAATATATATAATATACAAAGAATATATATATATAAATAATATACTAAGAAATATATATATAAATAATATACTAAGAAATATATATATATATATAAATAATATACTAAGAAATATATATACATATAGTTAATAGGCAGAAAATAAGAGAAAGAATAAAAAATACATATGTTCTCTGCGTTTGACGAACGGCTACCTGCATTCGACGAACGGCGCTCAGCGGTCGACGAATAGTATTGTACAACCCTCATTCTCCGAGGGTAGGACCCACTCAAGGCCACGTAGGCAGAAGTCAAAGGTCAAAGGGTCAGCACAGAGACCAACAGTCCAAGACACAAGACAAATCAGCCAGCAGGAGCGGTAGAAGGTTGGCGAGTATTGACTAAATACTCGCCAGGTGGGTGACTATGGTCGAAGATACGTGCCGAGTATCCCGCATGTCGCCCCAGGGCTAGTCAAACCACAGAAGACCTGCGCGAGTATTGGCCCGGCGTGTGCGAGCAGCACCCAATACTCGCTAGATGGGCGACTATGGCATGGTACTCGTCGAGTAACCCATAGTCGCTGGGTTGGGGGCTGGACTATAAAAAGCCCCCTACCTTTTGGTTTTCCTATAAATAGGACCCCAGGGGTACTTGGATTGGCACCTGGACTTGAGCTTTTGGACCCCGATTCCCGAACTCTAGAGCCCATCACCCTTGCTTTCTAGCCAAGTTGGTGCCTTCCTCGTACCCTGCTCGGTCATTTTTGGTCTTGGAGGGGAAGTCTCTTCGGAGATTCTGGGTACGTGGTGGGACCTCCCTGCCGTAGCGACCTGGGGTCCTGTTGTTGTTGCTCTCATAGCTTCCTCATAGTCGCCAGCTTAGTCATCTCTTCGAGCCACTGGGCAAGTAGTCTCCGGCTGCATTTGTCCGAATCTTGAGGTCAGGATTTTCCTGGCGTTAACAAGTATTCATTCTGCGCTCGACGAAATCCAGCTATCTCAGCGGTCAACGAAGATCACCTATCTCAGCGGTCGACGAACAGACCCCGGCTCAGCGGTCGACGAAATCCTGCGTTCGACGAACTCAAGTCTGCGTTCGACGAACAACTTAATAATCAGCGGTCGACGATCCAGCCAGTCTCAGCAGTCGACGAATCCTTCCGTTCGACGAACTCAAGTCTGCGTTCGACGAATATTCAACAGATGTTCAGAACAGTGAATTAAATGATAAGGTCGACGAATCAAATGATGAGGTCGACGAACTTGAACCTGAGCTCGACGAAATATCTGCAGTATTATTTTATATTATTCTCAGCTCGACTTATATGCTGTCAGATTTACTTAAAGCAATGTTTATTATCTCTATTTATATATTGCCGCCTTTATAAATCTGACATTACAGCTGTTGCAGCATTAAATGTTATAGTCGTTTGCAGCAAAGCATTAAATGTTGTAGCCGTTGCAGCAAGCTAAAGAAGGAAATTTGTCTGCTCGAGGATCTGGAAAATAAAGAGATATTATCACTTTCCTCTTTGGTCGGCAAGGATTCAAATCAGCCCAGGAAAAAGGACAACAATTTTACAAGACAGCAGGAGACATCTCTTTATACAGCAGATTATTATAGCAGATTATATACAGATGTTTCTAGCAACAGATTACATATATAGATTATATTGCTGTACAGAATTCATATACACAATATATAGACATAATATATTACAATTGTTGTACAGGAAAAAGAGAAGAAGAAGAAGAAGAAGAGAAAAAGAAGAACAGCAGCAAAAAGAAGAAGCAGATCAAAAATATATTATATCTTCTTTTT
Source organism: Dactylorhiza incarnata (assembly GCA_033032865.1). Taxonomy (NCBI): domain Eukaryota; kingdom Viridiplantae; phylum Streptophyta; class Magnoliopsida; order Asparagales; family Orchidaceae; genus Dactylorhiza; species Dactylorhiza incarnata. The sequence goes on from JAWHQI010000437.1 coordinate 1,100,002, forward strand.
GCTAAACTCTTTCTCTTGCAGATCATCTACAACCTGAGACGCCAATCTATATCAATTGCTCAGGGATCAAAACTGCAAGAAGAAAAGAAAGAGGATTTGCAATCTAGAGAAGGAGCTACATCCACAAGCTGTCATCAAACTAAATCAGACAGGGGGAGCTCTCTTCAACATCATCATCAAAGATCCAACTCAACTACCCATCAGGATCTTCAAGAGTCTTCTCAGCAAAAGAGAAGAACACTATAACTTTTCTGTTTTCTTTTATTCCTCCCATCTTGTAAAGGGTTAAAGCTCCCTTCAAAAGTTTACTCCCGGTGACAGGCCACCTTAGCAAAAACCTGCATCTTAGTTTTGAGCACCTGATCAAAAGCTCTATGGTGTGTGGACACCTTATCAAAATCACCTTGGTGTGAGGGCACATGATCAACAACCTCCTAGTGGATTCCTACCAGTGGGTAGAAGAGTAGATGTACCCAGGTTGAGGGGAACTACTATATATTCTTGTGTCATCTGGTTGTGTGCTTTGGTTTGCTTGTTTATTTGCTTATTTCCTTTTATGTTCTTATTTGTGCTGTGATTACTTATGCCATCCTACTGTTTGTTTTTATTACTCAGCAAACACTTATATATATATAACATTTACTTTGGAAGAAGCAAACTTAACAAGAGTTTTAATAATACTTAAGAACTACTTCTCCTTTCAATTGGTATCAGAGGGTGTTGATTTGATTATTTCAATTTCTGTAACCTGATACTCAATTGAACTCACTTTCAATTGGTATCAGAGGAAGTTGATTTTTCACACAGGCTAACACCTGAAATCACAAAGATCACTTAGTTCTTATTTTTTTTAAAAGGGTTTTTCTAAATGGCACAAGCAGATTTTTTATTTTCAGATCCACCTATATGTAATTTGGATAGTTTTCCTTTATGGCAAGTTAGAATCAGATTATATAGGAATGTCATAGATGGAGATATTTATAATTCCATTTTGACAGGAATTCCATCTTCAATCTCTTCAACAGATGATCAAGAAAAGTTGATCAGTGCTGATGCAAAGGCCATGGAGATATTAACTCAATCAATGTCAAATGACATTTATCAAAGAGTTAATGACTGCACTTCAGCAAAGAGCATCTGGAACTCCCTCTTAAGGATGGTAAATGAATCCACCTTTACTTCTTCTACTAACTGTTCCTTTGATGCAGAACCATCATTCACTCTAAGTGAAGAAGAAAAAGAAGAACAGCAGGCCAGAAATTTCTGTATGATTGCCATATATGGTTCTTATTACATATCTGAATCTGAATCTGAACCAAAAAGGTAGTTGAGGTAACTTCATATTTTATTTCTACCTCTGATTTTAAATCTGTTTTCAACTCACCATGTACAGATTTAATAAATTCTGAATCTGAATCAGAAAAGGTAATTTGAAATCCCAACTCCACCTCTAAAAATTACAAATCAGATTTTAAGTTAATATATACATATATGATAAAATCTGACAAAGAAATAAAAGAGTTAAAAATAACTTCTGAACACATAAGACTTAAAATAGATTTGAAAACATCAGGAAAGAAAATTTTTTCTTTGAAAAATAAATTTGAACAACCTGTTAAGAAGAAAAGTATTTATGTTCAACAAAATCAGAATAAATTTTCAAATTTATATTTTAATGAAATAAAGAGGTCAATATATCTAATTATAAAGCATTTGTTTTTACCTATTTTAAAACATTTATAATTAAACAACAATTATAAGATTCTTTTGAATTTTTTATATCTCAAAAATAAAGTCAGATAGACTTCACATTCTTCCAGATTTTCTCCAAAATTAGTTTGAGCATTCTACTCAAATGGCATAGATCAGAAATGATCAGAGCTCTGAGTGTGAGTCTCTTCTGATTAAGGGGATTCTATAGAAAGAAGCTATCAGGCATTGTCTTTTTTATTTTAAAATTCCTAAAATCTAATAACAGCTAGCAATTCATCATTAAATTCCTATTTAAATAAAATCTAGGAAATCAGAAATTGCTTAGTTTTAAAAGAAAAATAAATAATCTCTAACCCTTAAGCCGTAAGTTATTCAAAGACTTTTTATGCTTAGAAATCCTAAACCAAATAGGGGAAGATTGTTAGAACCTAGTCTTAATTTGGATTAGGATCCCAACTCAAATAGGGGGAGATTGTTGGAACCCTAGGTTTGATTTGAGTTAGGATCCACTTTTAGTATCTAAGTTTATATCATAACTCATATTATAACTTAGATTAAATCTCATTAAGAAAGAAGGCTCAAAAGAATAATATATATATACATAATATATTAAGAAATATACAATAATATAAATAATATATATAATAAGAAATATACAATAATATATATAATATACAAAGAATATATATATATAAATAATATACTAAGAAATATATATATAAATAATATACTAAGAAATATATATACATATAGTTAATAGGCAGAAAATAAGAGAAAGAATAAAAAATACATATGTTCTCTGCGTTCGACGAACGGCTACCTGCGTTCGACGAACGGCTACCTGCGTTCGACGAACGGCTACCTGCGTTCGACGAACGGTGCTCTGCGGTCGACAAATAGTATTCATTATGCGCTTGACGAAATCCAGCTATCTCAGCGGTCAACGAAGATCACCTATCTCAGCGGTCGACGAACAGACCCCGACTCAGCGGTCGACGAAATCCTGCGTTCAACGAACTCAAGTCTGCGTTCGACGAACATCTTAATATTCAGCGGTCGACGATTCAGCCAGTCTCAGCGGTCGACGAATCCTTCCGTTCGACGAACTCAAGTCTGCGTTCGACGAATATTCAGCAGATGTTCAGAACAGTGAATTAAATGATAAGGTCGACGAATCAAATGATGAGGTCGACGAACTTGAACCTGAGCTCGACGAAATATCTGCAGTATTATTTTATATTATTCTCAGCTCGACTTATATGCTGTCAGATTTATTTAAAGCAATATTTATTATCTCTATTTATATATTGCTATATATATTGCTGCCTTTATAAATCTGACATTACAGCTGTTGCAGCATTAAATGTTATAGCCGTTTGCAGCAAAGCATTAAATGCTGTAGCCGTTGCAGCAAGCTAAAGAAGGAAATTTGTCTGCTCGAGGATTTGGGAAATAAAAGAGATATTATCTCTTTCCTCTTTGGTCGGCAAGGATTCAAATCAGCCCAGGAAAAAGGACAACAGTTTTACACGACAGCAGGAGACATCTCTTTATACAGCAGATTATATACATCAGATTATTATAGCAGATTATATACAACTGTTTCTCTCGACAGATTATATATATAGATTATATTGCTGTACAGAATTCATATACACAATATATAGACAGAATATATTACAATTGCTGTACAGGAAAAAGAGAAGAAGAAGAAGAAGAAGAAGAGAAAAAGAAGAACAACAACAAAAAGAAGAAGCAGATCAAAAATATATTATATCTTCTTTTTGCTAAACTCTTTCTCTTGCAGATCATCTACAACCTGAGACACCAATCTATATCAATTGCTCAGGGATCAAAACTGCAAGAAGAAAAGAAAGAGGATTTGCAATCTTGAGAAGGAGCTCCATCCACAAGCTGTCATCAAACTAAATCAGACAGGGGCCGAGCTCTCTTCAACATCATCATCAAAGATCCAACTCAACTACCCATCAGGATCTTCAAAAGTCTTCTCAGCAAAAGAGAAGAACACTATAACTTTTCTGTTTTCTTTTATTCCTCCCATCTTATAAAGGGTTAAAGCTCCCTTCAAAAGTTTACTCCCGGCGACAGGCCACCTTAGCAAAAACCTGCATCTTGGTTTTGAGCACCTGATCAAAAGCTCTATGGTGTGTGAACACCTTATCAAAATCACCTTGGTGTGAGGGCACCTGATCAACAACCTCCTAGTTGATTTCTACCAGTGGGTAGAAGAGTAGATGTACCCAGGTTGAGGGGAACTACTATATATTCTTGTGTCATCTGGTTGTGTGCTTTGGTTTGCTTGTTTATTTGTGCTGTGATTACTTATGTCATCCTACTGTTTGTTTTTATTACTCAGCAAACACTTATATATTTTACATTTACTTTGGAAGAAGCAAACTTAACAAGAGTTTTAATAATACTTAAGAACTACATCTCCTTTCAAAAACATAAATCTATAGCAACACATTTATAAATCTATGTTTCTAAAAATATGTTTTCTAAAAACAAAAATTTCATATGCAATAATAAATCTATGTTTTCTACAATAATCATGAAATGGAGAAGCTATATGATTATTCTGAACAATATCAAAATGGAGAGCATGTCATCATTAATTGCTCACTACAGTTCATAATCTAAGCTCTGATTTTGTTTTTTCCGGCCTCCAATATCCTCAGTCAGGAAAACTAATTTTTAGCCTTTTTTAACATTCTATAGAAATCTTTAGTATGCATTATAGTATCTTTAAGAAACTGATACGCCATTTGCAGAAGTAAGCAGTGGTGAAAATTTTTTATCACAACACACACATATGCATGCCCGTATGAGAAAACGTACTAATATGATAATAACAAACACCAAGCATTAATGATTGGATAAGGAATTTAAAAAGTAGGATCAGGTATTTCATAACTAAAGTCTGAGCAAATATGGGTGAATGTTACCTGGAAAAAATGCAGAGGGTGAACACCAAACCTAAATGATTTCACATGCGGCTCACTACAATTGTAATAAGGCCAAGCTGATGCACTTATAATAAGTATAAACTCAATTGAGAGAGGCTAGAAGTAAGTTTTGTCCAAATATAATAAGTATAAACTCAATCTTTACCTGGATAAGCTACGATAAATTAATAAGGAGAAAATGCATCTTAAACCTAGCAGCTTCATATCCACCATAATAAATTTGGAAAGGAGGAAATATTTCAAATTGGTCATAAGATTTTGAAGTTTCGGTGAATATTTAGCTGAAATTGAAGGAGTAAACAACTTTGCTTGAATCGAAGAAGATGAAGAGGACACATGTAGGAAGATGAGAGGAACCTGACAGGAAGCTTTTGGAGTCAGGAAGCTTTCCGAGTCGCAGCAATGGTGGAGGTGGAGCTGTCCAGGAATCGTAGCAAGGGTGGAGGTGAGGATCATTGGAGAAGGAGATATGAAGGTTGTCGGAGGGCTTCCAAGTCGCAGCAACAGTGGAGGAGGAGCTCTCGAGGAGGTGAGGGTTGCAGCAAGGGTGGAGGTGATTTGCGATAGGTGTTAGGTTTTGATAGAGGTTTTGATAAGGGTTTTTTACGAAACAGATAAGAAAAGAGAATGGAAGATAAACAGTTCTTACTGAGGGTTTTTACTGCAACTTGAAAGGAAGAATACAGGTGCTTAAATAGACATAAAGGAAATTACTAGAAACATTAATTAACACCTTAGTAACAGGCGGGAGATACATTAAGAACAATAAATCAGATTAAGTTTCCAAAGAAGCATTGCAGCAGCCCATAGAGAAGTCTGGCCGACATGAAATAAGTGCAGGTGCCGATTTCAAATTTTAACAATAGGCTCTCTCGGCGGGCCGAAAGCCAGAAATATACCTCCTCGAGAAGACAGGAGGTTGTTGCTGCTTTCAGCGGTAGTTGTGGCTGCTTTCAGCGGTAGTTGCTGCTGCTTTCAGCGGTAGTTGCTGCTGCTTTCGGCGGGCCGCAGTCGAAGAAGACAGGAGGCTGGCGTGCGGGAGTAGACTTGTAGGAGGTTGCAGGAGTTTCGTGAGGCTGACCAATGCTGAGAGCAGGAAATGTAAAGATAATTATTAAGAATGCTGGCAGGAAGATGTAATGACCAAAAAATATCAAGAATGCTGAGGGCAGGAGGTTTTTTTTAGTGTAATTTGGGCATCCGAAAGTTACACCATTCATGCTTTGGGGTTCCCTTATATAATAAAGATATACACTATTATTTTAATCAAAACTTTCCAAGGTGAGTTGTGCGGGACTAAAAATTATGCATGTTCATTCTTTACTAAGTTTTTTGCTTGATTTTTAAGAGAGACGAAGTGATGCCGACATATTTGAGGTGAACCTTTGCCACCATGACTCCGGCGACCGAGGTGAGAAAAAGATCCCTCTGAAATTTTTTGAAAGGTGGAAACGCTCGTGGAGAGGTGGTATGGACGGGCGTGAAAGAATTGAGTTGTCTATAATAACACCTAGAGGGGGGTGATAAGGTGTTTTCAAAAATGATTAGTACTTTAAAATTTAATTTAGGCACACACACACAACACAAATAATCACAGAAAGCACATAATGATTTATAGTGGTTCCTTCAAGACAATGTGTCAAGAAGGAGTCCACTGTCCTTCCTACCAATCTAGCAGTGTGCTAGACCAGGCAACTTATCCAAAATTCAGATCACTATCCAATCAAGATGATCTTACAACTCAGATCCACAAAAGATCTTACATCTTAGATCCACATATCCTACCTTAGCAATCACAAAGAATGCTTACACTCAGGTACCCTGTACCCTACAATCTTAGGCCACAAAGACTTTACAAAGCTCAGGCTACACAAGTCCAACAAACTCAGATCTTCTTCAAGATCCTACAGTCTCAGGTTCAACTAAACCCTATAGAAATGATGATGTTGATTATTTTGGAGTAGATGAAAGAAGCTTCAATGCTATATCTTTGACAATAGAGTCTTCTTCTTCTTCTTCTGCAAGTGACAACATCAACAACCTTTTGAAATCCTGGAGTCTTCTTAAGAATCTTCCTTTGAAAATATCAGATCAAGTTTTCTTGCACAAGAAGAAGATTCTTTCTTTTTGATCTTGACAGTAAGGTTGATGAAGAATACTATCTTTCTCAGAGCTTTTCTCTATTTTGATTAGATGTGCTTCTGAATTCGAAATTTCTGAATATTTATACTTTTGTCCTCATTCAGAAGGAAGCCTTCAATTATTTAATTTGATAAATTCAGATGGACCCAGAAGGAATTAAATATGAAACGGCACAATAACATTCATAAAGAGATTTCCAATTTGGAACTTGCATATTTGGAAGTATTCATCCTTCTTTATTTATTGCTGTCCAACGGCTATAAGTCCTTTTGCTTAGATCAGGTATCTCTGTAGGGTGGCGTCGCGCACCTCAAACTCTCCTTGAATTTATGAAGCGACCACCATTGAATCTGTGAAAGCCTGAATGTCTCGGATTTCTAACTCCTTAGAGAGACACAAGTCTGCTACTATGGCCTCGTACTCCGTTTGATTGTTTGTGACGGGGAAGAGGATCTCGACTGCTTGCTCAATCCTAGTTCCTTGTGGGCTGACAAGTATGATGCCTACTCCTACAGAGCTTTTCCTAAAGCTCCGTCCACGAACATCTTCCAGGAAATCTGACTCGAAGGACCCTCACATTGGTCTGTCTCCCCTGAGAGGTCGGCCAGAAAGTCCGCCACTGCCTGTGCTTTTATCGCCACCAGGGGCGAGAAGGAAATGTTGAACTCACTAAGTTTTACCGACCATTTCGCCAACCTTCCCGAGTGCTCCACTCCTTTTAGGATACTTCGAAGGGGATGATCGGTCATGACTCAGATGGAGTGGGCTTAAAAATGAGGCCGTAGCTTCCGCGCCGACACCACCAAGGCGAAAGCTTTTCGAGGATGGGATACCACATCTCTGCCTTCTTTAGCACGCAAATTATGTAGTAGATGGGTAGGTACTTCTTTCGTTCCTCTCTGACAAGCACATAACTCACTGTCTGCGCCCCTACTCCTAGGTAGAGGAGTAGGTCTTCGCTTTCACTCGGGCTTCAAAGAAGAGGTGTCTGGGTTAGCTGTTGCTTCAGCTTTTCGAAGGCGTTCTCGCACTATTCAGTCCACTCGAATTGTTGATTGCTCTGGAGAGTTTTGAAGAATGGAGAGAACTTCTCTCCCGCTTTTGATTAGAAGCAACTAAGGTTGGCCAGCCTTCCAATTAGCCTTTGGACTTCCTTGATGCTCTTCGGCGATGTCATCTCGACGATGACTTTGACCTTATCAAGGTTAGGCTCTACTCCTTCACGGGTGAGGAGATGTCCCAAGAACTTCCCTCTCCCTGCCCCAAACATGGATTTTGCGGGATTGAGCCTCATCTTGAACCTTTGGAGAGTTGTGAAAGTCTCCTCTAGATCGGTGACGTGCTCCTGAGCGCACTTGATTTTGACCAAGAGATCGTCCACATACACCTCCAGGTTCCTCCCCTTTTACTCCTTGAAAACTTGATCCATCATTCGCTGGTATGTAGCCCTTGCGTTCTTCAACCTAAAAAGCATCATCTTGTAGCTATATCAGCCATCGCCAGTGATGAAGGAGACGTCATGACAATCAGGAGGATGCATCCGGATCTGGTGATATCTTGAAAAGGTATCAAGGAAGCTCATCACAGAATAACCGGTGGCTGAATCAACAAGCGCGTCGATTCGAGGCAGGGAATAACAGTCCTTCGGGCAAGCTTAATTCAATAGTGAAAAATCAACACACATCCTCCAGTCTCTAGTGGCTTTCTTTACCATTACAATATTTGAGACCCAGCCTGAATACTGGATCTCGGAAAAAAAACCTACCTCCAGTTGTTTCTTCACTTCCACTCTAATGGGCTCGGCCAACGTGATGACACTCTCCCTCTTCTTTTGTTGGATGGGCTTGACCGCGGGGTCATTGAGGCGATGACAGACAACCTTCGCGTCAATCTTGGGCATCTCGGTGACACTCTAGGCGAAGATGTCGACATTCTCTTGCAGGCATGCCACCATCTTTATCTTTTCATCGGTCTTCAGAGATCCTCCGATCTTCAACAGCCCGGACTCTCCAGCCTGGGAGAGTACTTCTATCTCTTCCTCCTTATCGGCTGCTTCCAGCCTTGCAGCGCTCTCTCGATCTCCTCTGTATCCTCCATCCAGCTGATGGTGCTAACCGCGCTGAGATAGCACTTACGGGCAGCTCTCGGATCGCTTCGGATCCTTACCCGAACATCTCTTTGGCAGTACTTCAGGCACTGATGGTAAGAGGATGTGATGGCTTTAAAGAAGTTGATTAGCAGCCTCCCGAAGATCGCCATGTAGCAGATCGGGGCGTCGACGATGATGAATCAGCACTTGAGCGAGGTGCCACCGAGCATTATCAGCAGATCCGCTCCTCCTTCCACCTCTTTCTTCTCTCCCGAAAAGCCAAAGAGGGGACCATCTGAGGCTATTAATCTTCCTGCCTCAACTCCCAACTCATCGAACGTCTTTTAAAAAATAACGTTCACGGAGCTCCCATTATCCACCAAGATTCAATCGACAGTGTAGTCCTCCACAGCTTCCTGGATCACTAGGGCATCATGGAAGAGATTCTCTTTCCCTAGCATGTCCTCCTCTGAGAAAGTGATCTCCTCCAACGGAGGCGGTGCTTGCGAGGTCGAGGTGACACTCTTGCGGTAAATTTGATGGAGACTCCCCTTGCGAGAAGCTCCTAGGCCTGCTCCCCCGTGGATCACCCTCATTGTTGCTCCTCTCGTCTTTGGGCCACTTCTTCTCGACCTCCTTGGTCGATCCGTTCTTTGTTCCTCCTTCGAGCGATGGCTTGTGCTCCTGTCGGCTCGACATGGGCCTCCTGCCTTCACTGCACTCTGTTGGAGCATGCGTTCTGAACTCCTTGGTTTGCTAATAAAAAATCTCGGGTGTGTTTGATCCTTTTTATCTATGGTGTGCAGGTATAATAGGTATGCGACTATGATAATTTTTGTTTGGAACTCAGAATGTAAAGTCGAGAACAAATCAACGTCGTCAATGACAGCGGGATGTCGTCGATGATAGCTCAGCGATTTCCACACTATCTGCAAGTTTCGTCCACTGTTAGAATTCCGACATTGATATCGGAATCTGACAGCCCACGTTTCGACCACAACTGTCACGTCGCGCAAAAACTTTGTTTTCATGGGACACGTGGCAGCTGGAGGAGATAACGTCGGCAGACGACAGCTAGATTGTAACGCCCCTGATTTTCTGGTAATTATTTAATTCAGTGATGACGTGATTATGACGTCAGGGTGTTACTTTTAACGTCAAGTTGACGGCGCGTCGCGGTTTGCGCATTTTCGCGTATGTTTGGATCAAGTCGACCAAATTTTGAAACGATCCGGAATTGGAAAATTTTACGTTAGGAAATTAAATTATTTAATTTTAGACTTGCTCGTCAAGTTTCATTGCAATCCGAGCCATTTTGGAGCCTCGGCGCATTTTCAAAGTTTTTGTACAATTTATCGTTCGCCGTAAACTTCGGAAATTTATATCTCAAGAACGGTACGCCGGATTTTGGTTTTGACTTCGCCGTTGGATTCGTAGCGCCGGTGTTCGCATTTGGTGCGATTTTCGTCGGTTTTGGCGTTCGTTTAGTTTTTGGTGATAATATAATATTATTATATTTATTATCATTATAATAAATAAATATATATATATAACATAATAAAAAAAAAGAGTTTCACGTGAAATACTTTTCCTCTCGAGGAATGCCCTCCTGGCGATTTTATTTCCCGTGAAATCCCTTTCCTCTCGACGAATGGCCTTGACGATTTTATTTCCCCGTGAAAATTACTTCCCCCTCTTAATATTATTATTAAGTATATATATATACATAAATCATCTTCTCCTCCTTTATTTTTGTTCGGCCGAACCAGAGAGCGAGAGACGAGAGAGAGAAGTTTTTTTTTCGCGAACCTTTCCATCCCCGTCGACGGAGCTCCGGTGGACAGAATTTTCAACCGAGCATAGATCCGGAAAGCTCTCTGCGAGAGCCACGCGTTCGTGGTGAGTATTTCCCGTTTTTTGGACTTTTGTTCGCACTAGGATTTTGGTCCTAACTCCCCGTTTGGCCGTTTTTCTGTAGATTCTTCTTCCCCGTGTCTTCTTTTGGACCGATCGACGATGATGAGTTGTTCGGGGGATGATTCCGGCGATTTCAAGGCAAGTGGTGATTTTTCCCTCTTTCCTCTCATTTTGATCGTGATATTAATATTTACACTATGTTTATGTGATTTTGATTGAGTGTGATGCGCTTGAATCGCGTTCTTGAACGCTCGTTGTCACAAAAAAATTCCGTTGGCCAAGTCGTTTCGTCCATGTCCGCCATATATGTGTGTGTGAGTAATTATCCACTTGTTTGTTTTCCCTACCTGTCGTGTCGAGGTTTTGACTTGTTAAATCGACCGTGTAATTTCTCCAAAGCCCGTGATTCGTCCGTCGATTGAGTTTCGTTCGTCGACTTAGTCCTTCGTGTTCGTAGCATAAGTCCTTCGATTGAGTCATTGCACCCGTCTTGAGGTTGATCACTCCCCGAGTGGGCCTCACTTTAGTCAAACTTATGTGTCAAGTTTATTCGTCGATGTCTAGTCGGTGATCTGACAGGGCATGTCTACCTTGATGATTTCCGTGCGTTAAGACTAGTGGTAACTAGTCTAGTTTAGTTGTGTCATTCTTGAGATATAGGTAGTCGATTTGAGGTTATTGGTGTTGGTGAATTAAAACCACCGCCTCAGTGCCCTGCACTTATATTGAATATTTGACGGGATTTTACCCGAGTTGGTTTGTTGGTTGTTTGTTATTTTACTGATGGTGTGCTGGCGGAGGTATCTCCCACCGTAGTTGCTGGATATTTTCCAATTCAGGTGTGTCAGGCTATGAGACCACCTTTCCCTTGGGCCCCTTGTGGAGTTTGTTCTGTGGGTGTGCTGGCGGAGGTATTCCCCTCACAGTCACCGAAATTTTACCGATGTTGTTACGAAATACTTCATTTCTGAGATTTTATAAAGACGTTATGCTCTTATTATAGCCGGGCATTTTAGCCCTAACTTTTCTACCACGCTTGAGTAGTCAGGTATACGTGATTATTCTCGTAAGTGCTTTCCGTTGCTTGCTTAGCTTTCTTATTGTACTTTCTTTCTGTATAGTCGGTCTTGGGTTGGTACCCTTGTTGACCGTTGTTTACTTTTGTTTAGTTTTCTCCCACCACTTGCACATTCTTGCTGAGGCGTTCTCTCTTGTAAATGCCTCAGGTTCAGAGTAGTAGCAGTGTCTGGAGCTAGAGCTGGTGTTTTCGATGTTGCAGTAGTAGCTGTGACTATTTCACCTCACTGCTGTGAGGTAGTTATTCGTTGTTTTATTTTTGTTGTAGTTCAGACATACTTTTGTGGTCTGTGAGTTTGTGTCAGGTTGTTGACGCCCACAGAGCTTTGTTGATTTTAGACACTTTGCTAGTTGCTAATTGTTTCTTGTTGTTTTATAGTAATTTACTTGCTCTCTGGGAGGTTTTATGCTAGGATTGCATGTTAGGTATTTTAAGTATCAAAGACTTATATCATTACTTCATAACGTCTTTTCAAAACGAATGTCACTTTATTTTAAAGGTTATAGAAAACTCTTTTTGTACTTAAATTAAACCTAGAAGTCTGCACATCATGTGATATTATTCGATTGTCATGCTCATATATGGTAATAAGTAAATAAAACCAAGTATTTTCCGCTGCGTATTTCTACATACACCATTATTCGTGGGTTAGTTGACTCACTGAACTGAGGGACACAGTTAATAAACTAAACATAAATCATGCTTTTAAATTATAAATTCATGGTTTTTCAGGATAAGTAATAGGAGTAGGATTTGCCTAAGCGCATGCAGTTGTCCACTGCACGACATGGCATCACGGCGCGTATTTTCTCTTGCTCTGACGTATTATTTAATACAGAGAAAATGTGGGTTGTGACATAGATGTCGTCGACGACATCTAAAAAAATATATTGGCTCGATTTCTGTGGAGACAAAAACACACACCAATCTGAAGTACCATTTCCTTAGTGCATTTCGTCCAGAGAGCTCTAGAACTCCGAGAACTCCCATTTTGGCAAGATCGTTCAAGAGCGAAGAAGAGACGGTCCGTGCACAGTATCTCAAGTAATCTTTGCAAGGATTTGACGTCATCTTCAGAGCTTAGGGAGTTTCATATCTGAATTTCTATTTTGTATTTTATCTTACCATCTTGTAATTGGTAGAGGAAATTGCCGCCTTGTGCGTGACGTCTAAGTCCGTGTGTGGCTTAGGAGGAAATCACTGCCTTGTGTAATATCACGACTTTTATTGGGTCACTAGACCCTAGTGAGCCCAATAAAAGTAGGCCCGAGCGATAGAGAAAACAACCATTTGGAGTATCGTTGTGCGCCACTACCACACTATTGTGGGATAGTGGCCAAATGAACTCAAATCTGACTTCCATCAGTTCCGTTAGACTCGTATGACTAATACGAGTGCAACGGAATTCGTCTCACCTCGATCTGAGGTCGTTTAGAGAAAACGACCATTTTGAGTATTGTTGTGCGGCGCTGCCACACTATTGTGGGATGATGGCCAAACGAACTCCGATCTGACTTCCGTCAGTTCCGTTGGACTCGTATGACCAATACGAGTGCAACGGAATTCGTTGCACCCCGATCCGAGGTCGTTTAGAGAAAACGACCATTTTAAGTATCGTTGTGCGCCGCTACCACACTATTGTGGGATGGTGGCCAAACGAACTCCGATCTGACTTCCGTCAGTTCCGTTGGACTCGTATGACCAATACGAGTGCAACGGAATTCGTTGCACCCCGATCCGAGGTCGTTTAGAGAAAACGACCATTTTGAGTATCGTTGTGCGCCGCTACCACACTATTGTGGGATAGTGGCCAAACGAACTCCGATCTGACTTCCGTCAGTTCTGTTAGACTCGTATGACCAATACGAGTGCAGCGGAATTTGTTGCACCCCGATCTGAGGTCGTTTATAGAAAACGACCATTTTGAGTATCGTTGTGCGCCGCTACCACACTATTGTGGGATAGTGACCAAACGACCTCCGATCGGACTTCCGTCAGTTCTGTTAGACTTGTACGACCGATACAAGTGTAATTGAACTCGTTCCGTTTCAATCCGAGGTCATACGGAGAATATGCCCATTTTGGATTATGCAGACCGCCTCGGCACAACGCACGGAAAACGAAGCACACAAACTCGGAATCGGCCCTAGTAAGTCCTGATGGACCCCCGAAGGCATGGAGGACCCCACCCTAAGTTGACCTTGGTCACCCCCCCCCCCCCCAAAGCATGAATCTTCTTGGGGAAAAGAAAAGAAAACGGGTGGGGGGAGGAGAGAGTCTCTCCCCCAAAAGGGAGGGGGCTGCCCATGAATAGGCAGCCCCCTGTTAGGGCAAGGGCATGGGGAGAAAATATCTCCCCCACCCATCCCTCCCTTTTTCCCACGTGGGGTAAAGGGAGAGAGAGGGGAGGCCTCCCTCCTCCAATATAAAAGGAGGACCCAGCCCCCCTTCTTGATGCACAAACCCCCCTCCCTCTCAGCCCTTCCCTTCCCCTGCCGGCCAGCCTCCCTAGCTCCTTGCCGGAGCTCCTCCCAACTAAACCGCCGCCACCCTTTCCCCCATGGCAAGCCTCCCCTCCACCTTCCGAGCTCCACCTCCACTACAGGTAGAAACCCTACCCTCCCCCTTCCCACTCCTCTGGAAGCACCCCGACCGCTTCCCCGTCGCTGGAGGGCCGCCAGCCCCACCCCGAAGCTTATCCAGGCTAGGGTGGGGGCTGGCCGTAAAGTTTGCACCCCAGCGCTGGTGGTGGCGCTGGCGGAGCAGGTCCCCACCGGGGGACCTCTGCTCAGACGAGGGATGGCAGCAGGGCCGTCGGAGGACGCGCCTCCGGCGGCACCCGCGCCCCTTTCCCCATCCTCCTTGCCCTTCCTGTACGGGAAATGGCCCTCCCCCCGGCGGCGGTCAGTGGCGCCAGGCCGTCGGACCCCCGCCGGAGGATTTCCCCCTCCCCGGCGCCCCAGCCAGGGGCGGCAGGGGAGGCTCTCCCAGCGGAGGCGGTGGCGCAGCGAGCCTGCATGGCGCATGCAGGCTACGCCACCGCCTCCCACCCCCTCTCTTTCCTCATTCTGGTGGTGTATGGCGGCGCCAAGCCGCCGGACCACCACCGGAGTACTCGCCGGCCCCCGACGCATCGACCGGGGGCGGCACCGACACCAGCCGGCCACTACCCGGCGGCGGCAGCAGCCACCTCCTAGCTCCCCTCTCCTTAATTCCCGCCCCGCCTCCATGATGTGCCCCCCACAGCAGATCCGCCGCAGATCCGCTGTGGGGGCCCCAGGATGGCGCGCGATGCAGCACCCGCAACCCCCTCTCCTTTCTGCTATACGCACACCACATCCCCCTTCCCTTATACAATTTCCTGAGGGAAATAGAGGCACTTTCAGCAGAAACTTCCAACATGGAAAATATTCCCCACTGTGAAGGGCTCCCACTGTAATATTTTGGGAATTTTAGGGGCACATTTGCTATTTTTAAATCCATATACAAAGTTTATATAAAATAATTAAAGGCCCAAATAAGCTTGGAAAAATCCCCAAAAATTATAGGCTCTCTATTAGGGTGTTTTGCAATTTCTATCAAAATTGGGAGGTGTGGCCTTTTATTTTGGTCCTCGAAAAGTCTTTTACGAGCAAATTAAATACCCGAAAACGAGCGGAATTAATTGGGATAAATTGGCAAACTTGCGACGTGTATTTTCGTGACGTAACGAAATAATGCGTATCAATCTCAGGAATCAAATAAGTTAAAAGTAACGACGCACAATTCGGGTCGCAATCGCGGGGCGACACCGTCAATTCAATAACATCAAGATAATTAAAAATGCGAAATTAAGGCACACGAAAATAAGGAACCTCACAAAATCTAAGTAAACTCCTATGAACGGAGAAAAGACCCTTATGAACGGTGATTGAACGGAACTTCCTCCTAAGAACGGAGTCGACTTTGAAGCCTCCTGTTATGGAGTGATTGGACTACTAACTCTTTATTTTATGATATCCAGTCTCGCACCGGTCCTTTATTTACTGCTTTCTATACTTTCATTAATCCAGTCTCGCACTGGTCCTTTATTTACTGCTTTCTGTACTTTCAGTAATCCAGTCTCGCACTGGTCCTTTATTTACTGCTTTCTGTACTTTCAGTAATCCAGTCTCGCACTGGTCCTTTATTTACTGCTTTCTGTACTTTCAGTAATCCAATCTCGCACTGGTCCTTTATTTACTGCTTTCTGTACTTTCAGTAATCCAGTCTCGCACTGGTCCTTTATTTACTGCTTTCTGTACTTTCAATTCTCCAGTCTCATACTGGTCCTGATATTTCGGCCCCTGCTTCCGGCCTTTCTTACTACTTATGCTGCACTTTTTATATTTTTGTGCTAACCGCAGTTCTACGCTGGCAAGCGGTGCTTCTCCTCCCTCCTGTGAGGCCTTAGTTGGGGAAGACCCGGAGTTGAGTCCCTCCTCCTGAGTCAGCCCCAAATAAGGAGCCATCCTACCGCCGAGCCTCCCGGTCACGGGTCGAGTGACCGGTCGAGTAAGAATGTCGCGTAAGTTTTAAAGCGCTTGCTCTGTGATAAAGCTTGCTTTCGAAGATTGTTTGTGGAAGTGGCGGGTCGGTCACGCCCGCAGACCGTTCGTACCGGTGCGGGAGGGTTGACGACTCACGACGACAGGGAGATGTGCACAGCGGTGATCACCACTCTGAACCCGCAGTTTTGCCTCCGCTGGTCGGCCTAAACCTCGGAATCGCCGGATGTCGCTCACATCCAGTTAGTACACCTTGCTGTACGAAAGGGCCTGAGTGATATGGTACGACTATATTCGAAAGTGGCAGGACTGGCCACTGTCACCGACAGCCACATCGGTGAGGCCCGCGGGGTTCGCTACCCTGCTTGAAGCAAAGCAATCCAAGCTGTGTCGACACAGAGTTTTTGTGTGTACCGGTGCGGGAGGGGATGTGTTTTCTACTTAGCTTTGTGACTAACGGTTATTTTTATAACCAATCACAGGAGATGGGATAGCACGAAGCCCCCGCACCGTAGGATGAGATACCAGCCTTAGAGATGGCCTGACCGGATACTCCGGTCTCGCCCCTTATCTTCCGCGACGTGAGTCCTAGAGTGTAGGACTAGTTTAAGAGCACTTTGTATTAGTCATGTGTAGCCCCCGAGGCAGATGTACTAAACAATGGGCTTCAGCCCCTTTTGTTATGTAATTATAAGCTGTGTGCTAGTTTTCCTATTTCTAATACTTTCGATGTGTGAATCTGATGTGATGTTGTGATTCTTGTGCCTGAAAAGGCGACCACTCAGCGCTTGAGAGGGTGGATCGTTGCCACCCAGGAAGTGCTAGTGGCCGTCCTTGGGCAGTAAGATCCCCCCTCCCTGAACCCGGTTCAGTTTGGGGAGGGGGGGTCTTACACCTTGCGCGTGGCGTCTAGGTACTCGTGAGGCTTAGGAGTAAATAGCCGCCTTGTGTGCAGCGTCTTGATCGTGGAGAGATCTAGGGGAGGCTGGTAGCAAGATCTAGGAAGAGATACGCTCTAGCCGGCTGGTCCTTAGTTGAAGGACCGTCAAATTTAAAAAAGGTTTATTTTTATCATAGCCTTGATCTTAAGCTTTATTAAGATCAATAGTTCTTTTTATTCATCACTTGTGAAAATAAAATTTGATTTCCAATTTTCTCATGATTTTAAGTGATTATTTTAGTTGTGTAAAAATCTACTTATTTATCATTGCAAAATTATCTTAATATTTTAGAAAAATTTCAAAGTAAATTTTAGCCCTTATTCACCCCCCCCCCCCCCTCTAAGGGCGCCGTAGATCCAACACTTGGTATCATAGATAGGTTGCTCCAAAACAATTTTACCACCTGGAGTAATGGCGCATAACGATCACGCGTTTGTAGAGGGTCAAGGGATTAGTCGACCACCTTTATTCACGGGCATGGACTATAACTATTGGAAAACTCGTATGCATTGATTTCTAATTGCACTAGATTTCGAAGTCTGGTACATGGTAGAGACGATTTATACACCACCGACAGTAGTCATTGGTAGTGTAACAATGGATAAGCCCAAGGATAAATGGGATGATAATGATAAGTTAAAATGTAAGAACAACGCAAAAGCAATGAACGCTCTATTTTGTGCGTTAGATAGAACTGAGTTTAATAGTGTATGTGCATGTGAAACTGTGCATAAAATTTGGAATTTATTAGAAGCTACTCATGAAGGTACCTCGCAGGTGAAGGACTAAAAACTATTCAAACTCGAGTCGGAATTTAAAAAGTTCATAATGGAGGTTGATGAAGACATTGATACGTTGAACACAAGATTTACCAAGATCGTCAACAATTCAAAGTCCTTGGAAAGAAATTTTCCATTGGAGATTAGTTAGAAAAATCTTATGATCACTTCCCCCGAAGTTCAATCCGAAGGTGACCGCCATCTCGGAATCCCATGATCTTAATACACTTCAACTAGAGAGTTTAATTGGAAACTTGAAGACACATGAAGTGGAACTAAAAATCCAACAACAAGAGTACAATGTGGAGCCAAGGAAGAAGGCATTGACACTAAAGTCTAGTAAAGAAGTTGAGAGTGTGATTGATGGAGATGAGGAAGAAGATGAAGAAAGTTTGTTTGTGAAACATTTAAGAAGTTTATGAGAAATCCTGAAAGGAGGAACACTTTTAAGAAGTACTTTAACAAGAAGGATTTTGCATATAAGAAGCGAAAAAGAAATAGTGAGACTGGGGAAGATGATGAGCGTCCACCACCGGAATGTTATCATTGTAAGAAGATTGAACATATAAGGAGCAAGTGCCCAAAGTTTCTGAAAGAGCAAAAAGAGAAGAGGCACAATAAGATATACAAAAAGAAAGTTCTTAATGCGGAAACATGAGACGACACATCATCGGAAGGAGAAAGTGATTCAAGTTTTGAAGGTCATGAAGAAGCAAATATGTGCTTAATGGGAAAAAGCAATGCATCACCTGAGAACAATTGCATTGTCCAGAGCGACACTAAGGTAACTTCCCCAATTTATGATGAGCTTTATGATGAATTTCTTCGTACTTGTAAATTTTTCAAAAAAGTCTTAAAGATATTGATAGTCTAAAAAACGAAAATAAGTTTTTTAAAAGAAAATAGAAAACTAACTAATGAATTACAAGTTCTTGAGAAGGAGAAGATTGCTTGTCAAGAGTGTGATCGCTCTTTGATAAGAACTAAAGAATTAGAACAAAAACTTTCCAAGTCTCAATCTAGAGTAGATTTTCTTATCAAAGAAAAAAGGGATTTAGAAAGATCCTTGAAATCTTCTCATTCACAATTGGATAATAGCAAGAAAGGATTTACAAATCGGTGTGTTATGTTAATCAAAGATAGCACCGCTTTGAAAGCTCAAGTCCATGATCTAAATTTGGCTATAAAAAGGTTTGGAGTTGGAAGGAAATCACTGAATATGATACTAGCCAACCAATGTCATGGAACTGCTAAGTTTGGACTTGGATACGTTATTGGAAGCTGTCGGAATCCGACAACTACTGTCGTCGACGATAGTGGAAAAACCAAAAAATGGAAGGTTAATAATAAAAATGCTTATTCTCCCCCTTACTGGGAGGGCTACCCGGGCCTTATGCCCATAACCGCCGCCTTACGGATGACACCAACACACGGGTTAGTCTCCACCGCAAGACGCCAATTCTGCCAGTTATTACGATCATTTACTTTAGGCTAAAGAGAAAAGAATGACAATTGTATAAACTAAGTCCACATCACAGCTTTCATAAATGAAAGCTATATAGTCCAGCAAAGAGCACAAAATAGAGAGAAGGGCTTATGCCCGATACATGTCCAAAAATACAGTAAATAACTCTCTCTCTCTCACTACACTACATGCGGAAGCTAAACACTCATCTCTCTCAGCACCCATCTTGTAGCGGTAGTAATGCACGACATCTGCTCCTCAGGTCCTGCCTCTTCTTCCAGCTGGGGCTCCAGCTTCTCGTGCACCTACGGTCACAACCGACCGTTAGTCATAAAGACTAAGTTGATTTTGTGTCTGCCTCCCCCCGTGACTCCTAGGCACCGTGCGGGACGAAGAAGTGGAGGACACAAAGTGGAGTAATCAAAAGCAGGTGACAAAGGAATCTATACTAACATGTATATATATATATGTAACAATGTGTTAATCTAGCAGTATAAACAGGTAAGCAGTAGTGAGCAGTAATAGAAGTAAGTAGTAAAGCAGTGTGCGCAAGTACAGTAAACAAGTAAGGTAATCTACATTGCATAAGCATCTTAACTTATATGAATGCCCATACAAACTTATAAGTTAAGATATCCGAAAATGTAACTTATCATATAAAAGAGCTCATACTAACTTATATGATAAGGGCCTACATTTAATGTTCTATAGTTTATGTATGTATGATATGTATGATATGCATGTTATGATATGAGTCACACAAGTGCAACACACCCACACGACTCTGTGATCACAGACTTTTAGTTCCCACTCTTTGGAGTTAGCTACACTCTATGGTACCACCGTTGTGGCTACAGCAGCAGTGGAGCGGGCACCTCCACTTCCTAGACGGGTATACACACTACCAGGCCTAGACCCTTCGTACGCCTATGTACACATCCTAGGTGCACTCTTGAGTCTTGCGTACTCTTTGCTGGATCCCACCAGTCTTTAAGGTCGGGTGTGCGTCTTTGGGGATTGTCCTCCAGACCGCAGTATCAACAACCTACTAGCCCCTCAAACCCTCACACCAGCCTAAGTCAACGTATCGTCGTCGGTGTGACGACCTATAACGCCTTAATTTTATTTAGAAGTCCTTTTGGGCTGCGAGTAGCTGAGGGTGGGGTGCGAATAGGGAATATGGTCTGCGATTAACAACTTCGGGTTAGGGTTTTAAATAAAAACCTAAATGCTCCCTTAGCCCCTCTCACTTTTTCCCCGATCTCCCGTCGCCCATCCTCCCTCTCGCCTCGTCTAGGTCGGCCGACCAGCTCCCCCTTCCCTCTTGCTCGCACTGCTCCAGGAGGAGGCTGATCCCTCTCCCTCTCTTGCTCGCGTGGCTCCAGGAAGGAGGAGGCCGACACCCTCTTCTCTTCTCTCTCTCTCTCTCTCGCCGGTCAGGAGGAGGCCGACGTCCCCCTCTCCCTCTCTTGTTCGCGTGGCTCCAGGAAGGAGAAGGTCGACCCTCTCCTCTCCTCCCTTTCACTCGCTGTTTTGGCGCTTGACCGAGGATCTCGAGGAGATCTCTTGCGAGAGCCGTGTGTGGAGCCGAGTCGAGGCTAGATCCGAAGTAGGGCAGCGACTACCGTCTCCGTGATGCCTGCGTGACGCTCTACAAGGGTAACGACCCTTTTCCCCGGTCTTAGGACCGTCTTTTTCTCTATTTCTGTGCTTGCATTTGCTAATCGTGCAATGAGAGTCCCCTCACGCTGTTTCGGTTGAGGATGGGGACTCCGCCACGGCGTGGGATTGCGACCCCGGCGTATGTTTGTGTGAACTGCACGTAGAGTCCCTCTCCCGCTCTGCGGTGGAGAGCGGGGACTTCGCCAGGGCGTGGGATTGCGACCCCGGTGTAGTTTTCTGCTTTTATTTTGCTTAGGAGGGCCACCCGTCTCCAATTGGACGCGATGTGTGTTTCCCTCGGTTCATTGTGAACCCCCTCCGGGTCGATTGTGTCCGTCCCCGGCATAAATTGCATTAGTAATCCGACGCGCGAGTCTGGATTTAGGCATGCTGTGTGAAGCCTACCCGTGGCGTTCAACCCGGATCAGTGATGTTGTGTTGTGCATTGCGGTTAGCCTTAAACACGCGAACGGGAATGTCCCGTGTTATTCGCCGTAGAGATCATAGGATTCGTGGGTTTTGTTCGTGAATACCCCGTTCCTAGGCGGGCTCAGGTGAGCCCGGTAGAATGACGCTCGTAAGGATTATGCGGAACGGGTGAGTTTCCCCGTCACGACGCTCCAGGACTGGGAGTAGTGCTATGCTCTCTGTCGCGCTCCTTTGGACAGTGGCGGACTGTGTTTCCCCCATGTCGCGCTCGTTTGGACAGTTGCGGACCGTTTCTTCCCGCTGTCGCGCTCGTTAGGACGGTTGGAGACTGTCTTCTCCTCTGTCGCGCTCGTTCGGACGGTTGGAGACCGTCTTCTCCTCTGTCGCGCTCTGTTAGTTAGATATGTACTTTGTACCTCGCTATCGCGTTCCGTCAGATCGATGCGAAGCGTAGCTCACCTACCGCTACGCTTGAGTGCGAAAGGCAATCACACGCCTCTCGTCATGAGTACTCGGTTTAGAATGCCTATGTGGTTTAGGTCGTGTGACTTTGGGAGTCAACGACGCGTGTGCTGTGGTATGCTATGGGGACCCCTCGTGTGTGCCCGTTGGTCCTTTGTTTGATGATTTAGTTTTCGTGCGTGCTTGCAGGAGAGCGATGTACTCGCCCCGGAGTCCGCTAGGATGGCCGGGGGGAGGGGTCATTACGTTGTGTTGGTCAACCCCATGTTGACCTTCATTGTACCGCCTGTTTGTTCTTGGTTTCAGGTGGCGGAGCTCGCAGTGGTGTGTAGTGGGCCGGAGCCCATGGGTTGTTGAAGAGCTGGTTAGGGTCCTCTCTGTTTTGGGAGTTTTTCATGTAGCCCTGTGTTTTGTCTGTACCTCTTTTGCAAGCCATGTAAGGCCTTAAGGCCGTGTCACTTCTGTATTGTTTTCTTCTAGCTGTGGGCATTCTGGGCCCCTTTGTTTTGGGCTTGTGTTTAGCTTCCGTTTCTGATTACTCTGAGATTTTATTAGCATATTTTCTTGTATCAATTATTAACGTTCTAGATTTTGTGGGTATTGCATGTCGTGGGGTCCCGGCCGGACCCATGTTATATTTTATTTACAGATCAGGGATATTACAATTGGTATCAGAGGTTTAGTTTTTAGGTTTCGGGACGAACCCTTTTTAACGGGTGGTGAGCACGTGTAGTGCAAGAGCCTAAATAAGTAACTTTAGGCAGAATGTCCACTTATAATTGACAGAAAGCAAGCTTTTACGCTGCTTTTGGGAACTTGAAGTTCCAAACCCTCTATTTTGCCTAATTTAGGCCGCTAAATGTAGTATTTTTGTGTATTTAGGCAGCTAGAAGTGGTGCGGGCCCTTCCCGCAATGCTGCCGACAGCTGTACTTCTGGGTCTACTGCTACCAGTCCACCATCTGCGGAGACAGTTAGATTAATCACGGAAGCAGTACTTGCTACTTTGGATGCGAGGCAAGGCAGTTTGGTACCAAATGCTGCACCCGCCATTCCTGCCACTCCTGAAGCAATCCCGACACCCGTCCCTGCTGCGGTACCCATTAATGTTGCGGTACCAGATGTTGCTGCTATACCTGCTCCTACTGCTGCGGCTCCTGCCGTCGCAGTACCTGTTGTTGTTGCTGTCCCTGTTGCTTCTGCGGTGTCATCTGGCAATCCACGTGCCCGGGATGACCCGTTGAAGCATTTCTTGAGCTTCAACCCGCCATCTTTCTCGGGGAACGAGACAGCTATCGAGTCCGAGGATTGGTTGTCCAGGATTAGAAGAACTCTGACTGCCACTCAGACTGTTAGGGAGCAGATGGTGACCCTGGCCACCTTCCTACTAAATGGGGAGGCGAGGCTATGGTGGGAAGAGGAAGCAGAGATGAGCTTCCGTGGGAGAGAGCTGACGGAGATATCGATGGAGGAGTTCTCTGAGTCCTTTCTGGGGCGTTTCATTCCTGAGGCGACTCGCCTACAGCTGCAGAACCAGTTCTTTCATTTGCTGTAGAGGGATATGAAGGTGGATGAGTATCTCCACGAGTTCACCCGCTTGGGTCGCTACTCTGGTGGGTTATTAGCCAAGGAGAAGACCAAAACTCACAGGTTCTTCGACGGCTTACGTGATAACCTGAGGTTGAACCTGTCAGGGCCCAAAGCCCTTGAATTCAATGCACTGGTGGAGGAGGCAAGAGCGTTAGAGATGGACTTGGAGAGAGTCCAACGCCGCAGAGGATTCCAGTCAAAGAGCACCGAGTCCAAGGCATCGAAGTCCCAGGGGAGGTCAGAATCCAAGAGGTATAACAAGAAGCAGAAATATTACACCCCAGCTCAGTCTACTGCTTCAGAAGTTACTACTGGGCGTGGTCCCATTTGCTACAACTGCGGAGCGGTAGGACACATTGCACGTTCATGTCGTCAGGGCCCCCCGAGGACTGACCGTTTAGCAGTGGATGCTTCGAGGGCGGCAAGGCCCAACCATGCGGAGAAAGGGAAGGCAGCAGAGTCGTCTGCTTCCCAGTACCCACCGACACAGCCAAGAGTCTTCGCTCTAGGCCAGCAGGAGGCCATTCGGCAGAATGACGTCGTGACAGGTACATTTATGCTTTAATTACTGTCATGATTTTTTTTGCTTATAACCCTTGTATGCGCTTACTCATCGTGTACCCGCTAGGATTCGTATTGGTCTTTAATTACCCTGCGAGAGCGTTGTTCGACACCGGCACATCCCACTCCTTTCTATCAGAAGAATTTGTGGTGCGAGTCGGAGTGCCTTGTATGTTGGCAGAAGAGAAGTTGGATGTGCTCTTACCCAATGGGTTCTTAATGAGTACGAAGAGGAAGAGCCGTGTGAAGGTTCGTATTGGAGAACAAGACTTCGATTTGGAAGCCGCGCTGCTACCGTTGTCGGAGTTTGACGTCATCTTTGGTATGGATTGGCTGACAAAGCAGAGCGCATGTATTGATTGCAAGTCAAAAGAAGTCTTGTTAGGCGGAGGGTGCAGAGGCGGAACTCATTTTACCGGTCTGAGAGGTGTGAGCAAAACCTTGATGACCGCCCTCCAGGTAGCGAAAGCAACTCGGAAAGGCGCAGAGCTATTCTTTGCTTTGGTAGAGGCTTCAGAGCGTAAGCCCAAACTGTGTGACGTGCCAGTTGTAGCGGAATTTGCGGACGTCTTTCCGGATGAGCTTCCTGGGGCCCCGCCCCAGAGGGAAATCGACTTTTGCATTGAGCTTGTGCCGGGTGCCAACCCGTGTCACGCTCACCCTATCGTATGGCGCCAAAAGAGATGGCAGAGTTGAAAGTGCAATTGCAGGAATTGCTCGAGCAAGGATATATACGTCCGAGCTCGTCACCGTGGAGTGCACCGGTCCTTTTCGTGAAGAAGAAGGACGGTAGCTTGCGTCTGTACATAGATTACAGGGAGTTGAACAAGTTGACGGAAAAGAACAAGTAGCTGATTCCCCGCATTGACGATCTGTTTGATCAGTTGGTAGGATCCACGGTGTATTCAAAGTTAGATTTGAAGTCGGGTTATTATCAGCTCAGGATACGGGAGTCTGACATCCCAAAGACTGCGTTCAGCACACGTTACGGGCATTATGAGTTCACGGTGATGCCTTTTGGGCTCACGAATGCGCCGTCTGTCTTTACGGACCTGATGAATAGAGCTTTCCGGGAGTACCTAGATCTGTTTGTTATTGTCTTCATCGACGATATTTTGGTGTACTCGCAATCCGAGGAAGAGCATGCTGGCCATCTTCGTACAGTCTTGACCGTCTTAAGGAGACATCAGTTATATGCAAAATTTTCCAAGTGCGAGTTCTGGCTACCGTCTGTAGCATTTCTGGGGCATATCGTCAGTGGAGAGGGTATTGCGGTAGATCCGGCGAAAGTTGCAGCGATCCGAGAGTGGCCTGAGCTGAGGAGTGTAGCGGAGGTTCGGAGCTTTTTGGGGCTTGCCGGTTATTACAGGCGCTTTGTGGAGAACTTCTCGCGGATTGCGCTTCCCCTCACTACTTTGACTAGGAAGGATCAGAGGTTCCTCTGGAAGCCAGAGTGCGCTCGAGCTTTTGAGGAGCTGAAGAGCCGACTGATTTCCGCCCCGATTCTGTGTTCGCCTTGTGGGACTGAAGGTTACCAGGTGTACAGTGACGCCTCGGGTAGTGGTCTGGGCTGCGTTCTTTGTCAGTTTGGAAAAGTTATCGCTTACGGATCGCGTCAGCTGAAGATACACGAGAGAAACTACCCAGTCCACGATCTAGAATTGGCGGCCGTAGTGTTTGCTCTGAAGTTGTGGAGACATTATCTTTATGGTGTGAAAATCGAAATCTTCGCAGATCACAAGAGTCTGAAGTACCTAGTGGATCAGAAAGATCTGAATATGCGTCAGAGAAGGTGGATGGAGTTCTTGGGAGACTACACATTCGAGATACTTTATACCCCTGGGAAGGGGAATGTGGTAGCAGACGCTCTGAGTCGTCGGGCACCGACGCAGGCAAGTTGGATTCTGGCTCACGATGAGCGGTTGATACGTGAGTTGGAGGCTTTGGAGATCTTTTGTATAGATCGAGGATCGTCTTCCACCGCCGTTCTGAGCTGGATGGAGGTACAATATGACATTGGTGATCGTGTGAGACAGGCCTTGGAGTTTGATCCGAACATGCAACGTTATATGCCAGAGTTCGCTGAGGGGCCGAACGTTGAGTTTCTCTTTGAGGATGGGTTACTACGGAAGAATGGCAGGCTTTGTGTTCCAAACTATGGGAAACTGCGTGACGAATTGATGTACGAGGCCCATTTCACCAAGTACTCGATTCATCCGGGGAGTACCAAAATGTACCAAGACATGAAAACACTGTTCTGGTGGCCGGGTATGAAGAAGGATATAGCTTTTTTTGTGGCAAAATGCCAAACATGCGCGTTGGTGAAGGCCGAGTGTCAACGACCAGGAGGATTTTTGAAATCATTACCGATCCCGGAATGGAAATTTGATGATATTTCCATGGACTTTGTGCACGGGTTGCCAAAGTCGCTACAGAAAAACGATTCGATTTGGGTGATCGTAGGTCGGTTAACTAAGGTGGCACACTTCATTCCAAATCAGAAGAGTGATTCGGTTGAGAAGCTGGCAAAGCTTTATGTGGAAAACATTGTTCGATTGCATGGCGTCCCTCGCAGCATCGTTAGTGACCGTGATGGGCGGTTTACGTCCGGAGATTGGAGACATGTCCATCGTTTGTTGGGCACAAAACTCAAGTTTAGCACAGCCTTCCATCCGCAAACGGATGGGCAGACCGAGAGGACGAATCAGACGATGGAGGACATGCTTCGCATGTGCGTCATGGATTTTGGACAGCGTTGGGAAGATCACCTGTACATGGTAGAGTTTGCCTATAACAACAGTTATCAGGCGAGTATTCAGATGGCTCCGTTTGAGGCATTATATGGGAGGAGGTGTCGCACCCCTTTAGCTTGGGCGGAAACTGGTGATACCAAGCTCTTGAAGCACAAAGAGGTTGATGAGGCGAATGAGTCGATACAGACCATTCGAGAATGGTTGTTGACTGCCCAAGACCGACAGGCAAAATATTACAACGCCAAACATCGGAACGTGGAGTTCGCAGTAGGCGACTGGGTGTATTTGAAAATAAAGCCTTTCAAAGGAGTGTCGAGGATTCGACGCTTGAAGAAGCTGAGCCCGAGGTACCTAGGGCCATTCGAGATCACCGAGCGCATCGGCGAGGCAGCTTATCGACTTGCGTTGTCGACAGAGCTGAGTGGGTTGCACGACGTTTTCCATATTTCTGTGTTGAGGAAGGCGGTGCGAGAGCCCGATTCTGTGGTGGAGGCCAATAGCATGCCGGTGGATAATGGCCTATCTACTAAGGTGACTCCGTTGTGTATCATTGATTCCGATATTCGACAGTTGCGGAGGAAGTCAATCAAGATGGTGAGAGTCCGTTGGGACAACTGTGGCCGTGAGGAGCTCTCTTGGGAGCCAGAAGAGGCCATGCGCGAGGAGTACCCCGACCTTTTCACTCAGGTATGACGAATTTAATTTCATGTTCGTGCTCTAAATTTCGGGACGAAATTTAAGGAGGAGAGAATTGTAACGCCTTAATTTTATTTAGAAGTCCTTTTGGGCTGCGAATAGCTGAGGGTGGGGTGCGAATAGGGAATATGGTCTGCGATTAACAACTTCGGGTTAGGGTTTTAAATAAAAACCTAAATCCTCCCTTAGCCCCTCTCACTTTTTCCCAGATCTCCCATCGCCCATCCTCCCTCTCGCCTCGTCCAGGTCGGCCGACCAGCTCCCCCTTCCCTCTTGCTCGCACTGCTCCAGGAGGAGGCCGATCCCTCTCCCTCTCTTGCTCGCGTGGATCCAGGAAGGAGGAGGCTGACACCCTCTTCTCTTCTCTCTCACTCTCTCGCCGGTCAGGAGGAGGCCGACGTCCCCCTCTCCCTCTCTTGTTCGCGTGGCTCCAGGAAGGAGAAGGTCGACCCTCTCCTCTCCTCCCTTTCACTCGCTGTTTTGGCGCTTGACCGAGGATCTCGAGGAGATCTCTTACGAGAGCCGTGTGTGGAGCCGAGTCGAGGTTAGATCCGAAGTAGGGCAGCGACTATCGTCTCCGTGATGCCTGCGCGACGCTCTACAAGGGTAACGACCCTTTTCCCCGGTCTTAGGACCGTCTTTTTCTCTATTTCTGTGCTTGCATTTGCTAATCGTGTAATGAGAGTCCCCTCACGCCGTTTCGGCTGAGGATGGGGACTCCGCCAGGGCGTGGGATTGCGACCCCGGCGTATGTTTGTGTGAACTGCACGTAGAGTCCCTCTCCCGCTCCGCGGTGGAGAGCGGGGACTTCGCCAAGGCGTGGGATTGCGACCCCGATGTAGTTTTCTGCTTTTATTTTGCTTAGGAGGGCCACCCGTCTCCAATTGGACCCGGTGTGTGTTTCCCTCGGTTCATTGCGAACCCCCTCCGGGTCGATTGTGTCCGTCCCCGGCATAAATTGCATTAGTAATCCGACGCGCGAGTCTGGATTTAGGCATGCTGTGTGAAGCCTACCCGTGGCGTTCAGCCCGGATCGGTGATGTTGTTGTTTTGTGCATTGCGGTTAGCCTTAAACACGCGAACGGAAATGTCCCGTGTTATTCGCCGTAGAGATCATAGGATTCGTGGGTTTTGTTCGTGAATACCCCGTTCCTAGGCGGGCTCAGGTGAGCCCGGTAGAATGACGTTCGTAAGGATTATGCGGAACGGGTGAGTTTCCCCATCACGACGCTCCAGGACTGGGAGTAGTGCTATGATCTCTGTCGCGCTCCTTTGGACAGTGGCGGACTGTGTTTCCCCCATGTCGCGCTCGTTTGGACAGTTGCGGACCGTTTCTTCCCGCTGTCGCGCTCGTTAGGACGGTTGGAGACTGTCTTCTCCTCTGTCGCGCTCGTTCGGACGGTTGGAGACCGTCTTCTCCTCTGTCGCGCTCTGTTAGTTAGATATGTACTTTGTACCTCGCTATCGCGTTCCGTCAGATCGATGCGAAGCGTAGCTCACCTACCGCTGCGCTTGAGTGTGAAAGGAAATCACACGCCTCTCGTCATGAGTACTTGGTTTAGAATGCCTATGTGGTTTAGGTCGTGTGACTTTGGGAGTCAACGACGCGTGTGTTGTGGTATGCTATGGGGACCCCTCGTGTGTGCCCGTTGGTCCTTTGTTTGATGCTTTAGTTTTCGTGTGTGCTTGCCGGAGAGCGATGTACTCGCCCCGGAGTCCGCTAGGATGGCCGGGGGGAGGGGTCGTTACGTTGTGTTGGTCAGCCCCATGCTGACCTTCGTTGCACCGCCTGTTTGTTCTTGGTTTCAGGTGGAGGAGCTCGCAGTGGTGTGTAGTGGTCCGGAGCCCATGGGTTGCTGAGGAGCTGGTTAAGGTCCTCTCTGTTTTGGGAGTTTTTCATGTAGCTCTGTGTTTTGTCTGTACCTCTTTTGCAAGCCATGTAAGGCCTTAAGGCCGTGTCACTTCTGTATTGTTTTCTTCTAGCTGTGGACATTCTGGGCCCCTTTGTTTTGGGCTTGTGTTTAGCTTCCGTTTCTGATTACTCTGAGACTTTATTAGCATATTTTCTTGTATCAATTATTAACATTCTAGATTTTGTGGGTATTATATGTCGTGGGGTCCCGGCCGGACCCATGTTATATTTTATTTGCAGATCAGGGATGTTACACGACCGGTCCAGTACCGAAGACCCGCCACTAATTTATTTCTATGCACATGCAAATTATCACAACCCGAGCCTCCAGCTCGCCGGACCAACCCATCCTGATACACAACTTTTCGAGCCTCCAGCTCGCAGGACAAACCCGTCCTGATGCATTATTTCCCATCCTCTAACTAGGGAATGAGTTTCATCATATTCCTTCCTCATTTAGTTGATCAATTCTTGTCTAATTGTTGATACACTAGAAGTTTAGGGTGAATCCTGGACTTCCCGTGGGCTACCCGGTGAAAGGCTCGCAGTGGTACTAGGGAATGCAATGGTGGCTGAAGCCCAAATCCCCCTTTCCAGAATATTTACTTTTGTTAGTGACTACCATTTTTAATGTCCCACTCTCCTTATTACTCTTTATGATTTAAATGTTTTATGACTTATCCTTCACCCTAACCCTAAGCAACGTTCTCTTGGATGATGCTTAACACATAAGGTCTCTCATCCTATATATAATGTATATCCTGTGTATGTTGTAATCCAAATCTTACTGATTTCCTAAATGGTCATGCTAGTCAAATCATTATATTAAGTTTTTACTATCCGCAGACCAAGATGAGATTGAACTAGGTTTGATTCATATGATGCACTCTTGATCATATCATGTCCAAATGAGTTCTAATTTTTACCACAGGTTCATAATGGATAATTTAGGGTTTGACCAAAATTTTGATATATTTCATATTGATTTGACCTCTATTTAAAATTCCTTAATCAGTTGGCATCTTCTAAAATGTGAAGGAAGTACCATGTCAATAAGTTTAATCTTGCTAAATAAATTTCCAGAGGTGACAAATGACATAATAACATGGTTTCCAAAATTTCATAATTTTTCAGAAGATTTATGATCATAATTTCCATTTAACATGAAAGCGGTGAAAACATAACTTTACACACTAAGTACTATATTATGACTTCCAAAAATTCTGAGAAAATTACTATAGCACTTTAGTGATCTAGAAACATCTTACCCAGAGTTTCATAATTTTCCAGAGAACTTATAACCATGTTTTCTATTTAACATAAAAAGGATGAAAAGATGGCTTTACACATTAAGTACTAGATTATGTCTTCTAAACATTATGAGAAAAATACTATTACACCATAGTGTACAGAAAGCATCAAATCCAAAGTTTCATAATTTTACAGGAAAGTTTTACTATAGATATTGCACAAATTAAGAAGAGTGACAAACTGAATAAATGAAATTTTACCATAAGTAATATCTCCAAAAATTCTAACAAAAATTACAGAGGTTCATAATTAGATTCCTAATCATTTCCCAGAGTTTCAACAATTACTCAAACTTTTTTCCTAGTGAATTCACAATTATTCAGAATATGACTTGAGGCAAATTTGATAATTCCTAAAGAAATAATCTCTAAAATTTTCTACTAAAATTTACAGGAGTTCTAAATGGTATGACAAGTGATTCTCCAGAGTTTCACAATTTTCCTCAAAGTACCAACCATGAACATTTCATAAATACAAATGTGTGACATAGATCATATTGATCATATTCATAGTATTCTTGATCCTAGAAGTCCTAAGTTTTTCTGAGGTGGTATATTATTTCATAAAGAGGGTGTGTGCAAAATTTCAGAAGTAAACTCTAAGCCATTTGAGCTAAATACACAAAATACCTCTTTTGGCTATTGGCACACCATATCACCTTTTAAGTAGAGACATGCAAATGGAATTACCCTACATGAAGAGGTCCAATTGGTCTCAAATTTAACCATGGCCTAATATTGGCTAATTAAGTGTGACACCCAAATTTGGGGTCAGTTGGAGCTACACAACTCCAAAAATGTCACTTATTTAATTTAACATATTTTGAATAAAACTTTAGGAAAATTATCTTTTAAAAATCTAATTTTTGGATTCAAGCTAGATACAGGCCACATGCATGCATGGCCAAAATTTCAGATCCATCACATCCACCATTTAAGATATATACACAATATAATTTCTGGCCTCTAGTTAAACCAGTCTCACCAAATTGGATGATGGGGGTTATACATTGCCCCAAATGGGCTGATTCAAATTCCTACTTAAAGTAGACCTCTATATCTACAAAAGCTATTTCAGGACATTTCTCATGAAAAGGCATCTAAGGGCATCAAAATCCAGCATGAACATGCATAAGAAAGTGTAACAATCATTTCATTTAATTAAATGTGGTCTGCAGATATCATCACATCTGAAATCAAGGGCCAGGATTTCGTCTCCTACCTCTAGCTGACAGACCAGATTAACTCGACCTGGGCCACCTTCCACCACGATTTCCAGACCATCCACGGCCCACCACTGTCGGCCACCACCTCCACCACCTTCCTTGAGGTGGTGGCTACCGTCAGGCGGCGACACGGCCGCCGGAGATGGCTTCTTCGGCGAACCCGAGCTGGAGCAAGAGCTTGGAAAATCTCCCTTGAACTCACATGGGATCGGGTTCAATTGAGCCCGATTTCTCTCCTAATTGGACCTAGATGCTAGCACAGAGGGAGAGGGGGAGAAACCAACCTGAGAGGGGGCTTGGGATCGTGTAACACGGAGGGGAGGCATGGCGACGACTGTTTCCGGTGATCTATCTCATTTCCTTGATCCGGCTCTATTTCCTCTACTCCAGTACACTGGCTCGACTGCTTAGACCCTTCTGAAGTTGCTGGTGAGTTCAAATGGGGAAGAGGAGGGCTCTAAGTGCAAGTTCCATTAAGGCATGGTTTGGCCATGCCTTGATTGTTCCTCCC
The DNA here is from genome assembly GCA_033032865.1 of Dactylorhiza incarnata. Lineage (NCBI taxonomy): Eukaryota > Viridiplantae > Streptophyta > Magnoliopsida > Asparagales > Orchidaceae > Dactylorhiza > Dactylorhiza incarnata. The sequence goes on from JAWHQI010000437.1 coordinate 1,132,750, forward strand.
AGCTGTGAAATTTTTCGAATCTTTATGAAGTCAGCAGGAATCATACAACTTAGAGTTCACAAGCCAAGCAACCAGAAGCAAATGGAGGCAAACAAGTGATCTTTATTCATAGCATAAAACTTCAGTACAAGGCAAGGTATGCTTGGCGAGACATGATTTCGCCAGCACAAACACCAAAAGAGAAAGTTACAGAAATTGAAGATAACTTGAGCCCGCACGGTCTCCCTGCGACCTCAGCAACCTGCCAGACCGCAACCCGCTGCCGATCTCAGAACAACACCAGACCGTTGATCAGACCTCACCCCTCCTTCCGACTCCTGATTCTCCCGAACTCCAGCAACACAACTCCAAGCCGCAGACCGCCTGAACACTTTCAGAGGAAGAGGTGATCGCTGCTGCCCGCACTATCCGCAGAAGCTGCACAATAAGAGTTCAATCAGCAGACCGCCCGGTCACACAAATAGAGACGGCAGGAAAGAAGAGAACTCAACTTACACTTGGTGTGTCCTTCATTATTGCTGTCGATGGGTCCTATTTATAGGCGTGAGACCTAATCCAGTCACCACCCTATGAGATAGGATCACCACCCTCCAGACCGCGTGACCTTACTGGTCACACCGCGCGATCAGCAATAGTACTCCTGCTTCATTTTAGGTGAGCTCGCCAGCTTCAACCAAACCATGAGAGACCGCCACTCTCATAGTGAGATCGCGACTCCATAAGGAGATCGCCAGACCGCCACGAAGCTGCTCACCACCTGTGTTCGCCAGAGACCGCGAACACAGCCAGTTCGCCATCAAACCGGGAACTCCTGTCCGCATGCCGGTCTCCTCCTGAGACCGCGAACAGCGTCCAGCTCGCATACCAGTCTCCTCCTGAGACCGCAAACTGAGACCGCGCGACTAAGTCCCTTAGTCCGCGAATACCACCAGAAAGCCCGGTCAGCCACCAGACCACATTCTGGAAAACCTGGATCAAACTGTGCGGTCACACCAGACCGCCACAGCCTTGAAGAAGACAGCTCGCCACGCGGTCACGCACAGACCGCGCACACCTGAAGACGATCAACCCACCACATGGTCACAGACAGACCGCGCGGCCTTCACCTTCAGCCGCCTTGGACCCATACCAGCGATCAAGCCAGGAGACCACAGCTAGGCTTAAACAAGCCAGACCGCAGAGGCAGACCGCCAGGCCGTGCGGTCACGCCAGACCGCCCGACCTCCTCCTAGACCGCCCAGGTCCAAAAGCCCTCTAACTTCCACTTCAACAATTTCAACACTGCCCCTTGAAATGGGAAGTTGAAACTAGCCCCAGTAGGCTCCTTAGCCGTGTGAATGGCCCCTTCGCCAACGCCTTTGTGAAGATGTCCGCCACGTTGTCCGCACTCCGCACATGCTCGACCGAAAGAGATCCCTCCAACACCTTCTCCCGTATGAAGTGGTGCTCGATCTCGATATGCTTGGTCCTCGCGTGACAAACTGGATTGGTAACCAGTTTGAGAGCACTCTCATTGTCACCGCGTAGCAGAGTAGGCTCCCGAACCTCCTTGTGGACGTCTCCCACCAACCTCCTAAGCTAGATGGCTTCCTGAGCTGCCAAGGCCGAAGCCTTGTATTCCGCTTCCGTGGTGGAGACCGATACAGAATCCTGCTTCTTGCTGCACCATGATATAGCTGTAGGGCCCGCCATGAAGACGAATCCAGATGTCGGCTTCCGATCATCTGAATCTCCCCCGTAGTCAGCATCCATGTACCTGTGCACCTCGAAGGCCGCATCCCTCCTGTATAGGAGACCCATGTCCGAGGTCGCCTTGACATACTTCAGAATGTTCTTGGCTGCTAGCAGATGAGGTACCCGTGGCTCCGCCATATATCGACTCACTCTGCCAACTGCATATGCAATATCCGACCTCGTGATTGTCAGATAAATCAAGCTCCCAACCAGAGCTCGGAACACCAATGGATCTTGCAGAGTCCTCCCCTCATCCTTGCGAAGTTTTGTGGCCTTCTCTAGAGGTGTGGAAGTGCACTTCCCTTCCTTCATGCCGAATCGCTCCACGATTCGCTCCGCATATCCGGCCTAGGTCACCAGCACTCCACCTTACTTCCTCTGCACCTTGAATCCAAGGAAATGGTGAAGCTCACCTAAGTCCTTCATCTCGAACCTGATAGACAGCTCGACCCGAAGCTGCGCTACCTCCTCCTTCGAGTTCCCCGTCACGATCATATCGTCGACGTATAACAGCACAATGACTTGAAGCTCCCCGCTCTTCTTGACGAACAAGCTTGAGTCTGAGTCTGAAGCACCAAATCCACAGAATAGAAGATATTCTGTGATCTTCCCGTACCACGCCCTCGGCGCTTGCTTCAACCCATACAGGGCCTTCTTCAGCTTGCAAACATGCTCCGGAAAATCTTCAGACACAAAGCCTAGTGGCTGGACCATGAAGATATCCATGTCAATCTCGCCGTACAAGAAAGCGTTCTTGACGTCGAGCTGCCAAATCTCCCATCCACTGAACGCCGCCAAGGCAATGATGAACCGAACTGAAGTCATTTTTTCCACCGGACTGAATGTCTCCTCGTAGTCTTCACCGTATTGCTGCGAGAACCCCCGAGCTACAAGGCGAGCCTTGTACCGCTCGATGCTGCCGTCAGCTTTCTTCTTGAGCTTGTAGGCCCACTTGCATGTCACAGGAGTGGTGCCCTTGTGTTTGGGCACAAGAGACCAGGTCTCATTCTTCTCGAGAGCTGTCATCTCTTCTTGCATAGCAATGTCCCACTCCTTCACTCCTCTGGCCTTCTCAAAGCTCGACGGCTCCCTCTCATCCAAGGGACCGGCGTGTTGGATCGGTAGGCGCCCTTAGAGGGGGGGGGGGGTGAATAAGGGTTTTAAAAACTTTTGATATATTTTGAATATTTTAGAAAAAGCTTTGATTATTAAACTAAAGAAGATCAAGACATATCAAGTGAAGTAAAAGTAAAGACATGATTTTATTAACTTGAGAAGCATGATTACAAAACTTGATCTCTTATCGAAGCTAGAAATCAAAGCTAATAGAAAGACTCTTTTTGTTTTCTATACCGACTCGTATCCCCACGAACCGGTTGGCTTTAGCCGATCCTTCCCCGGATACGGCCTCAAGCCGCTCTAGCCAACCCTTCCCCAGATATGGCCTCGAGCACCCCCTAGACCTACACCCGAGACCTAGTCGCCAACACGAGGCGAATTTCAGCCCTAAGTCCTACCCAGACCTAGTCACCAACACGAGGCGAATTTACTAAACGATTACAGAAAAGATGTGAAATGAAAAGACAATAATGTAAAGCTCCCTCTATGTGGATCTCTTGGAGAAGTAGACGAAGACGCAGAGTATGATCGTAGTCGATGCGGTCTTTCATCACGATGATGACGCGTGTTGAAATCTTCTCCACGGATCTCCTTTAGTCTTTATGAATTTGTGGGAGTATCTCTCTGAAACTTCCTCTCTATGTTGTGGCACGAAGCTCTGGAATTCTGGATCTCAAGAGGCTTAGGAAGTCGGAGCCAAGATGTCATTTTTATAGACTTAGCGCTAGCGCCTACGCTAGTGCTACCGCCGGCGCTATCCCATATTACGTAATATTTTGCGCGTGAGAATCTTTAATCCATGGCAACTCTGCTGAGATTCCTCTTGTGTTCCGCGCTACCGCCAGCGCTATCGGCTACCGCCAACGCTATCCCATATTAGGATACATTCTGCGCGGCAGAATCTTCAATCCGAGGAAACAATTCCTTCTTGCCAAACGTGTGCGTCGCTACCGCTTGCGCTATCGCCTACCGCCAGGCGTTATCTCCTTCCATATGTGCTCCCGGAATTGCGCTATCATTGCTAGCGCCAGGCGCTAAGTGCTACCGCCGGCGCTAGTGGGAGACTTGGAATTGCTGGCTCAAAATTGGGGGCAACCATCCATGAGTCATGTGGACTTTGATTTCCTGCACACTTAAACACACAAGATCAAATACACATAGGATTTGTTATTCTCAAACCTAGGAGATGCGGAAGACCATGTTCCAACAAACTCCCCCTTTTGATAATAACAAATCTATTAATGATAAATCAGAGCATTAATAAATAAGCATGATGAAACTATATTTGTGTGTGTGTGTGAGAGTGATGACTTAGGATAATTATTGATTTTAGCAATTAGAATTACTCCCCCTAAATACATGCTCCCCCTAAGTGAATGCTCTCCTAATATGTAAGCTATCATCTTAATTAAGCATTATAGTTTGATAGCAGATTAATATTTATCATGTTAGTTCTCCCCCTTTTGTTATTAGCAAAAGCGGGTAAGGAGACACCACTTAAAAATTGATGATAAGATAAAAGCATGATCGAGCTTATAGAGAAGGAAATGATAAGGAGTTTTAGAATACTTTTCATTTAAATAGATCAGAGTTTGAGTATTACAACATTTTCATAAATCAGAGTTTGTAGTATAACCAAAATGTAATGATTTCCAAGTAACTAAACTATCCAGACAATATGTCTACACCCTAGCCCCGTACTAAGTGACGGATGGGCATGAGGATCTGCATACATGCCGTAGGTTGGGGTGTTAGTCCCATATGCAAACACTAGACACAACTCAACCTAGCACTCTTCCCCCCTAGTGCCTCGCAAGGCCCCACTGGAACCCCCCCCCCCCCCCCGGTTAAGGACAAGACATGACTAGAGATAAAGGTTATCTAATGTCTACAACCCTACGCCCCTGCTATGGTGAGAAATGAAGTCATGGATAATAATTATTGGAAACATATAAGCGTTTTAAATCTAATGACATAGCCTATGGATTTATATTTTATTTGAATTTATGAAACCACTCACATAGCTATTTTGAAATCCTTTAATGAATCAGAGTTTTTAGCGTAATAATATTTTCATAGAAATAAATCAGAGTTTTATAAAAAAAATCCATGTTAAGAGCAACCAATATAAAGTTTACCAAACAAGTCTACCACTTATTGCAAGAAAGGAATTTGAAGATTCAAGTGATGATGCACCCAAAATGAAAGACTTTAAATAAGCATAAAAGCGCAAGGTAAAACAATCATATGGTTGTGATGCGGGAGACTTATAGAAATACAAGAAACATCTTATTGTAATCAATGATGATCCATAGAAAGATATATGAGTTAAATTTCAAAAAGAAGATATTTTTGAAAATCATTGTTCAATTAAACTCTTTAAGTTCAATAATGTAACCAGCATGAAATAATGTTCTAAAAAAGATTGCTACAATGTTATTTTAATTCACAAATTCAAAACATACCAAACATTGTAGAAAGCATGCTAGGTTACCTAGTGCATTTTATAAATAAAGAGTAGTATAGAATATGCAGTAGGATCCAATACTCATGAGAAGAAGTGTTATGGAAGATAATGATGTGCACATAAGTGTATTTTGAATAGAGTAAACAAATGTTTTAATCAAAAATACAAGAGATATGTAAAGTGAAGAGCACAATAAAACACAAATAATTTTACTTCCACACACTTCTATGCACAAACAAAAATGTACAACTACCAAGGTGCTTTGTACACACAATGCTCATTAAGACTTATCAGGGTGCAAAGTAGTGCTTGGGGATCACATAATTTTATTCTTCAATATTGATTTTTTTTATTGTGATCTGGTGTACTTAAGAATAAGTGGTTTTTATTTTGAAAGAAAGTTATGGTTTGCACAAGATACTTTACTATTCTTTCCAAGGTGCTCAACCTCACAACGCTTATTAAGACTTATCAGGAGGTTCAAGTAGTGCTTGGTGGAGTTATCTTTGTCACTTTATTTTATGATTGTTGTTTTGTACAAAGTTCTCCGAATACACTTGTTTTGCAAACCAATATAATTTATAAAAACATAACCACTTTTCTTAACTTTTTAAAAGTGCAAATAAAGGAGTGTAGGTAAGATACTTGTGCAATTTTAATTCATTGTACTAATACAAAAACATACACAAGCACTCTTAGATTAAACACATATGTAGACAATGCCAAAATAAGTGAGTGAATAAAGATTATTATCAAACATAAAACATTTACTCATACTTAGAGGCATGCTAAGCTTAGTTCTACACAATTTTTACAATATAATTGATGCACATATTAATAGATATATCGAAGCATGATGAGAACAATGTTCAAAGTAGTTTGAAAAGATAAATTGCAACATTATAGAGGTTCTAAATAATAGATTAAGTCATGCTTGATTTTTAATGAAGTTCATACAGTATTTTTGAAGAATAATTTTGATTTAAAGTTTGAACTCATAAGATTGATCTTGGACTTCCCGAGGACTACCTTGTGAGAGGTTCACCCGGTACTAGGAGATGTGATGGGATGATAGCCCAAATCCCCCTTTCGCAAGATACATGTAAGTAGAAAGTGTAAGTTCAAAATAATAATTTTTGATACTTGTTTTTTGTTTTATATTTTGTATTTGATTTTTGCATATAGGAATAGAAATCAAACAAATAACCAAAGAAAAAAATTATTTTTTGTAATTTGGCTTTTGTAATTTTGTATTTTAATTTTTCAAAAATCAAATAAAGTCAGAAGTGCAAAACTAAATAGTTCATATAGAATAATATATTTTTAAGAATTTTTCAAAATTTTAAAATTACAGAAAACCGGATAGGTTCGCTAGCGCCGGCGTTAGCGCTAGCGCTGAAAATAGTACATGATTTTCAATGATTTTGAAAATTTTACTTGTTGATCTTGATTAATTATCCCAATAGTAGTTCATGCAGAAATTTCAGAATTTTAGGAGATGTTTTGGATGGTCCAAATTGCATGAAACGTTAGCGATTTCTTATACGACTTGACAAAATAATCATTGCATGAGATATATTTACTTATGTTTTAATTTTGACTTTTCTAAAGACTTGTGCTTATAACTTGAAAAAATAGGAAATGAAAACCCAAGATATCATGTTTGAACAAATCAAATATGCATGGTTTCGGTGAACAAAGAGTAATGTTCACGCAAATAGTAACATGGATATGCCCTAACATATAAAACCTAACATAGATATAAATATTCTTTAGGTGACAATGTTAGTATGATAAATTTGAGATTAATGTTATGCCAAAGTTTGATTGTGTTTCAACTTATAGACCTAAAATGAAGTGAAGATTCAATTTGATTTGATCTTATTGATATCAAGATGATTCTAAGGTCTAAACTTGAAATAAATCACAATACACATAATACACCATAACACCAATCATGGTAAACAATTATAATGTCAATTGTTATCATATAATTCATATACATGTGATAAGGATAGTAGTTTTTAGATGATTTTTGATATGAATTATGATATATGATTTTTAGAGAATTTTATCAAAGGACATCAATAGATCATGGTGGTGTGTGTGGTATTAGCATTTAAGACAATTAATCTTTCAATATGTCTTTTGTGATTTTCTTTATAATTTAGATAAATATCTCATAACAAATTTGGAATATTATTTATATAAGATATTTATGGGCAATGAATATAAGAGAGATAGATAGGTCATCAAAATAAGATATGACTTTTGAATTTTGATCAATTTGATTTTGTAAACTTATTATGTTTTTAAGAGATAAGATCATAATTTCAATACTATACATCACCATGACATGATAGTTCAAAAGGAAAACAACAAATAAAAAAAAATATTAAAGCACATCATGAAGTAGAAATTTGTATATTACAATTTGTAAAGTTTCTACTTCAGGCATTTGATGATACCAAGTGAATAAGTGTTTTAGGTATCCAAAGGGGACCATGTGGGATGGTTCCTTTGGGTACCCAAATATAGCGAGATGGCTTTTGGGGAGACAAGTACGAATGAATTCTTTCAAGTGGAGTTAATATTTCATTTTTTATTTTGGGTCTCCATTCATATTTTGATTTATGCATCAAATTTCCATATTCATTAAACTTAGGTTTAAAATAATAATCACTTTTGAAATTATATTTCATAGGAAATTTGTGCACATTAGAATTTAATTTGGGAGATACATAATGTGGGTTAGAATTCATTATGTTTGTGTGGTTAAACATTCTACTAGGTGCATGTTTAATATGTTTTAACATACTAGTAGAAGTTTTAAACATATTTGATGATAAACTAGAAATAAGATATTTAAAATTATTTAATCCTTTTTGAAAGAGTGATTTTAAAGATTCTAGTTTATAAGAGAGAATATTATTTTCGTTTATCAATTTTTCGTTATGTTCTTTTGAAATTAAAAGTTCTTTTTCTAAATCCTTGAATTTTTCTTTAATATTATTATAATCAAAATAAGGTGTATAGTTTGCAAATGAAGAGCATGATTGAGATTCAAACACATCCTTTTTGGATTCTTCATTCACATTTGCTTTCAAAGTTTTATTTTCTAAACGTAATCTCTTATTAGCAATTTTTAATCTCTTCATTCTACGTTTAGCAATTTTTTGTATATGGAAATAAGATAAGGAATTAGACTTTCTTACAGCGCAATCGGAAAAGGCAAGATGTGAACATGACGTTCCTTTGTCGTCTTCTAGGCCTTCCTTCTGTATAGATGAATTTTCATCTTCTCTTGATGAATTGCTCTCTTTGGCTAAGTCAATTTCCATGATTTCCATGGTTTTGCTACAAGAGAGATTTTCTTGAATAATGGTGGATGCTTGTATGTCCTTCTTTTCCTGTGTTTGTTCCATACCTGCAAGAGGAAGATCATAAGTTATCTCAAGAAAATTCCACATCTCGTATGCAGTAGGAAAAGTATGAATGAGTTTGGAAATATTTTGATCTAACGCACAAAATAGACTATTCATAGATTTTGCATTAAAACCATTTCGTTTTTATTTAATACGCTAGGTGGCTTTTTAATAGTGATGTTCCAAACTTTTTCATTTAAAGCTTTAAGAAAATTTTCCATTAATATTTTCCATCCTTTAAAATTTCTTCCTTCAAATAGAGGTGGTGCTAGTGATTTTCATTCTTTATAAAAAATTACCCCCACTAATAGAAGCGAGATCATGAGACGCCATTATTCCCGGTTGTTAAGCCGATTGGAATATAACCTGCCTCTGATACCACTTGTTGGATCGGTAGGCGCCCTTAGAGGGGGGGGGGGTGAATAAGGGTTTTAAAAACTTTTGATATATTTTGAATATTTTAGAAAAAGTTTTGATTATTAAACTAAAGAAGATCAAGACATATCAAGCGAAGTAGAAGTAAAGACATGATTTTATTAACTTGAGAAGCATGATTACAAAACTTGATCTCTTATCGAAGCTAGAAATCAAAGCTAATAGAAAGACTCTTTTGTTTTCTATACCGACTCGTATCCCCACGAACCGGTTGGCTTTAGCCGATCCTTCCTCGGATACGGCCTCAAGCCGCTCTAGCCAACCCTTCCCCAGATATGGCCTCGAGCACCCCCTAGACCTACACCCGAGACCTAGTCGCCAACACGAGGCGAATTTCAGCCCTAAGTCCTACCCAGACCTAGTCACCAACACGAGGCGAATTTACTAAATGATTACAGAAAAGATGTGAAATGAAAAGACAATAATGTAAAACTCCCTCTATGTGGATCTCTTGGAGAAGTAGACGAAGACGCAGAGTATGATCGTAGTCGATGCGGTCTTTCATCACGATGATGACGCGTGTTGAAATCTTCTCCACGGATCTCCTTTAGTCTTTATGAATTTGTGGGAGTATCTCTCTGAAACTTCCTCTCTATGTTGTGGCACGAAGCTCTGGAATTCTGGATCTCAAGAGGCTTAGGAAGTCGGAGCCAAGATGTCTTTTTATAGACTTAGCGCTAGCGCCTGCGCTAGTGCTACCGTCGGTGCTATCCCATATTAAGTAATATTTTGCGCGCGAGAATCTTTAATCTGTGGCAACTCTGCTGAGATTCCTCTTGTGTTCCGCGCTACCGCCAGCGCTATCAGCTACCACCAGCGCTATCCCATATTAGGACACATTCTGCGCGGCAGAATCTTCAATCCGAGGAAACAATTCCTTCTTGCCAAACGTGTGCGTCGCTACCGCCTGCGCTATTGCCTACCGCCAGGCGTTATCTCCTTCCATATGTGCTCCCGGAATTGCGCTATCATCGCTAGCGCCAGGCGCTAAGTGCTACCGCCGACGCTAGTGGGAGACTTGGAATTGCTGGCTCAAAATTGGGTGCAACCATCCATGAGTCATGTGGACTTTGATTTCCTGCACACTTAAACACACAAGATCAAATACACATAGGATTTGTTATTCTCAAACCTAGGAGATGCGGAAGACCATGTTCCAACACGGCGAAGAAACATGAGACGAAGCTCACTGTGTTTCCTCCTGTATAGCGATCAGGGGCGACGATCGCTCGCTTCGACCTCCTCAGCTCCTTCCCCTGAACCGCATTATCTCCAGCTGCTTCTTCCCTAGCTCCTCTTCCAGACGTGCTAGGAGCATCGCTCCCCCTGCTCCCTGAACCAGAAGCCTCCGTCTCGGAACTAGAAGGAGATGGACCACCTGGTGACACAGGTAGCTCCACCTGAAGATCCTCCACAGCTTTCTCCGGCACCTCCACCCTGCTCTCTGGTAGCTCCACACCAGAATATCCCTTGTAAGATGTCACCTCATCGAACACGACGTCGCGAGATACAATAAATCTCCGCGTCTCCGGGTCCATGCACTTCCAACCTTTCTTCCGCTCATCGTATCCCACGAAGACTAGCTTCCTTGCTTTCGCATCTAGCTTCGTCCGAAGAGCATCTGGAACATGCACGTAATAGGTGGAACCAAACACCCTAAGGTGTGCCACGCTTGGCTTCTCCTTGAACATCATCTCATGCGGAGTCAACATGTTGATGGGACTCAAAGGCATCCTGTTGATGACGTAGGCAGCACAAGACATTCCCTCCGCCCAGAAGGACTTTGGGATACTCTTGGCATGCAGCCAACACTTGCAGGTCTCCGTCAGATGACGGATCTTCCGCTCTGCAACTCTGTTCTATTGTGGAGTATGTGTACAAGTGAGCTCTCTCCGGATGCCTGCCTTCCTGCAAAAAATAGAGAACTCACTGGAGGTGAACTCCCCTCCATTGTCAGTCCTCAGCTTCTTCACCCGCAGTCCTAGCCGACCCTCCACGAGCTCCTTGAACTCCACAAACTTGGTAAACGCCTCCGCCTTCTCCTTCAAGAAATATACCCAGACACATCTGGTGTAATCATCAATCAACACCAGCATATATCTGCTGCCTCCGAGGCTTGGGGTAGCAGTAGGTCCCATTAAGTCACTGTGGATGCACTCCAACGACACACTACTCCTTGTCTGCGACTTGTCAAATGGTAGTCGATGAGACTTGCCGAACTGACATCCTGCGCAAACATGACCTTCACCGTAGGAAGATAGACTTGGCAGGCCCTTGACCAGACCTCTCACTGCCATAGCTTTCAGCTTGTCCATCCCTACGTGCCCCAACCTCTCATGCCATATAACGGCACCATCATTCGTCTTCATCTTGTCGACGTAGGAACTTGTCGATAAAACGAACAAGTCATTTGCCCGTCTCCCGACATGGACGAACTCGGCCTTTACGGCCTCAAAATTGCGTAGAAACTTCACTTCTGTTGGGCCGAACAGAATGTGATACCCAACGTCTACAGCGTTGGTCACGAAGAAGAGGGTTTTCCTCATACCAGGCACGTGATAGACGCTCTTCAAAGTAAGTGGCCCTCTATCACTGCCCAAGGAAACAACCCCCACCTTATCTACTGGATGCACAGTATTATCAGTAGTAATGATTGCATTGTTACCTGTATAGGGCTGTGCAGAAGAAAGCTTGGTCTCGTCTCCGGTGAGGTGATGACCACACCCCGAGTCCACGATCCAGTCTTCCAGATAGTTGATAGGAGTCGAAGCTCTAACAGAAGCCGAGAAGGCTCCTCCCCAACCTCCTTCAAAGTGCCTGGCCTCAGCTTCCTCCTTCTCCGCAGCATGCCCAGCTTGGGTGACCACCCTGCAATCCTTCCTGATGTGGCCATACTTGCCACACTTGAAGCACTTTGGACCTTCACCCTTCTTCTTCCCGTCGGCCTTGGGAGCATACCCCCTTTCCTGCTGCCCAGAAGTTGAAGGCCCATAGCCTCCTCCAGCGGTCTTCTTCTTCTTATCCCACTTCTTCTTCTTCCCCGAGAAGAGCACCTCGCCATCTCCCCCAGCCACTGACACCCCCGTCATCTGCCTTGCCAAACTTTTTTGCGATGCAAGCAAGTTCTCCAGCTCCAACAGAGACGGCTGATTTGCCCATCCCTGCACCGACGTCACAAAGGCAACATATTCCTTCCACAAGCCGCGGATGATGTGCCTCTTCTGCTTCGCCTCGGAGATAGGCTCATCAGGATCCAATGCTGAGATTTCAGAGCACAAGTTCTTCATCTTCAGAAAGAAAGTGGAGATAGAAAGATCACCCTGAGCCGACCTTGCCAGCTCATTCTCCAAGAACTGTAGCCTTGCTACATTCTTCTTGTTAAACAGCCCATCCAGGGCTCTCCAGATCTCCGCAGCCGATCCACACCCCAAGATGTGATCAAACAGGTCAGGTGATATTGCCCTCTTCAGAGTGAACTCTGCCTTCGCATTCGTCCTCCTCCAAGTTCTCACCTCAGCCCCATTATCCCCTTCCGGGACAACTTCCAGCGTCTGATCTCCTCCAACTACCTCCCAGAGGTCCTCACCTAGAAGATAGCTTTGCATACACGACTTCCACTTCTTGAAGTTAGTCGATGTAAGCATCTCAATTCCAAGACCCCTCGCTTCCATTGCTCTACCACTGGTTCCTTCTTCACAAAGGCGATGGCTACTCTAAGTTGCTCACTGCTCTATCCACTCCAACCTCGCTCTGATACCATGTGAAATTTTTCGAATCTTTATGAAGTGAGCAGGAATCATACAACTTAGAGTTCACAAGCCAAGCAACCAGAAGCAAATGGAGGCAAACAAGTGATCTTTATTGATAGCATAAAACTTCAGTACAAGGCAGGGTATGCTTAGCGAGACATGATTTCGCCAGCACAAACACCAAAAGGGAAAGTTACAGAAATTGAAGATAACTTGAGCCCGCGCGGTCTCCCTGCGACCTCAGCAACTTGTCAGACCGCAACCCACTGCCGATCTCAGAACAACACCAGATCGCTGATCAGGCCGCACCCCTCCTTCTGACTCCTGATTCTCCCGAACTCCAGCAACACAACTCCAAGCCGCAGACCGCCCGAACACTTTCAGAGGAAGAGGTGATCGCTGCTTCCCGCACTATCCGCAGAAGCTGCACAATAAGAGTTCAATCAGCAGACCGCCCGGTCACACAAATAGAGACCGCAGGAAAGAATAGAACTCAGCTTACACTTGGTGTGTCCTTCATTATTGCTGTCGATGGGTCCTATTTATAGGCGTGAGACCTGATCCAGTCACCACCCTATGAGTTAGGATCACCACCCTCCAGACCGCGCGACCTTACCGGTCACACCGCGCGATCAGCAATAGTACTCCTGCTTCCTTTTAGGTGAGCTCGCCAGCTTCAACCAAACCATGAGAGACCGCCACTCTCATAGTGAGATCGCGACTCCACAAGGAGATCGCCAAACCGCCACGAAGCTGCTCATCACCTATGTTCGCCAGAGACCGCGAACACAACCAGTTTGCCATCAGACCGCGAACTCCTGTCCGCATGCCAGTCTCCTCCTGAGATCGCGAACAGCGTCCAGCTCGCATACCAGTCTCCTCCTGAGACCGCGAACTGAGACCGCGCGACCAAGTCCCATAGTCCGCGACTACCACCAGAAAGCCCGGTCAGCCACCAGACCGCATTCTGGAAAACCTGGATCAAACTGTGCGGTCACACCAGACCGCCACAGCCTTGAAGAAGACAGCTTGCCACGCGGTCACGCACAAACCGCGCACACCTGAAGACGATCAACCCGCCACGCGGTCACAGATAGACCGCGCGGCCTTCACCTTCACCAGCCTTGGACCCATACCAGCGATCAAGCCAGGAGACCGCGGCTAGGCTTAGACAAGCCAGACCGCAGAGGCAGACCGCCAGGCCGTGTGGTCACGCCAGACCACCCGACCTCCTCCCAGACCGCCCAGGTCCAAAAGCCCTCTAACTTCCACTTCAACAATTTCAACACCAGCCACCAAGTGGCACCCATTCAGCCCAAATCTGACTAGGCATTAACTGTGGGTGCTCAGGCATGGCCATGGGCAGAAGAATGAAGTGCCAAATGACCACCATTCCCAAACTCCTCCTATTTTTAATGGAAATTGGGGGAAAAGTCCCTTATACCCCCTTGTATGTCACTCCTGCCAATTTTTAGGGGGCGAGCATGGTAATTGTGCACTTGGGCTGCTGAGTGGGCTTTGGTTGAGGCCTTTGCCCAATTGGATTTGGTTTGGGCTCTTAATTTTTTCATTTTGGCCTAAGGTTGACCATGGTTGACCTTGATGTTTACTTGGTCAATTGGGTGGGTTGACTGGTCCAAGATATTGGCCTTGGGTCCCTTAACATCCCCCAATGTTAATTGGGTCATGATGATGCCCCAAATGGGCCAATTTAATCAATATGTGCGATTTTGACCAAAATTGAGGAAAAGTTGGCTTTGGTCAATTTGGTCAAATTGATGATCCCATGATGGGGCTTTTGAGTCAATTGGGTCCCCCCATGATGTCCTAAGACTAGGAGTGAAGTCAATTTCATGTGTTGGGGATCAATTGAACCTATTGGGGAAGGATTGGCTTATGTTGACCTAAGTTTGACTTTGGTCAATTTGGACTAATTGAAGACCCCATGATGGGGCTTTTGGGCACTCGTTTAGGGGTTTACCATCTATTGGTGGGGTCAATTTGGCCATATGAGCATGAATTGAACCCTATTGAGTTGGATTGGGCTATATTGACCTAAGTTTGACTTAGTCAATTTGGCTAAATTGGTTGACCAAATGATGAGCTTTTGGTCTACTATGCCTCCTTTGGGGTTAGGGACATGGTGGTGGGGTTAATTCACATGTGTAGGTTCAATTTGAGCTAAATTGGTCTAAAATGGCTTGTCTCCTATAGTGGCTCACACTTGAGTTCTCTCAACTCAAGGTGGGCTCAGGTCACTACCTAGCTCAAACTCACCTCACTCACCACATATCCTATCCTAATTGGAGTTAAGGGGTCTAGTAGGAAATGAGATGTTACACATAAGGCACCCACCTATGCTATGGGAGGAACTACTTGGGTAACAAGATCTTTACTTTCATCATCTTGTTAGGTATGTTGACAGGTTAAGGACAAAGAAGACGCGTGGTATTTGGACTCTGGTTGTTCAAAGCACATGACAGGAAATAAATCAAAGTTCTTTAGCTTGGAGATAAAGAAATGAGGAGTTGTAACGTTTGGCGATAATGGAAAAGGAAAGATCATGGGAATTGGTGAAGTTGGTAACGTTTCTTTCAAGATCTCTAATGTTTTATTTGTTAAAGGTTTGAAACACAATTTAATATCTATTAGTCAATTATGTGATAGGGGCTTGAATGTTTTATTTGAGTCATCGTCAAACCTTTGCAAAATAATAGATTCAAAAACTCATGAAGTTATTTTTACCGCACCAAGAATTCATAATGTTTATATGATTACCTTTAATGAACTTTCTCATTCATCACTTAAATGTTTCATTTCAAAGAATGATGAGTTAGAATTATGGCATAGGCGACTAGGACATTCTAGTACTAAATTTATAGTGAAACTTTCAAAAAACAAATTGAGTAAGGGTTTACCACTATTAGATGGAAAACTTTCTTCATTATGTTTAACATGTCAAAAAGAAAAATTTACCAAATCATCTTTTAAAAGCAAAAATATTATATCTACTTCTAGGCCTTTGCAATTAATTCACATGGATTGTTTGGTCCAGTTTCAACTCAAAGTCTAGGAGGTGGAAAATATACTTTTGTCTTAATTGATGACTATTCTCATTTTTATTGGACTATTTTTCTAGTATTCAAATTTGATGCATATATTGAATTTACTAAGTTATGCACTTGTATTCAAAATGAATTAGATTTAAAAATTAAATGTATGCGATCAGATCATGGTGGTGAATTTGATAATGATAAATTTATTTCATATTGTACTGAATTTGAGATAAAGCATGAATTTTCCGCTCCTCGCACACCACAGCAAAATTGTGTAGTGAAGAGGAAAAATAGAACACTTCAAGAACTAGCACACACTATGTTATCTGAATTTAAATTACCAAGATATTTTTGGGCTGAAGCTGTTAGTACTGCGTGTTATGTTATAAATCATGTCATGCTACGTCCTATTTTGAAACTTACTCCATATGAATTATATTTTCAAAAGAAATCTAATGTATCTTATTTCAAAGTATTTGAGTGTAAATGTTTTATTTTAAATGCAAAAGATACTTTAAGTAAATTTGATGAAAATTGTGACGAAGGTATTTTTATTGGTTATTCTTCAACTAGTAAGCTTACATAGGTTATAATAAACAGATTAAAGTAGTTGAAGAAACAGTTCATATTAAATTTGATGAACTTGTTCATTGTGTAGTGGAGAATAAATCTGCAGGTGATGGTGAAGAACTCATGTTGAAAAGAAATGATTGTTGGGAAAAACCCTTGATTTAACTTAACAAATTAACTAAAGTGATTTTATCCCCTAGAATTAAATTACTCATTATATAGTGAGGGTAATCTGGTCATTAGATGTCCTAGGATGTCACACTCAACTTAGGGTGTCAAGACCAGATCAAGAGAAGCAAAATTTGGACAAAGTTAATATTTGCGCCGATTAGAATTCGACACAACATCGATTCCATATTGACGCTACTCTGACTAGAAGTCCAAGTGGTTCAACCCTTCTGTCGAAGTAACTTAAGTCGACGTTACGCCGAATACATATCGACGCAGAGGTCAGAAACTTGTCGAAGTAACTTGAGAAGTCGACGCAGCTTCTACTTCAACTCAAAGCAAAAGGGAATATCTATCGAAGCCATCTAAAATCGACGAAACGTCGACTTCATCTCGACGCGGATAATGAAGTTCAGAGCCATGCCTTTCAACTCGACGGGTGCGTCGATAAGATATCGACGCAATGTCGACTAGCAAAGTTCAATCAGAGCACAGATGAAATCGAAGCAGCTCCTACAAGAACTCAAAGTTGCGTCGATAAGGAGGAAGTGAATTCGACGCTACGTCGAATATAGTCTGTAAAAGTATAACTTTTTAGCTGTCATTTTAATCCCTCTCTCATGGCCCACATATTTCAAGACCGTTCTCCAACGGCTTAATAATTGCCTGGAATAGAAAGAAGCATTAAAGAAGGAGACAAAAGCTTTCTTGGAAACATATTCCTTATTGGTGGACGGGTCGAGAGTTAAACAAGAAAAGAAAGAGACTGTCTAGGAAATGATGCCTTTTCAGGTCTTAACAGAAAGGAAAACAAATTCAAATTGAAGACAGATAATAAAAGGACTGAGAAGAAAGAGAAGTATAAGGCATTCATTACAATCAACCATCTTCCTCAGCTTAGGGTTTTCTGTCTTCTTCTTCCTCCCTCAAGAACCCTAACACAGAACATCGAAAAGAAAAGAAAGCTCTGATTTTCTTCATCTGATAGAACAGAAGATCTGAAAGCTGCTCTCCATCACAATCTCATAGCAGCCATGTTGACGCCAGGAAAATCCTGACCTCAAGATTCTGACCAATGCAGTCAGAGGCTACTCGCCCAGCAGCCCAACGAGATGACTTGGCTGGCAACGACGAAGAAGCTAGAAGAGCAACAAATAGGACCCCATGTGCTGCGACAGGGAGGTCCCACCACGTACCCGGAAGCTCAAAGGAGTCTTCCCCTCCAAAACCAAAAATGGCCAAGCTTGGTACAAGGAAGGTAGGGACCTGGCGAGTATCTCGCCTGAGGGGGTCAACCTCGTCCAAAAGGTCTTCTTTCTTGTACCCCCGGGGATCTATTTATAGGCAAATCCTGGGGGGGTAGTTACCTGACCATACTCGCCCATAATCGCTTCTGCTTGCCCAAACTCACCCCTTGCTCGCCATACTCGCCCCTTGCTCGCCCAAGCTCGCCCCTTGCTCTCCATGCTCGCCCCTTACTCGCCATGCTCGCCCCTTGCTCGCCTAGCGAGGTCTATGAATAGGCGTCTCCTTAGGCCTTTCTGATCTCGATGAATTACGGGTGGTACACAATCCCCGCTTTTTTCGAGTTCGATACGAGCTCGGAAAAATAATGTAGAACCCGTAGTTCGGAGAGATGGGCGCTAGACGGTATGCGAGCTCCTTCCCAGGAGGGGATCCAAACTGTAGGAGGAAAAAGAGTCGATACCTCCTCGAGCTTGACTAGAGGAAGAGAGAACACAGACACTTTACGGGAGCTGAGCTCAACTGGAGGCGGATACAAGGTCGACACCTTCTAGGAGCCGAGCTCAACTAGAGGCGGAGACAAGGTCGACACCTTTTAGGAGTCGAGCTCAACTAGAGGTGGATAAAAGGTTGACACCTTCTAGGAGCTGAGCTCAACTAGAGCTGGAGAGAAGATCAACACCTTCTAGGAGCCGAGCTCAACTAGAGGCAGATAAAAGGTCGACACCTTCTAGGAGCCAAGCTCAACTAGAGGCGGAAACAATGTCGACGCCTTCTAGGAGCCGAGCTCAACTAGAGGCGGATAAAAGGTCGACACCTTCTAGGAGCCGAGCTCAACTAGAGGTGGACAGAAGATCAACACCTTCTAAGAGCCGAGCTCAACTAGAGGCGGAGAGAAGGTCGACACCTTTTAGGAGCTGAGCTCAACTAAAGGCGGAGACAGGGTCGACACCTTCTAGGAGCCGAGCTCAACTAAAGGCGGAGACAAGGTCGACGCCTTCTAGGAGCCGAGCTCAACTAGAGGTGGATAAAAGGTGGACACCTTCTAGGAGCCGAGCTCAACTAGAGGTGGAGAGAAGATCAACACCTTCTAGGAGCCGAGCTCAACTAGAAGCAGATAAAAGGTCGACACCTTCTACGAGCTGAGCTCAACTAGAGGCGGAGACAATGTCGATGCCTTCCAGCAGCCGAGCTCAATTAGACGCGGATAAAAGGTCGACACCTTCTAGGAGCCGAGCTCAACTAGAGGTGGAGAGAAGATCAACACCTTCTAGGAGCCGAGCTCAACTAGAGGCGGAGAGAAGGTTGACACCTTCTAGGAGCTGAGCTCAACTAGACGCGGAGACAAGGTTGACACCTTCTAGGAGTCGAGCTCAACTAGAGGCGGAGACAAGGTCGACGCCTTCTAGGAGCCAAGCTCAACTAGAGGCGGATAAAAGGTTGACACCTTCTAGAGCCGTGCTCAACTAGACGCGGAGACAAGGTCGACGCCTTCTAGGAGCCGAGCTCAACTAGAGGCGGATAAAAGGTCGACACCTTCTAGGAGCCGAGCTTAACTAGAGCTGGAGAGAAGGTCGACACCTCGCAGGAGCCGAGCTCAACTGGAGCCGAAGAGAAGGTCGACACCTCGCAGGAGTCGAGCTCTACTGGAGGCGGAAAGAAGGTCGACACCTCGCAGGAGCCGAGCTCAACTGGAGGCGGAGAGAAGGTCGACACCTCGCAGGAGCCGAGCTCAACTAGAGGCGGAGACAAGGTCGACGCCATATAGGAGCCGAGCTCAACTAGAGGCGGATAAAAGGTCGACACCTTCTAGGAGCCGAGCTCAACTAGAGGTGGAGAGAAGATCAACACCTTCTAGGAGCCGAGCTCAACTAGAGGCAGATAAAAGGTCGACACCTTCTAGGAGCCGAGCTCAACTAGAGACGGAGACAAGGTCGACGCCTTCTGGGAGCGGAGCTCAACTAAAGGCGGATAAAAGGTCGACACCTTCTAGGAGCCGAGCTCAACTAGAGGCAGAGAGAAGGTCGACACCTTCTAGGAGCCGAGCTCAACTAGAGGCGGAGACAAGGTCGACGCCTTCTAGAAGACGAGCTTAACTAGAGGCGGAGACAAGGTCGACGCCTTCTAGGAGCCGAGCTCAACTAGAGGCGGAGACAAGGTCGACACCTTCTAGGAGCCGAGCTCAACTAGAGGCGGAGAGAAGGTCGACACCTTCTAGGAGCCGAGCTCAACTAGAGGTGGAGAGAAGGTCGACACCTCGGAGGAGCCGAGCTCAACTGGAGGCGGATGGATACAAGGTCAACACCTCACAGGAGCCGAGCTCAACTAGAGGTGGAGAGAAGGTCGACACCTTCTAGGAGCCGAGCTCACTAGAGGCGGAGAGAAGGTCGACACCTTCTAGGAGCCGAGGTCAACTAGAGGCGGAGACAAGGTCGACACCTTCTAGGAGCCGAGCTCAACTAGAGGCGGAGAGAAGGTCGACGCCTTCTAGGAGCCGAGCTCAACTAGAGGCGGAGAGAAGGTAGACACCTCGCAGTAGCCGAGCTCAAATGGAGGCGGATACAAGGTCGACACCTTCTAGGAGCCGAGATCAACTAGAGGCGGAGAGAAGGTCGACACCTTCTAGGAGCTGAGCTCAACTAGAGGCGGAGACAAGGTCGACACCTTCTAGGAGCCGAGCTCAACTAAAGGAGGAGACAAGGTCGACGCCTTCTAGGAGCCGAGCTCAACTAGAGGTGGATAAAAGGTTGACACTTTCTAGAGCCGAGCTCAACTAGAGGTGGAGAGAAGATCAACACCTTCTAGGAGCCGAGCTCAACTAGAGGCAGATAAAAGGTCGACACCTTCTAGGAGTCGAGCTCAACTAGAGGCGGAGACAATGTCGACGCCTTCTAGGAGCCGAGCTCAACTAGAGGCGGATAAAAGGTCGACACCTTCTAGGAGCCGAGCTCAACTAAATGTGGAGAGAAGATCAACACCTTCTAGGAGCCGAGCTCAACTAGAGGCGGAGAGAAGGTCGACACCTTCTAGGAGCGGAGCTCAACTAGAGGCGGAGACAAGGTCGACACCTTCTAGGAGCCGAGCTCAACTAGAGGCGTAGACAAGGTCGACGCCTTCTAGGAGCCGAGCTCAACTAGAGGCGGATAAAAGGTCGACACCTTCTAGGAGCCGAGCTCAACTAGAGGTGGAGAGAAGATCAACACCTTCTAGGAGCCGAGCTCAACTAGAGGAAGATAAAAGGTCGACACCTTCTAGGAGCCGAGCTCAACTAGAGGCGGAGACAAGGTCGACGCCTTCTAGGAGTCGAGCTCAACTAGAGGCGGATAAAAGGTCGACCCCTTCTAGGAGCCGAGCTCAACTAGAGACGGAGAGAAGGTCGACACCTTCTAGGAGCCGAGCTCAACTAGAGGCGGAGACAAGGTCGACCCCTTCTAGCAGCCGAGCTCAACTAGAGGCAGAGAGAAGGTCGACACCTTCTAGGAGTCGAGCTCAACTAGAGGTGGAGAGAAGGTCGACACCTCGCAGGAGCCGAGCTCAACTGGAGGCGGATACAAGGTCGACACCTTCTAGGAGCCGAGCTCAACTAGAGACGGAGAGAAGGTCGACACCTTCTAGGAGCTGAGCTCAACTAGAGGGGGAGAGAAGGTCGACACCTTCTAGGAGCCGAGCTCAACTAGAGGCGGAGAGAAGGTCGACACCTTCTAGGAGCCGAGCTCAACTAGAGGCAGAGAGAAGGTCGACACCTTCTAGGAGCCGAGCTCAACTAGAGGCGGAGAGAAGGTCGACACCTTCTAGGAGCCGAGCTCAACTAGAGGCGGAGAGAAGGTCGACACCTTCTAGGAGCCGAGCTCAACTAGAGGTGGAGAGAAGGTCGACACCTTCTAGGATCCGAGCTCAACTAGAGGCGGAGAGAAGGTCGACACCTTCTAGGAGCCGAGCTCAACTAGAGGCGGATACAAGGTCGACACTTCACAGGAGCCGAGCTCAAATGGAAGTTGAGAAGAGTCGACACCTGGCAGGAGCCGAGCTCAACTGGAGGTGGAGAGAGGTTGAAGGGGGGAAATGATACTCGGGCATCCTGCCGGACGCGCACTCTTGAGGCTTCTACTCCACCTGGTGAGAAGTCGTCAGAGATGACAATAATAATAAAGATGAATGCTCGATAGGCTCATAGGCTCAATGCGAGGTTGAGTGTTCGCTATCGTAATTATTGTGACCTTGGGAGGTACTTGGTGCAGTTGACGATCATACCTTGCTCGCACATAGCTACACGCACCTGTCTGCTTGCCCCTGCATACTCGCATATGCATGCTCGCACATACATACTCGCACCTGTATACTCGCCTTCTTCAAAAAACCCTTGATAGATTCGAGCTGTGAAGGGCACTTGGGGGGTCCGGAGGGACACACGCTCTCATGGCATTGTCTTGTACCTAGTGAAGAGCTGTCAAGATGTTGCAATGATAATGAAAAATGAAGAAAGAAGTAGGGAGTGGCAGTCAGGGAGGTCCGAGGGGACACACCGTCCCGAGGCCTCCATCCTACTTGGGTGCTGAATGTCGATGAAGAATGACGTCAAGTAGGGAATGGCAGTCGGGGAGGTCCAAGGGGACACACCGTCTCGAGGCCTCCATCCTACTTGGATGCCGGATGTCGATGAAGAATGACGCCAAGTAGGGAATGGCAGTCGGGGAGGTCTGAGGAGACACACCATCCCGTGGCCTCCATCCTACTTGGATGCTGAACATCGACGATGGATGATGTCAAGTAGGGACTGACAGTCGGGGAGGTCCGAGGGGACACACCATCCCGAGGCCTCCATCCTACTTGGACGCTGAACGTCGATGATGGATGACGTCAAGTAGGGACTGACAGTCGGGGAGGTCCGAGGGGACACACCATCCTGAGGCCTCCATCATACTTGGATGATGAACGTCGACGATGGATGACGTCAAGTAGGGAATAGCAGTCGGGGAGGTCCAAGGGGAGACACCGTCTCGAGGCCTCCATCCTACTTGGATGCCGGATGTTGACGAAGAGTGACATCAAGTAGGGAATGGCAGTCGGGGAGGTCCAAGGGGATACACCATCCCGAGGCCTCCATCCTACTTGGATGCCGGATGTCTTTGTTCCTTAAGTCGGTCGAATCGATCGCTTACTTTTCTTAAGTTGGGGTGTCGGCTTACAGACTTTCCCCTAGCAATCTCTCTAGTCGGATGAGAAATGCAGTCGGAGGGATCCGCGGAGAACGTACAAGGGGGGAGCTGATCTCGACCATCAGTGCAGAGGCTTGGACTTAAGGGAACGCACAACCGAGGCACTGTCCTATCATCCGCTCTGGGGGTCTTACGGGGG
The DNA here is from genome assembly GCA_033032865.1 of Dactylorhiza incarnata. Classification (NCBI taxonomy): domain Eukaryota; kingdom Viridiplantae; phylum Streptophyta; class Magnoliopsida; order Asparagales; family Orchidaceae; genus Dactylorhiza; species Dactylorhiza incarnata. The sequence continues at coordinate 1,156,073 of JAWHQI010000437.1, forward strand.
TTAAGTCGGAGGCATGTCCCCCAATCGGTTGCCAGGTTGCGGAAGAATCTTCATACTGTCACTCAACAATCAGAGGAGATTAGCCGCACCAACTCATAAGATTGAACGAAGCAACTGAAACATTAGGCTTTGCTACAAGAGGTCAAATGACACCTTTGTACAAGGGTCCCTCAGTCAGTTAAATCGATCATCTCTTCGTCGAATCGGGAGGTCGGCGCCCAGACCTCTTCCTGGTAATCTCTCCAGTCGGACGAGAAATATGGTCGGAGGGAACCGCGGCCAATGTGCAAGGGGGGAGCTGATCTCGGCCATCATTGCAGAGGCTTGGACTTAAGGGAATGCACAACCGAGGCACTGTCCCATCATCCGCTCTGGGTTTTTACGAGGTTTAAGTCGGAGGCCTGTTTCCCAACCCGCCGTGGATATCGACTTCACCTACTTCCTTCCTTTATTTTGAAAATGCTTAGCTGAAAGAGACAAAAAACTCACAATCTCTCTTGTTTCAGGGAGGTGAGGGTTCTATAGATAACATAACCTGTTGAGTGGTCGCGGGATGTCAAATTGAAGGTTATATGAGTAAGAACATAACATCGTGGGATACCAACTGGAACACCTCATGAGTAAGACCCCTCATGGGCCATAGCTGATGGAAGGAGATCATCGGGAGTATAGTACCGCGGGACATCAGCTGGAATACCTCATGAGTAAGACCCCTCATGGAATGTAAGCGCTTGATGAAAATCATCGCGATTAGAAGCTCGCGGAATACTAGCTTGAAGACATCACGAGTAAGCATCCTCGTGGAATATAAGCCCTTGATGGAGATCATCGCTAGTGGGAGCTCGTGGAATACCAGCTTGGAGACGTCACAAGTAACCATCCTCATGGAATATAAGAGCTTGATGGACATCATCGCGAGTGGAAGCTCGCGGAACACCAGCTATGAAAACCATCGCGACTAGGAGCTCGCCGAGTATTAGCTTGAAGACCTCGCGAGTAGGTTGTTGAAGAAGACCATCGTGAACATGGAGTCGCAGAACAACTTATGCTTTCCCTTTGTGGCCAACTCGTCATGAATCATCCTGTTTGTTAGTAATACAAAAAGCACTCGCGGGCTTTACCAAAGCACCTGTAAGTATGAACAGGTATGGAAATTACTGGCATTGAAGGAGGAAGCTGAGAGGAGGAGGAGTGTCAACCATGAACTTGCCAAATTTGATGCTCGTCGCCTGCGTGAAGTTGCCTATGCCGAGTAACAAGGAAGCTCGCCTATGGGCGAGTAAGGAGTGATAGTCGCCACTACCAAGGAAGCTCGCCTATGGGCGAGTAAGGAAGGAACTCGCCACTACCAAGGAAGCTCGCCTATGGCGAGGAAGGAAGGAGCTCGCCACTACCAAGGAAGCTCGCCTATAGCGAGGAAGGAAGAAGCTCGCCGCTACCAAGGAAGCTCGCCTCTACCGAGTACTGAAGTTGTTGATCTGAACTTGTCTCTGGAACTCGCCTGTAGAAACTCGCCTATGGCGAGTTGGGATCTCACCAGCATGGATTCGCCTACCATGGTCTCATCTCCATGCGACTAGGATTCGCCTATGGGCGAGTATGGAACTCGCCTCCTTGAAGTCTCCATTTCTGACGTCGCAATCAGGATCTCACCAACTAAATTCGCCATCTAGAACTCGCCTATTGGCGAGTAAGGAGCTCACTTTACTTGCGAGAATTCGCCATACTCGGGAGTGGCCAACAACTTCCTCGTGGTCGCTAATTTCTACCATCTCGCCTTCCTACTAGACTTTCTTCCTCTGACTACGATCCACGCTCACCGCACCAAAGTGTTGACGCCAGGAAAATCCTGACCTCAAGATTCGGACCAATGCAGCCGGAGACCACTCGCCCAGCAGCCCAACGAGATGACTTGGCTGGCAACGACGAAGAAGCTAGAAGAGAAACAAACAGGACCCCAGGTGCTGCGGCAGGGAGGTCACACCACGTACCCGGAAGCTCAAGGGAGTCTTCCCCTCCAAAACCAAAAATGGTCGAGCATGGTACAAGGAAGGCAGGGACCTGGCGAGTATCTCGCTTGAGGGGGTCAACCTCGTCCAAAAGGTCTTCTTTCTTGTACCACTGGGGGTCTATTTATAGGCAAATCCTTGGGTGGGGGGGGGGGGTAGTTAACTGACCATACTCGCCCATACTCGCCTCTGCTCGCCCAAACTCGTCCCTTGCTCGCCATACTCGCCCCTTGCTTGTCCAAGCCCGCCCCTTGCTCGCCATGCTCGCCCCTTGCTCGCCATGCTCGCCCTTTCTTGCCATGCTCACCCCTTGCTCGCCATGCTCGCCCCTTGCTCGTCATGCTCACCCCTTGCTCGCCATGCTCGCTCCTTGCTCGCCTAGCGAGGTCTATGAATAGGCGTCTCCTTAGGCCTTTCTGATCTCGACAAATTACGGGTGGTACAAGCCAGATCTCAATCAGCAGAAGTAGAAAGGATCTGACATACAAAGCTCCTGTAATTCATCATTATCATAAGCAGGGATTAATCAAGAGCAGATCCTGTGAAACATCCAATATGATGTTCTTCATACAGCCTTCTCAAGAATTTTGAGAACAGAATTCCTACATCTTTCTTCTTTCTCTTTCTCATTCTATTTCTGTAAAAGAGTTTTATTAATCACTCTTCAAAGGATTCAGTGGTTCAAGATCTCCTTATCAAAAGATCTGGTGGTTCAAGATCTCCTTATCAAAAGATCTGGTGGTTCATGATCTCCTTGCCAAAAGATCAGTGGTTCTAAGAGTCTCCTTATCAAAAGACTCAGGCACAGTGGTGCATTCCTAGCAGGTGGTAGAAGAGAGGAGTACCCACATTTTGGAGAACCTCTATAAAATCTTTTGTGTTTGTGTTGTGCTTTCCTGTGCTGTCCCAATTCTTTATTCAGCATCTTTATTTCCTGCACTATTATTATTCTGCCTATGCATTGTTGAGCATAAATTCATTGTTTAGTTTATTGTGTACACAGTATGATAGAATTATTTTAAATCTCTATTCACCCCCCATCTAGAGGATTCTCAGAGGCACACTGTGCACTTTCAATGATGATGATGAAGACGTACTTGGAAATGGAAAAGAAGAAAAAAAGGAAGAAGTAAAGAAAAAATTGAGGAATTTGTGCAACCAAGCGAGCTTAGATCCACTAATGATCATCCACAAGACTTGGTCATTGGAGAACCTACAAGAGGGGTTAGTGCACGTGCTTCTCGACATGATTTATTTTCAAACCTTTGTTTTATTTCTAACTTATAACCAAAAGATGTTTCAACCGCTTTAAATGATGAATCTTGGTTTTTAGCTATGACGGAAGAACTTGATCAATTTGAATGAAATAAGGTTTGGAAGCTTGTACAAAGACATAGTGATCATCCTGTTGTAGGAGTAAAATGGATTTTCAAAAATAAATTAGATAGTGAATCTAGGATTACTATAAACAAATTAGGCTTGTAGCAAAAAAGTTATGCTCAAATTGAAGGAATAAATTTTGATGAAACTTTTGCACCCGTAACATGTCGTGAAGCAGTTAGGATTTTCATTGCATTTGCTAGTTATAAAAGATTTAAATTATTACAAATGGATTTTAAAAATGCATTTTTAAACGGGTATATTAAGGAAGAGATTTATGTAGAACAACCTCCTGACTTTGTTAATAATAAATATCTCAATCATGTTTATAAGTTATATAAAGCTCTTTATGGTTTGAAACAAGCACCCCGAGCATGGTATGGTGGATTAATACTTTATTTATTAAAGAATGATTTTAAAATGGGTAGTGCTGATTGTACACTCTTCATTAAGTATGTAAATGCTGATATAATTATTTTGCAATTTATATTGATGAAATTATCTTTGGATCCACTGATGAAGAGTTATGTAATGATGTTGTTAAAGTGATGAAAAATAAATTTGAAATGAGCATGGTAGGAGAACTGACTTATTTTCTAGGTTTTCAAATTACACAAAAACATGATGGCATTTTTATTAATTAATCTAAGTACATTCATGATGTGTTAATGCGATTTGGGTTTGACAAGCTAGTACTCCTATGAGTGTTTCTTTAAAGTTAGGAAATGATGAAACTGAAATTTCTATAGATCAAACTTTATATAGAGGGATGATTGGATCATTATTATATTTAACCGCTTCAAGACCTGACATTATATTTGTTGTATGTTTATGCGCTAGATTTCAAGCTAATCCAAAAGAATCACATTTAAAGCGGTTAAACGTATTTTTCGTTATCTAATTGAAACTTCTAAACTAGGTTTATGATATCCACATAGTGATAATTTTATTTTGCATGACTATTCCGATTCTGATTATGCTCGGTGTTCATTAGATCACAAAAGCACTAGTGACACTTGTCACTTTCTAGGCCCTTCACTCATTTCTTGGTCGAGTAAGAAACAGAATTATGTTACCCTCTCAACCACCGAGGCCGAGTATATTGCACTAGGTAGTTGTTGTGCACAAACTCTTTGGAAGAAACAAACATTAGAAGACTATAACATTAATCATCAAACTATAAAATTATGGTGTGACAACAAAAGTGCTATTGACTTAACAAACAACCCAGTACATCATTCTAGGTCTAAACACATCGATGTTCGAGATCATTTTATAAGAGACCACATAAAACAAAATCAAATTAAAACTTCATTTATAGGCACAGATTCGCAACTTGCCGATATATTCACAAAACCACTTCCGGATTCCCGCTTTTTAATGCTAAGACTAGAATTAGGAATACTAGACATATCAAATTGAGCATATTAATTTTCATTAAAAAAAATTAAAATGAAAATTGCTAAATCCACACAAAGTAATTAAACCATGATTAAACGTCATCAAAATTCCACTAACTGCTTGTTTAATACAAAAATTAACTGAAGATAACTTCTAAATATGAGTTCCAAAACAGACAACTGAAACTAAATTACACTTCACTGTTGTCCACGACATCTACCTGTCACCGACGACATCTTCCAGTACATCAAAACCTGCAGAAAAATACTCAAAAATCTCTGCTCTCAGCACCACTACTCTCTAGTTGATCCCCTTTTGAGCTCTGACCAGCATCTCTTCCATATCGTGTTCGCCTCGTTGACTGACACGGCGACTCTGCTTCCGAGTCTTCCCATTCAGCGGCCTCAGCAGGAGTAGGTTTTAGCTTTAAACCTTTCACCAGAAATTTCATAAAATTCTGAATCTTGCCTGTCTTCTTCTTCACATCCTTCGTGTGCTCCTCAAACGACTTCATATACTCCTCAAGTGAGCCTCGTAAATCATCCACAACTTCGCGTAAAGATCTTCCACGTAAGATTCATGAATTTCTCATCTCTAACGATGGCTCACGCTGAAATCGACTAGGTCGCATAGTTTCCGTATTGAAAATTCCGGGAATACAATCATTCAAATAAAAATCTTGGTTTATCCAAGAATATTTCTTAAATAATATGCGTTGGATGATTGCTCACATTGGCAAGCTATGAACCTTCTTCCATGTCGGACTCTTCAATCTAAACGTATAGCGCATAATAGATAACAGTAGATCTGCAACATCAAACGACTCTTTTTCTAATATGAAATACGTCACAAGGCTAAGTTGTGTCGTAATACTTCTTTAGTCACCGACTTTGTACATGACTGTATTCCTTAAGATTTCTTTCACAACCTATGCATCCGGTGTGAGCGTCGTCGTCGTCGTGATTAAATTCTTCATAGAATTTTCGTGCAATGTCATATTCAGGAGCGTCCAATCTTGTTCTTTTCTATTATTTTCTACTATGTCCGTCATATGCTCTCTCTCAATCAGTCCAAATTCATTTCTCAAATCTATATGGGAAATTTCCACAAATTGCCCTTGGATTTTCGATCTTACACCACCATTCAGATCCGTATAATTTGGATCTTCCAAGTGGTTGTAAAACTCTCGAATTAAAACTAATGAGAACATGTCTAGGATTATGACAGAAATGATATCTGCCTTGGCGAGTAGAAAATATATGTGTTCGTGTCGTGGAAGGTAACTCCACAACTTTAGCTACTCCCATAAGTGACCTTTCAATGCCTTGATAACTTTGGTATGATGAATGAGAGTCACCGGACGTACTTCTACGCGCTCTAGAACTGGACACCATACCTTCTCTTTCAAAACCTTCACATAAAAAAAATCTAAAAAATGAAATTTTTGATCTCTAAACTTCATAAAACAAAAAGGAATCATTAAACAAGTTTTCATTTTAGAAATTTTTACCAAAAATTAAAACCCCCATGAAATTACCTTAGATCTAGGATTTCCGCCGGCTTCCCACTACCTCTCTCGCGAAACCCTACGGGAAATGAGTCCAGCCTCTGTTTTACTCAGTTTCACGACTTTCTTATACTTTAGATGATAGCTAGATGTCGGAAAGCCGTCCAAATTCAATTCTTCGGTCTATTTGCTTGCACTTCAGTTATATGTCATTATTACATTAATTTTATCATGTATAAAAGTTCATCACTGTGATTTCGTACTCTCAACTAGCCTTTTTACCATTGTTATAGCTTAGACATTCTCATGATATCATCGATCCTCTCTAATAGAACATGAGAATTACTGAAAATTATTATCGCATGCCTAGAAATCTTTTATGTATGATAATGAACTATCACATACACTTACATTGATTTGTTACATGTGAAATTCTATTTAATTCCTACATAAATCATGATTGTTATCACATAACAAAATAACCTTCATAAATAACAGTCTTTCACTTAGATTCATTTGCACAAATCAAAATTGTCCACCATGTTTTGTAATACAAGTGAATTTGGAGGTCCTTTGTCCAAATCAAAAAGAAGAAAATACAAAAATTCAAATCACTAAATATGTGATAAAGAAAGAAAAATATTACTATATATGATGAAATGACAAGGACACTCCACCAAGCACTACTTACCCTCCTAATAAGTCTTCATAAGCATTGTGAGGTTGAGCACCTTGGAAAGAATTGTAAAGTGTCTTGTGCAACTACTACATGGTACTTCACAGAAATTTTGTGCTATGACTTCTATGTTAAGAGTTTCTGTCTTTTTATGTCCGTTAATTAGTTATGCTTCTCATATTTGTGTGTGACTTAAATTACCTCATATGTATTCTCTCAAACTATCACTTGAACACTTCATTATTATATATAACATTTCTTCTCATGAGAATTGGACCGAAATGATTCCAGACTTCTCTATACTATTGTGTCTCTCTGTGATATTTTTGAATGCACATAATGATGTTTAGGTTTATTTGATTCTACAAATTGTTTCACATTTTTTTACCAATCTATACTTTCTTCACCAATATTATGACATATTCCTTTATTGGTTAATCATTATAATATTGTTTCCGCTCATCTAATACGAATTTTATTCTTTCTATATTTTCTTTTTCTCTCCTAAATGACACATCCTCACCTTAAATTTCTTTTGATAATACCAAAAGGGGGAGAATTATTCTTGTAAGACATCATTACTACACTATCCTTCCTAAACTCATTAATTGATTATCATTTTTAGGGGGAGTACAGATTTAGGGGGAGAATACATGTAGGGGAGCTTCATCCAAATGGCGTTATTGCACACCCACTTATTTAGTCTTGCTTATCTTATATCACTTAATAGGACTCTGATTCCTTTCAAAGTGGATTTATTATTATCAAAAGGGAGAGATTGGTGGAGGATGCGTTCCGAACTCCTTGGTTTGCTAATAACAAATTCCGGGTGTGTTTGATCCTATTTTATCTATGGTGTGCATGTATATAGGTATGCGACTATGATAATTTTTGTTTGGAGCTCAGGATGTAAAGTCGAGAACAAATCAATGTCGTCAGCGACAGCGGGATGTCGTCGACGATAGCTCAGCTGTTTCCACACGATCTGCAAGTTTCGTCCACTGTCAGAAATCCGACATTGATATCGGAATCCGACAGCCAACGTTTCGACCACAACCGTCATGTCGCGCAAAAACTTCATTTTCATGGGACACGTGGTAGGTGAAGGAGATAACATCGGTGGACGACAGCTACAAGTCGTCGACGACATCTAAAGAAAAATATTGGCTCGATTTCTGTGGAGACAAAAACACACACCAATCTGAAGTGCTATTTCCTGAGTGCACTTCGTCCAGAGAGCTCCAGAACTCCGAGAACTCACATTTTGGCAAGAACGTTCAAGAGCGAAGAAGAGACGGTCAACGCGCAGTATCTAAGGCAATCTTTACAAGGATTCGACGCCGTCTTCAGAGCTTCATATTTAGGGAGTTTCATATTAGAATTTCTATTTTGTATTTTATCTTATCATCTTGGAATTGGAAGAGGAAATCGCCGCCTTGTGCGTGGCATCTATGTCTGTGATGCATCCTTCATCGCACCTTAATTTACAGCATTTATTTTCATCATTTTATTTTATGTAATTTTATTGTTTCATCCGTCATTATTTTTCGGCACGCCGGCTTGACCACCCGACGCTTCCTTAAATAAAATGGCCCGGTAATTTAGGTAGTTAAGACGAAAGAGGCAAGTTTAATTTAATTATGAAAATATAAGATCAAATGGGAAATAGAATCAAATTAAAATATTCCCTCTTTTAAGAAGATTCATTGGGAGACTAGTTTAGGAAGTTAAAAATATGGAATTATTTGATATGAGATAATCACCCACCCTCTTTAGGAAGATTGAATGAGTGGGTGAGTTAGGAAATAATTATTTCAGGAGATATTTCAAAAGCCAAAGCAAAATTCCTCCTTTAAAATAGCCCTTGCGCCCACAAAAGAAGCCAGCCAGGGAAAATACAGGGAATGACGAAACTGTCGTTCCTCTGTTAGCCCGGCGACCTACCTCCCGATCACGCCCCTTTGTCGACGTCAAAAACCACTGAAGCAGCCGGCGCCTTCCTCTCATGCGAAGCCCTAGAAGCGGACGGACGACTCGACGGGCCTCTCCCTTCATTCCGCCGCCCTCGACCATCGCGGATTTCGGCGACGGGATCGTCGTCGACCTCGGAATATCTGTTCCGGCGATCCCGTACACAAACTGAGTCGTCGACCTCGACATCCAGACCGGCTCGAGACTGTGCCGTCAGCATAGCACTCGCCTCCCGACAGAACCCATCAACAGTTCGTTCCCATCAACAGTGCCGTCCACAGCCAGCTTCAGTTGTGAAATAGCCTCGTCGAATGCTTGGGGGTAATTCCATCCTTCCTCTTGCTCCTCTTTATTAGGGTAAATTTTATGCAACTTAAAATAATTGATTAAAGCTTGCCTCGGACGTTCGTGCTGTTTAAATTTGTTGTTTATCCATAAATTATTGCTTGTGATTTATTGCTTGTGGATGTAAGGATCTCGCGACGGTTCAATTCATTAAGCGCCACAGAATATTTTGCTAATAACGATTAACGATCTTGTGAAGCTCAAACGGTTGAGAGTGATTGGCGCTCAAAATTCGATTCGGGCGCTCGACTCCTTTTCAAAATTATAATAATAAAATACTTAATTTCAAAATCCTACTTTTTATAACAATAAAAATATTTTGCTTAAAATTTATTTTACTCCAAAACCCTAATTCGAGTTTGCATCAGTTTTCAAAAGTAAAATCATCGCATAAAATTAACTTATTTTCTAAACCCTAACTTCGGTTTACATCAGTTTGGTATCAGAGCGTTTGTGATTCGCTCTTATCGCGAATCACGTGATCCGAATTTCAAAACTAATTTATTATTTATTTTTATTTTTATTTTAAAAAAATCTATTTTAAAATATTTATAATTTATTTTAAAAACAAATGGTCTGCTCCCCCACTAGCCACCTTTTAAAAATTTTATTTAAACCTTAAAAAACATTAAGTTTTTACTTAAAAGTATGGAGAGTCGCTTAGATCGTATAGGAGCCACCTTAGGTGACTTAGCCACTCGAATGCGCGATCTGACGAAGTCAGTCGACACAGTCACTGCCGAATTAAAATAAAATCTGAATGGGTTGTGCGCCAATGTACACAACTTTGAGACGACAATGTGCAAGCAATATGTTTTCCCTGACTACGTCCCAACTACGGATCAATCAGTGGAACTCTTTAGACTTGTCGTTTCCCCCACGCGCACCTTGGCCCCCCTAGTTTCCACTATAACACCCCCTTCAGCCGAGGAGTTCCTTCATGAGCCTCTGCTCCAAGAAGAGGAATTTCATCCTCATTCCCCCATCCTGACTGAAGCGGTGTCCCCACGTATTCACACTGAACCACAATCTTTAGTAACCAAGTTCCTTCCTGAGCCCCTTCTCGATGAAGAACTCGTCAGTGACGAATCACTCATCTTAGACAATATGGAGTCGATCCCTGTCGCTCCTGACTCTCCTCGCCCCTTTCAGTCATATACACTTGAGTCGAATGGCATTATGCTTGGTCACCGACCCATAGCACCAATGTCACCACCACATGTTGATTTCGTATTTGGAGAAAATCATTTTATCTCATTCTGTTATCAAATAGATATAAATGTGTCTGCAAAAATTTATTATCCAAGTATCGACATATTTAAAAGAACTCGTATCTTAAGGATAATAAGAACTCCAAAAACTTTCACTCCCAATAAGGATACATGTTTTAAAGGATTTCTTTGGAAATTTTTAAATAATAAAATTGGAGTCAATTTTAAAATTTGCAATATTAAGTCTTCGTTTGGGGCGGCGTTTGGGCGCCGGTGCGGGAGCAACCGCCACCGCACGGCGGAAAAACAAATGTCGTGCAGCGGCGTTTGCTCCCGCAGCGCTTGAAAAAAGCCTGCCGCCCGCTCCGTCTCCAACACCCGCCCCCACCTCCGTCTCCAACACCCGCCCCACTTCCACCCGCTCCGTCTCTCGCCACCTTACCAAACGAAGCCTAAATTTGATATAAGCAAAATTGTGAGATTGCAACATTATATTAAATATTTTATATCAAATTTTTGGAACGTACTAAGAGGACGAATGAACACCAAACTCGAGTTTAGCAGCGTTTATCACTTTCTAATCGATGAACTGACTAAAATCGTTAATAAGAGTTTGGAGAACCTTCTTAGGCGTATAATTGAGGAGAATCCGACAAATGGGATCTAGTACCTCCACGAGCAAATTTCACATGTAATAATTCTAAAAGCCGCTCTCTTAAAATATCTCCTTTCGAGATTTTGTATGCATTGCTCCACCCACCTGACCGCCATCATCTTTCATTCCATGAACGTATTTCTTTCGATGCGCAAGCTCATATTAATTATTGTAAAGAACTGCATAAAATTACTGCTAATATTTTGCGAGCAACCTTTGAACATTATAAACTCACGGTCGGTCGTTATCGCCATGAGTTGTACTTTTCAAAGGGAGGTCTGGTGATTGCTTATTGCAGGAGGTTGGGTTTAGTTCATGTTCAGCAGCGCTTTGGGCCACTAGTTGAGTCACCTGTCGAGGCTCCAGATATTCCACCCGATCCAACACCAGCGACGATATTAGATCTCTCCATTGCCAGTTTTCACAAAGTCTCGCCGGGGTCGAGCTCTTTCAACCCCGGGAGAATTGATGCATCCTTCGTCGCACCTTAATTTACAGCATTTATTTTCATCATTTTATTTCATGTAATTTTATTGTTGCATCCGTCGTTATTTTTCGGCACACCGGTTTGACCACCCGACGCTTCTTTAAATAAAATGGTCCGGTAATTTAGGTAGTTAGGACGAAAAAGGCAAGTTTAATTTAATTATGAAAATATAAGATCAAATGGGAAATATAATCAAATTAAAATATTCCCTCTTTTAAAAAGATTCATTGGGAGACTAGTTTAGGAAGTTAAAAATATGGAATTATTTGATATGAGATAATCACCCACCCTCTTTAGGAAGATTGAATGAGTGGGTGAGTTGGGAAATAATTATTTCAGGAGATATTTCAAAAGCCAAAGCAAAATTCCTCCTTTAAAATAGCCCTTGCGCCCACAAAAGAAGCAAGCCAGGGAAAATACAGGGAACGACAAAACTGTCGTTCCTCTGTTAGCCCGACGACCTACCTCCCGATCACGCCCCTTTGTCGACGTCAAAAACCACTGAAGCAGCCGGCGCCTTCCTCTCCTGCGAAGCCCTAGAAGCGGACGGACGACTCGACGGACCTCTCCCTTCATTCTGCCGCCCTCGACCATCGCGGATTTCAGCGACGGGAACGTCGTCGACCTCGGAATATCTGTTCCGGCGATCCCGTGCACAAACCGAGCCGTCGACCTCGACATCCAGACCGGCTCGAGACTGTGCCGTCAGCATAGCACTCGCCTCCCGACAGAACCCATCAACAGTTCGTTCCCATCAACAGTGCCGTCCACAGCCAGCTTCAGTTGTGAAATAGCCTCGTCGAATGCTTAGGGGTAATTCCATCCTTCCTCTTGCTCCTCTTTATTAGGGTAAATTTTATGCAACTTAAAATAATTGATTAAAGCTTGCCTCGGACGTTCACGCTGTTTAAATTTGTCGTTTATCCATAAATTATTGCTTGTGATTTTTTGCTTGTGGATGTAAGGATCTCGCGACGGTTCAATTCATTAAGCGCCATGGAATATTTTGCTAATAAGGATTAACGATCTTGTGAAGCTCAGACGGTTGAGGGTGATTGGCGCTCAAAATTTGATTCGGCCGCTCGACTCCTTTTCAAAATTATAATAATAAAATACTTAATTTCAAAATCCTACTTTTTATAACAATAAAAATATTTTGCTTAAAATTTATTTTACTCCAAAACCCTAATTCGAGTTTACATCAGTTTTCAAAAGTAAAATCATCGCATAAAATTTAACTTATTTTCTAAACCCTAACTTTGGTTTACATCAGTCCGTGTGTGGCTTAGGAGAAAATCGCTGCCTTGCACGTGACGTCTAGGTCCTAGTGAGGCTTAATAGTAAATCTCCGCCTTGTGTGCAGCGTCTAGATCATGGAGAGATCTAGGAGAGACTAGTAGCAAGATCTAGGAAGAGATACGCTATAGTCGGTCGGTCCTTGGTTGAAGGACCGGTAAATTAAAAAGAAGTTTATTTTTATCATACCCTTGATCTTAAGCTTTATTAAGATCAATAGTTCTTTGTATTCATCACTTGTGAAAATAAAATTTGATTTCCAATTTCCTCATGATTTTCTAAGTGATTATTTTGGTTCTGTAAAAATCTACTTGTTTATCATTGCAAAATTATCTTAATATTTTAGAAAAATTTCAAAGTAAATTTTAGTCCTTATTCACCCCCCCCCCAATGATTGGGGACTATATGGGTTCTGTTGTTGTTGTAAATCTACTTGTTGTTGTGAGGCTTAAAAATTTCAAAGTATTGTGCAAGACCAATGCTCTGGATGCTGAATGAAGGAAGCATGGTTATGTGCACATAAATCAAAATGGATTCTTGAGTCTGCCCTCTCTGATGTCTTTGGCTTTGATTTGAGGGCATGATTCCGCAGCAAACGTGACGGTATAGGGGGCCACTATTTCAGTGGTAATCTGTGAGCAGCCACTTTGTGCATCTATTGTCAAAGGTTCGGTCTTTCTCCTCTGAGAGAAGCCACTTTGGGCATAGGGCCAAAGGTTAGGTCTGTTTCCAATCTTCCCCCGCCCATACCCCCACTGATTGGGGACTATATGGGTTCTGTTGTTGTTGTTGTTGTATTCACCCCCCCCCCCTCTAAGGGCGCCGCAGAACCAACACTCTCCTCCTTCTCCGGTGGCTAGCATTCTTCTGGCTACCCAAAAGTTCGGGCAGACCATCATTCCATGCCCTTCTACTTGATACAGCTCGCAGTAGAGGGGAATCTCCTCCGCCTGCAGCCTTCTTCGTTGGTTCCTTTGCGCCGGCCTGTTACCCCGCTGGGAAACGACCATCGCTTCTTCCCTCCTCCTTTCCCGACGCCTCTCCGGCTGGTTGAAATTTCTTCTTTCCGGGGAGAATCTCCTCCACGGACCATGGTGCCGGGGTCTGCCGGTCGGCCTCCACGGGGGTCTATTGACCTGGACCTGGTACCTTCTTTCTTCTTCCCGACGCTCCGGAGCCGCCAGAGGCCTCCTGACGTCATGCCTCCTCGACACTTCTCTTTTGGGCCCCTTCTTCCTTCGCTCTTCTTGCTTCCTCCCATCTTGCCTTCGGGGCTCCTCCTTCTTCCCCCGAACGGGGATCTTCTCCTCTTAATCTTCCTCCCTGGTCAGCTTTGTGAGCTTGGCCAGGAAGCTGCCATTCAAGGCCTCCCCATGAACGAACTTATTAGCTCTCTCAATAAGCTCTTCGTAGGACATGAGGGGATCTCTGCTGATCTCCCACTTGAAAAGGTCCTCCCTTAAGCCGAACGTCATGGCTAGCTACAAGGTGAAGCCATCCACCTCCTGGATGTCCAGAACTTCTTCTTGAAAGTGATCGATGTAGTTTCCTAACGTCTCCCGCGCCCCTTGCACTAGATAGAAGAGGGGCATCGCCTCCTTCTTCCTCTTCTTCCTATTCTTCCTCGTGACGAACCGCATCGTCACTCTCCGACGCAGGTCTTCGAAGTAGTAGATGGAACTTGCCGCCAACTGATGGAAACAATCTCTGGCTTTTCCCTGGAAGGTGATGACTAAGAGCCTGCACTTGAAGACATCTGACATAGTTCAGATGGAGACAACATCTTCAAACCACTGGAGGTGGCGTACATGATCATCCATCCCAGAGTAATAACTCATGACTGGCTCCCTGAACCCTTCCGGAATGGATGCAGATAGGATCTCTTCACAGAATAAGTACCTCCCACCTTGCTGGCGACGATCCTCGGCCTGGCGAGAAACCCCGATATACTCTCCATATTGCCGAGGATCATGGTACCTCGCCAGATTCTCTACATCGCGGAACTGAATTCCCTGCGAGCTTAGCTGGTAGAACTGCGGCCTCCTTGGTTGCCCTGACTCCTCCACATGCTCCTTCCCTGCTCGCTAAGAGGGACCACCGTATTCTGAGGTAGTCACGCGACGAGGCGAGGTTACCGTGCACTTCGTGCGAGGAAGCAAGACTGCTCGCCAACTTCCCTCCATTCTTCGCGCGAATTCCTCGAAATCCGCCTTCGTCACATACTCGCCTCCTTCTACCGAGTTGTCGGCAGCTCCTTCATGATCGCCAACTTCCACCATCTCGCTTTTTTGCTAGCCTTTCTTCCTCCGGCTACGATCTACACTCACCGCACCAAAGTGTTGAAGCCAGGAAAATCCTGACCCCAAATATTCGGATCAATGCAGCCAAAGGTTACTCGTCTAGCGATCTGGCTCGACGGTTTGACGGGCAACAATGAAGGGACTAAAAGAGCAATAATAGGGACCCCGGTGTTGTGGCAGGGAGGTCCCACCACGTACTCAGAAGCTCAGAAGAGACTTCCCCTCCACAATAAAAGATGTCCGAATAGGGTACGAAGAAGGCACCGACTTGGCGAGTATCAAGAGTGACGGTCAAGGATGACATGTCTAAGAGTTCGAAAGCAGGGTTCCGAGAGCTCAGCCAAAGAGTGCAGTTCATGGTACCCATGTGTTCTTATTTATACCAAAACCAAATGGGAGGGGGGGGGGGGGGGGGGGGGGGGGTCTTATTTATAGCTCAGCCTAACCCAGCGACTATGCGATATTTGAGGATATCTCGCCTGGCTTCGGCGAGCATCGCTTATGTTCGCCCACCTTGGCGAGTATGAGGGGCTGCTCGCACATGCTCGCCTATACTCGCCTAGGCCTTCTACTGTTCCTGCTGGTTGAGTTGTCTTTAACCTCTGACTCCTAGCTTCTGCTTTGACCTTTTGACTTTGACTTCTGCCTACGTGTCCTGAATCGGGTCCCACCCTCGAAGAATATGAGTTGTACACTATGCTTAAATCCACCAACTGTGAATGTAAAAAACTTGTGTATGGCCTTTGGCTAGTTGTAATGTCGAAAAGTTGTAAGACCTTCAAAGTTGTTGAGGGAAGCTGGAATTTTCAGACCCTTCAACGGAAAACGAAAACAACCAACAAATACTTTACTAATGCATTAACTCTCATACACTCCAACGCAGGAGACCACTCCTCATCAGCAAGTCTCCACAGTTCTTCGATTAGATGCTTATGAGTAAGTACACGAATGTGAGTCTAACCAAATTAAAATCACGACCGCTATTTGGGAGCCCCAAAATCAGTGCTACCTCGTTCACAGTCAATCTCAAATAGTATTTACCTAATAAAAAAGCTTTCTTCTCCATGTTGTAAGACCTCATAAGAAAATATATCAGATGAATATTTTGTAGGAGATTTGACATTCAAAATAATGAAAGGACTCTAGCATCTAGAAGAGCCGTATTTGAATCCTCCAAAAGGACCTCCAACAACGGCCGAGCATTCGATTTAAAGGTGGACACAGTACACCTACATCTAAGAAATTGAATAAGAAGTTGGCAACAAGTGCGGTACAATTGAAGTCAAAAATTAGTGCGCTTGTTGCAGGAAATTATCTTCTTAAATTATGCTTACGCTTGTTGCAGTAAATAATAGTTTATCGATAACGCCCGTACTTATCCGAGGTGGCATCTCCACAGACCACACCCAGGAGTCACCGCATCATCTTCCTTCACCGGCCGAAGCTTTGGCTACGAGTGGAAATCTGCCAATGCAAATCTCTCCGCATCGCCGAGGAAAGGTTCCGGCCGCCTCTTCAATCAAAACATATTTCATCGTTACCAATTAGCTCGCCAACTGGATTAAAATGGCATTGGCTTTGACGGCGGCGACCACCCATAAGGTACACAACAAACCCTAACTAATCACTCAAGATTCTGCTATGTTCCTCGATCTTTTAGGTGTTTTCTTACACATTTTATAATTCGTTCCGCAGGTGCGAGGCGTCCTTCAGGTCTCATGCAGAAGAAAGGAGAGGGATCGGAGCCACCATCATCACCCTTTCAAAGTCGTCGAGATCACGCCGCCGCCCAGAGACCTCGGCGTCCGATGCTTTCCATCGGTATTTACCGCAGAATCTCTGTTTTCGCTCCCCTTGTTAGCACTATTTTTTTATCTGTTCAAGTCATTACTATTATGTCGCCATTGGAGGCCATGAAAAATGCTGGGCAACAAGTGCGGTACTAATCATTAATCAAAATCAGAATTCACAATATCGACTCTCTTTTGCTTCTTCATGGTGCTAATGAGAACATCAACATAGATTTTACTTTCCATCGATTTTAGATTGTTGGTGCTGGTGAGAGTTACAGTTGGTTCATCCAATTTAATGTGAATTCTAAAAACTGGTTTAATTTTTTCTAAAGCAATCACAAAGCCTTTTTGATTAAAAACACAATTCAAGTGACTGAATTTCATCCTGCAACCGAACAACAAATTTGGTCAATTTCCCGTGACTTGTAGCTGAACAACATAATTGTAATTTTGATGAATTGAAATTGCACTGAATTCCAATTCCCGCGACCCGAATGGATCCTTAATGCCGTGGACGGATTTTGGATCATGGGATTTACAACACAGTAGATCTTTTGATGACGAACGCAAGTTTTTAGATTTGGACTGAGGTTGGAATCAAGATTGGTTTTAGTTAATTCATATGAGAATTTGAGGTCAGGGAGCCTAAATTGGGAATACTAAGATGTTGTAATCAGTCTCTGTTTCGGCTGAGAACCTCTAACCATTGGGCTAGCCTTGTTTATCAACAAAGTTTTCTTTCATCTAAGCTACTCACAATTAACATATCATATCTTACAAAGGTGATACCCGATTTTTAATTAGTAAACACTGTAGTCCATATACACACTCTTCTTCTTCTTCTTTTTAATCCGTTTCCAATATTTTGAAGGACCATTTATGTATTTATGCTTATCGTGTGTATGAGAGTTTTTCGAGACCTCGAATGGGAGAAACCACTGTGGTTTTCTTAGTTGCAAAAGTCAGTTTCGGGTTCATATTAGTGTATAAATGGTCCATCTCCCAATAGTTGGGGAGACTTAGATGTAGAATACTTCCTTGGAAGTTGAGAGGTGGAAGTGTGACACGTGAGGTATATAAGCGGTTGTCGAGCCATCAATATTTGCAACAACAGTCCCTAATAAGGAGATTGGCGTGGGACTGATGGCGGTTGTGGAAAACGCTGGTATCGTTTAGGTAGTTGCCACAATGAGTGCTATTTTCTCATAATCATGTTTAGGGCAAAAACTTCACCACAATCATTTAGATAGCTCGTTAGCTATCACGAATTTCCTAACCCCCCCCCCCCCCCCAAAAAAAAAGGGATTTGGGGCCCGAATGTTGTCTCAAAAGTTCCAAATGCAAAATGTTCCCACAACTTTGTTTGCTACAACAATTTCACACCACCATTGCTGAAACACCTCTGACTCGAACAGAGCCTATGGTCGGTCACATTTTGACCAAAACGCCATTTTGGGGAAGAAGCGTTTGTAAATGCAGTTACTCAAACACTGCCTATATTTTAGTACTATGTTCACAACTACCACAAAATGGTGCATTATTTTCTTATGTTGGAGATATGGAGCTAATAGGGTGCCAATATTTGTAAAAAATGCTAGTTATATGCCTCGATTCTAACTAATTTGAAGAATCCCAAAGTTTGTCATCGAGCATTTCAGGAGTTCGTGCCCTCGGATTAGAAGCCTCTACGCAGAGTTTCCAAGCATTTTGGAGATTTTGCTATGTTCGTAGTTATATATAAAACTAATTTTATTTAGGCTTTGAGTATTTGATGAAAAATGAATGGCTCTTCGTCTTGTAATTGTCTCTGTTCTCTTATAGTGAAACAATCTACTGCTGCACATAGACGTAACTGATTTTGTGGTGGTTGAACCACATAAATTTTGTGTTTCTTGTGCTTATTTGTCTTTTTTTAAACTTGGTTTTCTAACAAAAGATATTTTTTATAATTTCACTGTGATGGTGTTAATGCGGGTGAGAGTATGTTACATAACCACTTTGGGGCGGCACATACCAACGTCGTGCGAAGGTGCACAAGGAGGCCAAGGACTAATTTACAGCGTCACGAATTAACTTATTCTATCTTTCATATTTTGTTGTATGTTATTTTCACTCACATATGCCAAACCTGGTGAGGGGTACTTTTGAAATTTTCGATGCACTTTAGCCACCCTGTTAAATGAGGTTTGAAAGGGAATGAAGGCTTATGCAATTATTAAATCAAATTACTCTCTATGTTTCTCTCTCTCCCCCTCTCTCTCCCTCTTACTCTCCCTCTCTCTCTCTCCTCCCACATGATACCCAAACTAGGGCAAAGCATCACTCGGTTCGCACGTTCCCGCACGACAACCGCCGCAAGCCGATCTCCAGTCGACACTCTCTCGCCTCTTTCCTCTCTTCCCCTTTGTCGCTCTAATTTCACGAGGATCCAAGAAGGGGAACCCCAACCTCTTCCTAGACTTTTCCGTCCCCCGACTGGGAACAAGAACCTAATCAGTACCCTATATTGACTCAGTATCAGAGCCTAAAGCTTCCTCCGACGGCCCTCCGCCAACTCCAACCACCGACTCCTCTCCAACAATCGGTAACCTCCAACCCGATTGACTTAGTGCCAATGTGTAGACGCCTGAAGTGCTGCGCATGTGAGTCGCACTGTTCAAGCACACCACCTGGACTCCTCTACAGCTGGCGATGACCTCCATGCGAGCAACTCTGTCCGTCTGCCTACTCCCGCCTGTGGTCTCCCACCCCTAGCAACACTCCCCATGGAAGAAGGCAACCTCACTTGGCTCAAGTCATGGAAATCTTGTAGAAAATGATGGCGCCGCACGACAATGCCCTCGAAGCCTCTCACTTCTCGACTCGCCTACACCCCCACCACCGCATTGAGCCCCTCAGGCTCCTCCCATGAAGGACCGCACGACCTGCTCCGATCGGAATTTCAGATCCACTGCTCGGAAGGGAGCGTTGTTCCCCGCTATGTGAAGATGATCTTTCTTTTCTTTGACGTCCGTGAGGACCCTCTTACATGGCTTACGCACTGCGAACAATTCTTCGCTAATCAGCGCACCCCTTGGGAGGACTGGATCAGTGTGCCATCCTTTTACCTCATGGACTCTGCTTAGTTATGGTTTTATCAGTTACAACGAGAAAAACCCCACTTGACATGGGAGGACTTCAAGATAAATTGCAACCTTCGCTTCGGGCCGGCTCTTCGCAGCAACCCCATCGGCGACCTCTTCTCTCTCAAATAGATGGGGTCCATCGACGACTACTTGGAGAAGTTTCAGTGTTGCTCGCTCGAGCTCAATCCGTTCACCCAGAGCACCAATGCCCATCTTTACGGTGGGCCTCCATGAGCGTCTATGTCAGGACGTGGTATTCCAAGCTCTGGTGGATCTCACTACCGCCATGAGCCTCATACGAATTTGTGAGAGGCGCTTATTGATGGATCGACCCTACATGGGTTGTCGTGGAGGCAAGGGCACGTCCAGGGGTTTCAATGCTCCACCCTCCCAGTCCAACAACGGGCCCCTCCAGGGCAAAGAGTGGGATAAACCGTTAGCCATCCGCCGCCTGTCGACCCAGGAAATTGCTGACCGCTGGGCCAAGTGCCTCCGTTTTAACTGCGATGAACCGTACATTTGCGGCCACAAATGCAAGCGCCTTTTGGCTCGAGGTGGACGACACGTCAGATGAGGAAGAGGAGGATGACCCCGGGGATCTCGAGATTTCTCTCTCTGCCATCGCGGGGCCACATGCAGGTGAGACTATTCAGATGCTATCACAGTGACAAATCACATGTTGGTAGCCCTCATGGATTCTAGAACCACCCACAACTTCTTCAGTGAGCAAACTGCGCAGTGTCTTCAAATTCTCTTGACCAACCGGGGCCGAGTCAGCATAACAATCGCCAACGAAAGTATGTTAACATGCCCAAGAATCTGTCGAGTAGTATGGTGGATGGGTACCATTCACATGTGGATTTGTTGGTGATTGCCCTCCGGGGTTTTGAAGTTGTCTTAGGAGTCCGGTGGATGTGCACCTTGGAGCTCTTGACATGGAACTTTGATCGACTTACGATGACATGGGGTGGGGCCCCGACACGATTGTCTGGCCAGGATGCTTAACGGACACCTCACGACTATTCTTTTTTGTGACATCCGATGATACAACCCACACAAGCCCAGATTCCCTTTTACAGGAGTTCAGTGACACTCTGATTATCCCAAGGGGCCTACCTCCACCCCGACGTCTTGATCATTGCATTTGCCATTGTACGAACACGGACCAGTGGTCGTCCGGCACTACCACTATACCATCTTGCAGATGGACGAGATGTAGCGCCAATGCAGCGCCATGTTATAATAAGGGATCATTCGTCACAATGTATCCCCCTTTTCATCCCCAATTTTCTCGGTGCATAAGAATGATGATACTTGGCGGTTCTGTATGGACTACCGCGAACTGAATTCGAGGATAGTTAAAGATAAGTTTCCCATCCTGCGGTCAAAAAGCTACTTGACTAGTTACATGACACCCGTTCCTTCTCCATGTTGGATTTATGCTCGGCGTACCATCAGGTGCACATGGCCCCAATCGATGTGGAGAAGACCTCCTTCCAGACCCATCACAGTCACTTTGAGTTCCCCGCGATGTCCTTCGGGCTCACTAATGCATCGTCCACATTTCAAGCACCGATAAATGAGGTATTCCA
This sequence comes from Dactylorhiza incarnata, assembly GCA_033032865.1. Taxonomy (NCBI): domain Eukaryota; kingdom Viridiplantae; phylum Streptophyta; class Magnoliopsida; order Asparagales; family Orchidaceae; genus Dactylorhiza; species Dactylorhiza incarnata. The sequence continues at coordinate 1,177,821 of JAWHQI010000437.1, forward strand.
AGACCTGTTGCACCGTTATGTACTTGTTTTCTTTGACAACATTTTGGTATACAACAAGACTTGCGAGACACACCTGAAACACATATGCACCGTTTTCCAACTCTTCCGAGACCATAAGTTGTTCCTGAAGAAGGCAAAATGCTCCTTTGGGACAGACAGGGTGGTGTACTTGGGTCACATTGTGCACAGCACCGAGGTCTCGGCCGACCCAACAAAGATTCAAGGGGTGACCGCCTGAATGGTTCCTCAATCCCCACCCAAGCTTCACTTTTTATGCCCCATCTGCTACTACCGACGTTTCATATAAGGTTACAACTGGATTGTAGAGCCCCAGGTGGCTTTGTTGAATAAGAACTCCATCTGGGGAGACACAACTGTCTTCAGGGCCTTTCAGCATGCGTTGGTCAGCACTCTCATGCTTCATCTGCCCGATTTAACTCAGGAGTTTCAAGTGGGGTGCTACGTTATCAAGGCGTGCGCCTAAGGCGCGCCTGAGGCGCCGGGCGCACCAGGCGCACCGGCCATCGCCTCTGCAAGGCAGAGGCGGGCGAGGTGCCCCAGGCGCACACAAGCGCACCCAGACGCGCGCCTTACCAACTCCTAGGCACCCCAAAGGCGCGCCTGGGCTTTTCAAGTTGTTTTATTCAACCGGTTTTTTTGGGAGGGGGCAAAAACATGACCTTAGACACACCCGAGGCACACCTAGGCTCACTTGGACATCCAATTCACCGATTTTCAGTGAATTGGGTGCCTAATTAACTGAAAATTAGCGAATTGGGTGCCCAATTCACTGAAAATCAGCTAATTGAATGCTCAATTCACTGATTTTCAGTGAACTGGGCACCCAATTCACTGATTTTCAGTGAATTGGGCACTCAATTTACTGAAAACCAGCGATTTGGGCACCAAATTCACTGAAAATCAATGAATGAGATGCCCAATTCGCTGAAAATCAACGAATTGGGCACCCAATTCACTGATTTTTAGTGAATTGGGCACCAAATTCAATTTTGTGCCTCACATGCCTCAGGCGCGCGCCTTGCACCTAGGCTCCAGGACCCCTTTGCGCCTCGGTGCGCCTTTGATAACGTCTGATTTAACTCAGGAGTTTCAAGTGGAGCCTGTTGTCTCCTGGCAGGGGTATGTAACAATGCTACGATTGGGGGGGGGGGCATTTAATTTCCTACTTCAGTTGGAAGACAACGATCCATCACCAAAAGCTCTTCGCTTACCAGCAGGAGTTAATCGGCTTGGCCAAAGTCGTTCAACACTGGCGACCGTACCTATGTTGGCAGACATTCTTGATTCGGACAGATCACCTTAGTTCGAAGTACATCCTAGAGCAGTGCCTCAGTACCGCCTCTCAGCAGTGTTGGGTTAGCAAGTTGTTTGGTTGAATACAAGGTTGGCGCCTTGAACCTCTCATTGGATGCACTCTCACAACGGGACCATCAGGATGCAACTATCTCTGTCATTTCTCAATCCACTTCTACGGTTCTCACCTGAATGTGACAGAAGATCCAAATTTCCCCCGCCCTCTTAGAGCTCAGATGCCGAATCAAGGAAGGGCGACTTTCCACTTGCTGGGCCGTGAGAGATGACTCATTTTGTACAGGGATCAAATATATCTGGCAGCCGCTTCCTCTTGATTTCAATGGAGAAACCCATGAAGGGGTCAATAAGACCCTTCAACGCGTTCAGGTAGAATTCTTTTAACAGTGCCTCAAGCGTAGCTTGCACGAATTCATTGCAGCTTGTGTTGTATGCCATCACAACAAGACTGATCACCTTCTCCCAACAAGACTCCTTCAGCCACTTTCCATTTTGACACAGATATGCTGACATCTTTATGAATTTTGTTGAAGGTTTGCCTACATTGAAGGGGAGGTCAATCCTCTTCGTGGTGGTGGATAGGTTCTCCAAATGGGTGTACTTCATCGCCTTGAGCCGCCTGTTCACTGCGGAAGGTGTCACTCGAGTCTTCTTCGACCAAGTGTTCCACCTACATGGCCCTCTAGAGAGCATTGGTTCTGACTAGGACAAGGTTTTTACTTCTCATTTTTGGAAGGAGCTCTTTGAACTATGCGACACCAAGCTCGTCTTCTCCACCACTTATCACCCACAATCAGACAGTCAAACTGAGGTGGCCAACTGGACGGTCGAGATGTATCTTCGATGTATCACTGGGGATTTTCCCAAGGACTGGACACGTTGGCTTCCTTGGGTGTACTGATACAATACTTCATACATATGTCTATACATACCACCCCTTTCCTCTTCATCTACGAAAGAAATCCTTCTCGCCTACTAACTTATGGTGGCGCCAGGGCTAGCTCGGAGGCTGTGGGCAGGGACCTACAGACTCGCGACCAGATTCTCAGCCTCGCCTGGGAGCACCTTCTTCATGCTCATGCACGTATGGAGACTGCCTATAACTGTGGCCACTTTGAGTTGTTCTTCGCACCTGGGGAGTGGTTGCGACCAAGCTTGTCAAGATCGAGATCTTACGTAAGATCGGTCGGCAGTGGTACGATCGTAAAACGTGGGATCGACACGAAACGGTAAGATCTTACTTATTATACAAAATTAAAAAAAATCTAATATATATATAAAAATATCTAGTAGATCAACAATCATCATTATGACTACAGATATCTAAGGAAGAACACTTAGAAGCTACAACCCAAAGAAACTTAAGTTATGACCTTGTACGTGCAAACCTGTGATGCGTCGAGCGGCCAGCGATGCAGAGGAATAGGCGATCGGCGAGCGTCGAGCGTCCAGCTGTAGAGGAAAGCTAGAGGCGATCGGCGAGCGGCGAGCGGCGAGCGGCGAGCGGCGAGCGGCCAGCGTCGAGTGTCGAGCTGCAGAGGAAAGCTAGAGGCGAGCAGCGATCGGCGAGCGGCCAGTGTCGAGTGTCAAGCTGCAGAGGAAAGCTAGAGACGAGCGTCGAGCGGCCTGCGAGTGACGGAGTGAGGAAGAGAATTGACGAGTGTGCAAGAGTCGATCCGCTCCGCTCTGCTTAAACCTAAAATAGGTTGGATTTACGCGTGGAGCAGGATCGGCAGGATCGCAAGATCGGGCGATCTTACGATCCTGAACGGCGATCTTGCCGATTCTACTCCAGCGGCGATTTTACATCACGCACGAAACGCTCCCCTCTAAAAAATCGTAAGATCGTACGATCCTACGTGTAAAAACGCGTTTTTGAAAACCTTGGTTGCGACTGAAACGGCGACCGTGCCAACAAACATCCGCCACCAAGAGGCCCCACCACAAGTTCGGCCCAAAATTTATGGGTCATTTGAAGTACTGCAATATATTGGAGATGTGGCATACCGTCTCCAACTCCCGCACGTAATACAGATTCATAACGTCTTCCATCTCTCCCAACTGAATCCGTTCAGCGGGGCACCTCCGCCAACATCCTCGGTCCAACTACCTACAGAACTGAATGACAAGCTTGATCTTGACGACATATATGTTACAGATTCACATTGGGGCGCCACATACCATCGTCGTGCGAAGCTACACATGGATTAATTTATATCGTCGGGATTTACCTTATTTCTATCTTTTGTATTTTGCTACATACTATTTTAACTCACATATGTTAAGCTTGGTGATGCAGGACAACGCGTAGGATTTGCGCGCATGTCGACTATTTCTAGGAAAACCCTAAATGCATGCAATTGAAAAATTGAAATTTAAGCGGGCGTCGCACGACTTTAAAAAATTAAGCAACTAGATTTTTATAAGCACAAAATTACTATTTTGTTTTAAAATGAATTTTCTTAAAAAAAATGATTCAATTCTAAATCCGGGAAGGAAGCTCGCAACTTTCGTTCCATTCCCCTTGTTGTAGCAAACAGAAATCGTGAACTCCAAATACGTTTCCGTGTGGAGTTTTCGACGTAGCGTTTGCTAACAAAACCCGGGCGAAAATCCAACAATGAATCGAATAACCTAAAGAGAAAGTTTAGGCGCACACAAAGAAAGAGAAACAAACAAGTTACCCACGGAAAGAGGCGTCTTTCCGCAATCGAAGTCGACGGCGATCCCGCGAGGAATTCCTCGTCACCTTCGATCTCCCGCTCCGAGGTCGGCCGCTATCGCACAAGGGCACCACGGAATAAATTCACTCACTCTCTCACTAAGTGGTTCCACGGAATCTCAACACTCACTAGTGTAAGGATGCCACAAACTAAACAACCTAATGTCTCACTCGCTCTCACACCCAAGGTGGATCCACGAAATCTCGATTACTCAAAGTGGTTCGTCGAAATCTCTAGTCGAGTAAAACGGGAACAGGAGTTCTCCTTCTAGACTCACGACACAATTTTAATTTACAAATTAGCAGACCCAACAGCACTATCCAATGAAATAAAAATTCAAGCAGGAATTATGATGTTACTGTTCATCATCACTCTCCAACGGAAATGACAGATTTCGGAAAGAAAAAGAAAAGGGAAACACAATCACTCTTACACGGAACTACTCATCATCCCTCTCACTTCTGGAGGAGAAATTGTAGGTCAACCAGAAAGGAACCTCAGCAAGTATCTCTGCAGACGAAATTCCAGTTTCTTTTCTCAGCTCTCTAATGGCAGCATCTTGAGGATCTTCATCGCCCACCAACTGGAATGACACAAACAACTCCTAAAATCCCCTTTCAACACTCAACAAGAAGCCAACACAAACTCAGAACTCAAAGAACGGATGCAAAATTGAACTTCAAAATCTCTGCCGCTGATCCTCGCTCTTCCCCTTTTTATAGCCGTTCCAAAACAGGAGAAAACTGAAGCCGAAAATACCACGGTGCGTGTATGGGGAAGGAGACCCGGCGTCGGAGAGGAGAACGTGGCTTGGCGGCGGTTGGAGCTGTTGTCGTGGGGGTCTTGATGCGTACAACCGTCGAAGTCGGGGAGGGAGTTGCGAGCTCTTTCTGCGGGAGATGAACAGTTGACCGGCGGATGTGGGAGAAGACTGAACCGGTTGGTGCTGAACCGGCTTGGACTATCATAAGGCATAAGAAACGTATGTATATATATATAAGTGTGTGTAAATATATATATATATATAAATATATATGATGGAGGATACAATAGAAGCTCCAAACATGATCACGCACGCAGGCGTACAAAATTAAAATGCAAACTAAAATAAATTGCAAAATAACAAAATTAACATGCCATAAATCAGGGTCGGTAGAGGTCTGGACGGGTGCGGCGTCGGGCACTTTTGCGTCGATCTGATCTTGGTTGGTCTCCACCAACTCTCCCCCTCTCGAAATCACTCATCACTGGTGAGTGCTCCGAGCGGTAGTGTTGTAGAAGATCATCATCCATGCACTGTAACTACTCGGCCAAGACCCAGCTGGTCTCGGTTTCTGGTCTGCCATGCCAACGAACTAAGTATCTTTGGAGACCACCATCAGTAGTGGTCACTGTCTCATCATCCAATATCTGCTCGGGAAACAGTTGACTGATGTTCTTTGATACACTCCAATCGCACCTAGAAAAGCGATAGATTTGCGTATCTGTAGGCAAGCGCACCTACCGTTGTTGTATAGGAGTTTTTAAATAAATCAAGTTTTAAATTTATCTTGATGTATCACGCATCATACATGAGTATGAGACGTTTGCATCAAGGTCGTATTTTTCAGGGATCTCCATTAACTACCCTACTTCGCCTCTCTCTTGTTATCTTATTCTAATATATAAGTTAATAAAGATAAAATAAAGATATATTTTGACTAATCCTAACTATGAGATTCATTTGGAGGATAATGATTTGACCATTTAAAATATAAACATGTTAGATTATGAATATATATATATATGTTTGTTTAAAAATAAAGATTTATCAGAGCACTGATTTAAAACTAATGATTTGACCATTTTCTCTATTTTTATCTCTCTAGATTTCTCTTCTTCTCTTAGGGTTCTCTCATGTTGATTATGTCTATGTAATCCGTACATTGTACATGTTAGTTTGATTATTGAAATATTACTTTGTTTATTAAAATCATAAATCTTCACTGGTTTTCTTACTTTCTAATGATTTATCCATGTTTATAATAGAATAGAATGATAGATCGCGACTATCATCTTCATATAAGTTACATAATAACTCAATCCATATGATTTTAAGGCATTGTTGTTATGTTTGATCAACGCATTGGATAAAAAGGGTAGGTTGATTTCGTGAAAGAATATGAAACCTTACTCTTCTGTCTAGGACGTTGCAAAACCAAGTGTCGAGGTTCACAGAGTGATAAGACGATCTTTAGGGCCCCCTACTCATAGTTCAAATCTCAGGTAGGCCTCCCTAAAATCAGTGCTCCGACTACCTATATGATGTTGGGACCGAAGTGGTGTGGAACCCCAGTGGCTTAGAGAGTACGAAAAAGAGGGATAAATCTTTATTTTTAAACAAAGGTGTATATATTCATAATCTAACTTGTTTATATTTTAAATGGTCAAATCATTATCCTCCAAATGAACCTCATAGTTAGGATTAGTCAAAATGTATCTTTATTTTATCTTTATTAACTTCTATATTAGAGTAAGATAACAAGAGAGAGACGAAGTACGGTAGTTAATGGGGATCCCTGGAAAATACAACCTTGATGCAAACGTCTCATACTCCCGCATGATGCGTGATACATCAAGTTTATAAATTTAAAACTTGATTTATCCAAAAACTCCTATACAACAACGATATGTGCGCTTGCCTACAAGTACGCAAATCTATCGCTTTTCTAGGTGCGATTGGAGCGTATCAAGTTTTTGGCGCCGTTGTCGTGGATGATAACGGATTGTCAAATTTATTAACCATCGTTCACCATTAATATTTGAAAAACTTTGATCTTGTTAATCTTATTTTTTGTGTTTGTTTGTTCGCTTGCAATTTGCTTTCAACCCCAAAATACCAAAAATAGTTGCTTTCCTGTTTGTGTGTTTGATCATTAAGTGAAATCTAAATCAAGATTTCACTATTTTGTTCAAATAATTTGTTTGTGTTGTTTGTAACAACGTATGCTGAAAAGATATAAAGTCGTGCTTAACAAATTTACTCCAGGAGATTCACTCGTGGAAGAAACTGCAAAAATCGCATCATTATTTATTTTTCTCCCCAAGGCTCCGAAGATCACCAAACTCGGTATTATTGTTCTTTTTCCCCACTTTTTATTTTTATACTCATATAATAGTGGGGAATATGCTAGATTTAAGTGAGGTGTAGTTCATTTTCTTAGGGAGATTGATTGGTTGCCAATTTATCTTGAAAAGAAGCTTCTTTCCTTATTGCAAAATATTTTGAAAATAGCATATTATATAAATAAATACATATCTCGAGTCTTTTGCATATTTTAGAGCAATTTTTTTTGCAAAAAGCATAGAGGTGTTGTATGTAAATAATTTGAAGGTGCATTCTTATTGTGTGTCTTTATCTTGATAGATTTGAATATGATTTCATTGTTTTATAGATCTAGAAAAATTTGAATATAATTTTGCAAGTAAATGGAGATCCTATGAAATTTTTTCAAATTATTTAACTCTCTTTTTAAGTATGCTCTTGCAATTATTGTAGTAGCCTTGATTTAAAAATCTAGTGAAAGATTATGTTTTTGAAAATGATGCATGTTTCTAAAATTGATTAGAACTTAGTCTATACACTATCGAAGCGTCGTGTGATTTTGACTCTTTTATTTTGGAAATGATCTAGGCCACCTTTGAAATTTCGTTTGAGCCTTTAAGCCTAATTGACATATTTTCACCACTAGTAACCCCTTTTGAGCGTATTAACTTTTTCTTTGTGTAACTCCACAAAATTACCAAAGCCTATTTTCTTCTATCATAAATATCATTACTAAAGAACTTTGTTCTAAAAAATCATAAGGATGAAGAAAAGAAAAATTCTATGATTCACTTTTATGTGAGAGTGATGAGAATACTATTGGAGGTCCTATGATTCACTTTTATATGGGGGTGACGAGGATATTACAAAAGAAAATTGAAAGATATATAGAAAAAAAATCTCTCTATATATCTTTCTTAAAACGAAATATGCTCAAAAAGGAGGAGTTGAAAATAATGAAAAGAATACACTTCACAAAAAAAAAGTGTGGGGGTATATCAAGGTTGTCAGGATCGAGATCCTAGGTGAGATCGTTTCGAGGTTAGATCAGATCGGATCGTAGGATCGGCTGGGGGATCGCAGGATCGGATCGAGGATCGCAAGATCCTACAACATTCATAAATTAAGACAAAAATATAAAATTGAATTTTGTATCATCCAATTACATGCTCAATTAACAAAAAATCAATAGATTGAGCAGTATGTGAACAATTATATTAATTTTTTTAAATAACTAAATCAAAAGGATAATATCATACAAAGTTCACTTTCGATTTCAGGTTGGACGCCCAATGTCTACTAATAATAAAAACTAATCTGAAGTGATGGATTGGTGGAAGCCTATAAGCAGGAAGACGAACCCAGATTGTTGGATTGCTCGTACGCTGGAAGCAGGAAGTTTGAATTGCTCGTATACTGGATTTCTAATCGCTAGATTGCTCGTACGCTAGAAAGGAAGAGAAGACGTCGACCAAAGTAGGAAGAAGGAAGCCACTGGATTACCAACCACTGGATTGCTCAACGCAGAAATATAAGATAAGACACTGACACCACTTTAAATGGAACCTCGTAAGGAAGGAAAACGATGACATTATCTGGACTGGTAGCGACCGAAGACATCGCTCTTGGCCTCCGTTTGCAGTCGGCAATAGACACTTGGGATATGGTAAAGCAGCTTGACATGATTCTGTGATGGGGTATGGGGGCGGGATTGGGATAAGGTTAAGCAATGTGTTATGGGCGTTGCTCGGGATAGGGTTGGACATGTTTCTAGTTCCCTTTGGCCAAACCAGTATAATCGGGTCGGTATCGCGATCCTAAAGATCCTAAGATCCGGATCCCGATCCCAGACGTAGAGGTGCAGATTTAGATCCTAGGTAAGATCCGAATCGATTTACAAAACCTGGAGATCCTACGATCCGGATCGCGATCCCAATAACCATGGGGTATATACATATATTGAGTGAGGAAATATGATCTTTATTAAGAACATGTTCAAACAAGGTTTAGTAATGATAAAATTTGTTACCATGTCTTATCCTTATCCTTTATCACCTAAGCCACACTACAACCTAAGGTAAGACCTATGTGATCTTTGATAGGGAGTAAATTTTTCATTAAGTAGAGATGGTGTAAAAAACTAAGCATATAATATTTGTATGTATTCATGATATTAATGAATTTTTCATTATGGTAAGACCTATGTGATCTTTGATAGGGAGTAATTTTTTTTCATTAAGTAGAGATGGTGTAAATAATATTTGTATATATTCTTGATATTAATGAATTTTACATAATCCAAATTAAAATGGATAAAGTTGACTCAATGCATGGTTGTCAGAAATTATTTGACTAGAGAAGATTTTTTAATTTATCTATTTTCATTATGATCTCCTCTGAACGCAAGTGTTATTCCTAGGATTCTATTTTTACTTAGTATTTGTTTTCATTTCAACTTGAAGGGTAAGACACATACTTAGGTTTGGGCCAGATAATATTTGCATATTATACTCTCTATCTTTCTTATTTCTTCTCCTTTGCTCTGAAATAACATAGACTTAAGTTTGGGGGTGTATGATGAGTGCTAAATTATACCATTATTTAATATCATTTTAATTAATCAAAGCACTCATCTTATATTCTTTTTATATATTTCATATGCTATTTCACTTGTTTCTGTATTTTCAGGAACAATGAACATGAAAAGTTCTCATAAGTGACGGGTGCACTCACAATATATTTGTATGCTATTTCATGTGCTATTTTCTCGATTTGGAACACCAAGAGTTCTCATAAGTGACAGGGGTACACATTTATGCAACTTGCAGTTTGATCGTGTCTTAAAGAAGTATGGCATCTTTCACCGAGTAGCCACTCCATATCACCCCAAACTAGTGGACAAGTTGAGGTTTCTAGTAGAGAGTTAAAACACATTCTCGAAAAATCGGTGGAATTAAATTGCAATGAATGGTCTAAAAAGTTAGATGATGTCTTGTGGGCTTTATAGAAATGCGTATAAAACACCGATCGGTTCAACGCCTTACCGTCTCGTCTATGGGAAAGCTTTTTATTTGTCGTTTGACTTAGAACACAGCTTATTGGGCGATTAAAAACATGAATTGGAATATAAATTTAGCTGGAGAAAAGCGTAATTTGCAAATTAATGAACTCGTTGAATGGCGCTAGTTAGCTTATGAAAATTCACAAATCTATAAGGAACGAGCTAAAAAATATCATGTTAGCCATCTACGGGGTAGTAAAAATATTAACCTCGACGATCAGGTTCTGCTCTACAATTCTAGATTACATCTATTTCCAGGAAATTTGCGTTCTCGATGGTTTGGGCCTTTAATTGTTAAAACAAATTTTCCATACTTGGTGATCCACATGTTCGTGAAGATAGGCAGGACACTTCTAGCACTTCAGACACATCCCCTACACCAGTAGATATTCATGAGTGCAACTTCCAGAGATTAGATTTGACGAACCCCAGGACCGTTGGAAGAAGATTGAGGAGACTCAAGCGACTATGGCTACTCAGTTAGCCGACATCATCAGCACCCAACAGAGTATTGTGGATACTCTTCAACATATACATTACCAGGGGATAGATCTACAGAGGACTCAGTACAGGATCACAGACGAGTTGCGGGTTGGGACCGCAAGCACGCATGATTATCTCTCTTATCTTTGCGCGAAGTGCACAACTGCGTCTTCTTCCCACTCAGGATCGTCGCATCCTCGTGCTCCGCCTATCCGATCTCTCTTCCGCGACGGTGCCTAGTTTTATATTTCTTTATGGTTATCTATTCTATAATGTTATGTATTTCCTTATCATATGTTTGAACTTTTGTTGTTTGTCACCACTTATTTCAATTTTGTTATGGAACATGTGCTGTTAATGGTTATATAGATCACCCTTGTTCACTATTACTTGCTCCAGTTTTCGCACAAATCAAATGTTTAATTTTATTTCAAACAAATATCATATAAACCACTAATTTTATTTCTTCCCTATGCAAGGAGGGCATTGTATACTTTAAGTGTGTGTGTGTGTGTGGGGGGGGGGGGGGGGGGGGGGGGGGGGGGAGATTAAATGCTTTAATTCATTTTTAGGAATTTTACACTTGATGATACATTAGAATTTGAATATATTTATGAAACCAATTTTTGTTTACTCTCCACTACTTTTGTTACAATAGGATAAAACTTTGTTATGTTGTAGATTTTTCATTAGTTTTATTATTTCCTAGCCTCGTTGTCGCACGAAAAAGTACTCTCTCCATAGTTTGATAGGCTATGTTTGTACTCACACAGTAATAACAGTGGAATTAAACTCTCATTTACTCGGTTGCCCTAATCAGGGCTAGAAATACATATATATAGAGACCTATAACACGTGACATATCACGTGGATACAAACATGCGCGAATATAAAATAAAGGTATATTCAACTCTCTCCCTCAAATTGGGAATATATATTGATCATTCCCAACTTGTCAGTATTGTTCTGGAAGTTATCACTGCTTACTTAATCTTTATTTGGCCATATCTTTAAACATACTAGAAAAGAAAGCTTACATGGAAACCATTTAACATTTCTTGAATAAAGCATCATTTTTGATAGAAGTTAGAGTTGTAGTCCGTCTATAGGTTTAGTCAAGTCGTAGGGTTATTTTTTTCCTCGCTCTTATTTTCCTATATATGTATGTATATTGGGTAGTATTAAAGTCAAGTTATTATTTTTTTCTCTCAACTTGGTATCAGAGGAAAAAGTCAATCTTAGCCGTCCCGTCCGTCTCCCGCTGTGAGCCTGCCGCTAGTCGCGCCCCCTCCGTCTCCCGCTGCTCGCTACCACCGTCGACTGTTCTTCCCTTCCCCGTCCTTCCTCTCTGCCTGTTTGAGCGTCCAGGTGGGGGCCGCGCTCCCTGCTTGCGGTTGATTCGACGCCGTCGATGCAGTCGCCTGCTGTTAACACTAATCGACGCCGATGATGCGCCTGTTTTCGACGCTGATCCTTGGCCTCTCCTTCATCGCCAGTTCTTCCTCCAATAGCCACAACTTTGCTGCCGCTTGATCCTGTCTGATCCCTTCTTGTTCTGCTGATGCCGCACCCCCTCCACTGATTCTTTATCTTTTTTGTGGCCATCTTATCATGGGGGATTCTTTCGTTTCTTCGCCGAGTGAAGTAATGCCACATATGAGTGACCTTCAGCGGACTCATGGCCACTCTGGTTCGTTGAAGATTACCATTGTGCCCTTGGATGGAACAAACTACATGGAATGGTCACGCGCTGCTCAACATGTGATACGCAACTACTAAATGTTCGGTTACATAGATGGGACTGTTGTGATGCCACCCAAGGATGATCCCTCTTGGAGGCGTTGGGACTCAGAGAACTCCCTTGTCGTCTCTTGGCTCTTGCACTCTGTCTCCCAAGGTTTATCGAAGTTATATGTTGCTAGACTCGGCTCATGACATCTGGACGCGAGCTCGGGAAACCTATTCCCATATTGGTAGTTCTACTCAAATCTATGAGCTTACTCGCCGCATCTTGGAGCTAAGACATGAATTTATGACGGTTATCTCCTACTTCTCTGAGTTTGAACATCTCTATCAAGAGTTGGATTTTTTCGAGCAGTTCACTGCCTCCTGTGCTGCGGATGCCGTTAAGTTACAACAAAAGAGAATCGCTACCGCCTGCATGTCTTCTTGATGAGACTTAGTATGGAGTCAGATACCGTTCGGACCCATATTCTACATCGTTCTCCTTTTCCTTCCCTTCGGGAAGCCTTCAGCATGATTCTTGGAGATCATGATCGCCGGAAGTCCCTCAGCATGGTGTTCCTCCTGAACGTTCAGCCCTAGCTAGTGTTGGTCAGGGTCATACTAACGTTACTGTTCCCACTTGTGTTTATTGTGGGCGACGTGGTCATACTCGCGATGTGTGTTTTAAGCTCCATCCTCACCTAGCACCTGCTGGTCGTAGTCGTGGCCGTGCACCTGGCCGTGGAGGGGGTTGGCCAGGTGGCCCTCGTTTTCCGGATGCTGCATATGCTACCGAGGTTTATGATGAACCTCCTCCTAGTTATTTCTCTGCCCAGGAATTGGATGCTCTGCGCCGTTTACTTCACTCCCAGTCTGACTCTGTTCCTGGTTCTTCTTCCTCCTTTGCTACTGCGGCTCAGCCCCATGCACATGCTGCCACCACCACCTCGTCTGATTGGATCATCGACTCAGGAGCTACTGATCATATGACGGGATCCTCCTCAGGTTTTGTTTCCTACAAACCTTTGTACGGTAAGGATAAGGTTATTTCTGCTAACGACACCTTATCCTTTATTGCGGGCAAAGGATATACTTCCTGCTCTCTGACTCTCTCTCTTACCTCTGTTCTTCACGTTCAATCTTCTCCCCAAAATTTACTTTCTATCAATAATATCACTCGATCCTTAACTGCTCTGTAACCTTCTTTCCTGACTCCTGTGTTTTTTAGGAACTGGGTAGGAAGCGGAGAATTGGCAATGGTAGGAATCATGGTGGTCTGTACTACCTGGACAATCAGCTTCTGACTCAAGCTCTCTCATCTAATACCGCTACTGCTTAGGATGTTCGACGATGGCATCTTCGCCTCGGACATCCCTCCCCTGTTTATCTCCAAAAACTGTTTCCTGCTTTTATGTCTTTTATTAAAACTTTTGTTTGTGATGTATGCACTATGTCTAAACATGTTCGTCATACTTCTATGCACTTATCGTATCCTAGTACCACTCCTTTTTCTGTTATTCATTCTGATGTGTGGAGTCCTTCCCCTGTGGTATCTTTATCTGGTTTCATGTTTTTTGTCACATTTATTGACTGTTTTTCGCGGACCACTTGAGTCTACCTGTTAAAGAAAAAAAGTGAGGTCTTTACTAGCTTTCAAGTTTTTCATAAAATGGTTCAGACTCAGTTTAATGGAAAGATTTGTGTTCTCCGTAGTGATAGGGGGGGGGGTATGATGATCGAGGTCTATTTGGTTCTTATCTCACTAGCCATGGTATCTTACACCAAACCACATGTGTTCACACCTCTACTCAAAACGAGGTTGCTGAACGAAAAAATCGGCATCTCCTTAAGGTGGCTCGTTGCCTTCTCCATACTATGCACCTACCTAAATCCTATTGGGGTGACGTTCTCACTGCTTTTCACCTTATCAATCGCCTCCCGTCAAGAGTCCTAGCTTATGCTACCCCCATTGGTCGTCTCTCCTCTATGTCTATTGTCCATACCTCTCACCTGCCACCCCGGGTTTTTGGGTGTGTTTTGTGCATGTTCATCTGCCTCATAGGGGCAAACTTGACCTTCGGGCTCAGCGTTGTCTTTATTGGCTATTCCTCTACCACGAAAGGTTATCGTTGCTACCATCCTCCTTCCTGCCGCATGTACTGTACTACGAATGTTACCTTTAGGGAGGAGGAATCTTATTATATGGAATCGACTCACTCTCTTCGTCACGGGGAGATTGGTGAGGGTGAGACCGTCTTAGATACTCCTGTCCCTTATCCTCTGCTTCAGGCTCCTCCTGTTCAAGATACCTCTGCACTGGCTCCTCTTGCTCAGGTCCCTCCGTCTTCCTCTCTGATGTCTCCCCTTCCTTATATATACCACCGTCGTAAGACAGGAAACAGACCACTAATGCTCCTCTGCTACCAATGCCCGCTCCAGACTCGAGTTCTGGTGACGATGGTTTACCTTCTCCTCTTGCTCCGCTGGAAGGTAAATCTCTTTGTACTCAGCATCCCATTTCTAATCATGTTACTTTTCACCTTTCCCCTGCACATCAGTCCTTTGTGTCTTCATTATCCATGGTTAACATTCCTAAGACATGGCAGGAAGCATTGAGCATACCTGTATGGACACGGACAATGGAGGAGATGTTTGCGTTGGACAAAAATCATACCTGGGATGTTTCGTCTCTTCCCATTGGAAAGAAAGCCATCGGCTCAAGATGGATTTTCTCCGTCAAGCAGAATCAGGAGGGTAAGGTTGAACGATGCAAGGCTAGGCTGGTTGCTCAAGGCTACACTCAAACTCAGGGAGTGGACTACCAGGAGACTTTTGCCCCCATGGCAAAGATGGACTCCATACAGACTCTTCTATCTTCTGCAGCTTGCTTAGGATGGGATCTTCACCAACTCGATGTGAAGAATGTCTTTCTCTATGGTGAGCTCGATGAGGAGGTGTACATGAAGTTCCCACCTAGTTTTGTTCGAAGAGGGGCAGGAGGTCTTGTCTGTCGTTTGCGGAAGTCTTTATATGGATTAAAGCAGTCTCCAAGAGCATGGTTTGGACGGTTCCTCAAAGCTATGCTGAAGTTTGGATATATGCAGGCACAATCTGATCATATTATGTTTATCCATAGACATAACAGAAGATTGTGGTTCTCATTGTCTATGTTGATGATATTGTGATTACGGGTGATGACATTGAGGAGATCCGTAACCTCAAAACTCTTTTTTCAGCTGAGTTTGAAGTAAAGGATTTTGGGAAGTTGCGGTACTTCCTGGGTATTGAGGTGATTCGGTCAAGTCAAGGTATTTTTATATCTCAGCACAAGTATGTTTTGGACCTTCTAAAAGAAACTGGAATGCTTGGGTGTGCCCCTGCTAATACACCCATGGAGGAAAACCACAGGATTAATGAGGACAGTGATGGCGATCGTACTGACACTTCAAGCTATCAGAGGTTGGTTGGGAGGCTCATATATCTATCTCACACCCGTTCTGACATCACCTATGCTGTAGGTATCTTGAGTAGATATATGCATGCTTTGCAGATCAGACATCAAGAGGCCGCATTCCGAGTATTGCGATACTTGAAGAAAGCTTCTTGTCGTGGCCTTTTGTTCTCTCGACACAACCACTTGAAGATCGAAGTCTTCACTGATGCGGATTGGGCTGGATGTCACGATGACAGGAAAATCCACCACCGACTACTGTATGTTTTTTTGGGGGAAATTTGGTAGCGTGGAGGAGCAAGAAGCAAAATGTAGTTGCCAGATCTAGTGCGGAGACTGAGTATCAGGCTATGTCTCAGGGTCTCTGTGAAGGCCTTTGGGTGCATACCATGCTTCATGAACTGGGACTCCAGGATAGTGTTCCTATCTCCCTATACTGTGACAATAAAGCAGCAATTAATATAGCTCATAACCCGGTCCAGCATGACAGGACTAAGCATGTGGAAGTGGATCGACACTTCATCAAAGATCACATGGATTAAGGAAATGTGGTCACTCCCTTCGTTCAGTCCAAGGATCAGCTAGCTGATGTGTTCACCAAGAGTCTGGGATGTGACATGTTTGCAGATAATATCCAAAAGCTCGGGATGAACGATATTTACCACCCGACTTGAGGGGGAGAGTTGTAATCCGTCTTTAGGTTTAGTCAAGTCGTAGGGTTATTTTAGTCCTCGCTCTTATTTTCCTATATATGTATGTGTATTAGGTAGTATTAAAGGCAAGTTATTATTTTCCTCTCTCAACTGTTAGAACTCTAGGGCGTCATTCTTGAATATAACTAATTTTTAAGAGTCATTATAATCACTTTTACGTTTCAAATATATTCGGTTTTCTTCCATTTAGAACAACATACTTGAATAATATTCATGATGGAATAAATACTCCTATCATTTTACAAATTTCGGCATAGGGAATCAAAAACCCTAAAGTTGATAATCCTAACTCTCTTTGACTCATAGAACTAAAAAAGTAGATGTTTTATCAAGTGGAAAATAAATAGTCATCAATTTAGAAGCAAGAAGTCCTCTATTTTAAGTTTCATATAAATTCCTAAAACATTTAGAAATTAGGAAAAGAAGAAATCTCACCATATTGGCTATAAGAGTCTTTCCCTTTCTTGAATACCTCCTGGAATCTATGAAGAAACTCTTGAAATGCAAGACAAATGCAAAGAGATCTCGGATTAGAGCTAGGACAAGAAGGGGACTCACGATTTTGGCAAGAGGAACCTCTGAAATGAGATGTGAGAGCTTTAAATCGAAGTGTGGATGCTTGGAGAAGGTCGGCCGCTGCCCTAGGAGGCATTCCCACGCGTCCTCAAGCGGAGGAGGGGACGATGGAAGGCTTCCACACAGTCGCCGGGTAGGAGAAGAGGCATCGGGCTCCTTACAAGTGTGAATCGAAAGAAATGAGCGCTCGGTTTGGAGTTTATGCGTGAACCGACTGGAAGTGTAGTTGATTTTCTTCTATTCACGTGTCCGGCTAGGAGTAAATGAGGGTTTTATTAAACCTAATTTATCTAAGCCTTATATTGGATGGAAATTGGAAGGCTAGGATCACTTATGGGAATGGAACCCACTTATGAATATATGAAAGCATATTATTTTGTTTCCTAATCCCTGCTCTTATCCTATAATAATTCCAAGAATCTTGTATTAATATAAATTTTATCATTATATAAAATTTCTTTGTTTGACTTGTAGTCATAAATATATATGCATAATAATTGTTTAACAAAGGATATATTTTCTTTTTCTTTAGTAAAAATCTTAAAATACCTAAAAGTGTGACATAAAATTAAAGTAATTTTGTCATGATTTAAAAATGAAGTTTTCACTAATCAGTGCACCATTAACTTACTTGATGTAAAGAAATTTTTGGGATGGCACACAACATTGACGCCCATATCTCTTGACCGGCCCTTTGTGGTCAGCACTGACCATCATAACCTCCGTTATCTCGTACAACAGAAAATTGCGATGCCAGCACAACAAGTATGAGTCACCAAGCTCCTCAGCTATGATTTCACTATTGAGTTTCGTCCGGGCAAAGTAAATCGGGCGGCCGACGCTCTCCCATCAAAATCAGTCCCCGGAACTCTCGGCTATCTCTCGGCTACCTCTCGGCTACCTTGCACTACGTATCGGCTCGGACGCGTATCGGATACGGGAAACGCCCGGAAACGCTCGGAAACGCGTTTTCGAAACTCTAGGAAACGTAATTTTAATTATTAAAAAAAAAAATCGGATACGCGATTCCGGTGCTCAGATACGCGATTCCCGTGCTACTTATTTCGCTTCTTTAGGGTTTACGATATCTCGCTTCTTTTCCCGCTGGTCTCGCCCGTGCTCCAGGCGTCTGCTCCCATGCTCCAGGCGACTCCCGTGCTCCAGGCGTCTGCTCCCGTGCTCCAGGCGACTCTCGTGCTCCAGGCGACTCCTGTGCTCAGGCGTCTCTCTGTTCAGGCGTAGCTCTAGGTTCGTCTGCTCCCTCTTCTTCTACTCCCTCTTCTTCTTCTTCTTCTTTTCCCTCTTCTTCCTCCTCTTCTTATTCCTCTTCTTCCTCCTCCTCCTCTTCTTCTTCAGATTACAGATTTTATTCTTCCCTGCTGCACACATTTTATTTGCACAGATTACAGATTTTCTTCTTCCTGCTTTTATATACAGATTTTCTTCTTCCCTGCTTTTATATTTGCACAGATTTTATTTTCTTTTGCATAGATTTTATTTGCACAGATTACAGATTTTCTTCTTCCCTGCTTTTATATTTGCACAGATTACAGTCTTCTTCTTCCCTGCTGCTTTGCACTTCTTCTTCTTCCCTGCTGCAACAGACAAATTACAGATTTTATATTGCTGCTTCGATTTTATACAGATTTTATTTGCTTCCCTTCTTCATGCAACTGATTTTATATTGCTGCTTCCCTGCTGTGCTGTTTTTCTTCATGCAACTGATTTTATATCTGCAACATATTTATACAGATTATTTGTTGTTTAAATTAGGTCTTATCTTGCATAATATGGATTCAAGTAGCGGTGTCGGTGTTACTGAAAATGACGAAAAACCTCTTTGGAAATATGTGACAAGAGGGAACTCATTACATATTATGTGAAGAGTTTGTTTATGTGAAGAGTTTGATGGTCATCATTACATATTATTGAATGTAGTGATTGAGATGTAACTTAGTTTGTTAGTTGCATTTTTTATATCAATTAATACTTGTATTAATATAATTAAAAGAAAATTTAAAAACGTTTCCCGTATCCGTATTTTTTTAAAAATCACGTTTCCCGTATCCGTTTCGTATCGTATCCCGTATCCCGTTTCCGTCCCCGTGCAACGTAGTCTCTCGGCCCATTTGGGAAGAAGTGGTGACCATCCAACATGCAATGGAGGTCGACCCCCACTTGAACGCCATCCGGACGGCCCTCATCGCCAACGTCGTGGCTTGCCCGCCCTATTCTTTTGTGGGAGGTCGTTTGTTCTTTAAAGGTCGTCTGTTCCACGCGCCGTCGTCACCTAGCATTCCTCGCCTCCTAGACGAATTCCATGCATCCCCCTCCGAGGGGTACGCCGGAGCCTTCCGCACTTATTGTCGCTTGGCGGCGTCTCTCTATTGTCCACACATGTTCCGCCAAGTCAAGGTCTTCGTGTCCACATGCCTCACTTGCCAAAAATGCCAAATATGAAGCCATGTTCCCGGGCGGTCTCCTCCAATCGCTACCAATTCCGGAAATGATTTGGGAAGATGTTGCCATGATTTTCATCACATGGTTACTGCGCTCACAAGGTTTTGATTGTATTCTGGTGGTGGTGGACCACCTCTCTAAATGCGCTCACTTACTTCCACTCCGCCATCCCTACACGCCCGCCTCCGTGGTAGAGAGCTTCATCAATGGGGTAGTGCGACTTCATGAATTTTCTAGGCCGATTGTGAGCAACCGCGACCCATTATTTTTGAGCGCATTTTGGACATCCCTCTTTCGCTTCTAAGGCTTCAGCCTCCGCATTAGCACCACGTATCACCCGCAAACGGACGACCAATCTGAAGTTCTCAATCTGTGCTTGGAGACCTATCTGTTGTTTCATTGGGGAGCAACCCCGTGGGTGGGCCAAATGGCTAAAAGTTGGGGGAAGACTCCTACAACACGTTGTACCATCAAACGGCCGACACCAAAACTTTCGAAACCGTCTACGGACGGCCACCACCGTCGACCGTCCACCACCGTCGACCGTCCACCACCTTCCAAGGGAATGCCAAGTGGAAAGCCTTGCTAACCATCTCCAAGATTGGGATTCTATCCTCGAACAACTTAAACACCACCTATGCCGGGCTAAAGAGAAAATGACTTCCTTTGCCAACAAAAAGCGGCGCGACCTCTCCTTCCAAGTGGGAGAAAAGGTTTTCATCGAGCTCCATCCTTACCATCAACTATCGGTGGCCCGACGTCCTTGCCCAAAGTTAGCCCCGCGGTTCTTCGGGCCTTTCGATGTCATCGCTTCGCATTGGCGTCGTTGCATACCGCCTTCGCCTCCCTAGCGGGAGCCGCATACATCCAATATTTCATGCCTCCCAGCTACGTCGGGCTGTGGGCGAGCATCCTTAGTTATTAAAGGCGCAAGGCACACCAAGGCGCACCAAGGCGCACCAAGGCGCATCAAGGCGCAAAGGGGTCTTGGAGGCTAGGCGCAAAGCTCAAGGAGTAGGCGCGCGGCGCAACCACATTCATTTTAAAAAATAAGCATCAAACATCAGTTCATCTTGTTGATCCGATTTTTCATCTATTCTACTCATTAATCATTAATTACTATCATTTATAACTCTTAAAAAATAGAATTAATGTGGTCACTTACATCATATCTAAGTCTTAATACTCGATTATGCTTCACAAACACTAAAGCATGCAAAAAAATATTGAGTTCTTACATTATTTCTTTCTTTTGACAAAAAAAAAATTTGCAACAGAAATCGCTCTCAGACGCACCTTTTATACTCCAAAGGCGCAAAAAAGGCGCACGAACGTGCAAGCCTTTGAGCCTGTTGAGACTGGAGCCTTAGACGCGCCTTTAACAACATAGTGAGCATCCCACCGTGGGCCACATCCCAGTCGACATCGACCTCTCCGGCGAGGTCCCTACTATCCGGCCAAGCTACTTAGCCGCCGCCACCACCTTCCGGGCGATGCCGGGCTTGAGGAAATTCTAGGTGCTTGGCGAAACCGCCCAGAAACCGACTCTACGTGTTGCCCCGGGACTAATTTTGCCGTCAATTTCCAGATTACTGCCTTGAGAACAAGGACAATTTTCTATACGAGAGTATTGATATGACCACACATGAAGAGGCAACATCGTAGAAGGTCTACATGCTACGTTATCGAAGGCGCAAGGCGCACCGGGGCGCAAAGGGGTCCTGGAGCCTAGGCGCAAGGCGCAGGCGCGTGCCCGAGCTACATCAGGCGCAAAAATGAAAAATTGAAATAAAAAAGCATGCTACCAAATATAATTTCCAATATTAATCAAATAAACAAACATTAAGCATGTGTACCTTTTGATTTTTGAACATCAACCCCTCTTGAATTACAACTATGACAAATCCACCTGCAATATCATTGATATGACCAGTTTTTTAAGGCAACAGAATACAAAAAACATAAATAAATCAACCAATGAGTACAAAAAACAACCATAAGCTACCAAGTTAGCAATCATAAGTTTTAAGCTAATGTGCAAGAAAATAACATAACAATTAACATCCCATAGTATTTCAAGTTTTTCTCGGCCTCGCCATCATTAAATATTAATTACTCATCGTCCGATTCAATTAAGGTTTCATCTTCTTCATTAAAATCTTCTTCTTCTTCATTGTACTCATCTTCTTCATCCTCGACATCATCTGTAAGCATTGCTGAAGTAGGAGCCCTCTTCCTAGATGTGCTCCCCTGGTCAACCATCTTCTTCCCTTTGGATAAGCGTGTCTGGTAGATATCCTCTTCCACTCCAGAGGCCCTAGAAACTGCACCCCATGTCAATAAGCCGTCGTCAAAAACTAATTCTTCATCCAGCTCAACCTCCTAATCTTCCTCCATTCTGCTCATCAACCATTCGTTGTTGTCGTCAATATCTTTCAGTAAGATTGGATCAATACGACCGCATGAATCATATCGCCGACGCAATGCGCGGTTGTATTTTACAAATACCTAATCATTTAGGCGTTGCTGAGCTAGCCGGTTTCTTTTCTTGCTATGAACCTGCAACATAAA